>OZ008371.1:209748662-210402993 GCA_963931995.1 Phaonia tiefii
AACAACAACGAAATATTGAAGAAGACCTAAAACACGAACAAAGTGACGGTTTTTGCTGTTGTTATTTGTTTATTTGCCAAGTTAGTCAGTCATTCATTCAGCCAGTTATTTAGTCACATTGTCTGTGTTAGCCAAGTTGTCTGTTTGTCAGGCTTTTTGCTGTAAATGTTTTGTATGGAGTTTAAACGTGTACATGTTTCTACGGAAGATGACATCTATTAACATTTGTATTTACTTCTTTTGTCGTCGTTGTTGTTGTTGTTGTTGCGAGCAATGTAATTTATAACTTCCTTACCAGCTACAATAACAACAACAACGGCAAGATCTCGTGAACAAAACATCAACAGTGTTAACTTGTTAGTTATTGTTAATTTACAACTGTACCAACTAATGTTGTCATTCGTCCCATTTGTTTTTTGGGGTCGTTTAAAGCGAATCTGTTTAGAAACTGTAAAGGTGCCGCATTTGAATTACAAAATATCTTAATTTAGTTTAAAGTTTAATTAACTTAATTTTAATATTCACTAATCTTTATATTTTATAAATTTAATTTGTACAATATAATATAATTATGAATATAATATAATCAAAAGCCTTTTTTTAATTTTTATTGTTTTTGGTTTATTGCACTTAATTCAAAATCTTGTTTTGAAGTCAGTTTGACAATTAGCAAAAAAAGAAATATAAATATAAAATAATATAATTTCTCGGAGTCATGTCATTAATATAATAAGTATTTGGTTTGTTTTTTTGTTGCGATCTTAATATGGAATAATTTGCTGACGAAAGGTTTTGTTGACGTTCCTATCGATTTTGGGCAGTTCTTTGAAGATTAAAAATTATGTAAATGGTTTCTCATTACATCCCATGAAGGAATTGGAAAGAGCTTTTCATTACCAGTGCGCTTTATAGTTTACAATACATTATAGTGACATTCCAATACTCACTGATTGGGACCTACAGTTTACCACCGGTTCCGAACGGTATTTTGATAAGAAATTTCATGGCTACAGAAATTTAAGGTGGTCAGAGCAGGGATCAAACCCAAGATCTCATGCACAAGAGGCACGCACACTAACCATTGCACCACCGCCGGCCTTGCAGGTTTACTGTTCTGAGTTTGAGGACGTTACAGCTACACTGAAAAAATAATCGATCATCAGGACAATGAATTTGTTTAATCAATAGTTGGACATTAAATTAAATTAAATTTTTTTCACATTTTTCCATCATCATTGAATTGACGATTTTTTTCACATTTGTACATTTGCATTTGTGAAATCATAAATTTTAAACCGCTGTAATAATGTTTCGTTTTTGAATTTTTTATACAACTAGCTGACCCGGCAGACGTCCTGCATAATATTTCAAGCGAGCAGAGATAATGGATTTTTAATTTGTGGTTTGTATGGGAGGTACCACGCCCCTTTATCCAATTGGACCGAATAGTAAATCTAAACCACCCAGGGCGCCACCCAAACGCATACAAAAAAATTTATTCAAATCGGTCCAGAAGTTTAGGAGAAGTTCAGTCACAACACACGTGCAGTAGAATTATATATATAAAGATTAGGTCATTAGCCCCCTCCCTATACATTAGAGAATTGGTCGAAGTGTTCTCAATGCTCTCCACGAGTGCATTAATAAGGCAGGAGTGCAGCAGAGACACACTGAGTTAACATATATAATGTGTAGGATTGAACAAAAGTTGGAATATAATGAATGCACCAATGTTTTAATTCAATGAAATGAATTATATCAATTGAATGTAAAAAATCATAAAATTGATGACAAGTTTTGTAAGGAATAACACATAATTTTCTTTAAATTGATCAAATAATTTGATAAATATCAGCAAACAAGTTCATTTTATTAATATTCACTTTACGTCAACTCAATGAATAACATGCATAACATTTTGCATCAGTCTGATGTCTCATTAACATTAAATTAATGGACGAATCGGAAGAACAATTGAGTTACTCAGGGTCACCCATCCCATTTTTGATAAAAAATATGAAAAAATTTCTATATCTCGGAAACGGATCGTGAAATTGAAAAGATAACTAATTTGTTCCGGTTCTAAGGCGGTTTCTTAAAGTGGTCCGTGCCATTTGTAACTTATCTTTTCTAAAATCAAAAAATGGCTATAACTCAGATACGGTGCGTCTAATCGCAAAAATAATAAGTTTTCTACCTTCGTAATTGGCTTTTACCACTGGATAAATTTAATAAAGCATCACTTGTTTAAAAAAATATCGCTAAAACTTTTTCAAATAAAAAAATCGCGAAAACGCCCATATCTATACATCTCGAAAACGGAGCGTCCAGTCTAAAAAATAACAAATTTTGTCGGATTCGAAGTGGGTTTCAAAAAGTGGTCCAATTTATATATAATTTATATATCCATATTTTTATTTTAACGATTTTCATATTTTGGCGATTTTTTGAAAAAAAGTCAATCTATACGAATTGGACAACTTTATGAAAAACTTAGAAACCCATCAAAAGGTAGTAATTTGTTTATTGGACCCTCTGTTATCGAGAGGTAGACATTTTTTCTAATTTTTTCATACTATCGAATGAAAATGGGGATGGGTTACTGTGGGTAACCCATTACCCATAGCCGTGAGTAATGTGTAAAGGCCGACTAGCCATTCCCCATTTGTAATGGGTAATTCCTTATCGTCGTGGGCAACTATACATTATTTTCCCAAATACCCTGTTGGTAATGAGTAATCGTGATGGGTAATTCCCAATCGCTGTGGGTAATTGAGTGCAGAATCGAGGAACCGGTTCGGAAGAACTGGGTCTTTACAGGAACCGACCCGATCGGGGCTTACAAGAACCGAAAGACGGGTCCAAATGAACCGAAACGGTTCTTAAGGATCGAAAAACGGGTTCAAAGAACCGAAAACGAAAAAACGACCTAAAACGAGTCTACAGGAACTGAAAAACGGGTTGGAAAGAACCGTAAAATGGTTCCTGAATAAGAGGACTCCTTTTTAAAGGAACCAAAAGTGTTAACCTTTGTGTGAGGGTACGAAACTGTGTATTTTTATCAAATTGTTTATTTGGGACAACACTGATAACCGAAACCGGTCCAAATAATACCCGAGTCTTCTCGGAACCAGACTTGACAGAACCGGTTCTGACAATACGCGGAACCGCACATCGCTAGTAACTACTAGGGTAACCATTCAATTAATCATTATTCGGTTAATCGTGTTATAAAATTAACCGGACATTTTAATAATTAATTTTTCGATTACCGATTAACTCGAACAAATCAGTGGGATTAATCGATTAATAAAATATAAGTAAGTGTTTATGGCAAGCAGTCCGTCTTGAAACACTCTAATGCCTTGTTCACGCTGCCTCGAAATTGAAGTCTTTCGCAATTTGGGCTGAAATTGCTCAATTTCGCATATATTTTGACGATTGCGAAATTGAGATATTTACGACATTTCGTTGAAATTTTTGCACATATGCAAGAGAACGAAGTCGACAGAAAATTTTCCGGCATGCCGTCGTTGTAGATAATATTTTGAAGTTCACGCCACCATCATTACGGAACGCTTCGACTTAAAATGTTAGCCGATATTATCGGTTAAGCCGTTTTTAAAGTCCCGAATTACCTAAAAAAAGATCTAAATTTTTTACACAACCAACGAGATGGAAGTAATAAAAACTCAGTTGCCGCCGTTGATACATTTTTGTTGTTGCTCCAACGCCGTCGATAATTGTGGGTCGGCTTCGTTCACTGAACACGTGGTTACTAAAATGACAACAAAAAAACAAACTATTGTATGCTGCCTCATTCATCAAATTTCAATTTTCAGTTTTCATCGATATAGACCAGTGAGGAGAAACTATAAACCTTGTAAAATCAGTGCTTCATGTTAAAGTTCATGCACCATTCATTTATTTTATTGTTTTAATTCATTTTCTGATTAAATTTTGGTTATTGTGTCCAGGCACGAACATTTTACTTATGGTAAAGTTTGTAAACAAACAGTTGTCATTGTGCAACGAAATTACTCAAATGCCAGATTGTTTCAAAATTTTTTCCATTAAATTGGGTGTAAAGTCAGATGAAATTTCAAGACCCACTGGCCACTTTGTATGGGGGGTACCAACAAGCCTGGTCCAATTCTGATCAAACTATGTACAATAAGGATAATGGTCAGAAAATGACGTTTTGCGAAATTTGGTAAAAATTAATCAATCCAGTAGGGTGTTATAGTGTGATATAGTTTCAGCGCCCACCCTACCCTTTGTATGGGAGGTACCCGAAGCCGTGGCACCTTTTGATTCTATAAGTTGTGAATCAGTCACTTCGCGTTACTTTTGTCATTTTGGTAGTTTATAAAACGTTACAGCTGTTTGGTGACTACCTGCGTTGAGTTACGTTATTTAATGGGTAGTTTATAAAACGCAGCGCAACGTTTTTGATCACTTCAGCTGTCAAATTGAACACGCCACAGTTCTTCGCGTTAGTCGAAGAAATTACAAATTGAAAGAAAAATGTCGATCGAGGATAGGCAGATGGAAGTATTTTGCATTTCATTTCATTGCATTGCACGACGGATAGAGCTCAAATTTTTTTTTAAATAATTCAAAATTATACTGTTTACGCACTGAAATTCTTATTTATAATAATTAAATTAGAAATGGAACGTTCAAATAAATAATGCGTTGCAAAACTATTATAATTATATTTAAAAATGATAGACATCAGTTAATGTTGACAATAATAAACAAAAGTAGCAATACATTACAATCAATACATACCGCCAAATGGCACGTGTTTTTGAAAAGACAACTAATTTAATATAGATGGGGAAATTTATTGGACATTGAACCCCAAAATAACATCGGTTTTTTTTACACATTTTATGTGAATATTGTTGGTATTTGCAGTATTATAAATAAAAGCAATCTTAAAATCTGTTGATCTACTGAAATAGATCTAAATTTTTTAATCTTTTTCATTCTGAGCATTTCACTCAAGATAACTTTTTCTGATCTATAATTGTTTATTTTAGTTTGGCAACTCTATACACCGCATATATCAGTGACAGCATTCGTAAACAAACGCAAGCGCGAAGTGATATATAAACTACCATTATTTGACTTTGGCGTTCGCGATAGCTTTTGCGTTTACGTTCACTTTCGGGACTTTTAGAATACTACCCTTAATTTTGGCTTGGTACCAAGTAGTAGTAGTATTTCATATTGCTGCAACTACGATTAGTGAATGTGCCTACGAATGTACATTTTATATAATGAAGCTGCTTTTGTTACGTTTTGTTTTGTTTTAATAAATGTGTCTAGTACAATGTTTTCTTTCTTTTGTATTTTATTTTATTCGAATCGATTAATCGAATAATTTGAGTGTGTTTTGTTTGGTTAATTGTCAGATTGAAATTTACGATTAACGATTAATCGATCAATCAAAAACCCCGAATAAATGGGTACCCTAGTAACTACCCATTATTTTCCCCATACCCGTGGGAATGGGTAATCTTTATGGGTAATTCCCATCGCTATGGGTAATGGCCGTCGGTGGTGCAATGGTTAGTGTGCGCGGCTCTTGTACATGAGATCCTGGGTTCGAACCCTGCTCTGGCCACCTTAAAATTTCTTTCGGCGGCGGTCACCTCGCATACTGACGGCGACACTATCGAGTATATAGCCATGAAAAAGCTTCTTAAAATACCGTTCGGAATCGATGTAAAACTGTAGGTCCCAATCAGTGAGTGAAAACTGGCAAGCGCACAGCTCAGTGATTGTGAGAAGTTCTCCCCTGACCCTTCATGGGATGTAAAGGGAAACCGTTTATTTATTTTTTTATGGGTAACTACCCGTTATTTTCCCCACAGCCTGTGGGTAAAGGGTAATCGTTATGGGTAATTCCCTATCGTTGTGAGTAACTGCCCATTATTTGGGGAATGGGTAATGATCGTTTATTCGATCATGGGTTATGTATGGGCTTCACAAATGGTAGGTAAATACGAACTAAACTGAAACCCACATTTAGCTTTAACGAACTAACAACCTGTAGAATAACGTGATTTGTAACAAACAACATTGGCAAAGTACAACAAACCCATTTAGAACTGAACACTCTTAATGACGAAACGGTTTAACAAAAAAACACGGTTATAACGAATAAAAAAACCGTCACATAACATTAACAACCAGCGCGGTTTTAAATAAATTATTAATGTGAGCTTGGAAATAGAAAAACGGAAAGATAAAAAAACAAAAATTATAAAAAGCAAAAAAATAATAAAAATAAAAAAAACACGTAAACAACTAAATCGCGAAAGATAAAACGCGTTTAACTAAACAATCCCAGAACACAAAAAAGTTCTAAAGAATTTCAATGTAAAATTTGTATAAATAATTTTCTCTGTTTCTCCATCTAAAGATTAACCTAAATAAAAACTAAATAATTAACCAAAATGAGAAGTTTTTTATAACAAACACAATAAACATTGTTGGATCTCTCAAAAGTGCCATACATACATATATATCTCTTTCTCTCTCTCTCTCTATCTTGTCAACCGACTGACCCAGCCATATGCATAATTTATATTTACGCCTAAAAACCCACCTTAGCTTGTTAACATCCCACAACAACTCCTCGTCCAGTTCCTCGGCATCTCCATTAAAGAACCACAACAAAGATATTATCTCACCTTCCTCTGCTACGGCTACACCACGACATCGTCATAATTCGGCGCCAGATATGGAGTTGCAACGTACGCGATCTTTGAAATCAATACGTGTTCGGAAAATCTCGAAGGGCTCGTTAAAGTCCTTAAGGCGTGGCACGGTGTGTGTCACCGTGAGTACACACGCTTCGTCCGTGTTCTACGACACCGATACAGAGGTAATAAGAATGATGAAATTCCACACATGTATGTACATAAAATCAATAAAAAAAAACTCCTCTTCCTGGGGAATATAAGATTTATACGTGTTGTGGTAAATCATAAAAAATAATTGTATAAATTTATTGTGGGCATATGATTAATACTCGTATATAGTATTAGGGGTGTGCAAAAGTTGTTCCAAGTAAAATAAGGAAATCTATCTTGAATTTAAAAGGAGGTTTCTAATTACACTGTGCGACACCAACAAAAAAATTATGGGGTTCTGTCAACGGATTCTGGTAGAAAGGTTTAAAAAAAAATATACGTGTATCGGCGTTTTGCCAGATCTGCTGAGAATTTTTTTTAGGGCGGGTCAAAGTTTCCGCCGCTCGGAACTTTCCTGCAACATATCGGCATGCACAATTGTGTGTTCCTTACTTCTGAGGTACAAAATATTTCAGAAGTTTTATAGAAAAGATTTAGATAAATATTTTTGTGGAACAAATTAAGCCTCTAACTGTCACGTATATCAATAATTTGTACTTTTTTTTTGAAAACTCGCAAAAAACTGCTCGAAAATGACGGAGGGCGTGGTCAAAATGTTCTACAAAAATGATCGCCATAAAATTTCACTATATGTGTCCGAACACTCCAAAACACAAATCTTAGCCCAAGCTAGATAATAAGCAAAAACTAACTGCCTTCTAAGGGTTAATAATGAATTTTGTCATTTTGCTGTTTCCATTAAAAATAGTCCACATAATATAATGAATTTTGTCATATTTCATCTTTTATCTAGCACTTGGGCTGAAATTTGTGTTTTGGAGTGTTCGGACACATATAGTGAAATTTTATGGCGATAATTTTTGTAGAACATTTTGACCACGCCCCCGCCATTTTGGAGTAGTTTTTTGCGAGTTTTCTAAAACAGTAAAAATTATGGTTATACGTGACAGTTAGAGGGTTAATTTATTCCACAAAAATGTGTATCTGAATCTTTTCTATAAAACTTCTGAACATAGTTTGTACCTCAGAAGTAAGGAACACACAATTTTGCATGCCGATATGTTGCAGGAAAGTTCCGAGGGGCGGAAACTTTGACCCGCCCTAAAAAAAATTCTGATCAGATCCGTAGATTAATAATTATAGTAGATCTACTAGTTCTCCCACCAAATTTATGACATTTGGCCTGGTGTGATATTTACGTTTGATGTTGAAAAGAATTGCTTTACTAATACCAGATAGAGGCAATGGTTCAAAACAACGAACATAATAACAACAACGACATTTCGTTTTGTGTGTTAAAATTATTGTGTTAAATACAACACAAATGTATGCTAACAATAACAGTCAATACAAAAGTTTAAAACACATTTAAATTTCAGAGTTTTTCACCAAAATGACATGAAAAATTAAAGCAAGAAGTTATTGTAATTCCACCTGGTGTATATCACTTTTCGTCAAACATCTCTCTATCACACCGACCGCATCACGAAGAGTGTGAAAGGAAACGTCAGCTGAGCCAAATATTCTCTCTAGTCTGAGATTACTCTATGATCAGATCTGGCAAAACGCCGATACACGTATATTTTTTTAGACCTTTCTGCCAGAACCCCCCATCATTTTAAAAAAAACTCTAATTTTGTCTCACAGTGTTATTAGTGGAAACTTTAATGCAACTTAATGCATGGAGTATGAAATGGTTATTAAACTGTGCACCAGGAGCATTCCACGGTCTTAATTGATTTATCAGATATCTAATTTATTTTCTATTATTTCTAGTCTTTAATCCTACACAGAAAATTCATGAAATACGGAAGATAAGAAGTAAACCAATCCCGTCGAGTACCCCACGGTTCTGTCAACCAACACTCGAAATTGTTAGAAAAATTTCCGCGAAACTATTACACATGAAGAAAAAGTGTCTTACAACCAAATTATAAATAGGAATCAAGCTTGCTGCTGAGGAAAAAATATTTTCATTAAAACACATTTCTACAATTAAAATTAAGTTTTTATATTTTGTCACATACAGACAGACAAATCGTGTCACGTACGGGACATAGTCGAATTTATATCTATTAAATAAATAATAATAAAGTTAAATACAGTTCTAGGTATTGCTAAAAAAAAAGGGTCCCTGTAATATATTGCAGAAAACATGTATATGTTTGCAAGCATTGTTTTAATGAATTGAAGATCTGCTGTTGTTTTTGTTTTTGTTTTTTTTTCTTTGTTGGCTGTCACGTTTTTGTTTTCAGCAGTTTTCGACAGCCAAAACCACATTTGGGTCACAGATACATATATTACAACCTATTAATCATTGTGTCTCAAACATGTAATATTGAATAGCAAACACATTGTGTTTTGGGCACAAGTACACTATTGCACCATCCTACAGTAATGTGCAAAATTGGTATAAAAAAATCCCATTACATCCCATGAAGGGATTGGGGAGAACTTCTCACAATCACCGAGCTATGAGCTTTTTAGTTTTACACTCACTGAGTGGGACCAACAGTTTTACACCGGTTCCGAACGGATTTTTGAGAAGCAAGACGGTTATATGTAGCTCCAAATTATTGCTTGTAGCACTCAAGCGATGATCATTAGGTTGTAACGTAAACATGCCTAACACGTTTTTTGGGCTTTGCAAAGCCCGTTCGATGTATTTTGCATGACAAGACCTCTGGGTACATGACAAAATTGAATGTGATTATATAGGTGGTCCTCTCAAGTTACATTTAAAATGTGTTATAATAAAGTAAAAGGCTTAAAATTTGATGATTTAAGTTTCGAAGAAAAATATGCCACTAATAAAGCAAGAGCATGATAATAAAGACGAAGCGGTGTTAAGCGAACTACAGGCTTGTCGTTCATGAGCATGAACATCAGCTATCGTTGATGTTTATTGTCGGTTTACCGCCCTTCTTGATGCCAAATAAGAATGTAATCGAAGGTGTTCACATCACTATCGTGGTTACAAAATTTTTTGGTAATATTTTTTCAATCGTCAGTAAAGTTGATAAAGTTATCAACCAAGATCATGCTAATGAATGACAAGTCTGTGGTTCGCTTTAGGGTCATTTTATGTAGAACACTTCAAAATAAGTACAGAAAATTAAATATGAAAATTGATAACTCGACTAATTAAAAGTTCACATTTGAAATTTGGTTCGGAACCGACGTCGTAAACTAAAGCTTTTTCCGTGGCATTTAATTAGAAAACAAATTATCGGTTTTCTAATTTCATCCTTCGATAACATGACCACCATGGTATCGAACATTGAATTTGATTTTGGTCGCAATTTTTTATTCAGAAATATTATTCATAGATGTTGTTTTTTATTCTTTAAATTTATATTTGTAAACATCCAAACCGTCGGTGGTGCAATGATAGTGTGCGCGGCTCTTGTGCATGAGAACGTGGGTTGGATCCCTACTCTGACCAGCATAAATTTCTTTCGACGGCGGTCACCTCGCTTAGTGACGCCGATACTATCGAGTATATAGCCATGAAAAAGCTTCTCAAAATACCATTCGGAACCGGTGTAAAACTGTAGGTCCCAATCAGTGAGTGTAAAACTAGAACGCGCACAGCTCACTGATTTGTGAGAAGCTCTCCCTAATCCCTTCATGGGATGTAAAGGGAAACCATTTATTTATTTATTTAAACATCCAAACCACACACGGCAAACAGTACTAGTACACTGAAAGCAAAAGCTTCATCCAATTTATGAATTCCTTCATTAATCTGACGAAACAGTTCTTCATTTTCCAACCTACGACACATTTCATTCCATTGATGAAGTAAATTTCATCAACTTTGATGTTACATCAAGTTGAATGTAAATTTGATGTAAGCTTGTCACCAAGTTGAAACAAATTTTCCATTATTTTGATGTAAATTGTTCATCTATTTGCTGTACATATTTTGTCAATTAGATGTAAGGTTGCCATCAATTTGATGTAATTTTGTCGTCAATTTGATGGAAATTTGTGATAAATTTGATGTAAATTGTTTGTCAATGATTGGCCAAATTTTTGGTCCATTTTGCTTCGTAAAAAAATCCACAAGAACAGGATATAAGACCACATAACAATTGTTTGTAGCGTGGATATTGTTGCCCTATTTCCAATGAACTATTGCACTATTCCTATAGGCATTTTTTTCCACTACTACGTCCATATTTATTCCAAATTAAAATGATAAAGATTTATGTAAAAAGAAGAACCGCACAATCTTCAAATAGACGAATTTTCAAATTTCATCAATTCAATGAAGAACAATTGATGAACATTTATAATCGATTTGATGTAAAGATTTTCTTTCAGTGTAGTGATGCCGCCGTAGTGGTTTAGAATTTATTATATTCCTACAAATTTCCCTGATGAATAATTTCAAAGAATTGCGAAATATTGGAAAATAATAAATAAATTATAAAAGAGCAACAAGTACGAGTATTGGGCCTCGATTTATATACTATATATTTTTCTAAATTGTACCGATATTTCTAAACTTTAAAATCCAATATCTCAGAAACTAAGCGATATATCGACTTTTTTATTATTTGTTTATTTAGTTTCGATATTGGCCGACGGTGGTTCAATGGTTAGTGTGCGCGCCTCTCGTACATGAGATCGTGGGTTCGATCCCTGCTCTGACCACCTTAAATTTCGTTCGACGGCGGTCACCTCGCTTAGTGACGGCGACACTATCGAGTATTTAGCCATGAAAAAGCTTCTAAAAATACTGTTCGGAACCGGTGTAAAATTATAGGTGCCAATCAGTGAGTATAAGTCTAGAAAGCGCACAGCTCAGTGGTTGTGAGAAGCTCACTCCAATTCCTTGATGGGATATATTGGGAAACCATTTTAGTTTCGACATTTGTAAACAAGCAAAAAAGGTTGCAAATTCTTTTGTACCCCTAAGAGTAACTACAATTATGTACTGCATTGTTTTCCCCGCAAAACGGTGGTTAACATTATTTTAGACGACGCCGTTGTTTTCCCTGCCCCATTACCAATCACTAACCGCCATCAGAGTATCGTCATCACCGATATCAGCAACATCATAATTATCTGTGTCATCATCGTCATCGTTGACGTAATCACAACATGTCATAATAATAAATGTTTCCTCGGTAGATGCTTCGCATATTGCGTCCATGTTGGATTGAGACGCCTCTCTCTCTCGCAGCTTCCATCCAATGTGTGTCATACAGTATATTGTGTAATTGTGCAACAAGACCCAATGCGACACAGTTGTTGATTCTCCTCCCCATGCACCGTTTCAATCAGCGCTGTATTAAATCACGATTTTGCCCACCGCTGTTCATCACACATAAGTGTAACAGGGGCGGGCAATTACTTCACTCACTGCACACATTGCACCACCACACACTCTCCATCATATCACTTGACCAGGCTAAATAGTCATCTAAGCAAAACAAAAAACCCCCCAGCTGAAATTAGAAGAAGAACAGGTAGCTGAATAGCTGAGTGTGCAATTTTGTATACATTAGTGTGTGTGTGTAAGAGCCCGTAATAACGGTAATTTTAGATACCTCTTGCTGTAGTATTTCCCATTGTTGTTTCTTGAACCAACCGCATAAACTGTTACAATCTATTACTCACTTTATTCATCTCTACTCAATCTTCATCATCAGGTGCAACAAGTCCATCGAGCCCCCCGTCTACACCAGCTGTGTTCGGTAATTTCGTGTTTCTTCTTGGTGATTAGTTTTCCCCCCTCTCTTCTCGCCAGCTTGGCTTTTCCTCTACGCTAGAGAAGCTTTTCTTCTTCTAACTTTCCAATTGAATGTTGTTGCTATTGGTGGGGATTGACCATGAAAATTAATTCAATTATATCAGTCAGTCATGTCAGTTCGTCGTTATCTATTCAGACATTCGTAATTTTGATTTCATAATCTGGTAGTGGAGTGCGATGCGATAAGATATTCATTCGGTTCTATTCAATACTGAGTGTTACGATTACGTATTATTTGGTAGATATGAAAATACCCCAAACGAATAACCGATACTCGTTTGTTATCTCTACATTCTCAAAATGGCAACGACTGGCCCTAATTTTTTACTAACTCAAAACTATAGAGATAAGACAACACGACGCGGGCACTACTCATCACTACAATACGAGTATTTTGGGGAAGAGCATTTTTGGTTAATGACTAATTTCGCACGAATTTCAATGTTTTGACAGTCGTTAGTTCAAGAGATAGTGACATTGTCAGCCACGGTGGCGTTAAGATCAATCATATATTCCATTCCAAACCTAAAAAACAAAGTGGCAGGCCACATCCCAAAAATTAAAATAGAAATCTGTTCAGCCATTTAAACAAAAATAACACGATCTTAGTCTCTCAGCTACCTACGAGTATATGTATGTCCCCTTCTAATGTCTCATATCAAAAGATCCAGAATATAATATATATGAATGAACTCAGGGTTGGGAAAAATTCGAATGCTTTTAAGCAACTAAAATATACACGCTGAAAAATAACGGCCTCTATGTTTGGAAAACACTTCAAACATTCATATGGTTACAAGTCCCAAACTTACTTGTATTTAAATGCAAACAGTATCATGTTTATCGACAAACATGTATGCTTTTACCTGGAAGCATCCGCGTGTTTCTCTGTTGTCTCTTACATTTTTGTTTCAGAAGGTTTCAGCTATGCTTTGGTTATCACTATGCGATGGTTCACAAGACAAGATATTTATATACAAGTCAAGTTCATGCAAGCCAAGCGTGTTTTTTTATTACACTTATTTCACAAATGGTCCGCCGTCCGATTTTCTCAGTAAAGGCTCGGACAGACACAGGGCTTCACGTTGTTGCCCTTTCTAGTTTGTTTCCTCAAAATCGGTTCTCAATTTGGAAGCACACACAAACAAAAACCAAAGTAACATCACAAACCATTTTACCGTCCGAGCCTTCGTTTATTATTTTTTCACTGATCAAGCGCATTTGATATCGTCTGTCCGATGAACCATTGACGACTGAATACCTGAAACTAAAACATAATACATCAGGCAAAATAAGAAACACGCACATTCAGGAATATTTATCTCTCACTGATTGAGAGAATAATGGAAAAATACAGATTCACACTTACAAGATAGACTCTCTCGTTGACCATCTTTTATTCACTTGCTCTCGAGAGAGCATAGACAGTGCACCAAACACATCTGTATTTGTGTCACAAACATAAATATATGTGGGTCGCAAATGCATATGTTATAACATATTAATCATTGTGTTTCAAACATGTAATATTGAATAGCAAACACAATGTGTTTGGACACAAGTATATTATATTTGCGACAAGCTCCAAATACACTTTATATTTGCATCCAAACAACAAAAAAATACAATTTTTTTTCAGAGTGTATGAATGTGACTGAATTTTACTGATATCGCTCTCAATTTACAGCTTCAAGGCGTGGGTGATCTTGGGCTTGTTGGCATAAACCGCAGACTTCAAAGAAACATCAAAGAAACAAGTCGAACGACGTTAAAGCGTATGATCTGGGTGGCACAATCTGATATCCAAGGCAACAAATTACACAAGCAGAAAATGACTTATGCGGTAATTGAATTGTTTCTCGGGCTGTGTGACATGTGGCACCGTCTTGTTGAAAGCTCTTGTCGTCCACAACCATATATTCTAATTTAGACACAAATAACTTGATTACCATTAACAGTTATTGCCTTGGCCGGCCGCATTTTTGAAGTAGTTTGAAATAGTTCAATGATGCCCCCAGTCCAAAATTCGCACCAAATAGTCACACTTGTGGGTTTTGTGGACCCCAAATGCGACAGTTTTTATGATTAACCAAGACTATAGGAGAATCACTTGAAGATTTAAGCGTGGAAACATTCCTCAAGAGTTAGATATACTGACAATGCTTCAGAGCAGAATTATCGACGCCTCTATGGGCAACAGCCAGTCATCAAAGCGTGTGAATGGAGAAACTCCTCAGGGTGGAGTGATCTCTCCCCTACTTTGGTTACTTGTGATCAACAAAAAATACTACTAAAACTGGACAATATGATGGTGTCTAGATTGTTCCCATCCATGTTGAGCGAAATCATGAATGGGGCCTTGAAATCACTTACGACTGGTCCACTAATAGTGGTCTTGGAGTGAATCCAGGGAAAACTGATGTCATGCTTTTTACCACGAAGACCAAGATACCAAAGTTTAATCCTCCTTGGCTAAGTGGAATAGAGATTCCACTATAAACTCACGCCAAGTACTTGGGCGTGATTTTAGACCCTAAACTATCCTGGAAGCGTAACATAGAGCACCGCGCACAGAAAGCAACCATTGCGTACTACGTTTATCGGAAAATGTTCGGAAGCCGATGGGGTCTCTGACCGTAATTGGTGCTATGGATGTACACTAGTATAATCAGTCCCATACTCCCCTACGTAGCAATGGTATGGTGGCCTGTCGCGGGAAAGACGCCCACCATGAAACTGTTTAATAGAGTACAGAGGGGGCAACCTGAAGGCCTTAATGCAATGCTGTTATGACCTTCACATAACAGCCAGTACGGCCTGGAGTGCTACCCGACTAAATGCTCTTGGAATCCGGAAGACCAACGCATATGGACATGCGAGAATACTACAGATAATCTCACGAGAACTCAATATAACCACCGATTACTACACTCCCTCATTGACGTTCGATAACCTTTTCGTTGTTAGGTTTCCCAGAAAAATAGAGTGGGATAAAGGGGAAACACTGACAGGTTTTGACACCAAAGTATTTACGGACGAATCCGAAATGGAATGTGGAACCGGCTTGGGTGTCTTCTCCGAAGAGGCAAGCCTCAATTTGTCATTCAAACTCCTAGACAACTGCAGCGTTTTCCAAGCGGAGGTACTGGCCATCAAGGAAGTCTGCGCCGCACTTATACTACAACGGAGAACAGAGCGCATTGAAATATTTATGGATAGACAAGCGGCTCTCCTATCACTTAAATCTAACAACAGCGCATCTAAAATCGTTAGTGAATGTAGGGTAAAACTTGTCGTGCTAGGTGTCGAGCTGGCCAATGTGGTTCTTACTTGGATACCAGGCCATAACTCCTAAGGAACTTAAGGGCAGACGAACTAGCCAGGGCAGGATCCTCTTCCACCGAACTCCATATGTTGTCAGTCGCAACGCCTATAGGGTCGGTTTAAAGAGGTATTTTCCTGCATTACCTTGCATTAAACGAGCCACATAGCCAGAAACACATGGCCAGAATATAACATTCACCTGACTAACTCCCTGATTAGCCATAATCGGGGGAACATATCAAGGCTAATTGCCGTGCTGACCGGGCACTGGCCAATCGGTAATCACCCAAGACGACTGAAGCTTCCATATAATGACTACTGACGTGCCTGCGAAGACGCAGAAGAGGAGGAAACAGTGGAACATCTCTTCTGCAGTTGTCCGTCTCTAATGAATAGACGCCTAAAGACTATATATCGTCCCTTCCGGCTCAACCTCATTGAGATACACGAGATAGATTTAGGGGATCTAATGAGGTATCTCCGATTACGCTGTCCCAAGACACTAATTAATGCTAAATAGTATATTTAGCAACCATGTAAACCATGCAACCTCCAACCAAGTCATTCAGATGAAAATTAACCATTACGCTAAAGATGAAATTTGGGAACTTTAGACCGTGAAAACTTCATTATTTTTTAAATATTGTTCCACAATGGAAACGCGTTGTTGTTACATGTAGCGCTCCATTTTTTCAAATACTGAACTGTCAGCTCTCACACTGTCTTTTTTTCAACAGGACTTGAGAGGGTTAATTTGTTCCACAAAAAAGTTCCCCTGAATCTTTTCTATAAAACTGCTGAAAATATTTTGTACCTCAGAAGTAAGGAACACACAATGCCGATATGTTGCAGGAAAGTTCCGAGGGGCGGAAACATTGACCCGCCCTAAAAAAAATTCTGATCAGATCTGGCAAATTAGACCATTCTACCAGAATCCGTTGACAGAACCTCATCATTTTGGAAAAATCTAATTTTGTCTCACAGTGTTATAAGCTGAAAAAGCAGACTTCGTTGTTGTTTGGATACAAATATAACGTGTTTGTAGCTTGTTGCAAATATAGTATATATTGTGTCCAAACACATTGTGTTTGTTGTTCAATATTACATGTTGGCGACACAATGATTAATAGGTCATAATATATGTATTTATGACCCAAATGCGGCTTTGTTTGTTGTATGCTGTTGAAAACAAAAAAAAATGGCAGAGAACAAAGAAACAAAAATGCAGCAGATCTTCATTTCATGCAAACATATACATGGTTCCTGCAATATGTTGCTAGGACCGATATTTTTCAGGGTGTAGATGTTGTGATAATGACCCTAAATATGTTATTAAATTTTCTTTATTTTCATTGTAATATCTTATTCGTTTTAACCTTAATTAATTTCTCTTTTGTCTCTTTGTTGTTCTTTTCAGGGAGACTACATTAAACATCCGGTCCTTTATGAGCTCAGCTATAAATATGGTTTCACAGACAATTTACCCGAGAGTGGCCTACCAAGTCGACTGGAGGAGATCAAAGAGGCGATACGACGAGAAATACGAAAAGAGTTGAAAATCAAAGAAGGAGCTGAAAAGCTACGAGAAGTTGCCAAAGATCGTCGTTCACTGAACGATGTCGCTGCCATTGTCAAAAAGAGTAATAACAAAATTGCCGAACTAAAATCAGAACTGCAGGAATTGGAATCCCAGATTCTACTGACGCAGGGCAATACAATGACGTGCAATGATCGAGGTAAGTTAAGAAGCGAAATTAAGATTGAGTTATTGCAACATCCACCTCTTCTCCCCCACGTTCGAGCTGTGATTTAACACCCTATTTAAGCCATATTCGTAAGCGTGTTTTATGCTTACACGCCATGCATGTAGGGGGATATTGCTTTTGACCATTTTTGTAATAATGCCAGACGAGTTGGGAAAATTTGTTAGATTTTTGGTGTTAACAGTTTGCTTTAATTTGGCTAAATTGTTGAAAACTTGTTATGTGATATGAGCTGTCGTCGGCATTAGAGCACTTGTGAATTTTGATACTTTTATTTTGTATTTCAACTGATTAAATTGTTTTTTTCGCACTTACGTGACCACGACGCGCTGAGGCAGTCAAGTGTAACGAACGCACTGTGAAAGAGATTTTGATTTTGATTACGATTTCGATGTATGATCAAATACTTTTGCTGCTGCACACTCACAATGATGATGATTCGATTGGAATGGTTGTTGGTAAAGAGAAGGAAGTGGTGGGGCGGCGACCACTCTGCGCTGATGTTCTGCTATTTGCATAGAATCATCATATTTCTCTTCTCACTTGGAAATTAATAATCCACAATTTATGCCAAAATATTTACAATATCACTATATGAATTAGAGTAGCATGATTTGCAACTTTTCTTATTAATCAAAAGTTTAGTTTAGCCTAAGGGGTCTTGAGCGTCATGTGCAATCCGTTTCTCGTTCGGAAATTTAATTTTAAGATGCGAATTATCGATTTATTCTTGCACGCTGAAAAATCTGTCGTTTTTGTTGTTTGGATGCAAATATAACGTATTTGTAGCTTGTCGCAAATATAGTATATTTGTGTCCAAACACATAGTATTTGCTATTCAATATTACATGTTGGAGACACAATGATTAATAGGTTACAATATTTGTTTTTAAGACCCAAATGTGGTTTTATTTGTAGAAAGCTGCTGCAAGCAAAAACGTGATAGACAGCAAAGAAACAAAAAAGCAGCAGTTCTGCAATTCATGAAAACAATGCTTGTAATCATATAAAGGGTCCGCCATCTAACGTTTTTTTTTTTTTCAACTAGTGCTTATTTCGTGAATGGTAACACTTAGCTCATGTCTGATTTGACAGATAATTAGTTTTATCCTTCCGCTGAACGAATATGGTTGTGTATAGGCTTGAACAACGCTGGGAAATATTGAGACATTACTTTGAAAATCATGGTAATGTTGCAGAATGTGTGCGAAAATTGCGTTCGGATTTTGGAAGAAGAGAAGCACCGTCAGCTCCGTATGTTCGTTATCTTGTGAAAAAAGTGAAAGAAACTGGCATCCTTATCGATAAACCAAAGCGTGAAAAGCCAACAATAGTGCGTACACCCGAGAATATTGCTGCTGTGGCAGAAAGTGAGCGTGAAGCGCCATCAACATCAATTCACCGTCGTTCTCAACAATTGAACATTGCAACATTGCTGCACACAATCGATAATGTGCTTAAAAATTGGACCGATCGTGTAGGCTACTGCATGGCCAGCCGAGGCAGCCATTTGAATGAAATTATTTTCCATTATTAACGTGAAGGATTGTACTTTCAAATAAAAAAAGAAATTTGAGAAAATATTCAGTAGTTTTTTTTTATAAAATTTTCAAAAAAAAAAAAATAATTGGCGGACCCGTTACAAGGTTGTGGGACTGTTTCTTTTCAGCGTGTATAAATTAATATTAAATGTTAGCAAAATTTTTGAAATTCAAAAGAAATGACCTCATTGCGTCAAAGTACCGGCATTTCAAAACTGGCTAAAAATTTTTATTAAATCATCATTTCCAAGATTTACAACAACAGAATATTTCGCTTATATCTTACCACAACTTTAACCTGGCATGGCGATTTTAGAATAACGAGCCACTCTACTACACATACATGGTCTATGTAAAGCATTTGGGTGAAATTACAGTGAATCATTGTCAGTGTGAAATGATTCCGAGCCAACCACATCGCACCGCATTGCTCATTATTGCTCCGTTTTGACACAAAAATATCGTTTGCAGCCGCCCTGCCGTAATATTGATTATATCTTTATAGTGAGCACGATGGATACGATTAGATGTGAATAAAGTCTGTGTGATTTACGTTTGTTTGTCCGCCCAACTGTCTCTCTCGCACAGTTTATCTATGGCCGTTTCCAAAAATAATATTTTGGCGTCAAAGTATCATTGGCCTTCATTTTATATTGGCTCTAACCTCGCATCCCCCCCCCAACCCATGATAGCTCTAAATTCTTTTGGTGAAATATTTCTCCTTGTTTATTTTGGAACACGAACTCGTGTTGATGCCGATGTCTGCCTTCATGTCTGTTGAGAATTCACTTGTATCAGAGATACTAGGAAAGACTATTTGGAGTGGCAAAGGTTGCTGGGGTCCGGGACTTTATAATGTGCACATGTTTTCTTTTTTCTTTTGCTAATTGTGGTTTTTGTGGTCTTGGTAAACATAATTAAATATAATCTCGGCAGATGTTTCATTTTTGAGATGACAGATTAATTGAATGTAATTATAAATATTTTCTTGTTAAAGAGTAATCACTATATTGAGATAAATATTTGCGATATATATCTTTTGTTCAAACCTCCCTTCCAAATTGTTTAGGGGCTTGAGACCTTAACACACAATTTAAAAAAAAGCTAAAGTTATACATTTTGTTCGTTCTCAATACCATATTGCTATCTTAGATGAAAATTATCAAATGTCTGGCTTATCACGTTACGCACACACGCTGAAAAATAACAGCCTCTCTAACATATTCTCCCAAACATATAACGGGTCCGCCAAATAACTTTTTTTTTTTTGAAAATGCTATAAAAAAAAATACTGAATATTTTCTCAAATTTCTTTTTTTATTTGAAAGTACAATCCTTCACGTTAATAATGGAAAATAAGTTCATTCAAAGGCTGCCTCGGCTGGCCATGCAGTAGCCTACACGATCGGTCCAATTGTTAAGCACATTATCGATTGTGTGCAGCTGTATTTCACCAATGGCTTCAAGAATATTGTCCTTTAAAGCGTCAATTGTCTCTGGCTTGTCGGCGTAACACTTATCTTTTAGGGCACCCCACAAATAATAGTCCAACGGTGTCAAATCGCAGCTCCGAGGCGGCCAAACGACATCAGCTCTGCGGCTGATAATGCGATCTTCAAAAACAGGGCGCAAAACATGGAGTGTAGCTTCGGCTGTGTGGCACGTAGCGCCGTCCTGTTGAAACCAAATGTTGCCAATATCCTCCTCTTCAATTTTTGTGAACAAAAATTCGTTCAACATGGCCCGATAACGATCGCCATTGACTGTAACGGCCACTCCTAGGATCATTTTCAAAGAAAAATGTCCCAATTATGCCTCTGGACCAAAATCCGCACCAAGCAGTGACTCGTTTTGGGTGCATCGGCTTTTCAATGTATGCGTGCGGGTTTTCTGTGCCCCAAATGCGACAATTTTGCTTGTTCACATACCCGCCAAGATCAAAATGAGCTTCATCTGAAAAGATGATTTTTTTTTTTGCAAAATCGGCATCTTCTGTAAGTCGATCGCAGGCCCATTTTTCCCATATTTCCCAGCGTTGTTCAAGCGTATACACAACCTTATTCGTTCAGCGGAAGGGTAAAACTAATTATCTGTCAAATCAGACATGAGCTAAGTGTTACCATTCACGAAATAAGCACTAGTTGAAAAAAAAGTTAGATGGCGGACCGTTTATATGTTTGGAACACACTTCAAACATTCATATGTTTGCAAGCCCCAAACTCACTTGTGTTTAAATGTAAACAGCATTATGTTTACTGGCAAACATGCCCTTTCCAGTTTCTTTAATCAAAATCGTGTCTCACGTTGGTAGCACACATTCATTTATACGAAACACACACAAAAACCAAAGTAACATCACAAACGATTTAAGCGTCCGAGCCTTCGTTTATTCTTTTTTCACTTTTGATAACCTCTGTCCGATGAAGCATTGACGACTGAATACAAGAAACTAAAACGCAATAAATCAGCCAAAATAAGAAACACTGACTTCATCTCTAATTTGCACGTACATTCAGGAATATTTATGACTCACTGACTGAGAGAATAATGCAAAAATGCAGATACACACTTACAAGATAGATTATCTTGTTGTTCCTCTTTTATTCTCTTACTCTTGAGAGAGCATAGACAGTGCAACAAACACAGCTGTATTTGTATCACAAATATTAATATATGTGGGTCGCAAACACATATATTCTAACATATTAATCAATGTGTCTCAAACATGTAATATTGAATTACAAACACAATATGTTTGGACACAAGTATATTATATTTACGACAAGCTCCAAACACACTTTATATTTGCATCCAAAAAACAACAAAAAGACAGTTTTTTCGCGTGCATTCATCGAAATATTTTTCATTCTAAATCGTTCCAAATTTGTAGCTCTTGAATTTATGTTCCAGTGTAAAACAGCGCGGATTAATATTGGAATAATATTGGATTAATAGTGGAATAAACTGTGATGTCCATATACACGCTGCCAAAAATGGCCTCTGTAACATATTCTCCCAAACGTATTCTGCAGGAACCGTGTATATGTTTGGAAGACACTCCAAACATTCATATGTTTACTAGTCCCAAACTGATGCATACTTTTAGGTGGAGCCACATTCATGTTTCATCCTAAACATCAATATACTTACGTCGATGCATTCGTGCTTAACGAACCACAGATCAGTCAACATAAGAAACACTCAATTCATTGGAATACACATTCAGGAATATTTCTAAATCAATGATTGAAAGAATAATTCAAAAATACAGTTGACTTTAGCAATATTAACTTAGGCTGAGAACAGTCTTTCTTTGTCCGCCTTTTAGTATTTTGCTCTCAACAGAGCATAGCGACAAAAAGAAGTAAACTGTGCACCAAACACAGCTGTATTTGTATCACAAGCAAAGATATATTTGGATCACAAACACATAAATTATACAATATTTATCATTGTGTCTCAAATATGTAATATTGAATAGCAAACACAATGTGTTTGAGCACAAGTACACTATATTTGCGACAAGCTCCATACACACGTTATATCATATTTGTATCCAAATAAGAAAAAACTACAGATTTTCAACAAGTTTTGCTTCGAAATATAAAAGAAACGACGGAAAATTCTAGATTTTTCATAAAAAAAAAACCAAATTGGTTCCCATTACATCCATGAAGGGACTGGGGAGAGCTTCTAACAATTCAGCTTTCTACACGCTGGAAAATTGTTATTTTTTGTTGTTTGGATGCAAATATAACGTGTTTGTAGCTTGTCGCAAATATAATATACTTGTGTTCAAACACATTGTATTTGCTATTCAATATAACACGTTTGGGGCACAATGATTAATAGGTTATAATATATGTATGTATTTGTGACCCAAATATTGGCTTGTTTGTTGAAAACTGGTGAAAACAAAAACGTGATAGACAGCAAAGAAACAAAAAATTAGCAGATCCTCAATTCACGGAAACAATTCTTGCAAACATGTACATGGTTTTTGCAATATGTTGCTGGGACCGATATTTTTCAGTGTGTAGCTGATTGATTGGGACCTACGGGTTTACACCGTTGTACTACTGACAGCCATTTTGTATAACATGGATCCAATGAAGTTTGAACTCAAATTAAGTTCCTTTTTCAATTGATTTAGGAAACCATATGTATTATAAACAAGGAAGTGTTTTTTTAAATAAAGTTAAAATTTAATCAAATTTCGGAACATTTCTTTCACAAAATTGTAATAAGTCTTTCAAACGGGTCAATCATTTCCTCAAATCAAATACATTTGTTACTTAAATAAGCGAGAATGGACTTCAAATGAGCAGCATTTTCTTTAAATAAACAACAAATTTCCTTAAACATAGACCAGTTTGTACATGAATACACGCTGAAAAAAACAACCCAGCAACATATTGCAGGAACCATGTATATGTTATGTTTGCAAGCATTGTTTTCATGAATTGAAGATCTGCTGATTTTTTGTTTCTTTGTTGTCTTTCATGTTTTTGTTTTCAGCAGTTTTCAACAAACAAGACCCACATTTCGGTCATATATATATTATAACATAGTAATCATTGTATCCCAAACATGTAATATTGAATAGCAAACATAATGTGTTTGGACACAAGTATAATATACTTGCGAGAAGCTACAAGCACGTTATATTTGCGTCCAAACAACAAAAAACGACAGATTTTCCAGCGTGTATGTGTTAGAGAATCGTTATCGCTAACCATTATAGTTGTGTAGTTCAATAACTGAGTTGTGTTAGATTGAGAAATCACGAGTCGGTTTGTTGTAGGCTTTTCGTCAACCCTCAACAACCTCATATTTTTCATATGAAACTCGTACTGCATACAAATTTCTTGAGTGTCCCCCAATCCGTCTCGCTGAGATGCTCCAAAGTAGATTTTGTTTCATCGGAGTGGTGTTGGAGTCATAATCACGTTCTGACAATGACAGAGAAAGTATTTCATCGTTTCGATGTCCTACTTACACGTCATACATTCGTCTGTGTCCAGTTAGTTGGGCTCCTTTAATTCTCGTGTCTGTTTTCTTCGCTGTTCTGCTCCCTTCTGGTGTGTCCCATATTCTTATGTGGGTTGTTCTTGACCATTGTGATAGTTCAGTCTTTATTCCTTTGAAACCCTTTTCGTTGCCCAGATCAAGGATGCCCCCTCTCTATACAATCAGGGGGAATTTTATGTTTACACTAATTGATGAGGGCTTCAGTTTTATACCGGTTCCAAATACACTCACAGGAAAATTCGGTTACTCCAACCGAATTTGGTACCAATTTCGGTTGGTGCATCCGAATAAATTCCAAATTCAGTTGTTTCAACCGAAATTTCAGAATATTTATTTGACAGAACGAATATAATTGGATGATTCAGTTGTCACAACCGCAACAATTATGAAATGAGGTTGCCGAATATCAGTTCTGGGGACTAAATTCGGTCGTGACAACATCAATTCGGTTGTGGCAACCATAATTATGTGGTAGCAGCCGAATTTACGGTTGCTACAACCTCTTTTCAAACAATTAATTCTCTGGGTGCCGTTATGCTTTATGAGATGTCTAACTCGTATCTGCAATCCAGCGTCTCAAGTGCAGTTGGAGCACATGCCAATTGTTACTGATCATCATGGTTTTTTTTTTTCAATACTAAGAAAGGGAATATCTTACGTATCGATCAGATGTGTTGACAAATTTAGTTCATGCCACATATCGTACATGTGAGAAATTCATTCAGTTTTCTAACAAATTTCGAAATTTTCCCATTCATTAATTTTGGCACTTTGAATTGAAATTTCATTCAATATCATTTAGCGATCTCTTTAAATATTTTGCAAGTGCCAAACCCTTTCACGTTTTGTTGTAACCCTGACATTTGTGCTGAAAGTGGGAAAGGTTTTGTTGTAGTTGGCTTCCTTTCAAAATGCTGTTGGTGGATACCATCCATTGTATTCAAATGTAGGGAAAACTGTACGACCAGGCATTCTTTCATTCATTCATTCATTCCGCTTATTCATTCATTCAATCACATAAGAAAAACGACATGTTGCCTAGGAAAGCTACGAGCATATAGACACTGACCATATACATAGTACTGGGGAATAGGAGATACTCATATACGTTGATAACACTGCAGGCAATTTCCGGTTTCGTTGGGACTACAATGTCATTGATGTTGAATAAATAAAACGAGAATTATTTTCACTGACATCTCTCATCTTTATCATGAACTTATCAAGACATTTCATTACGATTCAAACGATATGTAGATTCATGTTATATGATAACAAGGGCTCGATGGTTTTGATAATGGAAAATGATGATGATGATGATGATGATGCAATTCAATTGCTATTCTGTCAGTTAACAATTGACTTGGAGAAATGGGCTTCCATCGAGCTGTAGATGTTTCATATTTAGCTATCATCCTCATCATCACTCTTTGGAATTAAATGTAAATTATCTTTCTCTATTCATCATGTATTGTAAAGTACACATAGTTGACATTTGGAGTTTAAAGAGGGAAGAGAAAGATTTATCTATGTATCTTGTGTTGGAACCTACAAATCGCGTGTGGTTCATGCAAATGGACTTCCCTGTGACTGGTAATGTGATGTATGCATTCATGTACATACTTTTGTGAAACTGTTTTCTTTTTTTCCTTTTCGCCGTCCCAAACTTTTTGGTTCATTTTGTGTCATTTACGAGGGTGGGTTTCAAAAGTTTGCATTGGTTAAATGAGAAAAGCTCACTTAATGTTTTTTGTGCCTGTGAAGGGATGAAGGGATTGTGAGCTGTGCGCTTTCTAATTTTCTACTCACTGATTGGGACCTACAGTTTTACACCGGTTTAAAGAAATTTAAGGTGGTCAGAGCAGGGATCGAACCCACGTTCTCATGCACAAGAGCCCCGCACACTACCATTGCACCACCGACGGCCAAAAGTTAGTCAACACAAATTGAGTAAAAACCGGTTAACTGACGTCAAATAGCCGGTTTTCGATTTGTTCGTTAATTGTATTTTTTATAAAACCCGCACACTGTCAATTGCAATAAAACCGATTAGCCGGTTTCGTGTGGTTTTCGGTTTTGGACACTAATTGAAACCCGTATCGCGAACCTTTTCTGTGACGGGGATAGAGTGGGTTAACATGTACCATTACACAATAATACAAAAAGTGTACACGAATGTACAACAAGTCTAAACAAAAGTGTAAGAGGTGTACACAATGATACATCAAGCGTACACAGAAGTACATAAAGTGTACACAAAAGAACAAAGAGTGTATACGAAGGTACACAAAAAACAAAAAAAAAAGGTTTCACATTACATCCCATGACGGGATTGGGGAGAGCCTTTCACACACTTTTACACTCACTGATTTGAACCTATAGACTTACACGACTTGCACACGGTATTTTGCTTTTTCACCCGATAGTGTCGCCATCACTAACCGAGGTGACCGTCGTCGAAAGAAATCTAAGGTGGTCAGAGCAGGGATCGAAACCCTGTTCCCATGTGCATAAGCTGCACACACACTAACCATTGCACCACCAACGACCAGAAGAACTCAAACGTACAAAAGTACTAAAAGTGTACACAAAAGTACTAAAAGTATAAAAAGTGTATACAAACGTACAAACTATGTGTAGTTCCAAAAACGAATTCATGAAGAAAATAAAAAAACACGACTCGCACAAATACATCCATACGTAAACTAATATAGTCCAACATAGTAACTGCCTACACACATATTCAATCATTCACTGTACAAGACGAACTGCAAAGACTTCATTATAATATCAGCGAAGAAAACGACAGTCAGGCACAACCAGGAAAAATAACCCTCATCCATGAAAATGTCAAAACGAATGTGTAGACACATGTTTAAATATCCATACACACACCGACATATCTATACTGTACATACGAATATCCACAGTCATTCCAGTGTGCCATATGAAGCCCTCACGAATTCGAGACGGATCCGTTTCTTCGGGCAGTTTGTTCGGAACGGAGATCCGTTACGGACTAATAACGAATCCGTTTGCAAATGAAATTTCTTTCGAAAACACTAATCGTTTTTCTCCCTTTCCGAATCCGTCGGACTTCATTTTCGAATCCGATTCGGGTTCGTTATTTGTAAATAAAATTTATTCGAGGCGGATTTTGAAATTTTTGTAGATTCGAAATGGATTCGTTCTGATGTTTGAAAGGGAAATAAAATTAAAATTGGTAATGAACTATATTTTGTACCTCTAATCCACTGACGTTTTTCACTTTCATTATATATTAATTTTTACAAATAAAAAATTTGTTGTCAGCTAAATTTAAATCGTTTTACGTCCATTTCACCAACAAAAGTTAAATATGACAGTTAAAAACCAGTACATGAGTTTTAGTCGGGTGAACCGACTTAATCATACCCTCACCCTAAGTGGGAGTTCTGTTAAATAAAAACGTCCATACTCAAAAGTGACCATATTCAATAGCAGATTGACATTGCACTAAATATTATTGAATACCCAAATTAGTTAGGTTCCCTCCGAATATTTATATGCGAGGTACAAAAATGGGCATGGCAAGTTGTTGCCAAAATTTTGATCAATACCAAATTTTATTAAAATATGGTATGATATATTGGAGATATCGTGTCGGCAAACTGCAAATACGCCCAACTTTGTATGAGAGGTACGAAACTGGGCGTGGCACAATAGTCAGTTATTAATTACACAGTAGCTTTTAGCAAAATATTGCCTAGTACCGAATTTTATTAAGATCGGTTGTAGTTTACGAGAGTTATCGTGTCGATCAACCGGCCATCCGCCCAACTTTTATATGGGAGGTACTAGATAGCCTACACGGTCGGTCCAATTTTTAAGCATATTATCGATTGTGTGCAGCTGTATTTCACCAATGGCTTCACGAATATTATCCTTTAAAGCGTCAATTGTCTCTGGCTTTACGGCGTAACACTTATTTTTGAGAGCACCCCACAAATAACAGTCCAACGGTGTCAAATCGCAGCTCCGAGGTGGCCAAACGACATGAGCTCTGCGGCTGATAATGCGATCTTCAAAAACAGGGCGCAAAACATCGAGTGTAGCTTCGGCTGTGTGGCACGTAGCGCCGTCCTGTTGAAACCAAATGTTGCCAATATCCTCCTCTTCAATTTTTGTGAACAAAAATTCGTTCAACATGGCCCGATAACGATCGCCATTGACTGTAACGGCCACTCCTAGGATCATTTTCGAAGAAAAATGGCCCAATTATGCCTCTGGACCAAAATCCGCACCAAACAGTGACTCGTTTTGGGTGCATCGGCTGTTCAATGTATGCGTGCGGGTTTTCTGTGCCCCAAATGCGATAAGTTTGCTTGTTCACATACCCGCCAAGATCAAAATGAGCTTCATCTGAAAAGATGATTTTTATGGCAAAATCGGCATCTTCTGTAAGTCGATCGCAGGCCCATTTTTCCCATATTTCCCAGCGTTGTTCAAGCCTATACACAACCATATTCGTTCAGCGGAAGGATAAAACTAATTATCTGTCAAATCAGACATGAGCTAAGTGTTACCATTCACGAAATAAGCACTAGTTGAAAAAAAAACGTTAGATGGCGGACCCTTTAGTATGAATTTTTCATCCATTAACTAAAATAATATTTTTGACCTCCATATATGGATCCACCACTTCGATTGCTTCTTTATCGGTCACTTACAATGCGTTGTCGTTTGTGACCTCACATTACAATGAAAAAAAAACACCGATTATTCTCAAACCACCCTCGTATGTGTATGGTTGTTATAGCATCTTCTCTCATCTAGTCTAATGAATTGAATCAATTGTTGGCCATCGGCCAAGTTGAACTTTTATTACATTTTCAGTTTCTTTTTTATATTTTTCTATAGAAAAACATGGTCATTATATTTGATGCTGATGCTGATGGTGGTGGTGGTGGTGGTGGTGGTGGTGGTGTTCGTGGTGGCCCAATCACACTGCCTAATATCACATCTCTCGTTATAAAAGTTCATTTATTTTTAAATAAGTTGATATTGTAATATTACAACGAAAACAAACAAACCCGATATTACAATGTGTTGTATGTGTGTGTGTGTATCTCCCGAACATTATCCTTGAGATACATGATTGGCTTCGAATTGGACACAAGCCGATGCGATGATGTAGTGGGTAGTGTCATGATTTATGTTGAAAGTTCATCTGTTGGAAAACAACACAATTTCAGCAAATTCATTCATTCATTCATCATATTTATTTTTCATTTTTTACTCGGGTTTCGTTGTGAATGATGGTCTGTCCGTTCGCCCTTCTGTCATATGAATGGATGGATGATGATGACCTTGACTAAAATAATAAACACAAAAATGTTTCAAGTATGTATTTTATGTAAAAAATTTTGTATTCGTTACAATTGGCGCCAGATATTAATTTAGCCCAGCACCAATAGAAAATATTTACATCGATTTTGACATTTCATTATACTTTTACTTGAAGAATAAAGATTCAAATGGTCTTGTCTATACTTTGGTTCGATTCTTTTGAAATTTATCACAAATTACAAATTCTCGAAAATGTCAAAGATTTAGTTTTAGGCACAAAAGAGAAAATCACATACCAGGAGTCTGAATCGAACGAAGTTGTTTTTGTTCAGTTAAAACCATAGAGTAATAATGACACCTAGAGCTGATAACTTTCTCATCTGTCTTTTCAATTCACCCTCTTCGTGGTGCCGTCGGTGCGATAGAGAGTTACGGGTTGAATTTTATGTTTCGGGATTAGAGAACAAAAACAAATATGATGCCTAAAGTTATCTCAATCTCACGATGGGTCACAAGACGATCCTGCAAAATCAGTTCGCGCACAGCATCAATGGTTTTCGGAACAACAGCTGATTTTGGATGATCTTCACGAAATTCGTCTTGGAGAGAACTACGACCACGATTGAAATCACTATACCATCGATAACACTTGATGGAGCTGCTTTGCCAAAAATTGAATTAAGTTCATCCATGCACTGTTGCTGAGTTAATCCACGTCGACAGTTGTAAAAAATAATCGCACGAAAATGTTCACAATTTAATTCCATTTTTGGGCCGAGATGAATCCTTTAAGTTACTGTAAACAACACAAATAGCGCTCGTATGTCAAAACGTTCTGAGTACGCATAACCTCAAAAATGTCCAACTTTACGATAGAGCTGTCAGTTGCCAGATTGCAACACTAGGGTTGCCAAATCCCGAAACATAAAATTTAACTCTCGTATTTGACGTAAATTGACTTACACCAGGTGACTTAAAATTGTCATGTCTTTTTGGTTGCGAACTGTGAAATTTAAATGTATTTTGGACTTTAGTATGTATTTTTGGCGTTTTTACACAAAAACTTTAACGCATAAAACAAAATGGCGTTGCTGTTTTCTTGTTGGTTGGTTTGAACCATTACTTTTCAATATTCAACGTCCATAATATTATAATAATATTATGTAACTACACCAAACTTCGTAAATTTACTGAGAGAAATCGCTACTCTAGGTATATGAATTACTCTATGGTTAAAACAATCGTAGTAGGGTAAAATTTTCGTTTAACTTGTAAATTTTTCGAAAGTGTTTAAATCCTTTATGTTTTTAATACGACAAGGAGATGAAGAGACCGTTGCGAAATGCGAGAGGAGTAAGAAAATAAATTTTATGTTATTTACTTATTCAGACTTTTCAGACTTGTTTGTTCTTCTTATTGGTTTTATGGATTAGGATATTTTTTTTTTGTTTTAATTAATTGTACCGACACAAGGGCATTATTAACAGCTCTAGCACATACGCTACATACGTTAGTTCCTACCATTTTGTAGGATATGACTTAAATATACCCGGGTATCCCTTAATGCGATCGGCATTAAAGCATTTGATCAAGCCTCTCACAGTCTATTTTAAGATCCACTGATTGATAGCCTAAATTATTTACCGGTTCCACACGGTAATATTAGAATATTTCTCATTCGTAATTATTACAAAATATTTCACTAATATTACGAATTTATTTATTAATTTTCAGCCAAAGATTCATTTCATTGGGGTAATGAAAATAATTCATAGATACTATGAAACGAACATTTCATAGAATCTGTGAAATTCTTCATACAAACTATGGCATTTGTTCATAACATTTAATAAACTTTCTTCAAGTTCAAAACTCAAGATCGAGTTCTTTTCTATTTTAACTTTATGTATTTATTCAATATTTCAATCCCCATCGCGGATCATGTTCAGAAATGCTATAGACATAACGGGGTTTTCAATAAGAGCGCTACAAAAGTTTTTTTAAATGAAACAAACCCGGTTTTAATGAAATGAAATTCTATATTCCTGTGAAAGTACGTTCGATGCCATTATGTATGGAACTCGATTTCTTTTGCATGGCCACCACGGGCACGCTTGCAGAAGTCCAGACGCAGAACCCAATTTTCGACGGGTTTCAAGCATAAATCGGCCGATACTGCTGCAATTTCACGTTCGATATTCGTACGAAGTTCATCAATCCTCGCTGGCTTGTTGGCATAGACCATAGACTTGACGTAGCCCCACAGGAAATAATCTAACGGCGTCAAATCGCACGACCGAGGCGGCCAATCGACTGGGCCATTTCGTGAGATAACACGTTCACCAAACTTGGTTTCCAATACATTGATTGTGGCATTCGCTGTGTGGCTTGTGGCGCCGTCCTGTTGGAACCACATGTCCTCCAAGTCCATATTATCCAATTGGGGCCAAAAATATTCGGTTATCATTAAACGGTAGCGATTCGCATTCACAGTAATGTGCCGGTCTTGATCATCACGGAAGAAGTACGGGCAAATGACGCCGCCGGCCCATAAACCGCACCAAACCGTAATTTTTTCGGGATGTAATGATGACTCATGGATTACGTGTGGATTGCTGTCTGACCAATAACGCATATTTTGCTTATTGACGAAGCCATTCAGCCAGAAATGAGCCTCATCGCTGAAGAGGATTTTCCAAAGAAAATCCGAATCGTAGCGCTCTTAAAGTTGAGGCCACTGACTCCAAATTTCGGTACTAAATTTTAATAATTTCGACTCGTTGTTGGCTCGTATATCTTTCCATGATGAAATGGCAAACCTTACTGAAGAGAAATGTCAAAAGAGCGGGAAAAAATATGGTGTCTTTTGCTGTCCCTATCGATTTGTAGCGTCTCTGTTGAAAAACCCATTACATACAATATTTAAAACATATGAACGCGTAAAGCATTACTACAAGGTGGAGCAAAAGTAGTCACCCTATTGGAAAACCCTATAACTTTTGCAAATGGTGCCAAATGTCAATTCGTTTTTGACATTTGTGAAGTAAACAAACGCAGAATACAAATCGACAAGCAATGAATCGGTTTACTCCACAAGAACACGGAATAATTGTTTCCATTTTTTTGCGCAAACATTCTTCAGTTGTGTTGGCGCAGCGTGAATTTCGTCGTAGATTTCCTCGCCGTCCGACACCAAGTGGACAAACACTGCGGCGTTTGACCACTCGCCTTGAAGAGGCTGGGACAACACCAGATCTTCCCAAGGATGTCCGGCCCCGGAGCAACCGTTCTGCTGAGAATATCGCTGCTGTTGCCGAAGATGTCGAAGAGGAGCCCGGAACATCGCCCGACCAGACGACGTGCCACCCAATTAGGCTTTAGCCGGCGGTACCTACGAAGAATTTTGATGAATGATTTGAAGATGTTCCCTTACCAGTGCAGACATTGCATCAACTGTTGACCGAAAAAGGCGTGTAAACTACGCTCAACCCATCCTGAATCTCAACGAAGAGGTGGACGATGTTTCATCGAAAATTATCATGAGTGATCAGGCAGGCTCATTTCCATCTTAGCGGTTACGTGAATAAACAAAATAATCGTTTCTGGGCCACCGAAAATCCGTGTATCACCCACGAAGAACCATTACACCCGCTCAAAGTTACTGCGTGGTGTGCTGTTTACGCTGGAGGAGTCATTGAGAACGCCGCGGGCCAAACGGCGACTGTGGACGGCATGCTCTACAGAACCATGATACCGAATTTTTTCTTCCTCAATTGGAACTGGAGAACATGTGGTTCCAACAGAACGTTGCAACGTCGCACACTGTTCGAGCCACAACCGATATTCTGAAAGAAGCATTTCCGGGTCGCTTAATCTCTCGTTAACCATTCCAGACTTCTTTTTATGGGGTTTTTTGAAGTCTCGGGTTTAAGTCAACAAGCCTCAGACTCTTGAAGTCTTTAAGGAGAATATTCGACAAGAATGCGAGAACCTGTCTTCAACTCTGTCGGCGGCCACTTGGCCGATATCATTTTCTCACCTTGATGGAATAAACTCTAATGGATAAAATAAACAAATTTCACAAGCAGAACCAACGTTTTTCATTAAAAAAAAGAAATTACAGCAAAAAAACTTTGGGTGATTACTTTTGCCCCACCTTGTACATAAACAACTATTTCGTAGCAGGGAAGGCTGTGTTGGACTCACCCCTGAAGAGTAAACCCCTAAGCCTGGCCAAATGAACATTCAAATCTCACTGCAAATGGCCAAAAACAAAATGTAGGTTGTCCCAAAATTCACGGAAGATTGTTTCTCGGGATTTATGACATGTGGAACCGACTTGATGAAACCACATGTCGTCCATATCGTTCAATTTAGTAGCAACAAAACAACAAACTGTTCTTGCGTGACCAGTGTCGTTTTCGTAGAAAAATGATCCATAATGGTCCAGTCCAAAACCTACACCAAACATTGACTTTGATGCGTTTGTTATTAAACAATCACTCGTGTAGTTTCTGAATCCAAAATGCGACAATTTTGACGATTAACAAAGCCATCAAGATGAAAATGAGATGATTTTGTTTTGAAAACCCTGATTAATTTAAAATTTTTTCTCAACAATGAAAACGCGGTGTTCATTAATTGAGAGTTCAATTTGTAATAACCCTGAACTGCCAGGTGTCAAAATTCGGAAGGATTTGCAAGATATGAGCCTGACAAAATGCTCACTTTTTTGCTCTAATGACACCGAGGCCTCAAATTTTTGGGGGCCCATAAAAAAATCCATGACTTTGGGCAAAACTGGGAGACACGGGTTCTTTTTTTTGTCTTTTATCACGTAGTGGTGTCCGTATACGGTTATATCTCCATGACATAAACAATTACACACAGTGTATTACAATGACAAATGTTCATGGTATTATCTTGTTTACAAAATTGTTCATTCATTTTACGAAACTTATTAAATCGTTTTATGAATATTGTCATATATTTAATGCAACAAACCGTTCGTTATATTGGTTATGTGAATTTCATTCAAAATCTTCTAAATAAATATGCGTTTATGTTAATTCCTTGATGGAGCAACAAAATTATCATTATCAAATCCTAACGAAAAGTTAGTCACTGTATGTACAACAAATGTTTATCCATAATGTTAGGCACTCGTTAGTCATGAGTTGTTTCATAGCAGTTTCCTTTGCACTGTCTAACTCTAATATGAACATGTCTGTTTTAACCAAATACAACCCCGATTGTCGTAATCGTTGTTATTAAAACGACAGCTGTTCCTTAAAAGTTTGCATTTATTCATAAGCTTCGTAGCCATTCGTTGGACACTGTTTAATTGAAGTGTTATAAATTAATTAATCGTTAGTCAGATAATAGCCGGTGGATAATTTGTCGTTATGAATACGGGGATTGGTGTTTAGAAAAATGTATCTAATTTTTTCGACCATTCAAGCAAATTTAACTTTTTTAATTCTTCTCTTTTTCAGATATTCTTTCACCCACCACTCCCAATGCCAGTTTGGGCGGCAACTCACAGTCCAGCGATGGCAACAATGAGGGCGGCAATGGTGGCCTCATCTCTGGGGGCCTTGAACAGCTTAGCGCCAATGATAAACTCCTGCTGTCGCTGGAGAAACAACTCAACATAGAAATGAAAGTTAAAAATGGCGCCGAGAATATGATTCAATCATTACAAAGCGGTCACTATGGACGCGATAAGAAACTGTTGGCCGAGGCTCAAACAATGCTAACAGACTCCAAGGCGAAAATTGAATTCTTACGGTTGCGCATCCTGAAAGTCAAACAGAACAAGGAGCATGCCCAAAAGTTATCGCAACAAATTGCCGCCGCTCATGCAGACTCGGATAGCAGTTCGCTGCCGGGCGGTGCTGGTGGTTTAATGCCTCAGCGTTTGGAGACATCACTGGAGGAACGAATCGAAGAGTTGAGGCATCGTTTACGCATCGAAGCAGCCGTCGTAGATGGAGCGAAAAATGTGATACGCATATTACGAAACAATAAAGTACCAGACAAAAAGGCTTTGCAGGAGGTGAGTAGTTCGAAGAGATTTATTCTCCCTACACTGTTCATATTTTCGATAGAGACGAAATGATGTAGCTCTTGGTTTCCATTAACATTAATGATTCATATAATATAATTTTTATAATTACTACAACGTAAGCAGATACAAATACCACACGAGAGTTGGTTGCGTGATAATGACGTATGAGTATAGTACGAGTAAAATCTAAAAACATGCTCTTTCGTAGACTCACTCTCTTGCCACAGGAGAATATCGTGCAAAACTCTTTCATTTGACGTTCAGATGTCAAAATCTGCTGACATCTGTTTATTGTTCTATTTTTATTACACTCTATTTATTTTAATACTCTTTATTACACTAAATGGGAAATTCTTTAAGACAAAGAACACAACAACAAAACACTTAACTTGAAGATCAACCATAACATTTCGGTATTTGAGTTAGTGAGTGAGTCCATCCGCCATCTGTCAGACCACCAGTTCTAGAGTTTTATTGCATGTGCAGCAGCAACACACCAGAGAGCTTGCAACATGTAGCATGCATGTACCATGTACTTTTGTATTTGAATCGTATACAATATTTTGTTTACATGTTGCAGTTTTTGTGTGTTTATTTTGTTTGTTTGGGGAGATCCCCCCCTCCTTTGGTGGTGGTGGTTGACCTACATATATATTTTTGTTTATAGTTTTATGTTTTTTAAAGTTAAGATGTCTTGAAACCGAATTCATCATCAGCTGAATGTTTTATTTAATTTTTTTATAATCATTTCCATTTACTGCAGTTTTTATAGTTTTATGGTTGTAATTTTATGGGTTTCATGGAAAATATCTGTTAAGCTTTACAGAGTGTTAGGATTAGCTGTTTAATGTAAACCAGAAACAAAGTGTCTTATTTGGAATTATTGGGGGCAGATGATTTGAACCATCTAGCTTCCAACAGAGACATTTGCTGATGTTGTGCTACTAGACGTAACTAACACTTAACTAATTTGATATTTTTTGTTCTTGGTAGCCATTGAAGGCGAACAAATTTTGATTTATTCGAGATGTAAAAAAGAAACGATGGAACTAGAGAAAAGGTTACAAATTTAACTTGCGACATAAAGCGGAACTCCGCGTGTTTCTAATGTGTGTAGTACGACTACGAGGGTTAAATTTTATGTTTCGGGATTTGGCAACCATAGTGTTGCAATCTGGCAACTGACAGATCTATCGTAAAGTTGGGCATTTTTGAGGATATGCGTACTCAGAACGTTTTGACATACGAGCGCTATTTGTGATGTTTACAGTAACTTAAAAGATTCATCTCGGCCCAAAAATGGAATTAAATCGTGAACATTTTCGTGCGATTATTTTTTACAACTGTCGACGTGGATTAACTCAGCAACAGTGCATGGATGAACTTAGTTCAATTTATGGCGATGAAGCTCCATCAAGGACCAGTGTTTATCGATGGTATGGTGAATTCAATCGTGGTCGTAGTTCACTCCAAGAAGAATTTCGTGAAGGTCGTCCAAAATCAGCTGTTGTTACGAAAACCATTGATGCTGTGCGCGAACTGATTTTGCAAGATCGTCATGTGACCTATCGTGAGATTGAGACAACCTTAGGCATTAGTGGGACCAGCTTACATTCAATATTGCATACACATTTGAGTGTCAAAAAAAAATTGTTCGCGTTGGATCCCACACAATTTGTCAATCGCTCGTGTCGATTGGGCAAAAGAAATGCTCCAAAAATACTATCGCGGTGCCTCGAAACATGTCTATGACATCGTTACAGGTGACGAATCCCGGATTTACGCGTATGAGCCCGAAAGTAAACAGCAATCAACTGTATGTGTGTTTCAAGATGAGCCAAATCCAACAAAAGTTGTTCGCGCCCGAAGCACTTCCAAGCAAATGGTCGCCTGTTTTTTCGGAAAAAGCGGATATGTCGCAACCGTACCACTAGAACAACGCAGAACAGTGAATTCTGAGTGGTACACAACCATTTGTTTGCCAGTTGTCTTCCTAGAAATCAGGAAAACCAACCGCCGAAGACGGATCACTCTTCATCACGACAATGCGAGCTCTCACACATCGGCAGAAACAACTGCGTTTTTGAGCACCCAAAACATCGATTTGATGGGTCATCCGCCGTATAGTCCTGACTTGGCACCGAATGACTTCTTTTTATTCCCGTACGTAAAAAACAAACTGAGAGGTCAACGTTTTTCGACACCTGAAGAAGCGGTTGCTGCATTCAGAATGCATGTTTTGGAGATACCTCAATCAGAGTGGCAAAAGTGTTTCGACAATTGGTTTAAACTAAATAAAATCGATTCTGTGCAAGCTTTTCGGAAAGGAACAACAAAAATGAAGTCAAGTATATGCTACGAGGCGGATCAGTAACTCCGTGACTTTTTGACTGAAACGCCACAGTCTGTTTTGCAAAACAAAAAAAATTATTTTTCAACATAATCTCCTTTTAGCTCAATATACTTAGTCCAACGTTTCTCCACTTTTTGTATCCCTTCCATAAAATACGAATTTGTTTGATCAAAAATGTACTCGTTGGAGCTAAATCTCTTTCCACCGAGCCATTTCTTTAGGTTTGGAAATAGGAAATAGTCACTGGGTGCTAAATCCGGAGAATATGGCGGATGAAGTACCAATTCGTAGCCCAATTCATGGAATTTTACCATTGAGACTACACACGTGTGCACCCGTACGTTTATGGTCAATTGATAGCAAACGCGGCACCCATATTGCAGGCAGCTTTCTTAAACCCAACTGATCATTTTAAATCGAAACCACACTGCCATATGAAATGCCTAGGGCATCAACAATCTCACGCACTTTTACTCTTCGATCGGCCAACACCATATCGTGGATTTTTTCGACATTGACCTCCAGAACATTCAGCGTCATTTGTACTTGTGCGACCACAAAGAAAGTCAGTAAACCACTTTTTTACCATTGAAATCGATGGGGACTCTCATAGTATTTATCAAGCTTTTACTTGGTTTGATTGACGGTGTTTTTTCCCCAAAAAATAATGTTTAATGAGCACTCGAAATTCACTTTTTCCATTTTTAAAAAATGCACGAGGTTGTATGTTTTGAACAGCTGTTAATCGCAAAGTAAATGACGGAACTTGCTCAAAATTTGACATTAGTGTATTAATGGGTGGTACTTGATGGGAGCAGTGTTGCATTTCATATAACTACGAGAGAAGTTCGAAAAGTCAGGGATTGATCCGCCCTCGTATCAGAAACACCGCGATAAGGTGCTAAGATTTTGTATTCGAAAATTAAGTTCGAAAATTTTAAAGCTTTTTAAGAAATTGTCTACGGTGGGGTACTTCCAACACCTTTTTTCGCGGCTTCGGCAGAAGCTTCGAGAAGTAGAAACTTATTACGCGACATATGTCTTTCTTGTTATTGATTTTCTACAGTGTCAACTTTCTTTAACTCCATAAGTTACGCGAGTTATTGATAAATTTCAATTGTTTTTTACGCAAATTTTTTGGTTTTCCATAAGAAAAAAATTTTTTCAAGCTTCATCTAATATCTCAAAAACTATGTGAGATATTAACCAAAATTATTCTAAATAAAAAATTAAATAAATGTTTTCCCTGTACATTCCATGAAGGGACAAATTCATCCCACAATCAGTGAGCTGTGCGACTTCTAGAGTTTTACATTCACTGGTTGGGACCTACCGTTTTACGCCGGCGAGAAAGCGTTGAGAAACCCCAACGACGACAACTGCAATTAGTGGCAATGGAAACAAGATGGTCACTAGAACGCTAAGGCGCTGATGAGAAGAGTCGCAAACTTATCGTCCACCAAATTGAGTTAAAATCCTGGTTCCGACTGTTTATAAAAAATAAATGGTTTCCCGTTACATCCCATTTAGGGATTAGGGAGGGCTTCTCAGAAGAAGTGAGATGTGCGCGTTCTAGTTTCTTTTTATATTTTTTCGTATTTCATAAAAAAAGGAAAAAATATCCGTAATCTGTTAAGCTCAAAGGAAATGAAAAAAAAAATATTCTAATAAATAATTTCAGATCGAATCATATACAAATAATTTTAAGGTGGTCTGAGAAGGAATCGAACCCACGTTTTCATACACAAGAGTCGTGAACACTCACCATTTCACCATCAATGGCATTTATTCTATATATATATGTATATCCTTTATTTATTTAAACAGAATATAAAACAATATTACAATACAAAGTTTATATAAACGGTTCACGAAGAACATAGGGCGTCAATCTCTCCATCGTTTTCTGTCTCTGGCAAGTGATTTAATTTGGTTCCATAATAGACAAGCTTGTTTGTATTCCTTCTCCAGGCACCGCTTCCATGTAGTTGGTAGTCTTCCTGGCCTTTGACACCGCTGCGGAATCCAGGTATATGGCTGGTCCAAGTACATTTTCTTTTGCGTCAATTCAATAGGACTGTTTGAAGTAAATACGTTGCCAGAGTACTTCATTAATCAATTTGATGAAACATTTCCGCATTTCCCAACCTACGACACATTTCATTGAATTGAAATTGATTTCGTCAATCTTTCATCCATATTTCATCAGTAATTTATGTTGATTCAACGACAACGTTACATCAAGTGAAGTGGATGTAAATTTTTCGTCAATTTGATGTAAGTTTGTGTCATCAAATTTTTCACAATTTTCTTGTAAATTGTTCAACAATTTGCTGTAAATTTTTCGTCAATTAGATGTAAGGTTGTCTTCAATTTGATGTAAGTTTGTCATCAATTTGATCTAAATTAGTCATAATGTTGATGCAAATTCGTTGTTAATGTGTAGCCAAACTCTTTGGACTAGTTTTCGTTGTAAAAAAATTCACAAGAACAGGGTATAAGACAACATGAAAAACCTCATTGCGTGGATATTATATTCTAATGAAATTGTTTACAAAATTAATGAAGGCGTTGTTGTAAAATCGTCAATGAAGAAGTTTTCTATTGAAGAATATTTCATATAAAGTGAAAATTGAAACTTTGTTGTCTATGAAGCCGCGTATCGTAACATTTTTGTGAAAATTTTTCATTATAACAATGAAAATTATGAAAAACTTCATGGGATTAATGACAAATTGAACTTATTATTTCATAGAATCACTGAAGAATATTTCATGTATCCATACACATAAATAAAGTGAAATTAACTGAAAATTTAAACTTTGTTCTCTATGAAGCCGCGTATCGTAACATTTTTATGAAACTTTTTCATAATAACAATGAACATTACGAAAAACTTCATGGGATTAATGACGACTTGTTCATGCAAAATATTTTATAAATATTACTAAGCTATTCTTTTTAGTGTATTCCCTAAACTCTTTTTTTTTTATTAACAAACATGTATTAATAGTTTGGCAGAAAAGGGATTTGGTGAAATTGTATCCTTCATCAAAAAGCCAGTGTTGAAAAAAAAACAATGATCTCGAAGAAAGAATCATGTGTCAATAATGAGTAAAATCGATGGTTTTCAAGAAGATTTATTATTATGGTTTTACCGCTATTGTCGATATCAACAAAAGGATTTTATTGCTCGCTTTACTATTTTGCTGGCAACAATTTTGATTATCTTACTTTTGATTTGAAGAACCAGATAAGAAGTTAATGGTCTGAATAAAAAAAAAACAAATTCCGAAAACAAAATTGCCACACTACTTCTCAATAATAGGATGAAGGAAACACAGAAATGGATTTATATGTATCATCCAAAATCTGAGTGATGCATATATTTGTCTCTAATATAAATTCTTAGATATATTAGCGAGCGATTTTCATTCTCTTTACAACAAATCGTTTGACATAATGCAGTCTCTTGTTTATGTCTCTCTTTAATCAGTGTAAGATGCCTAATTCCACTACTGACCATTTGAAAAAGTTTTGTGTGATTTCCTAACGAAAACACACAAATTTTCCGGCATCTCTCTACACATGTTTCCAAACACCATTGGGGATAGTTGTGTAGCCAGTCATAGGCTAGAGTCGGTCGGGGCCATCGTCAATATGTGTAGGCAATGTTCAAATATTGTATTTTGTTGTGAGTATTTTGTGTGTTTGGGAGCAAATAAAACCAAAATTCAACACTTGTTGTTTTGGCTTCCAACGCAGGCAGAGTCCGATCTACAAAGGCCACCGTAAAACTTTTTAGTTGAACGAGAGACGTGGTATTGTTCAAAACGTTCAAATCTACTCAACTCAACTCAAAAAATAAAAAAAATATTTCGAAAAAGAAAAACGATTGATTGTTGGTTGGAAAATTGTGTACGAATTTGTGAAGAGTTGTTGTAGAGTGCAAAAGTGGAAAATTGGAAAAATTCAAAATTATAGCTAATTTTGAGATATCGAAAATTAATTAGTATTATTAGAAAAAGAAAATTAAAAATTCCATTTAACATAATAAACAAACAACGTGAAAATGTGAAAATTCTTAAGCAAAAAAATAAAATAAATTAATATTAATTGCATAATATTATAAGCTAAATAGTACATCCATAGTAACTCCATTTGCTTATCTATCAAGAAATCTATTAATAATGTTTAAAAACAAATGCAATTGATAATTGTGCGTACAACTTTTGTTGTTTTGTATTTTTCAATATTATAAATGTTAAATTTAGAATAGAAATTGTTGCAATTGTTCTCGTTTCACTCTCTTAACGTTGACCCCAAAAAAATATTTTTGTAAAAAAATATCACAAAAATACGTATGAAATACTCGTACATAAATAAAAATATAATTATAAAGATATATATAGACATATGTATATATACATATATATGAAGAGAGATCGGACGATATGTATTAAAACACGACGACGACGGTGGTGATGCGAAAATGTTGTTTAGTTCTACGACATCAATTTTAAATTTTGTTGTTTTTATCTTCTTTTTTTGAAATAAGAATATAATAAATTTTCACTTTTATTTCTATACATTAACGCACACAAGTGCAAATATTTCACAAACGCACAAGTTCCTTTGTTATAATCCACACATTTCCCAGTACATACATATATTTCAATGGTCTTTAACCGATAAACACCTTGAGATTATCTGCAACGAAAAACTATAGGTGTCTGGTTTATTTTATATTGGTGTATGCTGGTGTACAGTAAGGACACGTTAATCCGGACAACTTAGTAAACCCATCACGATGCTTAAAACAGTAAATGTTCCTATAGTTATGAATGAGCAAATTAAGAAACTTGTCAAATTTCAAGCAAAACAATGGCGCCCAAAATTGGTTCGAATATATAGTTATTTCAATAAATTCCTATATTTCTACCAGGGATACTCAATTGGAATTCAATATTTGAGTAATATAACTGCTTATTCACACTTTTTCATACTTGCGTTACAGCATCCACAAGATATAACGCCTCTTACCTGTGGTGTTGCATTTGTGTGTCTATTTTGAACTTGAACTTACATTAGACGTGTTTCCGTTATAAGCTAGCGATTATCGCTTGTTTGTTAAACGCCAAACTAGCGATAATTTGAAGCTACATTCAGTGGTGGCCAAAACATATGCAACTAAGATTGGCTGCCTTTAACAGGTTCTATAAGTTTGTAAAATTTTACCACAAAAAGGACAAAGATATTTCAATTAATAATTAAGATTTTTAAAAAAATTTCCGAATGTACAGCTTTTGTTTACATTTCCATGTTATCGGCATTTTTATCGATAAATATTAAAATCGGTGTGGACGAAACATATGCAACTCTCCAATTTTGTTTTAAATAACGTCGTTTTTTTAACTCTTTTGATCGCTGTTCTTCATATAACTAATTAGTAAGCATGTGTAAAGGGATTTGTAGGAATATTCAGTATTATTTTGTTATATTTTCCTATTGAAGTTAAAATAGAGTTCGTTTTAAAAGGGCGCGCGATAAATTCGGATTTGATCTCAGACGGAAAATTGTGAATGCTACTTTAAAAATAAAACTTCAGAAATTTTTATTATATACCGAGGTTGTCAACCTTGCAGGACAAGTGATCTGACGGACAATTTGATCATCAGACATGTGAAAAAAGACCCATTTATCTCTTCCTCCAAATTAACTGCAAAATTCAAATATCAGTTTCTGCTCGAATAATTCTTAGACGTCTCATGCAGGCCTCTCTGCTCGTACGAAGTTCTGCTGCAAAGAAACCGCTTATATCAAAGCGTAATTGGAGAAAGCGTTTGCAGTTTGCTTAAGACTATTTAAATTGGCCAGGAAGTAATTGGAGGTCTGTCTTGTTTAGTGACGAATCAAAATTTAATAAAGGGTTTTTCAATAAGAGCGCTACAAAAGTTATTTTAAATAAAACAAAACCAGTTTTAGATACCAATTAAATTCTTCATTCCTGTGAAAGTACGTTCGATGCCATTATGTATGGAACTCGATTTCTTTTGCATGGCCACCACGGACACGCTTGCAGAAGTCCAGACGCTGAACCCAATTTTCGACGGTTTTCAAGCATAAATCGGCCGATACTGCTGAAAATTTCACGTTCGATATTCGTACGAAGTTCATCAATCGTCGCTGGTTTGTTGGCATAGACCATAGACTTGACGTAGCCCCACAGGATATAATCTAACGACGTCAAATCGCACGAGGCGGCCAATCGACTGGGCCATTTCGTGAGATAACACGTTCACCAAACTTGGTTTCCAATAAATTGATTGAGGCATCCGCTGTGTGGCTTGTGGCGCCGTCCTGTTGGAACCCCATGTCCTCCAAGTCCATATTATCCAATTGGGGCCAAAAATATTTGGTTATCATTGAAAGGTAGCGATTCGCATTCACAGTAATGTGCCGGTCTTGATCATCACGGAGGAAGTACGGCCCAATGACGCCGCTGGCCCATCAACCGCGCCAAACCGTAATTTTTTCGGGTTGAAATGATGACTCATGGATTACGTGTGGATTGCTGTCTGACCAATAACGCATATTTTGCTTATTGACGAAGCCATTCAGCCAGAAATGAGCCTCATCGCTGAAGATGATTGAGGCCACTGAAGTTGAGGCCATTGACTCCAATTTTCGGTAGTAAATTGTAATAATTTCGACTCGTTGGTGGCTCGTATATCTTTCCATGATGAAATGGCAAACCTTACTGAAGAGAAATGTCAAAAGAGCGGGAACAATATGGCGTCGTTTGCTGTCCCTATCGATTTGTAGCGTCTCTGTTGAAACACCCTTTATTATTGGCAGCGATGGCATGTGTTACGTACGAAAACGGATCTAAGCACGATACTGCACAAAGACGGTCAAGCATGGAGGAGGAAGTGTAATGGTGTGGGGCTGCTTTTCTGGGCTGGTGTTGGTCCACTGCATAACATTGATGGCATTATGGACCGATTTGTGTATAAAGACATTTTAGAAAGGGTAATGCTTCCTATGCCGAGTAAGATATGCAATTGTGGTGCTTCTTCCAGCAAGACAACGACCCCAAACACTCATCGATAGTGGTTATTTCGTAGTTTGGTGAAAATAGAGTTGCGGTTATGGAATGGCCACCACAATCATCCGACCTAAATCCCATCGAGAAACTCTAGGAAATCATAAACCAAAAAATTTAGTGGAAAATTGTAGAAGTTCATATATTTTGTTTCAAATTGACAAACTAATAATATCAATGCCTCGAATATGTCAGGCTGTAATCGACAACAACGGATTTGCTAGAAAATATTCAGTTCACTTGCATTGAACTGCGCTTGATTTTATTAGTTGCATATGTTTTGGCCACTGGAAAATAAGAATGAATATGTATTTTTATGTTTTTCATACATTTTTCTAAATATCTATGGAGCAGATCGCTTTTCCTTATTTTTAAAGCAATAAAGTATAAAATTTAAAACAAAAAATTGCTAATTTTGTTTTCAGAAAATTTTTACGTAATATTTCGTAAAAGATGCATTTTGGTTGCATTTGTTTTGGCCACCACTGTATATTGGGTTGGCAAGAAAGTAACTTCGGTTTACTCATGTAGTAGATGGTGCTTGTGTTATTATTGAAATGCTTTTGATCAGCTGATTAAATTCTTTGTTATACAGTTACACAGCTGACATTTCAAGCTTAAATCTGTGATATGTCACATTATTTTCAGTGGTCAGTTTTCTTTTAAATCGTGTTGTCAATAGGGATGTTAAAAATTAGGATTTTCGTCATATTTTGCTCTTTTATTTCCGAAAGGGTGACCGTCGGCGGTGCAAAGGCTAGTGTTCGCTGCTCTTGTGCATGAGATCCCTGGGTTCGATCCCCGCTCTGTCCACCTTACATTTCCTTCGACGAGGGCCACCTCGCTTAGGGATGGCCAGTACTTAGCCATGGAAATTCTTCTTAAAATACCGTTCGGAACCGGTGAAAAACTGTAGGTCCCAATCAGTGAGTGAAAAATTAGAAAACGCACCGATCACTGGTTGCGAGAAGTTTTGCCCTTCATAGGATGTAATGGGAAACGGGGGGTTTTTTTTATTTCCGAAAATGTAAAAAAAGTCGAGGAATCACACCGGGATATTTGTGACGTGTATGATTTCGATGATTTAACAATCAAAGCCGTTATCGAATCCGACCGTTACGTTTCTGTTCGAGAAGTTGCATACAAGCTGAAGGTGTTGCACACGACCATTGAAATCATTTGAAACGGCTTGAACTTGTCAAAAAGCTTGATATTTGGGTTCCGCACGAGCTTAAGGAAATCCCCGTAACAAAGCGGTTAAGCACATGCGATTTATTGCTCAAACTCAATAAAAAGTATCCATTTTTGAAACGCATTGTCACTGGAGATGGAAAAAAGATTATTTACAACAATATCAACCGAAATAGATCCTGGCTTAAGCACGATGAACGCCCTCAGACTTCAGCAAAGGCTGAATATCGTCAAAAAAAATTAAGGGAGTAATTTATTTTGAACTACTTCCTAAAAACCAAACCATAAATTCTGACGTCTATTGTCAGCAATTGACGAACCTTGATGGGGCACTGAAAGAAACACTACCTGAATTGGTAAAACGCAAATGCGTGGTTATTTATCACGACAACGCTAGGCCTCACACATCTTGGCAGACTCGGCAAAAAATATTGGACCTGGGATGGGAAGCGATGCCACGTCCACCTTATAGTCCTGTGCTGTTGTCTTCGGATTTTCATTTAATCTGGAAACTTTATGAATGGAAACCCCTTCAATACAGAAAGAGGACCTACAAACCGAGTTGTTCGAGTATATTTGTGGGACGGACCAGTAATTCTATGAATCTTGGATCAAAAAGTTGCCTGAACGATGACAGAAGGTCATTGATCAAAATGGTATCAAGATTGATTAAATTTAATTATTTGAATAAAATAATTGAAAATTATTTTGAACAAAAAAACCGAAATTACTATCTTGCCAATCCAATATATAGTATTGCACTAAGGCATGATATGCACGCTGAAAAAAAAACGCCCCCTGCAACATATTGCAGGAAACATGTACATGTTTGCAAATATTGTTTTCATGAATTGAAGATCTGCTGTCCTTTTGTTCTTTTGTTGTCTGTCCCGTTTTTATTTTTAGCAGTTTTCAACAAACAAACCCACATTTAGGTCTCAAAATTATATATTATAGCCTACTAATCATTGTGTCTCAAACATGTTATATTGAATAGCAAACACAATGTGTTTGGGCACAAATATAGTATATTTGCGACATGCTGCGAACACGTTATATTTGCATTCAAACAACAAAAAAGTCACATTTTTCAGCGTGTGTAAAGTCGTCGGTCTTGAAATTGTTTATTTTCTTATTTTACCTTTTAATTCAACTTTGTGCCCCCTTAAGGCTAAAATAGATGATAATGTAATATCTCATTCGCACTGCAAAATATTTTCCTGATTTCGTATTGAAAGTCAAGGCGCATTGATGAGGTAGTGTTACTACGACAACAAACACACGAAGCCGACAACAATAGGCATTATGCTTTGTCTGGTATTTTTTCCACAATCAAATTCAGTACAAATATACTCCACGAATAAAAGTAAAGAAAAAAGTACAAAAAATGCATTCTTCTGAAACAATAAATACCTAAGAAATGCGATAAATAAATAAGTCGGGTATTCTAGTTGTACCACCACATCGATGCGCCGTGATTGAAATGGTTGTAAACAAACGTACTATTTGTTCGCAATGTGAGATAAAACAGCGTTGCATAAAGCAAATCAAGCATTTTTTTACTGATTCCTACACAAATAAGAAAAAATACCCGATTTGTCGTCTGTCAAACGTATGGGCAAAATCACGTCTATTGCTTCTACACAACCTTTCATTTTATTTCATATATTCATGTCCTCAAGTGGAGTGGCCGTCGGTGCTGCAATGGTTAGTGGGCGCGACTTTTGTTTATACGAACTTCGGTTCGATAACTGCTTTGATCCCCTTACATTTCTAACGATGATGGTTACCTCGCTTAGTGACATCGATTCTATCGAGTAATTAGTCGCAAAAACCGTTCGGAACCAGTGTAAAAATGTACGTCCCAATCAGTGAGTATAATACTATAAAGTACACAGCTCACTGGTTGTGGGAAGCTCTCCCCTGTCCCTTCATGCGATGTAATGGAAAAATATGTTTATTTGAATTTTGAATTTTTATGACCGATTTTTGTCAGTTTTTGGTTAATGTGTGAGAAATTCATGCTACAAGCTGATGATGAACTTGTCACGGAGTTCGAAACTAGTCATGCCAGTGAGGGCGTGTTGAACTGAAATGTGTATTATTTCCAACAAAAACCAACCATTTTTCAATTAGAAAAATGTTCATGACTTGTAAGCTTGTAGTATGAATTTCTCATACATTAACCAAAAACTAACAAAAATCGGTCATAAAAATTCATAATTCAAATAAACGTAACTGACTAGCACGGTCTTCAAAAAATGTTATACCACGAAAAATACAACTCTGTGATTTGTATACATTAAAAACTCGCCTCAAAGTATTGCAACAATGCGAGAACGCATGAGGAAAAAGAAGAACATGGTGGAAAAAGTCTGTCTGTTGTTGTTGTTGGAATTATAGGCCTTTCAGTGATGTTGATACTTAGGGATCTTCGTTCGATATTAATTCGCACATGTGAATTGCAGAATTGAGTTTGTATATACTATACGATTGATGATCAACCGATGGTATCAATTCAGGCACAGTAATTAGGCATCTGATGATGAACTTGATGAATATTTATATATTTATTTTAGTCATCTTACTCAACCGGTGCCTGTTTTGTTGAAAATGTCATCACTCTACTTAGTTTGAAAGTTACAAGTTGATGGGGGTTATCGCGGATGTCTTAACACCCAAATTGAATTGATTAACAATGATTGCAACTTATTTCACACCAAATTCATCAGTAGGTCTCAATTTTGAGGATACTGGACGAATTTCGAGTAGGACAATCGACAATTTCATAAATTCCCCCAAAGACTTTCTTATGACACTTTGGTGTATTTATGGGAAGATGCTCAAATTATAAATGTTCGGAATCGGATGGAAATTATAGGTTCTGGTTCGAAAGTCTGAAAGATAAAACCAGAAGTCACACCCTTCCCATTTGTTGTCTGATGAAAGTTAACCTATCTATCGGGGTCTTACTGTATTTGTGATCATTTAAAAAAGAATGCGGCAAATTAATGGATTTACCTAATAAAAATAGCATACGTCAATGATTTGTTCTATTCTACTTTTGTTTTATGACTATGTCAGCAACAAACAAGGGACGGACGGCAGGGGCGTAACTACAAAAGTACAGATTATAAGAACCTTCTGCTGCTAAGGGGAATAAACAAAAATTTAACTGAACTGAAAACAATTATTAAAATATTGAAGTCTTATAATTTTTGGACAACTCTAGTTCTGTAAATTATATTGAAAATTGAAAATTAGAATTTCGGACAAAATTTTACTTCAAATACAAATCATTATCGAACAACTATCTGTGGTCACGTGTATTAAATGCTGCAGAACATTAAAAACGTTTACATCTTCCCAGAGAAGCATTTTCTATTGTGTATATCAAAAAAAAAAAAACATCCCAGAAGATGCGCCGCAACCACCACCTGGTGTTCAAAGTCTATTTTCGCATGACCAAAAAAGTAATTAGCACACCGACCATGATTGATAATTTCTAGTCTAAATTTAACAATTGCAATTAGAAACAAATGTGTTTAAAATGATTTTGAAAATAATATAAAAAAAAATATTAAATACAAAATATTTAAAGTGTGACGAAAAGATGCGTAGGAAGTGCAAAACGTAAAAAGAGAAAAAATCTAGGAAAAATGTAAAAGTGCTAAAGAATGCGTGAAAAGGTGCTTCTTCGCAAAATGTTTAGCAACATCAACTAACACCCCCAAATCAGTAAATAACGACACAGAAGCAAAAAAAACAACAGAATATGGATGATCATGATCGTGAACCTCCACAGTCGCCGACGCCGCCACCGCCACCGCCGCAGCCTCCTCGCCCTCCATCTGATCACAAAAGTCAAGATAATAATGAAAAACAAACCGAGGCGGGAGCTGGTGGTATTACCAGCCAAGATTTTCGACAAAATCATCCACAGCAAAGACCTCCAATGCCACATGAACTGACAGCAGAATGGACGGTACGTGCCCAATTGAGATTTGCTCGAGCCGGGGAAACAGTGAGCAAGGAATTCAGTACAAACGATCCCGTGAATCCCGTAAGAGTGGTATATAAATGGTCTACATTAGACAGTGACAAAACGCCGGACAGTTCACAACAGCCGAAGGATGACAAGAAATCGGATATTTTCAAAAGAAATTCTTCAAGATCATCGGCCTATTCTCAAGAACCAGTAAAGGTAAGCGGCCAACACTCATATTTGAGATAATTGTTATTGAGTTATTTATTTTGATAATTAATTCTAATAGGGTAAATCTCGCAAAGGCTGTTGTCCGCAGGAAAGCTTCCGTTCGAACGCATCATCGACTACATGTGCGGATTTTGGTGGTGCCGATTCAGCCTTCAGTGGCTCAAATACTTCTCATTGGCCTAAAGTAGATCCTGCCAACGCCAATGGCAATGATCTGACACCTGTGCCATTCTATGGCACCAGATGTCGTAGTACGTGTAATATCATTGTATCGGCTGTGGCGGATTTTCTGCCTCCACCAGGCAGTCAAATGGAGGGCGGCGACATTGGGCAAAATATAAATTTGCCAACGTTCTGTAACTTTATCCCAGAAGAGGAACCCGATCCATTTGTATTTAATACGACCGCCAGTTATACTGTACAACCCGAAAAGGTACCTTATTTACATTTATTTTGAGGGCTGTGAAATGCACGGGAAACACTTTTTCGAGTTCCGGCTCCCAATTAAACACTCCCACATTAAAAATGTATTTTTAATCATGTGTCCAATTAGTGTTTAATTGTCTGAATTGCCACTGAATTTATGAGATTTTAAGGAATCATAACAGTTTATATTAATTTGAAATGACTTTGATGTTCCATAGAGGCGTGTGGTGAATCATAATCGCTTTACTTTGAACTTGCCGTCGTCATTCATAAATATTTTAGGGGTCCAAAAATTAAAATATGTATATGAGACATTTCCGCCAACCGAAAAACAAGGGTAATTAATCCTGTCCGTATGTGTGTGTGTGTGTTACTTCTTATCAGGAATGACAAAAAGATATATGTTTTTACTACATACAAGTCACTTCATTGGCCTAAACACATTAATGTTTTTAATTTGCATGAAGACGAAGAAACAAAAGGCACACGAAAATTGGTCATCCTCATCGGTCAAAATCTGGTATTTTATAATGGTCCCTCCTTACCACTACTGAATCGTACTTCTCGATCGTACTTCTCGGTCAATCAATCTTTTGCCACTTGTGTAGTCACTTGCTCACATTCTCGAGAATAAGTGATCTGTGGGTTATATATGCCGATGATAACGATCTATAAATCATTTGCCCCTTATAAGAAACTCACTTCGTCTTCCTCTTAGACACAAAGTCAATTCTACTCTTGTTTTATTCTATTTTTAAAATATTTGCAAATTTCCGTGCACACAAATGATGATGCCATTTATAGGTCATTCACATTCGCACAAAAGATCGCCGGAAAGTGTTTCCCTATCTCTCAGTATAACACAAAGGAAAATGATGTTGGTTTTTACTAGAATTTGTTATTATATCCCTGCATAGTCCTTTGATGGGGCTTTACATGCTCAGGCACGGTCATCACAAAGTTTTACTGGCATGGGCAAAGTTTTAAATCTTCGGGATGCCGTATGCCAGACTAGTGACACGGAAACCAAATATTTCGAAGAATATGAGCACAAACGTTTCAAACATGCCCTCAGTCCTTTGGAAAGACGTCATTCGCAAAGGGCTTACGATTACCGCAGAGCCACTGCCGAGTCTCTTCTTCAGCCACCATCATGTGGGAGCGGTGCTAACAAGGAAAACTCATTTTTGGTAGGTTGTTTGCGGATATTTTATTCAGTATTAATGTTCATTAAATTCCTTTACACACCCACAGCCTTCGTATATGTCATCAACTTCTCCAGCAGCATTTAAGTCGGCTTCAATGCCTCGTATACCCTCAGTGGAAGGTGATGAAGTGGGTGTGGGACCAACAGAACCCATGGGATCATTGCCTGCCTTTATGACCTCAACAAAGACCGTTCAATCGGCAACGGATCCCCAAAAGAAGCCACGCACCGTACACATCGACGTCTATTGTACAGGATCCGAAGACGAGGATCATGCCGATGGTGAGAACAGTACAGAGTCTGATGACAATAGAAGGCATGATCAGGAATCGAATTCAACTTTCCAAACGGTGTTAGACAATGAGCAGATGCGGCTAAGACATCAGCGTATGACAGGCCAAGTCATGCCGCGCCGCATAATCCAACACAAACCGCAAAGCGTGTCACCCGATATAACCAAAAACCTCTCACAAGAACCCATGGTTCAGTCAGGTAACTTGGAACTGGGACATGGAATTACTAAATCTAGTACAGCAGATGAAGTAAATGAATCCAAACAACTGTTATTCCGCAAACATATTGGCGACCAAAGAGCTATAAAGTTGCAAAATCTCCGGCAGAAGTACTTGCGGCAGTCTTCAGATGATGCCTTAAGTTTGGGTTATCCCAGCTCCACCAGATCCACGGTGCGTGATAATACGTGCAGTAGCATATCCAGTGTTTTAGCTAGTCACGATGCACCTGACTCGCCTTGGAAGGAACTAGACGATCAAGCAGAGTATTGTCTCGCGAAATCGGATAGTTTTGAATACGAAAATGCTTTAGATCGTTTAAGAATACGCCAAATGGAGCGTTTGTGGTCGAGGAGTCATTCGAAGGAAGATGAGCAACAGAATATGCAGACGCCGCATTTACCACATGTCCAAACTCCACCATCAGCAGGTCATCACTTACAAACCATATCGGAGGTTAATACACCACAAAGAATTTCGCCATTTGCTTCTCGCTTGCAACGTGAAGAAAATGTACCCTCTGAATCGGAATTTTGTTCTGAAAATGAACAATTTAATTTACATCCTCCACAACACGATGTGAGAACGTCTCCTGGAACCAATAGTCCACATTTCAGACAAACGTCTCATTTTGCGAGAAACAGACCGGATTTCTTGCATTTTTTTGGGCCCAAGGGTGAACTTCAACACGGCCAACAGCCTCTATCAGCTCCTGTCCATAGTAATACGGAACATGAATTACTCTATCCAATCTATAATGCAAGCTTACAACGCTGGAAAAGTGAGACCCGAGAGAACTTGTCGACATCAGGTACACCCGTTCTTACACCCACCGATTTGAGTAGACAATCATCGCCACTACAGTGTGTGACGCCCGTCTTTCAACGCAGCGGCAGTGAAGCACCCCCCACTACCACCAGCTCTACGACTTTCCCTACTGCCACGCCCACACCGTCGAGGCGTTTCGATATGTTCCAAACGATTCGGTCTAGTCCTGCGGCCAGTGATACCTCCACTCTGCCACCACCCGGCTATTCCTTAGAATATTTGACTAAAGCTCGTAAATTCGGCAAAGTTGTATCGGCGCGCAAGCCTGGCCATCACGTTGGTCCCACAAAGAATCCCAATTGCTCCTGTGAAAGCTGTCAACGATGGTTGGCCGAACGTTTCCAGATAAGAGGTCGAGCATTCTCTTTGGGAGAACCCCTTGTCTTAAGAAAGCCTCAATAAGAATATACATCTTATGAAACTACGCACTTATATATTGAAACGATACTGCCACATTTAGATATAAGACCCGTAACCATGTAGTAATTGTTAGTAATGCATTTACCAGGATACTACTGAAATCCTGCCTAAAATGAATTTGAATTTATAAGTCTATATGGCAACGTAAAACTCTGCAAGTAAAAGAAATACGACAATTCACTCAATACTTAATTTTTTATAAAATATTTAACTTAGAATACGATTAATGTTCCTCGATACTTTCAAATATCCAAAATATATATATATATATATTATAGAGTTTAATACAACAAGTTCGTGTTTAATACATTCAGTCTCAATATCGTCAGATAATTTCAAGATATTAAAGGAGATGTCTTTAAAGAGTAAGTTTAAAATTCTGAGATAGATTTTGAAAACCCATATGGTCATGACAAGTGGCTTTAGTAAAGAAAATTATACACAGGAACTGTACATAACTAATGCTGCATTAAAGACTCACACACAATAGTTATTGGAAATCTTTATTTGAAAGCCACGGTAAATTTTTAATTTTCCTACTTCAACATCATTTTGAAAAAGAAAAACGACTGGAAACCAAGAGCTACTAGGAATGTAATCCGAAATATTAATTTTTATATTTCTATTATTTCTTTGTTTTTAAATAGGCCCACGCACGTTTATCGGAATCCTCTCGCAAACTTGATCTCTTGTGTCATTCGTTAGACTTGCGACGTATTGAGTTACCAGCCGACTCGTTAGCGGCACAACAACTTAAATCCGAGTTGCAATCCGTTCAGCAAGCCTCTTCGCCAGTACCCTTCAATTATACGTCATTACAACCTTTCCACGCTGGTCTATTGGGTGGTAAACCATATCAGCAAGTCTCGACATTGGGCCGATGTGCAAGTGTTACCGGTAAACTGGAGGTCCGTTTAATGGGATGTCAGGGTCTGTTGGAAGATGTGCCTGGCAGGTCGCGTCGTGATAAAGATAACAACTCTAGTCCTGGTGATTTGCGTAGCTTTGTCAAAGGTGTCACATCACGCAGCAGTTCAAAAAGTTATTCTGTCAAAGATGAAACGTCATACGAAATCATGGCCGTTATTAAGTTAGACAACATCACAGTGGCACAGACCTCATGGAAGCCTTGTTCACAGCAGGCATGGGATCAGCGATTCTCTATCGATCTAGATCGTTCTCGCGAATTGGAAATTGCTGTTTTCTGGCGCGATTGGCGTTCATTGTGTGCCGTTAAATTCTTACGCTTGGAAGAGTTTATTGACGACGTGAGACACGGTATGGCTTTGCAGTTGGAACCTCAAGGCTTACTGTTCGCCGAGATAAAATTCTTGAACCCCATGATTTCTCAAAAACCCAAGTTACAACGTCAACGCATGATTTTCAATAAACAACAAGTTAAAAATATTCCACGTGCTAAGCAGATGAACATCAACGTAGCCACCTGGGGTCGTCTGTTGAAACGAAATGCTCCCTCCAACAGCAATTTGGCCGGCGGTAAAATATCAGCCCCCGTCAGGGACAGTGAATCACCAATATCACGCACTCCTTCATCGGGTACTATTGATCAAGAGCCAGAACCGTATTCTCCCGGTATTATGGCTCAAAATTTGCAATATGATCCCGAGGCAGGCGTCAACGAGCACGTTGAGACTCCAGGGGAATGTCCCGACCCCGTGTTGTCCGGCTTGAGTGGTAAGAGACCTCTTTCCATGCAGGGCATAGCAATATTGCCACCCGAGATACCATCGCCACAAGCGCCAACCACAAAACAAAATACCACTGTTGCTGCCAACAACAATCTGCACTTGAATATAGTGGGGAAACATACGCAGCCTAATCCTATTCCAAAACCACCAACCAGTGGCTCGAAGCAAAGCACACCAACCGACGTGATGCCGCCACCGATGCCGGTCACATCGCCACCAAAATTGGATCAAGAGGTAAGTTTTTTGAAAACGTTCTGTACGCAAAAAATTAGCATGATCTTGATATACTTCTACATCTCTATGCTATCTATTGCCTTTCCTGTATCTATGCATCAACCTACAACCAATAGTCATGTTTACATACGAAACACACTGCATTGACATTAATGGGCGGGATAGTTTGGAAAGGAATGCATAGTAGTCTATTTGCGGGGAATAATACAGTGATTTCTAAAGATATTTACATCAAAAATTCCAATGCAAATCATTAAGTGCTCCCTGGATAGATATAAGCCTGTAATTTACAGGTCGGCAATTGGTTTGTTCGAAACCCCAAAGAAATGCTTTAAATTGGCTGACAAAATACCGAAGGATAGGAAAAGAATACTAGTTTGGAACTTCATACAAAACCACTGTTGAAAAAAGCCAACTAGAACAATTTGAACTTCCAGTGCCACTAGTAAAAATGGGACTGAAAATTCTACTAAATGTATTTTGAAACTAAATATCAGTTCTTATTTTTGTAGTTGTATCCCAGTATTTACACGAACATAAGTCTGTTTTTTATACACTTTAAACTTGAGTCAAAGAAAAACAATTCAAATAAAAAATCCCATAATTTATTTCAGAGTTATGGATCCCCAAAATTCCGATATACAGGAAAATATTATATTAGTGGACCATCTTACGCGTTTGTCTGTTTTGTACTTTCATTAGTTCCAGTCCGGAATTTGTTATCAATGTTCTATATACCCAGTACATGCCCATGTTAGGTCAGGTTATGAAAGGTTTAGGACACGTGCCAATATGAGACAGTTTACAACTACCTTATCGTCACTACACTCGGTGGTCGGTCAACCTATTGTGATTGCCCATATGTATGAGAAGAAAAAGAGAAGCGAAGGAAGAGAAGGGGACGAGCCCCACTAATAATGAAACTTCCGATAGGTAGATAGACGTATGACAAACAGAAGAACCATTCAGTTATGTTCCCAGTATATAGTTAGTATAGTTATGTTCCCTAATAAACCCTCATCAATACATACAATACCATCCAAGATGAGGATCCACATGGGCAGGTCAAGGTTTACCATTTCAGATTGCCAGGGGGTGGAAAGAACCAATAGACAAATCAGATGATGGCTTCGGCTGCGAGGATTCGGCGCGAGGATTCCAACAGATCCTCAATGGCCACGTCGCGCAAAGAGACCAGGCTCTCTGCCTGAAACCATCCAAAGCAACGGCGACGCGTACGCTATAGGGCTGGGCATTGACAGAGAAGGTGCTCAATGGTATCCACCTCTTCTTCATCACCACAAATACGGCAGTAATCAACCCCGTGCACAATCCTTTTGCGAGTGAAGCCTCTAGCATCACAGTGACCCGTGATAACCCCAATGAGAAGCTGCAAGTCAGCCTTACCCAGTCGAAGAAGCGACTTAGTCCTCCCTGAGTCCACTGACGGCCACATGTCTCTTGAAACCCTACAATCTACTCTGGCCACCCAGGCAGCGTAACGGGCGATCGATCAAGCCATAAAAGTAACAGATCGGTGAATTTGCAAAGGCAATCAATCTCAAATCAGCAGAAGCTCTAGTAAGACAGTCTGCTTCAACATTCCCTGTGACTTCACTATGTCCCGGAACCCAACAGAGTCTTAGCATGCCGGGCACTACACTGTTCAAGATCCGCTTGCAATCAACGAGAACCCGATGGTTAGAAACTCGAGTCCATTATCTCAGTCGCAGCTCGCATAATCGCCACGATTTCCACTTGGAAGACACTGCAGTTCCCACCCAAGCTCATCGAAAGCCCGAGTTGAAGGTCCTCACTAAAGAATTCCATGTTGAAGCTATCTGTAAAGATCAGATGACCGTGAGGAAGGTATAACTCCCACCCAGTCACTGCTATCTGACATCACAATCTCCGGACATCGCCCAAAGTCTACAGTCGGCAGCATATAGTCAGTTTCCTAACTCAAACCCTCGTCCAGGTGATTCTCAATCAACTCCTGGATAATGTTGACATGTCGCTCAGGGGCATGTTTCTAGATACCAAATTCTCTCATGCGAAGGGCGCTTCTAGCAGCACACCGTCTCGCGTAGACATCAAGAGTAGTCAAATTCTGGATTATATCCAGCGCCGCCTGCGAAGTGCTTCTCCTCGCCCCACTGATACACATCGACGCAATGCACTGACCCTTACTGAGCATTTTCAACTGGTAGCTGTTCCCCAATGCGTTCCACCAGGCTACGCAGCCATAGGTGATAATTGGGTGCACAATAGCTAAAAACAGCTATTGCACGATTTTCGGACAAAGACCACAACTTTTGCCAATCGAATTTCGACAGACGTAGAGCACGTTCAATCCTTCCTTCATTCGCTTCTCAGTATTTCGTTTCCAGTTCAGTTTCTGCCTAAGAACGATACCGAGATATTTCGGCTCAACAGATAGAGATAACTCTACGCCCTCCAACCTTGGTTTCCCAAAAAATTTCCAATCTTTCGCCCGCACAAAATGACCGCCGGTGGTGCAATGGTTAGTGTACGCGCCTGCTGTACACGGCGGCGGTCACCCCGCATAGTGATGGCGACACTATCGTGTATTTAGCCATGAAAAAAGCTTCTCAAAATACCGTTCGGAATCGGTGTAAAAACTGTAGGTCCCAATCAGTGAGTATAAAAACTTGAAAACGCACAGCTCACTGGTTGTGAGAAGATCTCCCCAATTCCTTCGTGGAATGTAATGGGAATCAATTTTTTTTTTAAAGAACCAGCTCCGTCTTTGCCGGGTTACAAACTGACAACATCCTGCATGAGGTCGCTGATCGTAGGCAAAGATTTTCCACCGACAAGAAAAACAACGCCGTCCGCATAGACAACAATTCCACGTCCTCTCAACTCAAAGTCCTTAAGAATGCCGTCAACCACTAAAAGCCACAGCAGAGGGGATAACATCCCACCCTGCGACGTGCCCCTTGTAGTCAGCTTCCGAACTTAGCTCACGCTAAGATTCGAATTTACAATGCGATCTCTAAGCATGTTCGCAATCCATTCGACAAGAATTGAAGGCACCCCTGCGGACTCGAGAGATTCCTGAGATAGAGCTAGATGACAAATTGTTAAAATCACCTTCTATATCTAAGAAGGCAGCCAAAGTGAAATACCCAAACTTCAAGTTGCGCTCAAGATAACCCACAACATCGTGCAGAGCAATTTCCACAGATTTACATTTGAGGTAGGCATGTTGTCTACCAGTCAAGTAGCAAGGGCTAATTCGATTCCTGATGTACAAAAACATGAGGACTCTTTCCTGACTGGGGAATAAAAACGTTTAGTGCCTCCTTCCATTTGTCTGATAGCAGGGAATATCTGAGACAAGCCATGTAGATATGAGGAGGTGTGTTACATGCCCATGTTAAATTTTACAGTTGTTTGTATAAAAGGTAACTAGTCGCATGATACCAAAATACTAGTTCCGTACTAGTACTGCACTAGTATATTTTCCTACTTGGAACAATGCGAAGCCCAGTTCAATACCTCTTGCACAAGTTTACTAGTTCACCAACTAGTGGCAGTGGAACTAGTTCAATTTTATCTAGATGACGAACTAGAATTTGTTTAAACTAGTGCGGTAGTGGGTTGGTTGGTTGAAAAGGCTGCAAGATAGCACGCTGTATATCACACTTAGGCTAAAGAAGCTCATTGTGATACCTGCACTTTCCTCCATAGCAACTATTGACTAGTCGTCCAGCCAATTTGCCCTTTCAACAAATTTGTCTGTAAAACCTGCAGGAATATCCTCTAGGGCTACGGTGCTAACTCCGAATATCCTACATCTCAGTCCTGCCAGAGCAGGGCAATTCAAGAGAAGGTGTTTCGTCGTTTCCTCGTCCTCTTCCGTGCAGCATCTACAGAGAGTGGAGTTTCTATGTCTTTTTAGGGCGTGTTTTCCTACAAGACAATGTCCCGTAAGTGTTCCTATAAATGCTGATAAATTGCCTCTCGGCAAGTTAAATAGTTGCCTAGTCCTCTTCCTGTCCACCTATGGCCAGAGGACCCTGGCTTGTTTGCAAGGTGTAGTAAGTCTACACTTGTCCTTGAACATATTATCGGCCCACTGCCTGATCTGCAAACGGGTAGAGATTGGCATACTAACACCTTCTTATGCCGGAAGAACCTGTGCCGTAGTGCCCTATCTAGCTAACGCATCCGCTACGCAATTGCCTGGAATGTCGCTGTGTCCCGGTACCCAGATGAGCCTGATGTCAAAATACTCTGCCATCACCCTAAGTGATGAGTGTCATTCTTTCACCGTCAGGTACGTAGCAAACATGGCTTCCAGGGATTTTATGGCCTGGCTGTCTGTGTAAATACATATTCTCCGGAGGGTTGTGACACTACTTTTCAGTAGTTCAACAACCTCCAGTATGGCGGTAAATTCCGCCTGAAATACACTACAGTGATCAGGCAGCTTGAAGGGGATATTTACATTTAGGTCCGGTGAATGGACCCCATAGCCTACTTGCTCGTCCAACTTTGATCCATCCGTGAACAATCTGATACTACTGGTATCCCCTTCCAGTGATATTTCCCAGGTATTCCTGTTCGGAATAGAAGTCCTTAAATTTGTCGCTGGTAGAAGGTGGGGGATACAGTAGTCCGTTTTTACGGGAATATAGTTGATCCGGTGTAGTAATTCAGCGTGACCGGAATGCCCCGATATCAAAACGCCACAATCTCTGATTCTCACCAGGGATGTAGCGGCTGCCGATTCGGCCATGATATCAGGAGTACAGATGTTCAGGATAGCACTAAGTGCAGTACCTGACATCGTGCCCATTGCCCCACTAACGCTAATCAGTGATGATCTTTGAATTTTCATCAAGGAATTCAGAATATATTTCCTTTGGAGGGACCTCCACCAAACTACGATGCCATAGAGAAGTATTGGTCTGACTATTGCCGTATAAATCCACATGGTGATCTTAGGAGACAGTCCCCAGCGCTTTACTATCGCCCCCTTACTGCAGTAAAGAGCAACGGACGACTTTTTCACCCTCTCCTCCACATTCGGTTTCCAAGATAGTTTTCTGTCGAGAATTATCCCCAGATACTTGACCTTTTCCTTCAACTGTAATTGCACCCCATTAACTGACGGCAGTTCAAATGCGGGTAGTTTATATTTCCGAGAGAACAAGATAAGCTCGGTTTTAAGTGGGTTAAGTGGGATAGTCCGTTGTTAGCGGTCCAATTCGAAATCAGACTAAGTAGGCTGGTTGTACGAATGCTAAGTAAATTGAGGTTTCTACCCGTACAGATGATAGCAATATCATCGGCATAGGCAAAGACCTGGCATTCGGCCCTGTCCAATTCAAGAAGCAGTTCATTGACAGAAGTTAACCATAACAGTGGAGACAGAACTCCCCCCTGCGGTGTCCTCCTGTTAACGTTCCTAGCAATTGTAACACCACCCCATTCAGCTTTGACGGATCTATCCACCAGAAGCTTCCCAATTAGGCGTGTCACTAAGCTGTTGACTCCTAGATTCTGTAACGACCTAAGAATCGCCGAAGTTTGAATATTATTGAAGGCTCCCTCGATGTCCAGGAAGGTCCCTAGAGCAAGGTCTTCGCTCTCAAGGGAGTTTTCTAGAGTTTTTTCTTCTCAAGGGAGTTTTATATTATGCTGAATATAGAGTGGAGAGCCGTCTCAGTTGACCTGCCCTTGATATAGGCATGCTGAGAACTCGATAGTAGATTCTGTGGAAGATTACTTCGAACGTGAATGTCCAGTAACCTTTCAAATGTCTTAAGAACAAAGGATGATAGACTGATTGGTCTAAAGTCCTTTGGTTTGACATGAGAGCATTTGCCCGCTTTCGGGACGAAAAACACTTTGGTTTGCTTCCAAATGCTAGGAATGACTCCCAGCATAAGGCAGCGCCTGAAGATTGCCTCCAACCAACTACAAGATAGGTATAGTGCCTCCTGTAGTTGCGCGGGAATTATCCCGTCAGGTCCGGCTGATTTATAGGGCTTAAAGCATCTAATGGCCCATATCAGATTCTTTCTGCTCACTATTGAGCGAACTTTTTCTAAGCTAGGTGAGTTTCCAGCATTCCTGTCATCGTTGGGAAAGTGGGTATCCAGAAGAATCCCAAGAGACTCTTCAGACGAATACGTCCACGTTCCATCGTCTTTCACCCCGCACACGGTGGGTTTTTAGCGAGCACGCATCTTAAGCGTGCAGTCTGATTGGTTCCCTCAATGGATTCACAAAAGTTTCGCCAGGATTTCCGTTTGGTCTTCTTGATTTCACCTTTATATAGATTAAGACTAATCTTGTAAATGTCCCAATCCCTTTGGCCTTGTTGAAAAGCCGCCTAATGGACGATCTTAGATCCTGAAGCTAAGCGTTCCACCAATGAGGGTTTTTGTTACCCTTGGCAGCATTATAACCACTGGTCTTACAGGACTCATTGAGCGCGTTCCTGCACGCATCAGTAAATTTGCCAACTAGTTCTTCCAGCTCTGGCACTTTAGTCGTAATATTCGGATGGTTACCTAAGAGTTTCCTTAGGCGCCCACGATAGGCGTTCCAGTCCGTTTTCCTATAATTTTTAAAAGCTTCCTTTTTCGGAGGTTCGATGTTTATGTGGAACTGTAGATATCTATGATCAGAAAATGAGTGATCAGAAAATACGCTCCAATCGGATACGTACTTTTCTTTACTTTATCACAATCTATCGTACTAGCACTGGAATTAATATAAGAATTAGTAATTTGTACGACTTAGTTTGACCGTTTCTTACTGATACAAATCATACTAAAGAAGTGGTTTATTGCTATTACCCTGTTGCCGGGAGCCTACATCGGGGTATATAGTGGTATATAACGGGTCCGCCAAATAACTTTTTTTTTTGAAAATGCTATAAAAAAAACTACTGAATATTTTCTCAAATTTCTTTTTTTATTTGAAAGTACAATCCTTCCGGTTAATAATGGAAAATAATTTCATTCAAATGGCTGCCTCGGCTGGCCATGCAGTAGCCTGCACGATCGGTCCAATTGTTAAGCACATTATCGATTGTGTGCAGCTGTATTTCACCAATGGCTTCACGAATATTGTCCTTTAAAGCGTCAATTGTCTCTGGCCTGTCGGCGTAACACTTATCTTTGAGGGCACCCCACAAATAATAGTCCAACGGTGTCAAATCGCAGCTCCGAGGTGGCCAAACGACATCAGCTCTGCGGCTGATAATGCGATCTTCAAAAACAGGGCACAAAACATCGAGTGTAGCTTCGGCTGTGTGGCACGTAGCGCCGTCCTGTTGAAACCAAATGTTGCCAATATCCTCCTCTTCAATTTTTGTGAACAAAAATTCCTTCAACATGGCCCGATAACGATCGGCATTGACGGCCACTCCTTGCTCATTTTCGAAGAAAAATGTCCCAATTATGCCTCTGGACCAAAATCCGCACCAAGCAGTGACTCGTTTTGGGTGCATCGGCTTTTCAATGTATGCGTGCCCCAAATGCGACAATTTTGCTTGTTCACATACCCGCCAAGATCAAAATGAGCTTCATCTGAAAAGATGATTCTTTTTGGCAAAATCGGCATCTTCTGTAAGTCGATCTCAGGCCCATTTTTCCCATATTTCCCAGCGTTGTTCAAGCGTATACACAACCATATTCGTTCAGCGGAAGGATAAATCTAATTATCTGTCAAATCAGACATGAGCTAAGTGTTACCATTCACGAAATAAGCACTAGTTGAAAAAAAACGTTAGATGGCGGACCCTTATATTTGTGGCAAGAGTGCAAGAGTTACGAATAAACTTTGTTTGAAGATGTTCACAGTTGAGGCATTTGTTAAACCTGCCATTTGTATAGGAATGAATCCTCTTCATACGAACATGCTAAGATCGTCGTGATATTTTTTTAAATGCCACCGGGGAAGAAGCAAACCTTTTTAAAATCGGTGAATCAAATTTGTTTTGGTCGGCTTACAACCTGGACACAATCCAGCGGCAGTGGTAGATGAATTCCGTAGACATCCTTTATAGTATATTTAGGTGTGGTCTCAAATATCTTGGGGAATCACTGTGTTTATTCTGCTAGAATTTTACATGTTAAATATATTTTTCCTTATATAATTGGTGTTTGATGTTTATAAATATGTATTGTGATAAAAGATTACGTGCAGTATATATACATTTTTGATATTGTTATGGTAACTGGCATATATATGTAGTTAAAACCCAACAACCTTAAACTTTGTACTCACATCAACACTTACATATCTAACTTTAACACATTTTGATAGAATTTTGTAACCAAAAAAAGTCTGAGAATTAGAAGCTTGCCAAGAACATTTTCAGAATAGTCCAAGGAGTACGACAATTAGTTCGCTTATAAATCAAACCCCCAGACATCATACATGGAAATCATTTGATCATTGTACGTATCGGTGGAGATAGGGATATATTTATATAAGATTGTAGGTGTGGTAAGATGTCTCGATACTTCCTGCTTTTCTTTTCCATATTATCGCTGTTTTTTTTTTACCATTTTTTCGTAATTTCTTGCGTTTTGTCTAATATATTTTGTATAATTTGTTTTTGCTTTTAATTATGTCTAATTTTTTGTGGACTATTTTTTGGCGCGCCCGCTCTTTTCACTCTCTGTAATTCTTCCACTGTCCACTTCCCATTTTCATATGAAATTTTGTATGTTACCTTTTTCTACTTGTTTTGTACCAATAAAAAAAATCAAAATCAAAAACAATACTTTGCAAAAAAAAACGGACTAAACCCCAGTTACAGAGCGCGTTGAGTGAGTTTGACTTTCTAAATCAAATGGATTCGCAACCCAATACTTTACAGCGTCCACATCAGAATCAGAGTCAACGCTCGCAGCACCAACAGCTACCACCAATAATAGCACAACCACAACCACCGCCGCCTCATACAAATCAGAAACCTCAGCAACATGCGTTGCAGCATTATGTCGCCTCGACGAAACATCAGGCTGTACAATATCAAAACGTCTTACCCTCCCAGCCTCAGGTACCCATGTATGCATTTGCAGCGCCTGCAACGGCGGGCGGTTTGGGAGCCGGATCCATGCCCTCAACACCTGAAACACCAACACCCACAACACCCTCATCAACATCTACGTCCACATCATTGTCCCACTCATCATCGTCCCATGCTGTTCCAACTACAATACTACTACCACCACCACCACCTCCTCCAACAGCTCCAGCAACAAATGCCAATGTTGCCAATAGTCACAACAGCAACAACAATACTACATACTATGTCACAAGAACTGTTTCTCAAACAAATCCTTCATCATTTAATATCCAACAGTCTCAGTCTGCGCAACAACAACCACAACAACAGCCACCACCACCGCAACAGTCAGCCGCTTCTGGCTTATATCATCGTCCAGTGCTAGCAATGCCACCTGTGATTATAATGGGTGGCGGCGGAAGCGGCCAAGGTCAAGACTTTAACAGTCCCATTGTAGAAATGCCCCCCTCCCCGGCTCCTATTGTTGAATACCCGGATGATGAGGATTACAACAATTACCGCCATTATAGTATAGGCGCTGGCGATGGTTTCCATGTAGAGGTTAGGAGTTAATATTTTTGTATTATATTTTTCTATTTTTTGGTTCTTACCTCAAAGCAAATGATATGGGTTGAAGCAAGAAAGATCATAAACTTTATCTAGTAATTACTAAAAGCTTACATTTTATCCAAGACAAGAAATTTAGACGAAATAGTTTAGTTCAGAAACAACAAAAGTTGTCTGCTGCAATGTATTGTATGAATAATAATGTATGAATATATGACTGGAATGCAGTAGCCTCAAGGCGCAACTTTACCTTGCCTAGACAACGAGGGCAAGGTGTTCAAATTTTTTCTTTATACTGCGATCACAATTTAAAATCACTTTGAAATATAATTCAGGCTTCAAATGTCTTGAAAGTATATGGAATACCTTGAAATTATGACAGTTTTTGAAACGGCGAAATACGAAAAACATTATTTTTATTAAAGCTTCATCTTAGTTTTAACTAAATCTTAAATTACTACTTTTAATACTGAGAATTATAATTTTAAATGTTAAAGCTTTCTTAGTACATAATAACCAACCCATAAAGTTTGCTTTAGGTTGTTAACTTGATTTTAATTATGATTTTGTTATTAACCCTACCCTAATAATGCCATAGCCGCTAATGAACTAATTGTACTAGATCTGATAAAAACAAGGATTTTCCACTTTAATCTGATTTGTATAACACGAATTTTTTTGTGGTTAACGCGGGCGTTTTGTCTACGTTACATGCTTCAAAGCTTTTTTTTTCTTGTCTGTGTTAAACTTGGGTTTTTTGAAAATAGAAAACTTGCTGTGCTTCTCTGCTAATATTGTTTGTGTGTGTTGTTTTATTTCCTTTATTAAATATTTGCTATTCGTCCTCCTAAATTTCCATGGTCGGTTGTATAACTACTAAAGGCCCCAATGTATTTGTTTAATTCGTTTTTTCTATTATTCTAATTTTTACATGAAACGACGTTTTTAAGGTTTCCATAGCATCAGCTAATGTATTTATAAATTATATACTTGTGTATGAATGTTTCCAAGCACTTTTTTCGAAAAACACTCACACATGTCAAGAACCATCACCCTTTTATCCATACCACCATCCATTCTCACCCTATATACATATAAAACCTATTATCTTTTACATATAAACACTAGAATTAATAGGGTTTTTTATAATCGTTCATTATTTATTACACCCACCCGGGACACAATATAGTACATATTGGAACTAAATCGTTGCAACGAAGTCAAATCAAGTACTCACAACTTATTATGTTAATGAAATCGAGCTTTATTTTGTCGAGTACTCTAAAAAGGAATTCGAATATTGAGCAGGAATTTGTGACGATGGGTCATGATTTTCGGCGTAGTCAGAAAAAGTGAAACTTAATATCGATTTATAATTACCTAACTAGTAAGCAATAAAAAAAACCAACCCGTAAGAAACATAGTTTTTGACTATAAATTCTTTATATATGACCACGCCCCTTTGTCCAATCCCGCCCATATTTTGAAAGTTAACTTTTGTCGTCGCCATTAGTTTGCCTGCGAAATTTCAGCTCAATTGGATCACGGGTATAGGATTAAAAATCAATCTAAAGTTTTTTCGGCATGCATGCATACTAGCGTGTCTCGTTAAACAGCGTTTTTGCGATTTCGTTGTAGTAATAGCACTCGAACAACGCGTATTAACGCCCTTAACAATAATAGTTCAGCATAAAAATTTTTGGAGTTGATCTTCAGTTCCCTACCAGCGATTTAAATTTGCGGTTCTAGTACATTCTGCCAGAAAAAATTCATTTGCTTATATTATTTATCATTTATTGTTATATATGTTTTCTGTCTTATCGGATGGCGTATTCTACGTTAAACTTAATGGCCGTGTCTCTGACACAGCCTGCAGGGACAGTCCGTGGCCGAAGGCCTCGGACAACTGTCTGCTGTAATTTTTATATTTACCAACGGCATTTGATTCAAGTCCGTTTAAAAAAAAAATATTATGTTCAATTTTTTTAAACTTAATTTAATTTATGTATTTTAATTAATATTTTTATTGAAATAAGTTCTGCGAATGTTGAGAGGGCCGCCCTAATATTAAAAAAGGTTTACCTTATCGAGTCTTCGCATTAGCATTCGAGCGTTGTGTGAAAGCTTTACGCTTTACAATTCAAAATTAATGTTACAACAGCTTCATTGAAGCTTTCGCAAAAAAGGTTTATTACGTTAGCTTACTGTTTGTTTCACATTTTACTAGATACATGTTGCCAAGCAACATTAGCTTGCTGTTCGTTTCACTTTTTACTAGATACATGTTCCTAAGCAATGTTGAGCAACCAAAAACACTCAACCAAACACCACACATATGTTTGAGTGTATGTGTTTAAACAATTTTCATTTGAGAAATTAAAATACTAGAAATATATCAACCAATATGAAATGTATATCAAACGAAAGATAACATCTTCATTTACCTACAAAAAAAATTTTAAAAAAATTCATCTAGCCGTTTCCTCAAATTCAATGAAATAAAGATTACAACAATAAAAACCTGACATGACTCCTCATACCGTAAGGTAAGACGTATTCTACGTCAAAAGTAACAAAAAAAATTGAAATATTGCATATACTATAAAAATAGTGCATATATGTAGATAATATAGATAATTTCGGACGAAATAAATTAATGCGGTTTTTTCAGCTTATGTTCACGTCTGCGCCATAAACAAAAAATATTTTCCAAAATTCGGCGTATACATGATTGATTTGACGTAGCCGCAAAGAAAAAATTCTAGAGGCGTTAAATCGCACGACCGAGGCGGCCAATTGACTGGTCAAGAAATGCTTGAGATAATACGCTCACCAAACTTACTCTTCAATAAATCGATTGTAACGTGTGCTGTGTGGCTTGTGACACCGTCCTGTTGAAACCACATGTCGTTCAAGTCCATGTTTTCCAATTCTGGCCAAAAATAATCGGTACTCATGGCGCGATAACGATCGACATTCACAGTAACGTAACGATCGTTATTGTCGACGAAAAAATATGGCCCAATGACGCCGCCGATATGCAAATCGCACCAAACCGTTATTTTTTGTGGATGAAATGGTGATTCATGAAGCACATGTGGATTTTCATCGAACCAATAACGCATATATTGACGAACCCATTGAGCCAAAAATGAGCTTCGTCACTGAAGATGATTTTGCGATGAAATTCATCATCTAGGCGCATCTTCTCTATAGCCCAATCGGAGAACGTACGTGGCGTCAAAAGGTCCATCGGCTTCAATTCTTGAGTCAGTTTGATCTTGAATGGATGTAAACCAAGATCTTTACGCAAAATTCGACATAAAGTGGTCTTGGCGATGCCCAGTTCTTGATAACGCCGCGGAATCGACTGATTTGGATCGTTTGCTACGGACGCCTGAACGGTAGCGATATTTTCGTCACTTCGACCAACCCGTTGTCTCACCGGCACGGCTGCATCACACAATGAATATGTAGACTCAAATTGTTGCACTAAACTTGTTATTGCTTGTCTACTAGGGCGAGAATAACAACCGAAAATTGAAGTTAACGTTCTTAATGTTGCGGTCACCGACTCCTAGTTTCGGTAGTACATTTTTATAATTTGCATACGTTGTTCGTTCGTATACTTTACCATGATGAACATGTTGAGTTTACTGAAAAAAAGAAAGTAACAGTTAGATGATCAGTGAAATAGTGCGTTCACAATTTAAATTCAAAGTTGTCAAGTACGTATTGGGTAACTCTTTATTTTATTGTTAGTATACATATATTTGTGGTGTATTTACACAAAAAAATTTAACGCACTAATCGAACTGCCGTTGTTGGTTTATTGTCGGATGGCTTGAGTCGTTGCCTCTATCTGGTATTATTAAAGCAATACTTTCCAACATCCAACCGCCCATCTGCAACACACCAAATGCCATCAAGTTACTGAGAGAGTTGGCATCTCTATATGTCTTTACTCTATGATCGAAAACGTTTGCTCTGCGTAAGTTTCTCTCAAAGTATTTTTTCTCAAAACACATGATATCAAATTGTCAAAATTCCTGATGTTTTGTTTTCTCAGCAAAATAAGTTTGAAACTTTTCTGCATTTGTGCAAGTCGTTTAGTATGAAAAAAAACTTTGTTTTGACGTTTGCTGTGCTAGTTTTCGATACTTGCGATTTTTCGAGGCTCTTGCGCGTTTACATGAATGCCACTAATATATATTTATGTTCCCCAAATGAAGTTTCAAAGTCTTATGCGGACCACACCATAGATTAATTTATAAATAGATGTGTCAACAATATGTAAATATATCAACATCGTGAATGCACAAAACTAAAAATGGAGGATGTTGTTCGATGTTCGCCCAAATTGTTGTAATTAAACAGCAAAACAGCTGACAGAAGTTCGTTTTCTGATTGAAGAAGCGGAAAGAGAAACGTCAGATGAGAAGGATATCAAATCTATATATGTATACATAAATTAATCCGTATACCACACAATAATGCAATCGCTGTTGTTCAGTAACTTGCTTGCAAACAATTCAGGTGATCCTTGTTCAACGAGAGAAAAAGTTGTCGACTAAACTCATGCTCATGATGAACAAGTTTGTGATGCGCTTTAAGGATAAGAATCCGATAATCTACATCCAATAACTTCCAAATCGTAGTCCATATGGTTACGATAATTAAACACTTTTTAGGAACAGTGAGTGAAAACTGGAAAGCGCACAGGTCAGTGATTGTGAGAAGTTCTCCCCAGTCCCTTCATGGGGTGTAATGGGAATCTATTTATTTATTTTTTTTAAGGTTGATCAGCTGTGGCATAGAACCCCCCTGGTTCATTCTGTTGAGCTGAACGAAAAACAACTATGTACTGTGGTTGTTGGTTCTTCCAATGTTTACATTGCAAATCAGCTGTTTACATACAAGTTCTTATTTCTTGAAAGTTTTTACAGGATGACGTTTGTGTACTTTTTGTGATATTTTCTACTGGGAGAGTAAAATCTAGCTTACTCTCTCAAAAATAATTACTGGATATTTTTTACTGGAAAATATTTACGTCAAATAACTCTATCGCAGCTCTAAGTGACATTACTCTAAAATAGAAGCAGGCAATAATCGAATAATTTTTTTTTAGCGATTTTAGGAATCGAGTAGGAAATGCAAACTGATATTTTGGTAACCAGTTAAGAAAGTGATTGTGTAGCAATAGCTGTGTTTGTTTACTTTCCCAGTAATAATTTGCAAGATTCTAGTTTGAGAGAGTAAAAACGATTTCACTCTCTTTGTGCAAATTTGCAGAAAAAGTAAACAAACGACATCCAGTAAAAATTTGCAAGAAAACACAAATACACACAAATACATTTTGTTGAAGTTAACAAACATTCCAAAGCACCCTGAACATATGTACATATCATTGCTACTGCCTCAGTTGACCACCGACGACGTCGTCGGCTCACCACAATTTGCGGAATCACTCTTTTCTCCATTCACATCATTTTTCTCCATTTTAGTTCCAAATTCCTATGATAAATTAAACAAATATTAAATAAAACAATAAAAAATTACGAGTTTACTTACTTGTGTCGCTGCTAATTTATGTTTCGCTTTTCTTTGTTTACATAAAACAACTGATTTTAAACAGCTGTTCAATCTCCAACCAAAATTTGCAAGCTCTTTAACATCGAACTGTCAAAATTTGCATTCTCTCGCTCTCATTTACTGGACTTTAGGAGTAAACAAACAGGATCCAGTAACAATTTGCAAGAATTTGCAAGTAAACAAACACACCTAATGTGAGATTAAGATAATTTGCAAATTTCTGCTGGGTAGTTTCACAATTAATTTCCCTCAAATGAATTTCCAAATGAATTCGCAATGTTAATTCCTGCCTCGGTTTTTGTGGAGAAGAACTTGGTGCAGAAATACAGACGAAATCCTGTTATTTAAAAGTTCCTCAAATGATGATTTTTAAATAAAATGTGTTCAATATCTCTGTTCTTTGACTATTTCTGACATTCGTGATGATTGGTCTTACTAAGAAACCTATCAAACTAATGACATGAAATATATTGATATTATGTCTCTCATCTTGTTTCAATTTACAAAAAAAACACAAAAATATTTTCAACTTGTGTCTCAAATATTTTTGCACTAAATTAATGAATATTCTTCTTGTGAACTTTCTAAGTTACTCTAAATTTTACGCTAAAAACGTTAGACTGGCTAAAAATTATATTTTTTAGTGTTGCTTCATTTCATTTCAATTAAACTATATTATACCAGCTGACACAGCAAACTTTGCTTTTTCCGCCAATATTTTCTCTAAAAACACTTTTGCTTGGAGTGGCAAATTATCACACCTAAATCACATGTGACAACACTCGTCGTGTTGGGTCCAATAACTGATATTTTTATATTTTCGTTTTGGAAACAACAATATATTGAATAATATACATACGTACATATGTATATACGTACCTCTATATTATATTTAAAAGAAGAAGAAAACATTTGACGTTTGCACAGCCCACCAATAACAATAACAATAACAACAACAACAAATACAATAACACATTTCAATTCAAACATATACATTACGCCGTCGTCGCTCATTAATTCGTTGTTGTATGTTTGACATTATGGCACAAAAAAAAAACGAAGGAATAAACCTAACGAAGAAGACCAATACCATTCCATTCTATTATTTGCTCTTATAGAATTTTACCTTTTTCCTATTCTCACCAAAATACGAGGGTGCTTCAAGGAGGCCTTACAAAATGTAAAAGTTGTCGCTCTTATTCTCCATGTTATAATTCTGTGGTCACAAACAATAACAGCCTAAGTCGATTCTAAAATTTTTCAGGGAGAGTAGTTTTAAGTTTAATATCTTTACTGGAAATCAGGATTCGGAGTTTTTGTGATAACTTTGTTACAGATAACAAGGTAGCGAATTCTTTTACTTACTTCTTAACAAATAGAGTTGCTAATTTGAGCACGGTAACTTCTCAAAATTTTTTAAATTTTGTCCTAACTCGAGTTAGGCTGTTATTGTTTGTGACCACAGAATTGCATCTTTCAATAAACGCCTCTGTTCCATAAATATTCGGAAATAAACCATATCGTGGTTTAAGTTTGCTATAATAGTTGTTCATTAACAACTGCAAATTTGAACGAGCGAACGAATCGCCCACAACCAAAACATAAATATATAGGTTTTCATGGGGCAAATGTGGAAACTCTTACAAATTTATTAAAGAGTCATTTGACCCATATTATTCGTATTATTTAGGTTTTCGTTTTGGTCGCCTTCATTCGTCCGTTCAAATTCGTTTTATGAAAACAGGCAGTACCACAAATGTGTTATTTCTCTGTTTCGGTAAACTTTCTGCAATACCCTCGTTTATGCTCTTCCAAAAGTTTTGTTGTTGTCGTTGTTTCAATAATGAGAAAAAAGAATTTGTTTTGAAGACCAAATTGGTAGCGTTATTTTTTTCTTCTCAGTTTTTCTTCAAAACTCATTAAAACAACATATAGATCTATTTCACCGCTGCTGTTGTTTTCATTTTCCTTCTCGTCATTCAGCACACAGTATTTTTTCGTAAAATTCTTCAATGCGATGCAGTAACGCGCGCGAAGGAGTATTCGATATGCAAAACCATGAGTGTTGTTGACATCTACTTCCGGTAATAATTTGCCCCCGATTGTGTTTCATAACATATTAAAGTGATTAAAAGGACGGTGACGACGGACATGATACTACCAACATTTCAATTGGTTGCCAATGTTGCCAAGCAAATGTGCGTAGTTCAGCGGCAAACGCATCATAACGGCGGCAGAGGTCCGTCGTCCAATAGGCTGTCCAAGTATAATGCCCGTCTTGCATCTGCCATCGAATTATTGTTTACCAATACCCTCGTTAAGCCACCAACACTGGCTATATTGTCATCATCATGTGCATCACCAACATTGCCACCAAAATTGGCAACACCAGCGACGAAGACGGCAACAACTATTGCATCTTGTAGCTCCTCAACACAGCAACAACCACCCACAACAAGAAATGTATGTCTTTATGTTTTCCACCCAAATGTTTAAAACACGTATCTCTCTCTCTCCGAGTGTATCTGGGCCTACATATATGTTTTGTTTTGTATCTCTTCTTATCCAATATTTTTGCTATTACTCGTATTTTTTTGTTTGTGTCTCGTCCGTAATATCACCCTACAATTCATCATAATGTGGGAATGCTAAACCAAATTTGTTACATGTCAACTACATACATACATACATACATATGTGATCATGTTCCCTTATCCCAGTGGATCCCAAAGACTCTGCCACCAATATACACCACACTTTTGTATGTACAAATGAATGAAGCAAATTCATGAATTATTGCAGGCTCATATAAATCTTGTTCATATAACAATTGAACCCACCACCACCATACCTTTAAATCTAACCACAACTACAACAACGACTTGTATAACAAATTCATCCGTATCACCGACACCTGATGAAACATCTGAAAGCGCGTCAGCTCCTACTTCTCTAACAAGTAACAATGTGTGCAAACAACATCATACTAAGCATCATGAGGTTGCTGGAAATTATCTCAATTACACTACCGCCTCAGACTCCTCGTCAGCAACATCAACATCGTTCCCATCGTCCGCTAATGCAGCTTCTTCTCCTTCAGTAACCAATACATACATTAGTAGAATTGAACACTTTATAAGAAATATTGATGAGGATGAACATGATACACAAGAAATTAAGGTAAACATTAAATCATGTCCAATACCATCGAGACACTAGTTTACACGTCTGGCGTCAGCAGAGGCAATACGAGTGGAACTTTAAATTACACCTTCTAAATTGGATTTAAAATTATAAATTACTTAGAACTAATTTTACCAGTTAGTGGGGCTAACAACAAGGAAAAACGTCAAACAATTCTTTGAAAACGTATTAAGAGCCTGCCCCTGTTCATTTGTTCTAAGGATTTGCAGCTCGGATCTGTGAAATCAACAAACTGTGGGGTAGAGTGCTAAACTTTTAACTAAAAGGAGTTTGAATTCGTTTCTTTCACAAGAAATGGCATTCCATTCATGTTCGAAGGCATTTCTTAAAAGCCGTGAATAAAAATTCTTAACAACTATTAAATGATTAATATTATTTTGCGAACAGAAGGACAATTGCTCGGCTAAATGATTTTCAATTTGTATTATTTTAATCATTGACTACAACTTTAGGGCAAACGGTATTTTTGATTCAGGAGTCTACAGTCTCAGTACCTGTTCAAACTTTTCTTATCCGAATATAAGGTTTCATATAAGACACAATAAGATTTCAAAATATTTGTTCAATTATCTAGCACATAAAAATATTTACCTCCCAAGATTTTGAAGTGTTCCATTCCAATTGCCTCGCTTTAATCACACCCACCCACTCCCAAACAAAGCAATGTTTCATTAAACTATATTAAGTTGTGAGTACCAAAGTTCATTTAAATACTCGTATATCCCAATTTCAATGATGCATCTTTTAGTTCGTTCGTTATAGACAATTCGCAATCATATCACTTTAATAAAATTATTAAAAAATTGTAATATAACAAAATTGTACAAAAGTAACCGTAACAAGTTAATGTTTATAAATCTGTGTTCGAGCCTGAGGCGGGCGCACTTCAACAAAGTTAACATTGACTTATCTATTTTGACCTTTAAATTCTCAGGTTATACCACAATTTAGCAGTGTCTCTATTAGCAACAATAACATACAACATCAACAGCAGCAGCAGCAACATTCACCGATAATACAAGAACCTCAAACGCCCATCATCTATGGGGGACATGTATCGGCCAACGAGGCAAATGCACCGCAATTCCCGCAACCAACTCAGCGCCAGAACCATCAGCAACAGCAAAAAACGCCCCAACCGAATCAACAGCCAATATATCAAAATCAATTTGAATTGCAAAATGCTACGGCTGCTCAGAATTCTAGGCGCAATGTGGCCAGAGGTTTGCAGTATCGCGACTCTGCTTACGAATCCCGGCGTCAATCGCAAAATATCCCCGCTCCGCCCGGCATACTATCCATGGATAACTTCCGCATGCTAAGCGTATTAGGTCGTGGCCATTTCGGTAAAGTCATATTGTGTCAATTGCGTACCAATAACCAGTACTATGCTATTAAAGCCTTAAAGAAGGGCGATATTATTGCCAGGGATGAAGTTGAATCATTGCTAAGTGAGAAGCGTATCTTCGAGGTGGCCAATGCCATGCGGCATCCGTTCTTGGTCAATTTGTATGCCTGTTTCCAAACAGAGGTAGGTGTAAGGAGCGTGGGTGGCATTCGATTTAAGAAATTTGTAGAGTATATCGATTCTTTCAATATCTTTGTAGCAACATGTCTGTTTTGTTATGGAATATGCCGCTGGTGGTGATTTGATGATGCACATTCACACTGATGTGTTTAAGGAGCCTCGAGCTGTATTCTATGCAGCCTGTGTTGTTTTAGGTTTACAGTATTTGCACGAGAATAAAATTATTTATCGTGATTTGAAGTTGGATAATCTGTTATTGGACACAGATGGTAAGTTATATTTTGTATTTTAATTATTTGATAGTTTAAGCTTCCACCGGGCACCTTACTGGACGGTAATCTCATATTTCAACTTATTGTTGTTTGAAAATCAAGTGGGAAATATCGAAAAATATCCATTAAAATTCTTTTTTAAATTTTCTTTATAAAAATGTCCCTTGTTGTTATAATGTGTTCTGTTTTAGGTTACGTAAAAATTGCTGATTTCGGTTTGTGTAAAGAAGGCATGGGATTTGGTGATCGTACCGGTACGTTCTGTGGTACCCCCGAATTCCTGGCACCAGAAGTATTAACAGAGACATCGTACACCAGAGCTGTCGATTGGTGGGGTTTGGGTGTTTTAATTTTTGAAATGTTGGTAGGAGAGGTAAGTTGAAAAACAAAAACTTCGAGAAGAAAAATATTGTTTTATAACCAAATCACTTATTATCTTTTAATATATTTATAATTGAACTTCTCTGTTTTAGTCTCCCTTCCCCGGCGATGATGAAGAAGAAGTTTTCGATTCTATTGTTAATGATGAAGTGCGTTATCCAAGATTCTTGTCACTGGAAGCTATTGCAATAATGCGAAGGGTATGTATTAAAAGAAAACAAAATATGGCAACGGTTTGCGAATATTTGATAGACGAAATCGACTTTAAATCGAACCACAGTAAACGAGCCAAGATATTAAGCGTGTTTTCGTTACACCGCTTGTTTTGTATGAAGCACTTAGCGAAGATTTAGCGAGAACTTAGCGACGAGATTCATTTTCGCTAATTTAAAACAAAAAAACATTTACATCTTTTATGGTTTTTAACCATTTTTCATATTTTTGAATAAAATGACTTCTCGCTAAAAAGCCGGTTTCTTTGCAACTTAGCAAGCGATAATCGCTTGCTTGTAACCAAAACATGACTATTATTTTAAATTTCCTGCCGAAAATGTTTATGCCCACTAAACTCTTCGTTTTTTTTTCTTACAGCTTTTGCGTAAAAATCCCGAACGCCGCTTGGGCTCATCCGAACGCGATGCTGAGGATGTTAAAAAGCAGGCATTCTTCCGTTCCATTGTGTGGGACGATTTATTACTTCGCAAAGTTAAACCTCCTTTCGTTCCCACAATTGTAAGTTTAGGGTCGGATTTAAAAACATTTTGTTACAATACTTCTAATTGTTTTATTTTCGCTACCATACTTTAGAATCATTTGGAAGATGTTTCCAATTTCGATGAAGAATTCACTTCAGAAAAGCCTCAATTAACACCGCCAAAGGAACCACGCCTGCTGTCTGATGAGGAGCAAATGTTCTTCCAAGATTTTACCTATACGGCTGAGTGGTCTTAATAGCAACCACATGAAAAATGAAAGGAAAATGTGTAAATGTTTTCTTGGAACTTGATTTTTTGTAACGCCGCCTTTTTTGCGCAAGACAGACAAGGCGGATGTAAATTTCTCTTTTAATTTTATTAATTTATATATTGTTAATTACTAACAGTTAATTTCTAATCGTCCTCCTCTATTATTAATTAAACAACAGTTGTAATTGTTTTAGTTTGCAAACAATTTAACTTCTGTTTTTTTTTTTTATTTAACAAAAAATATTTTTTGCTTCTTTTGAGCATTAATTTAGTTAGAAAAGAAAGAAAGAAAGAAGAGCATGTTGCCTTTTAAAATTATTTTGATAAAATAAGTTAAACATACAGTAAAATATAAAACAAATTATTATTAATAACAAACTATATATATATATAATATAAATATTAAAGAAGATAAATTATTTATACAATATAAATGAAAACTTGTGAAAAAAAACATTTTTGAAAGAAATACCTTCTATACAACATGATTATTATTATTATTATTAACAAACAAAAGCGTAATATTTTAATATTAAAAAACAAAAATTTTACAAAAATCTTTGAATTCTAGCGACTTTAATTAATTAACTTTTCAACAGATTGAAAGAAATATTATTATTCTAATTAAACTACAACAGTTTTAATTAAAATAAGCATTTACAGATAAACCACGTTAAAAACTCCCTTTAAATTAAATGAAAACAATAAATATTGTAAAAAAAACAAAACTTCTTTTAAAGAATATTAATTTAAAGAAATAAAAAATAGAACATTAAGTCATTTACAAGTTCGTCATAAAATACATCCCCTAACCTACCTTATCCCATCCCATCAAAGCAACATCGTACTACCCCTCAAAGCCATTTTCTAAGCTCGCCCACAATTAGTCACCACAACCTTCTATATGTAGATAATTATAAATTATCCTTCGAAACGACGACATCAACATATATTTGCTCATTAATGCTCTCAAAAGAAATTAATTTTATTATATTCAAATTCTGCTTCAAAAGTCAAATAATTTATCATCTACTAATTCATATGTATTATGATGGAATTTTTCTAAAAAAATATATATAGTTTTACTTAATTTAGATGATTACAACAATAGTAATTGATTTCTTCAGCATTAGTTTTAATTTAATTACTGTGTGTATTAAGTTTAAAGGAAACGTGTTAAGGTTTTTTATTATTATTATTATTACATTATATTTTTATTTAATCATTTACACATTTAATAAGTAATGTTGACACTATAAATAAATAATCATTATTTAAATTGTATTGGATTTTTATTTATTTTTTTTTTTTTTTGATTTCTTAGTGGTTTTATTTTGCAGAAATACCGAAAATATTTTGGATTCATTAATTGTGAACTTTTAATAGAAAGATTTTGTCTGGGAGAACATTGCACTCAACTGGGCACATGTGTCAAAATATAGTGTTTATCGCCCGTTTGAGATCAAAACGAAGATTGCCTTATTTTTTTCAAATAAACTTCAGTTTGTGAACCATATCATGGGCTCCACTTACAAATTTATTTCAAACGCCGTGTGTTTCTGTTCTTGGGAAGTTACGGTTTTAATAATTGTTCGGTTCAAGATCAACCGAGATCTATGAAAAAGTACATTTTAATAGAAATATTAAAAAGAAATGTGTGAAATTGATCATTATGGTGGATGGTTGGGAATATAGCTATTTCAATGCCCACCAAGGCATATCATCAGCTCCCTTCTCCACAAGTATTTAGGTATATCATCACACATTATAGGGATAAACAAATCTCAAGTAAGCGAGAATTGTTTAAACTCCTACTTGTGCGAAAACATCCACAACAATACTTTGCCATAACCATCAATATTCACAACATTTATTTCCTATGCATGCTTTCATCGAAAGCCATTGCATAGATGCGGTTGTTTCAAAAAAGATACAACGATTGCCATGATGATGCCAAATTACCGATCAAAATTGCGAAGCACCACAACTTATCCCATGGAGAACAAATGTTACTTTTCGGAATTATAAATTAGTCACAATGCTTAATGATTTTAATGTATTATCCAACAAATAAGGCAAACGAGATTGTTCTAAAAAGTTCAAATTTTTGTTCATATTTGCAAACTCAAAATTAGTTAGATTAGTTTATTTCATTTATATCGATTACCATTTGTGCACGACTTTAATACTAAACATACAAAAATGTCCGAGTTCAGAAACCCCCTCCCATTTAATTTATTTCAATGAAAATTTAATTAGCTAATTACATTTTTATTTAAAACATTAAAACAAAATCATCTCATATCCCTTCACTAAGCATCGAAGCATATGATCATGTCTTGTATGAATATAACACACCCAATTTGGGATGAGATGTCAATCTCGTTGAGACATCTATCAGGTATATAACTCATTATAAATATGTTGAAGCGATTATGTGTAAAAAAAACCTGGACACTTGATACATTCGGCCCTGTTCTGCATATAGAATCATTTTGAATCAGCATTTTCTTTCAGAATAAAAAGCCTACAATTTTGATGTTCTTAAAACATGAGATATTTTTATTCTGAATTGCTTGTTTTTAAAATCACAAAGCATTTGCGTTCTAATTCAAAACTGACAATTTTCTTCCGAATTGTTTTACAGAAACCCAAATATTCTGAAACGTTTTATGTTTGTCTGGATTCTGTTTACAGAACAGGGCCGATTAATATAATTTTATATTTTTGAGCACGAGAAAGATTTGACACCAACAAATACACTTGTCCCTGACACATTCAAATATGAATATAAAGTTTGCTAAAATTGTTTACTTTTAATTTGAGTTAAATGTCAGATTAAACTAATGAGTGAGTCATTCGTAATTATTCGTTTTTAGTGCCTTGTTTAAGTTAAACAAAACAAAAACAATATATGCGATTACAACAAAAATTAAAACCCAAAACACCAAACATTTAGGAGTCACCTATCTCCGAAAAAAAAACACAGACTTGTGCCTAACCAACAACAAAAAATTGAATTTGAAAAAAAGATAAAAAAAGAAAAATAAAATTATTTAATAAAAAAACATTTGAAAATCTAAAAAGGAATAACGAGAATTTTAAAATCAAATTAAACTAAAGATGTTTGCCAAATTTAAAATTTTTAGTATCAAGTTTCATGATTAATAGTTATAACACGAGTAAAATAAATAAACATGTAATCTGAATACTATTATAAAAAAAATAAAGGTTTTTGAAATTTAATTAAAGAATAACTACTGCATTTTGGATTGACTTAACTATTATGTACAAGCTTGTCTTATTTATATTATTAATTTACGATATTTAAGAGATTTTCTAAATTTACATTTTTTTCTCAATTTTTTTTCATAGTTGATGTCTGTATTAAATGGTGCTATTGTTAGTAAATTTTGTTAGCTGTTAGAAAAAGTATATAGAAGGCATTCAAAAAACCAATACACAGTTTCAGTTGTGGGTTGAAAAATACATTCTCTGTATACCTGTTACACCTCTTTGGTTACATAGAACATAATTATAAATAACTCTAATAGACAAAAATTACCTGAATTAAAGCCAAACAAAATTGAATCTACAACTAGTCTGTACTATCTCTGTTTAAGTAAATACGCTTAAAGATTTTGTGTAATGAAGAAAAAAAACTTATATTTTACTATTAGGTAAGGTTAAGGATATGCATCCGCTAGAAATCCGAAGATCAGAGCAGACGCTCCACTCGGTGGCCAGTTGACCCATAGTGTTCGTCCTCTAGAAGAAGCGAAAGAAGATAGATATAAAGAAGAAGAAAAATAGAAATATTCTTCAGTGTGGGAGAACAGAAAAAGGGAGGGAGTGGAGTGGGGGGAGTTATGGGGGTTCCAGAGAGAGAGGTGGTGATGCCGCATCCAAGGCAACCCCCTCATGAATCCTGGCAGTTCCCCGATGTCAATATTTGCAAGGGCATGCAGTCCTACCAATATAGGCCCCCCGAGGTACCGCGTTGACAGCGGCAGAAGTCGTCTCCTGCGGTAGTAAAACGGCAAGAGTTGTAAGTCGGCCTTTGTCATTTGCAGAAGATGTTTCGCTCTGCTCTCATCCAGTTTAGACCAGATCTCGCTTGATACCCTACAGTCTGATCTTCTCGACCAGTAGTATTCGGTAGCGTATCGTGCCCATTTATCAGTCCATACAAGAACGACATCGAACAGCCTATTTTAAAGAGAGTCCGCCATATCGTTCCCAGTAATGCCGTTATGGCTAGGAACCCAGTAGAGTCTTACTCTATATGGAGTCAGTGAGACTATAGCTTGATTGCACTCATAGACCACTCTCGATTTGCACAGACTTGAGCTGATCGCGTTGAGAGCTGACTTGCTGTCCGCAAATATGACAATGTCACCAGTGGTTACTGAACCCAGCATGTGAATCTCATCTACCGCTCTCGTGATCGGAAGAATTTCATCCTGAAAGACACTACAATTCACGTCCAGTCCAAGGGATAGACGTATTTGAAGGTCTTGGCTGTAAATTCCGCCCGCGTTCCAGTATATATTTTGGATCCATCAGTAAATACGTATAACCCCGTCATTGATGAAGAAATCCCATCCCTCCAGTCTCCCCTGTCCATCATGATCACCTCCTGTCCAGCTGGAATATTTGCATCGGCAACATGTAATCCGCTGTGCCTGCAAGATAGCCTCCTTGATCAACACTATCCATTCCCATGAGGACAGTTGCGTGACCAGACGAAAATTACCCAATTCTCTGACGAATATGTCGAGAGAGGTGAGACCGAGTATGATCTCCAATGTCGCCTGAGAGAAGCTTCTCCCAGCTCCACTGATGCACATAGCCGCCGTCCTCTGTACCGTGTCTAGTAGCTTTAGATTACTACTTTTAGCCAGTACTACTTTAAACCCGTAGGTCATAATAGGACGGAATACAGTCGTGTAGAGCCAATGTCCTTGGTCCTTGGACTAAGCCCCCAGCTCTTAGCTATGTAATTGCGATATTCGTACAGCGTATTCATTCCCTTCTTCATCCTTTCCTCGATATTGCTTCTTCAATTTAACTTTTTGTCCAGGATGGTACCGAGATATTTGGCTTCGGAGGATATTGTAAGCTCCACACTGCCTAGCCTAGTCTAAATTCCCTTCTTTTCGTGAATAATACTTTTCTTCGCTTGGGGGTTTAAACCTAGCACACAGCTCTCGGCCCAGGCAGATAGCTTCCCCAAAACAGTTTGCATTACATCACTGATGGTGGTCAAGTGCATTCCCGTGATGAGAATGACTACATCATCGGCGTATGCCACCACCTTAAGTCCAATAGGATCTATGCTCCGGAACGACCCGAGTTTCACTCGGCCAAGGATTGTCAACTCAGCAACAGCTGTATCCCTCTCTGTCGGGATATACGAGAATATCGTTCACCACTAGTAGCCACATTAATGGTGAGAAGACACCTTGCGGAGTGCCACTATTGGCGAGTTTTCGCACACAGCTTATGCCAATTGATGAATTGATCATGCGACTTCCAAGCATGTGTTCAATCCATTCAACCACAAAATTCTTCAATCCTAGTCTAACGTGTAAGCTCTTTATCGCGCTAGGCGTTATATTGTTAAAACCACCTCCAATGTCTAGGAAGGCACCCAAAGAAAGTCCCCATAACCCAGGTTGCGCTCGATATATCCGGCCTAGTTTTTTAGTCTACACTAAATGCAGATGGACATGGAACTGACCCTGATTTCTTCATTGGGCAGTCCAAGCAGCTCACTACTTCCACGCAGTATGTCCTGGAAACCTCCGTTAGCTAGCTAAAGTGAGTAGGCAAAACGAATTGAGCAGCCTGATTGGTAATGCGATCACTGATACGTCTCAGGATTGTTAGGTGACCCTCTCACTGAAGCTCTTCGAAGTAGTGAACATATTCTTCTGTCATTTGAAGGCGGAGGAGCCAACACACCTCACACCTGGTCAACGGCGGATCAAAATTAAAGAAACTAAAATCCAGCTTCGACACAATGCATTCTGGTCAGCGTCTGATCCTTCTAGTGTAATGGATGTACGTGTGATTCAAGGTGACAATATCGAGTCGGATCATTGCCTGGTGGCTGCGAAAGTTCGCATAAAACTGGGCAGGGCGAAAATCGTTCGTACGGGAAAAGCTTGACATCGACAAGCTGCAAATATCGGAGATATCAAAGTTCTATCAAGAAAAGCTCACTCTCCTGCTAGAGCAGACTGCTCCTCCTCTCGAGGACCCAGAAGCGCAGTGGAAGAACATCTCCCATTCTTTGGAAACCGCTGTAAGGACTGAACTTGGCTATCAAAAACCGCAGGAGGATAAGCCATGGTACGACTAAGAATGTCACATTGCAACTGATGAAAAAGACGCTGCACGTATGTCTACGAAACAGTCAGTTACAACGCGTTCTGAGAATGGGCGGTACAAGAGGCTGAGAAGGGAGGAAACCCAACTATTTAGGCGGAAAAAGTGGCAGTTGGAGCAGAGAGAGATTTAAAAGACCGAAATGTGCAGATTGAATAACGAATTCCAGAGGGTAAGAAGATCGAATAACCAGCCGAAAAATGGGCTGCCGTCGTGCAAGGACGAGAATGGGAAATGGATAAGCAGTGTGTGCTTAAAATGTGTAGAGACCACTTTTCAGCACTAGTTCACTCAGATTCTTCCACTGTAGATCAGGAGGTAAAGATTGTGGAAGATGGTGTAGGTTGTACCCCCAGCCAAGATTAAGAATAATAAAGCCGCTGGTGCGGATGGGCTACCCGCAGAACTTTCATCAACTTATATGTGGTATATGGTTGGTACGAGTATTATGTCCTGGATTCAAAAAGGGTGATCCGTGTGTCTGTTCCAACTATTGCGGTATCAGTCTTTTATCCATTGCGTATAAGGTCTTGCCGAGCGTATTATGTGAAAGACTGAAGCCAATTGTTTAAAACCTGATTAGACCCTATCAGTGTGGTTTGGACCAGGCAAGTCCACGACTGACGAAATATTCACGCTACGCCAAATCTTGGAAAAGACCCAAGAAAAGCAAATCGATACATACCATCTTTTTTATCGATAACAAAGCTGCTTTCGATAGCCCCATACGGGGAAAATTGTACGAAGCTATGTGTGAACTTGGGATTCCGGCAAAACTGATCCGCCTCTGTAGAATGACGCTGACCAACACTAAATCAGCAGTGAAGGTGGGGAAAGACCTCACCGAACCATTCTGTAACAAGCGAGGACTGAGACAAGGCGTCGCACGTTCGTGCAATCTCTTCAACATCTTAATGGAGATAATAGTGAGAAAAGCTACAGTAAATACGAACAAGACCATTAACATGAGAAGCCATATGTTGCTTGCGTATGCTAACGACAGACATAAGCAAATCAGTTTGCCATTACATCCCATGAAGGAATTGGGGAGAGCTTCTCACAGCCAGTGAGCTGTGCGCTTTCTAGTTGTATACTCACTGATTGGGACCTACAGTTTTTACACCGATTCCGAACGGAATTTTTGAGAAGCTATTTCATGGCTAAATACTCGATAGTGACGCTGTAACTATGCTAGGTGACCGCCGCCGAAAGAAATTTAAGGTGGTCAAAGCATTAATCGAACCCAGGATCTCATGTACAAGAGGCGCGCACACTAGCCATTGCGCAATCGACATCATTGTGCGAAATTTGCGAGTGGTTACTGCAGTATTGTCAAGAATCGGAAAAGAATCAGCGAATGTGGGTCTTGCTGTTAATGAGGACAAGACAAAATTGATGGTGTCAGCGACTAGACAAACCTCTGGACTTGGTCCGCACTTGAACGTCGACAACCGATTTAATTTTGAAGAGGTAGATGATTGTTGAACCTTGGATCCAACGTGAACAAGGACAACAACGTCAGCCTGGAGATAAATAGCAGAATTGTGCTTACAAATTGATGCTGTATTGGGTTCAGCAGGCAGTTTAAGAACAAAGCCCTCTCTCGACAGACAAAAGTCCAGCTATACCAGACCCTCATTTTTCTTGTCCTGACATATGGCTCCGAAACTTGGGTCATATCGCAAGCGGATGAAAAACACCTGGGAGTATTAGAGAGAAAAACTCTGCGTAAAGAGCTGTATCATTTGTATTCTGACGAGGACATTGCTAGGCGAATCAAATTAGGCCAATTGTGTTGGCTAGGCCATATTATCAGAATGGATGAAAGGTTTTCGATAACGTGCCCGATGCAAGCAGTAAAAGAGGACGACCAAAACTCCGCTGAAAAGACTAGGGCGATGAATCCCTTCGTATCCTTGGTGTAACCAACTAGAGAGAAAAGGTGAAGGCTAGAACCAGTTGGAGAAATATGTTGAAATTTGTTTAATTTGTTTGTTTAATTAATATTGTATGTAATATTGGATGTACTCACAGAATATTTGTTATTACCTATTTAATTGTACTTTTATAAACTATTATTTGTATTATTATGTTAAAATTGCTTTAAATTATCAGACGTCCTGCTTAACTTTGTCTTATAGAAGAGAATTACATATGTATGTTTTATTTCCATTTCATTTTTACCTACTCTCATTGGATACTAGCATGGTACAATAATATGTTCATGGTAAAGTCGTAAGAACAGCTGTTTTCATTTTTTTCATGAGGTTCTCCGCTTCGAATGTCACACTCGGATGTATTTTGTTTTTGTACTCCTTTGCATTCTTGTGTTGTTGGTATGTATTTGTGTAGAGTTTGACAGCTGAAGCGAATAGAACAAAAACAAAATGCCTGTTGTTGGTGCCTACAACAACAACAACACGCGCTGCTATTACCATGAAGATATTAGCTCTGTTCGAGTACTCGAAAATTTGTGCAAATTTGTACAAATTTTTACTGAACTCTGTTCGTTTACTCCAAAAGTCCAGTAAATGAGAGACAGAGAGCGAAAATTTTGACAGTTCGATGTTAGAGATTTTGCAAATTTTGGTTGGAGAAATTTTAGCCAACAAAAATTTGCAACATAAAACAGCTGTTTTAAATTAGCTGTTTTATGTAAACAAAGAAAAATCCAAAATAAATTAACAACTGCCGAAAAAAGTACAAATGATTATTTTACTATTTTATTTAAAATATCACTGGAATTTAGAAAGAAAATGGAAAGCAATAATATGTAGTACCATTCACCAAATTCTGGTGAACCGACGACGTCATAATTGGACAACTGTGGCAGTGTATATGTAATGTAACTACAAGCCAAAATGTGTGTAGCAAATGATAAAACTACATCAGCTGTTTCGTTGCAAATTATTACTGGAAGTCGTTCGCGTACTTTATTTGCAAATTTTCGTAAAGAGAGTAAAATTGTTGTTTCGCTGTCAAAAGTAGATTCTTGCAAATTTTTACTGGAAAGTACTCGAACAGAGCTATTATTGTACCATGGATACTAGACTATAGTTGTGTTCGAGAACATGATAATTTGTACAAATTATTACTATTTCTTACTTGATAGTGTTCGTTTACTCCAAAAAGCCAGTAGCGAGAGAGCCAGAGAGAGAATATTTTGACAGTTCAATGATAGAGAACTTACAAGTTTTTACTGCAGAAATTTTTGCCCGTAACAATTTGCAAGTAATAACATATGTTTAAAAACATATGTTTTATGTAAACAAACAAAATTAGGACGTAGAAAGAATATAAAATAATAAATTTATCATTGGAATTTTAGCTTTTAAGAGAAAATATGATTTTTGAATGTTTTGTTATACATCTTTTAGTATTTCTGTTGAAAAAGAAAACAGTTTTGGTGATTTGTAATGTTTTGTTCGAATTGCGTTTGTTGGTTCTTACAATGTTTACATTGCATATCAGCTGTTTACATACAAAGTTCTTATTTCTTGCAAGTTTTTACTGGATGTCGTTCGCGTACTTTTTGTTATATTTTTTACTCAGAGAGCAAAATCATTATTACTCTCCGAAAACTAGTTACTTGATAATTTTTACTGGAAAAGTACTCGAACACAGCTTATGTTAATGATTTTACTTGGAGGCACCTAAGCCTGCAACTTTTGTTTAACAGTGTGATTCGATTTCATCCTCCGACGAATAAAGACGTTAAATATAAAGCGCTCCCCGCCTTTTCATTAATTAAACTAATAAATTATAAAAAGCATTAATCCTCTAACTGACCTTCGGGACCTTAGAGACTACTGCACTAATTCTGAGACCGAGTACTGACGACACTGTCTTACCCGGGCCAGAATATAATATTCCTAAAACTTATATCATTTATTACATTTGGCGCCCAACATAAATAATTTAAAAGTATTTTTGCATAAATAAATCAGTTTTGTTTTCAGAAATAAGCAAATTTTTGGAAAATAAATCGAAATTTTGCAAAAATACAAACCCCGAAGAAGAGAAGTTCCATAGTTGCAGTTGTTTTCACAAAGCTGACCATTTGAATATCAATACTATCAACGATATTCACAGAAGACAATAGAAAATATTCACTCCTGTTGTTGTTGTTCAACATAAGCTGAAAAATCACTGCAGTCGTTGCGATCGTCATCAGCAGTGTTTTGTTGTGGTGCCCATACGCCAGCGGCAATACAGTTGTTGTCACAAATAGTCAACGCAGACAACGGTTTCCCTAAGACGTGTGTTATTGTTGTACTGCATTACATTTGGTGTTTTACACATCACACTGGACCTATGATATTGTTGTTGCGTTCGTCCAGTCGGGATCTCATTAACTTACACTGTTGTTGTTGTTGGATACTTCATTTTCGTTTCTGTGTAAACAACAACATCTCTTACAGTCTTAAAGGAAATTACAACTTTAAACATAACGAGGATCTAAAACAACTAAATTTGGAACATATGGTAGGGCCAAACCAAAACAGAACGAGACAACTACAATTAGAATAGTTCGTTCTATAAATAGAACTTTCAAAACTTCTGCATCAGTGCGTGTAAGTAGGAAAGCAATGTGTAAGTAGCGACAACAATCACTCTGCACACAATCAATAAATGTCTTCGGTTAGTGACTTGTGTAAATACACACCGCAGTGGCTTAACGGGGTAGACGCTGCTGAAGATGATGCTTCACAAACATCGAAACGATCGTCCAGCGAATGTGAGTTCGAATCCCACCCGCGGCATTTAAATTTTTTCACTAACCGGAGAAAACATGATCTCTTACAGCCTTAAAGGAAATTACAACTTTAAACATAACGAGGATCTAAAACAACTAAATTTGGAACTGCCCTTATGAGTTTGTAAAATAATCAATAATAGTAAAAACATAAGTTCTGATCCGCCGTTGACCAGTAGTATTGGCTCATGACACAAGAATATGTCAGCTGGCTCGAGTTTCAGTGACAGGGTCAACTACTTAACCTGAGACGTATCGCAAAACCAATCAGGCTGCTCATTCGTTTCGCCTTCTCACAATATGTAGTTAACGCAGGATTATGATAAAGCAATTGCCCGGGACATACTTAATCTAAGACCGGAAGTAGTGAGTTGGAAGTTCCAACCATATCGACTAATAAGTCTCATTTTGTATTTAAAATTTGAACATATATTTAAATCCTTAAGGGAAGGCACAAAGCAGACTTTTGTTCAATTAGACATTTCATCATCATGTAAGTTCTATTTCATCTGGTGTCTATATTTTCAACGAGAGACTGCTTTGGAAGGGAATACTCCTCCTCCACGTTTTCCAAATTTCTCAGAAATTTTGAAATGGCCCACATTTTTTTTTAAATTTATTAATGAGATTATTTATATTTTCATCTCTAAAAATTGTATCTTGAATTACCCGATGAATAGTATATATGTGCTACACAACCAATTGTTGTAATGTCACCAAATTCTATACGGACAGCCCTTTTCGAAATATGTCCGAAACGCATTAGATGATTTGGCCGAGAACCGAATAGAGGCCGAACGTCGACTTTTGGCCGAGACAGAGACTGGAGCTGGGTGCTCTATTTGATTGTACTTTCTATCTTTAGTGAAATCAAATACAATTTTCATTATAGTCTTATTAAAAAATACAAATTATTTAATTTCAATACATTATCTATATACAAAATTCATCTTTAGGTTTTTTCATTTGCGTAAAAATCTTGAACTTTTGTCACGCGTAGACATCGATTAGTGGTGGTGGTCGATATGCATTATGCCGATATCCGTCGATATGTTTTCTTGCATGTTGTGTTGTAGTAATAAGGTCATATTAAATCACAGTTCCATGTAGTTGTTTGAGAATATTAATTTCAACAAAATGTTGTAGTGTCATGTTGTCACTCGTCCACTATTTCGCCCTATATGTACGAGTATTCATATATGAGCCTCACTACTTTTGCTATGAACCTTTGGATAAACTTCCGGTTGACGCATGACCTCATCGTACGAGGGTGGTGGTGCTGTGGGAATAATGCATATACAAAGTGGATTAATGGAATATTTGGAAGGATATATGGAATTGTTGTTCATTTTCTTACCATTAATAATGTATTCCTCATCATGTGTATAGGCAGGATTTATAATGGCATCCGTGGGATATGTTGTCTCTATGTTGCGCTCATCCACCGCCGATAGGGGTAGTCTTTGAGAGTGCCTTCTTAAGCTGTTGCTGCGTTGGTGATATGCGTCCATTAACTGATCTTCTCGCTCTAAATCATCGCTTTGCAATTGTATGACATGAACTGAAGGTCTCCGATGATCTTTGTTGTTGAGGGGGGAAGTGGTAGTGGGATTAGAATAAAGAAAAGGGGTCGTGTTACACTACAACTAGTATTGAACCATTACACACAAATACACTCGCAAATTGGAACATACCCACACCTATAGCGTCTGTATAATTATCGCCCAAACCTATATGAGGTGTTATAGATTTCTTGCACTTGAGGAATAGAACAATCAAAATCCAACCTAATATCAGCACCAGATACACAAATCCCAACATACTCATGTACCCTGTTGGATTTAGGATTTATGTTAGTCAGTCTAACTACAATTATGATTTGGATTTTGTTCGAGGCCTTTTTAATGTTAAACAATTTAAAAACTTTCTGAATTATTTTCCAAAAATCGATGTGGAAATTCTTTGAAAAAAGTTTTCATTTATGTGAAACAAGAAAATCGATATAAGGCCACTTCACAACAACAACTAGAAAACGACGCGCTGGTGGCACTGGACATTGTTACGTCGACGCTAATACTAATACTACTGGATACAATGGACAGTCTAACTCTGGCTACGAGTCGCACAACATACAACCATACGTATGTATGTATGTACATACAGACAGAAGTTGCTGTTTTGGCTAACTAATAGCCAAAGCTAAAAAGGATATACAAGTCATTATTACTTGTACTGTTGCTGCTGCTAATGCCGCTGCCACTGCCGCTGCTGATTGTTAGTATATATGATAATATTATATTCATCAAGGAGGGCAAGGGAGAGAACCAACACGACAGAGTCCAAGGGATGTTTTGTAAATGTACACAACATATACCACGTCATAGAGGTCCGTTAGTTTGGTTTGGTTTCCTTGGTTTCGTAGGTGTAATATGACCGAGACCACTACAACTCACGACTCGTGACATGTACTCATTGAAATCTTCTCTTTGTTGGCTTTTGGTCATTTCTGAAATGTCATTCAAACATTTATACACAAAATACCGGGTGTGGCATTTGAAGTAGCAAAATGATTTATAATTTTCAAACGATTAGTGTCTGCTGGAGGAAAAAAACTAGCTCCAAAAGTCGCAGCTCACAGTGGTAATAGGAGGTTCTTTTGCGGATCCTTGCTCTTTTAGTGGAACTCTTTGTCGGACCACTTTCGGTATCTCATGCCGGTTCACTTGATTATGTAGTACAATTTCACTTAAACACGCACATGCATACTCATGGCTAACTTGAAACCAAATATTTTCCAAGAACACTCATTGACGTCGATGGTCGAAACACAAGTGGTTAGTGCCTTATACGGCAACATAACTTTACTCTATTAACGCCCGTTATTTGTTATTCCGTCCAAGAAGTTTGTAACAAAATTTTGAAATAACATTTGGCTCTTATGGTAACTTCATCCAATAGTTCCCGATAACTCTGACACACTCGACATTTAATGATAGCCTAGTATAACGATTGGGCATTTCTGTGGTGTGAGAAGGATTCTTACCCACACTTTGTTTGCTTTTCTGTGAAAATATTTCGAAACAGTAACGGGGCATAACAAATTTATAATTGAAAGGATAATCCTTTTTTTTGCCTTGTACACGTGACAGAGAGTACCTACTCATATCAAATGCGTCGAGCGTCACACTTACCATCCCACTCTTATAGTTTTCGTTAATAAGTTACTCCTCTTCCGCCTCCACTAAATATCAGGACATTACGAAATTGTACGAGTAATAAAACCAATCGTTAATTGTTGGGTGATGTTTATTTTGTCATTTGCAAATGTGTGTTAATTTTTGTTAAATATTTTAGTAATACAGATTATAAAACTATTATTAAATTTAATTATAGGCATTTTTTATTATTTTTTTTTTTTTTTGTTTTACTACAAAGTGATCTCATAATATGGCACAAGATCGTTCGAAGATAATGAAATTCTTCGCAAACTCTTATATTTACTGGTAAACGTGAAAAATATTTAAAACAAATACTCCTTAAATAGTTACTATTATTAACTAAGGATAACAATTATATTTGGCTTAAGACCTAATGTTAAGTTCTCGAATACAATAACAATTGTATTTGATTCTAGTACTCGTATACTCGTACTTAAGTACATGGATCTCATACATAGTTATAAATTAAGAATTAGTATATTGGTACTGGTACATAAAGTACTATCACATGAAAAGTGTTTCGAAGGAGAATGCAGTCATCATCATCCTCCTCCCTCATCTCAGAAGTTGCAATGGATCTAGTAGCAACAATCACTTCCAACTTACCGCAAACGACGTCTCATTAAAGACTCGTTGTGGCCTGTAACTTAAGATAACGCGTTCCAACATGTTCGGTGTCAGCTAATCGCGCTATATGCTCGGAGGCCGCATAACATGTTGTGGCCGTGGGTGAACTTGATCTTCTATCGATGTGGTTGTTGTTATTATTGGTATTATTATTGACATTTTGTCTTAGACGCGAAGCTGCCCATATCAGTACTACCAAAGAGGTCACCAATACACCCAAACCGAGACCGGGTAAAAAGCTTTTATTGAGAGAATTCAAAAAGTCATAAGGTGTCTGCGCATGAACCGTATGAACATCGTCGAGTTCGCTGTGTTGTTGGCTAGACATGGTATTGAATTTCCTGGAGTTTATAGTGTAATCGATATTTAAGCCATTACTCGTAAGTTCGGCGTCTGCAGATCTATCGAATTTCGATAGATCAGCGTAGGGTCGTCTTTTCGATTGTCGAGTATTGGGTATTGAACCCGGATTGCTGACTTGTAGCTGTGTGATGTTTGAGCAACCAACAGTTAGATCCGATTGTTCGTTGTGTTCCTGCACCATAACCAAGCAAAAGCGATAACTGTAAAAAAGAGAACATTCTAAATTTTTAATTCTGATTATTATATTTCTCAAAATTGTGGACATTCAAGGGTCCAAAGTTCGTTAGATCAAGCGAAAATCGACTCAGACTATCATTACATAAATTAAGTTTTGTAAAGCCCCGTATTCAGTTTTTATGAAATTTTCGTTCCCATAAGAAGTACGTGTATAAAAAATAACGAAAATCACTTTATGACCACAAGCTAAACTAATTGAACGAAGAAAATCGTTTTTCTTTTACTTACAACTCAGCTCTTTCCGAAAATTTAGTAAACAAAATCAATTACAGGGTTGTTATCCCAAAAGTATTTCGTAATTTTGATATTTCGAACTGACACGGTTTGACAAGCTAACATATTACACTGTTGTCAACGTTCCAGTAAATTGTATCGGTTAGAGGCAAGTCAACTTACTGAGTTGATCGGTACCCTTGAAATGTCTGTAGAACGTCAAATTTTTGAAAAAAAAAATGATTTTTACCAATTCTCAGATTTTCCTGCAGTTTTGTTTTTTTTTTGAAAAACAACAGATGTTTTTCGCTTTTTTCAGCATAAATTCAAGGAACTCCAAATTTTTCACTCACAATATTTGGCAAAATTATAGCCATGGTATAGCTGAACAACTTTTGTGACCATTGTAATACAATCTGAACGTGTCTAGTCTCATGTTGTCAAGAATTGTATTACTCATCATATGGAATCCAAACAAAAAATCACAATTCTTGACAAAATGAGATACCTACACTAAATTGTGAATAATATCGAAACGCATCGATCAATTTTTATGATCCACGTCTCATTTTGTTCATAGGCCATGGAACTTTAGGATAAACTAATAAAAATTAACACATTTTGCCGTTTATTGTGTTTCTTGTTTTTTTTTTAATAATACAAAATTTTAATTTTTTAACCAAAAAATATTTTTTTTTTCAATTCTTTTTCTTATAACTGCGAAACTGTTGATTACATTGAGAAATAGTTTAGGAATGGATTAAAGGCGTTGTAATTCTAAATTTTTCTACATATACTCGGACAAAATCGGACTTGTCGTTCTCGAGTAATGATGACATATACATACAAACAAATGACCATTTTTAAGATACAAAGTGGTCTTTATGTGCTATTTAGGGTGACTAGACACAATTGTATTAATATGTTCATAAAAGTTTGTTACAAATTGTGAGTGATAAAATTGAAGTCCCTTGAAGTTATGCTGAAATAAGTGCAAAAAATTGTTTTTTAAAAAAAAAAAAGAGCGGGAAAATCTGAGAATTGGAAAAATCGATTTTTTCAAAAATTTGACTTGATACAGACACTTCATAGGTACCGATCAGTAGATTCAGTAGTCTTGAATCTAACCGATACAATTTGCTAAAACGTTGATACAAAAATTTCACGCCAAAAACTACTACAAAGTTATCAACTATGAACATGCTCATGCTCAAAACTTAAGCCAATCACACAGAGTTTTTAAACATAAGCTGAAGCATCAAAATACCCAAATAAAACAGGTGAATTCTCCTACCTTTCTCCCACATCCAATGAGGAACTATCGGGTACGATGACACTCACTGTATTTTGACCATTAATCATTTTACTTTCGCAATGGATCTAGAGAGGAATATACAAAAGGCAGCATTAAACCAAACCTGTATAAAATAAAAAATTTATAAAATCACTTACCGGTGAGTTATCGATAAGTATTTCATCGATATTCTCTTCCTTGTAGACAAATATGGCATCACACATATAATCCGTTTTGATAAGATTTATAATCCAGGTCAAGATAAGACCATAGTCAGCAGAAAAATGAAGTTCATGTAAAATTATCTGCAAAAGGAGTAATAACATTTACAATTGAAATAGATAATAAAATTAACAAATTATGCGAATTACAGACTTATCCAAGATTTATTAATTCAGGTTATATCAGCAGCTGTTGATGAAATTAAAGTGCCTACTATGTCAAAGTCAGCTGATGTAAACACAATATGAAAATTGCAATTTAATTGCAAATGTGTTAAATTTAGTGTTTATAATAAAGATTCAAGTCGATTTTTGTAAAGCCCTTTAATATATAACAAATTGTTTTCGCAAACAAATCCATCTACTTTATTACAAATTCTTTGAAACACACTAATTATCTTAACAATAACAGAAATGTAAACAAAGTTTGACGTATTAGGCACGAACAAAATGAAAACAATGAAATCAGCTGTGCTACTGCTATAACCTGAATTAATAAATCTGGGACTTATCTCATGAGCATGAACATCAGCTATCGTTGATGTTTATTGTCTGTTTACCGCCCTTCTTGATAACAAATATGAATGCAATCGATGTTGTTTGCATCACTATCATGTTGACAAAATTTTTTGGTAATATTTGTGAAATTCATCAGTCAGATAAAAAGTTATCGACCAAGCTCATGCTCATGTCAAGTCTGTGGTTCGCTTTAGATTGATTTGTCATTCATGAGCTAGAGAGAGTTCGATAAATTTGTAAGTGACCCATGAAAAAGAATCAAAATTAACCATTTTTTTTTTGTTTTGTGATTTGAAAAACAGCGATGATATTCTTATTTGTTACCGGCATGGGCGACAAAACAAAAATACATATCAGTGATAAAGACGCTCATGCTCGTGATTGAAACGTCGTCTCTTTCATGACTAGCTGGCTTAAAGGCTTAAGGACGTCATTCCGAAATGAATTAAGGACGACATTTCCCTACATCATCTACCATACCATTTCATCATCAGCTTCAACTGTTGCATCAGAAATCGCTGCCACATTATCAGAAATAAAATAAATACAAGATTTAGACTGACTGTCTTCTAGGAAAAACTGTAGCTGCATCCAGATCCTATATATGTCAAAAAACTACTTATAGATTTAATATATCATAGATTAATTTATATATAGATTTGATATCCATCTCATTTGATGTTTCCCTTTGCGCTTCTTCAATGAGGAAACGAACTTCTGTCAGCTGTTTTTCTGTTTAATTACAACAATTTGTGCGAACATCGAACAAAATCCCGCAGTTATAGTTTTGTGCATTCACGATGTTCATACATTTGCATATTTTGAACATTCACAGTAACAAATTCAGCTGTGTTTGTCAAACCTCAGCGAGAGAACTGAACTTCCACAAGTTTGCTTCCCTTCAATCATTAAACCGATGAGCGAGTTTACAAATCTATGTATAAATCAATCTATGTAATATAACGTCCTTTCTGTGGTCTTTTAAATTCGTTTTCCTCAACTTATTTGTATTAATATCATCATTAGATAAACGATAACTTAACTTAAAACATAAAATGTGTATTCCCGTTTTCTTCTTTGTTTTCGTGCGTTACATTCTAAATGCAACCCTGGTCGCATAAATTTTTTGAAGACAATCAAAAAATAGGAGAATTATAGCAGATCTGTCAAACTGTATGCTGCTAATCGTTCTTCTCATGTTACACTATATGATTCGCTCTCTGCAAATGACAATTTTGACATAACCAACGTTTTCTCAAATAGTGTACTATTGGCTTAAGCAGAAGGGCATAATGCAAAATGATATGGTATGCAGTTGAATATTGGATATTTGATTACAACAAAACTGCCAGTTAGTCATGTAAGCGAGAATATGTCCCCTTAAACTGTTTACCTCATCTGATAAATCTCGTATATGGTGATTCGATGAATGATTTTGCTTAGCCATTGCCTCCAGTTGCTCAATTATGTTGGCGTTGTCTTTTTCCAGATTTTCCATATCACCGCAACTTAACATTTCCATGGGCACTTGGATCAATGGAGCCCCTTCCAATTTCGGTGGCGTAACACAAGTTATTTTTAGCAAATCCTGCGAGACAAGTTTAGCCCCTTGCAGCCATTCGGCAAATTCGCGCATAGTACAGTCGCATGACAAAGGATTCTCTTCCATGACCAACGTTTTCAACTCTCTAGCCCCATCCAGGGCATGTTTCGCCACAATCGAGATATCATTGCCAGAGAGTCGTAACTCAGTTAACGATGGCAAAGGTGTTATAAGATCAGATGTTAGGGCCCTCAGAAAGTTGTGGGTGAGATCCAATGTCTTGAGTCGTGTAAGATGTTGAAGAGAAGCACTTGATATGGCCACAATGCCATTGTAGCTTAAGTCTAAGGACTCCAAGGAACCCAAGCCATAAAAAGCGTGATCTTGCAGAACATCGATTTGATTGTGACGCAACGAAAACGTGGACAAGCGTGAAAAGTTCATTAAAGCTTTATTCTGAATGCTCTTGATGAGATTACGATTCAAGTTCAGGCTGGCTAGATTTTTGAGAACCGGCAGTGAAGCAGCCGTCAGTGGGCCATTCAAATTATTGGCACTCAAATCAAGATCCCTGAAAATGTAATGAAATCAAACGTTATCGGTTATTGTGTACATGTGTATATAGAACGTTACCTTAAACTATGGCACTGCATCAAAGCCTTTAAACTGGAAGCATAGTCTCCCAAACGATTACCACCCAGTTTCAAAACCTCTAGTTTCCTTAGATTGCCAAATGTTCTTTGCGATATACTGGATATTTGATTATTACTAGCATCAAGATACTCCAACTTTATTAAAGCTGCCAAATCAGCGGTTCCCAAAGCTTTGATTTTGTTATTCGACAAATCCAAACGTTCTAACTCCACCAACGTCGACAAAGAGCTCCAGGGAACACTAAGCAAAGCATTTCCCGGCAGACCCAGGGCCAAAAGAGGTCCTTTAATGCCCAAAAAGGCTGACTTGTGCACGCGTTTTATTTCACCCGAAGAAATGATTAGACATCTGAGGAAGACATTATCAAATATACGAGCATCACTGAGAAAGGTAACATTTCGCAGAGAAACATCCAATAAGGCCACTGAATAGGGTGACGCACGCAGGTTATCGGATAACACCTGGAAACGATCAATCATTACACAAATGAAAATAAGCATTCCAGTCAAATGGACTTACCGCTAAACCATGCAGATCCCCATTGCAACGCAATGTATGAGGAAGATCACAACCACATTCCAGGCTGCGGGATGCTGTGATGTTGGGACATCTCCATTCGGTGGTATCATCTCCTATCGGTATAGACGATACATCGACGGCCTTGCGTTTCTTTGGTGATAGAGGCTTTTTAAATAATTTTGTCGATTTCTTAAGTGTTGGCTGCGGAGGCTGAGCAATGGAACTCGCCTGTGTGGTTGACGTGTCATGAATAACTACTACTGTTGAGGACACCAGCGGTGTTGCTGTGTCTGAGGTGGACAGTGGCGTCGAAATCGTCACTATTGCCGACGTGGGTGTCGTCACATTTTCGTGTTTGCTCAGAATGTCTGTTGAGGAAACTATTGTTTGGGCTAACAACAACGACATCGCCACATGCAGCACAAACAGCGATGCGACCGACATCATTTTGACTGTGAGAATTCTGTAAGAAGAAAGCAGAAAAACAAACCAATTTACTAAAGGAAACCTTGGATGCGTTGGGAATTTTGTATACGAGATTGCGTGTTTCTACATATTGAGTGTGGCCGGTTACTTGTAAGGTGGTGCGTAAACAAACATACATAGGGGGTATGGAAAGATGCAGTGGAAAATTTACACCAATTACTCTTAAGCACTGAGACAAATCTGTGCACCTATTAGATGCATTTACTCCACCAAGTGTCACACATAATTGCAGCTTTGTCTGATCCGCACAATCCAATTGAATGAATGCAACGAAATAAGCACTTGCACCTCCACATGTGCACATACATACATTATAGAATAAATCTTTTTGGGTCAAGTGGCTCTGACACTTTGACATATTTAATTTTATTATTTGCTAGATTCCAAACACATTCATATGCTTAGGGAATGTGAACCAATTTGCCAAAATCAATGTTACTAATGTCATAGTGGCTGCCTCACTCCACGAAACCTGCGAGCTAAAGTGGTCTAGGCCCATTTTGTGCTTGTTGTAAAAACAGTTGTGACAAAAACAATAGCAACAAAGATATCTGTTTTGTGCCCTTTGCGGAAACAAATTGATGGCAGTTACTCTCCTACCATGGCAAACCCTTAATCTTCTTAAGATGATTTTTATACAGTTCTAGAAATTTGAGTTTGAAATTTCATAAAAGCGAACGAGAAAGGTTTTAATCATTGGGACTAAATAGTTTTGATAAATAGTTTCCCATTACATCCAATGAGGGATGGGGACCTACAGTTTAAAATCGATTCCAAAGCTTTTTGATTGCTAATTACTCGATAGTAGGCGTGTTTTGGTTACACCGCTTGCTTATAACTACGAGGGTTGAATTTTATGTTTCGGGATTTGGCAACCCTAGTGTTGCAATCTGGCAACTGACAGCTCTATCGTAAAGTTGGACATTTTTGAGGTTATGCGTACTCAGAACGTTTTGACATACGAGCGCTATTTGTGATGTTTACAGTAACTTAAAAGATTCATCTCGGCCCAAAAATGGAATTAAATCGTGAACATTTTCGTGCGATTATTTTTTACAACTGTCGACGTGGATTAACTCAGCAACAGTGCATGGATGAACTTAATTCAATTTATGGCGATGAAGCTCCATCAAGGACCAGTGTTTATCGATGGTATGGTGAATTCAATCGTGGTCGCAGTTCACTTCAAGAAGAATTTCGTGAAGGTCGTCCAAAGTAAACAGCAATCAACTGTATGGGTGTTTCAAGATAAGCCAAATCCAACAAAAGTTGTTCGCGCCCGAAGCATTTCAAAGCAAATGGTCGCCTGTTTTTTCGGAAAACCCGGACATGTCGCAACCGTACCACTAGAACAACGCAGAACAGTGAATTCTGAGTGGTACACAACCATTTGTTTGCCAGTTGTCTTCCTAGAAATCAGGAAAACCAACCGCCGAAGACGGATCACTCTTCACCACGACAATGCGAGCTCTCACACATCGGCAGAAACAACTGCGTTTTTGAGCACCCAAAACATCGATTTGATGGGTCATCCGCCGTATAGTCCTGACTTGGCACCGAATGACTTCTTTTTACTCCCGTACGTAAAAAACAAACTGAGAGGTCAACGTTTTTCGACACCTGAAGAAGCGGTTGCTGCATTCAGAATGCATGTTTTGGAGATACCTCAATCAGAGTGGCAAAAGTGTTTCGACAATTGGTTCAAACGCATGCAAAAGTGTATAAATCTTCATGGGGAATATATTGAAAAACAATAAAGTGATTTTCGATGATTAATATTTGTTTTTGTTCTCTAATCCCGAAACATAAAATTCAACCCTCGTAACTACAATCGCTTTATCTTGTATGAAGCACTGTAGCATTATGCAGGAACCATGTATATTAGGGTGTCCCAAAAAATATTTCATTTTGAATTTTCATGGTTGATCATGGTTGTTTGTGTTCAACAAACAAAGCCACATTTGGGTCACAAAAACATATATTATAACATGTTAATCACTGTGTTTCCAACATGTAATATTGAATAGCAAACACAATGTTTGTGGTTACAAGTATTCTATATTAACGTACATATTTGCATCCAAACAAAAAACAGATTTTTCAGCGGGGTTTTCGAGTAATTTAATACGATTACAGTTCGGATACAACGGTAGGTTCTGATAAGCATAATTCACTTCCCCGATCCCTTAATGGAGTTTCTTAATGGTGTCTTATGGTAGGTGTCCTAAACCATTAAATGTTCAAATTCAACCATTCAGTTTGTCATTTTGGCTGCTACTAATACATAAACTACATTGCAATCCGATGTGTCTAACATTAAATTCAAAATCGGGGTTTTTATTGATAGCACTGTTGTAGTTTTTGAAGTTTTTTTTTATCATCGTTCTAGTAAATTGTATCGGTTAGAGGCAAGTCTACTAAAATAATTGGTACCCATGAAATGTCTGTAATATGGAGGGATAATTTCTCTGCGCTATTGGTACCTGAGATATCTAATGGTTAGAACAGCTGTTGCCCGGCCTAAGAACAACAAAGCCGCAGGAGCCGATGGATTACCGGCGGAGCTGTTTAAGGCTGGCGGCGATGAGCTGATAAGGTGCATGCATCAGCTCATCAGCAAAATTTGGTTAGAAGAATGCATGCCCGGCGATTGGAGTCTTAGTGTACTATGTCCCATATTTAAAAAGGTGACCCGAGTCTCTGAGCCAACAACCGTGGAATAACCCTTTTATCTATAGCATATAAGGGTCTATCAAGCATAATGTACGAAAGACTAAAACCGATTATCGGTGACCTGATTGGACCATACCAGTGTGGCTTTAGGCCTGGAAAATCGACAACCGACCAGATTTTCACGCTACGCCAAATCCCGGAGAAGACCCACGATAAACAAATCGACACCTATCATCTATTTGTCGATTATAAGTCGGCCTTCGATAGCCCGATACGGGGGAAACTCTACGAAGCAATGTCTGAGCTTGGTGTTCCTTCAAAACTCATACGCCTTTGGCAGGATGACATCTTCATAGAGATTATTCTGACATCTTAATAGAGATTATTCTGAGAAAAGCTGCTGTCAACATGAATAAAACCATCAGTAACAAAAGTCATATGCTGCTCGCGTATGCCGATAATATAGATATCATTGAACGCACAGTTAGAGAAGTTACTGCGGTGTTTTCGAGAATTGAGAAGGAGCCAGCAAAAGTGGGTCTGACAGTAAATGAGGGCAAGACAAAATTAATGGTTTCAACGAGCTGGGCCTCCTCGCGATTAGACCAAAGCGAGAACGTTGATAACCGTTATAATTTCGAGGTAGTAGACGAATTTATATACCTCGGATCTGCCGTAAACAAAAACAACAACGTCAGCCTTGATTGTGCTTGCGAATAGATGTTATTTTGGGCTAAGCAAGCACTTTAGAGATAAAGCCCTCTCTCGAGTAACAAAAGTCCAACTATACCAGACTCTCATACAACCTGTCTTGCTTTATGGTGCAGAATCCTGGGTCTTATCGCAAGCAGATGAAACATCTGTAGGAGTCTTCGAGAGAAAAATACTCCGGAAAATGTATGACCCTATAGTGCACAACGGCGAGTATCAGCGACGCATGAACCATGAGTTGTATGAGCTATATCCCGACATGGAAGCCATGTCAGTAGAATGGATGAAGACGAACCAGCATGAAGGGTTTTCGAAACCGAACTCGAAGGAAGGCGAAAAATAGGAAGACCAAGACTCCGCTGGAGGGATCAGGTTGACGAATCCCTGCGTTCACTTGGTATTGCCAACTGGAGAGATAATGCAAAATATCGAACTAGTTGGCGAAATATGTTATCTTCGTTTTGTAAGGTCCCTGACCCCTCGGGGTTGTTCGTGACCGGATAAGTAAGTAAGTAAGTTTACTAAATTGTGAATAACAGCGAAACGGGTTCATCGATATTTATGATCCATGTCTCATTTTTTTCATAGGTTATGTGACTTTAGGATAAACTAATAAAACTTTACACTTTTTTGTCATTTCTTATGCCTCTTGTTTTTATAATAATAAAAATATCAATGAGTACTCGAACTCACGGGCGATGTGTTAAATGTTACATTGGAAAATAAAAAAAGAATAGTTTTTTGTGCTGAAGGCTCTTTTGCTATTGCACTTTCTTTTTTCTTACATCTGCTTTAACATTAAATGTAATATTATTAAAATAAATAAAGCAATATTTAGCTCACTGAAATAATTGTTTTTGTTTTGTCATAAACAGAGCGACGACAAAAAGTATTGAATAGTATAGAGAACTTATTGCACTCTTTTTCCGCTCTCATGTAGAGAGTCTGAGTAAATGAGCATTAACGAGTCTTATTCTCTTTATAGAAAATTTCAATATAAATGCACCATTTCAACAATGTTATTACATAAAACAATACAAAAAGCATAAATGTTTCAAATCGCATCAATGTATCACATCAAAATTATGAATGGACCAAGTTATGAGAAAAAGAGAGTAATACGTTTTGAATCATTCGCCAGATGTCGCCAGTACTTTTGAGCAGTGTTGCCAGAGATCGACTAAAAAATTATGCCAAATGTCCCCAAAAATTGTGAAGTTTGCCAAACCATTATGCTACAATTGGCTTTTTAGTGTTTTATCTAATTCTGAGTCGAAACAACATACAGTCCCTCCAAGAAATGTGTGCTCATCTCGCCTTTAAAGAGCTGTTAAACGTGAACAGTTCAACTTAAAAATAAGTGTTATTATTGTTTCCAACAATTTGTTTGGAAATTGTTTGTTTTTAACAATTGTTTCCATTGTTTTTAACAATTTCTTTCAATCATTTTAGAATAGAATTTCCTAAGTTTTGGATAATTTCTTTTGGAAGCCGTTCCACTTATCCTAGCGAATAGTGGTCAAATCGTCTCTACTACGAAATTTTCTTTGTCGGATATTTTTCTCTTAATGAACCCGAAGATTTTTCCTGAAATTTATATATGTAGCTCCTAGAAGAACTTCCATCGGATTTAGGCCATTTTACAAAAGTCACATCTTGATATTGAAGGCACTGTACGGTTAAATCCGACTAATTTGAAGTTTTTTAAAAATCGTCCATAATTTTATTCCAGTACGTTTTACAACAGGTTTTTCACTCCTGAGTTATGGAGAGCATTTTGGCTTCCATAATAATAACTTTATAAGGAATATTGTAATTTATCTCGATACGGAATTTTTTGAAATGTTCAACATATTTCTGATATTTCACGAATTAATTTTTTGCTTTTACGCTTGTGGAGCCACTAATCCAAAAATGTGATATTGTACCTGATATACCGATAAATATGATGTAGCATTTTTAGATAACTAAATTAAAGGGAGTAACTTTCAGTTCGAAAAATTGTGTCGTTTGCAAAAAGATTGTGCTAAAAAATTTCATTAAAATTAAAAAAGTTGGAAAAATGTGTAGGAAATTTAGGAAACAGCACTTGCCATAATTAATTAAAAAAGTGCCAAAACCAAAAAATTTTGCCAAAACGGCACAAATTATGTCAACATGGTAACACTGCTGTTTAGTCATACAATTCGTTCCATGAGTTCTCTATACTATTCAATACTCTTTGGCAACGACTACCTACTTGTTTGTTCGCTCCCGCTGCATCAATTCATCATACTTATTTTCAGGCAGAGACCATTGTTGTATAACAACCATGCATGTATGATGTTGTTTGCATGTGTTCACTTTGATAGATTGCCCTATCAAAAAAAATATTTTTTTTCACCATTCTAGGGATAGGGATTCCATCTAGGGATTAGGGGGATCTTCACACGACCAGTGAGCTGTGTAGGTTCTAGTTTTACACTCACTGAATGGGACCTACAGTTTTACACCGGTTCCGAACGGTATTTTGAGAAGCTTTTCATGGGTTAATACTCGATGGTGTCGCCGTCACTAAGCGAGGTGACCGCCGTCGAAAGAAATTTTAAGGTGGTCAGAGCAGGGATCGAACCCAGGATCTCATGTACAACTTAGAACGTTGATATATTTTTCGACTACAACAGTGTAATTATACATGTTATTAACAGCCACGTCCGACAAATATTTAGATTTCTACGATATTAAAGTAAGTTGTCATATGTGACGGTCGGTGGTGCAATTGTTAGTATACATGAGAACGAGGGGCCGATCCCTGTTCTGACCTCCTGCCAGTCTGCTCGCTTAGTAACGGCGTCACTTAATTAAACATGAAAAAGCTTCTCAAAAATCGGTGTACAACTGTATGCCCCAATCAGTGAATGTAAAAATATAACGCGCACAGCTCTTTGATCGTGAGAAGCTCTCCCCCCCAGTTCTTTCATGGGATTTAATGAAAAACTATACATTTGTTTGTGCTGTCTTCAATAATATTTGGAAATATGTTCTACTGTATTCTTTACAGTTTAATAAAGTTTTTGCTTTTCCAGCGTAAAACATGAAAAGAGTAGATAGTTTTTTTTGCATTTTAGGTGACGATATAAATCCTAATTTATATTCGTTTTTTTTTTTTATTTGGATTTGAATTTTATTGACCGATTTTTGTTAGTTTTTGGTTAATGTATGAGAAATTCATACTACAAGCTTACAAGTCATGAACATTTTTCTAATTGAAAAATGGTTGGTTTTTGTTGGAAATAATAGACATTTCAGTTCAACACACCCTCACTGGCATGACTAGTTTCGAACTCCGTGACTAGTTCACAAAAACAAATTTCTCTTCACTCAAATGCCAACAAACAGAACGAGTGAAACCCTACACATTCTCTGCCCTCTCTCTTACTCTCTTCATTGAATATTTCAATACAAAAGCAGCGTTTTGATAGGGTCATTGTATATAACTATACAAATACCAACCATATTGAAGCAAAATTACATAAACTATGCAAAACGTTTGAAATAATCAAGATATAAAGCGAGAGCGAAATGCGTTTGAGTGAATTTCTAGCACTTTTTGGTTCTCTTTTACCAGGGTTGCCAAATTGCGCACATCTTTTAGTTGTCTAATTCTTCATCGTCTTTGAAGTTCATCATCAGATGCCTAACTACTGTGCCTGAATTGATACCATCGGTTGATCATCAATCATATATATACAAACTCAATTCTGCAATTCACATGTGCGAATTAGTATCGATCGAGATCCCTAAGTATCAACATCTCTGAAAGGCCTATAATTCCAACAACAAGAACAGATAGAATTTTTCCACCATGTTCTTCTTTTCCTCATGCGTTCTCGCATTGGTGCAGTGCTTTGAGGTGAGTTTTTAATCTATATCACAGAGTTGTATTTTTCCATGTATAAAATTTTTGAAGACCGTGCTAGTGTCAGTTACATTTATTTGAATTTGAATTTTATTGACCGATTTTTGTTAGTTTTTGGTTAATGTATAAGAAATTCATACTACAAGCTTACAAGTCATGAACATTTCTCTAATTGAAAAATTGTTAGTTTTTGTTGGAAATTTGATCAATTTCAAAATTTCAGTCCTGTCTCTTTCTATGACTACAGTTTTGCCCATACCTGTTTATAGTTGACACATTCATATGTAGATTTTTTTATCACATAATCTGATTATTTAATTCGATTTTGAACACATCACATACATATGTACATGAGAAATCTCAAAAGAATTACAGTATCTGCGTGTCGAATACCGCAATCGTACGAGTAAAATAAAATAAAATAAACACTGAAACCGAAACTGAACCGCAAACCTAAGTCCAGTCCCCGAGTCTTTAAAAGACCTAGATTATATAAAATTGGAATTAGTTAGTGAGAAAATTTCAACGAGTTGCTTATAAAACTTTACGCATAGGCGTTTGCTGAATAAGAGATCCGTTTAAATCCCAAAAACAAAAATCCATCCTTTACACTCGAAAATAAAAGTCAATCCTTTTCTTTGTTTCTTTATAAACTCATAAAATTAAATGTTTGGAAAAACGAGAATTTACTGGGATTAAGTGATCAATTTGACCTAATTTTTATACATTGTGACTATGAGTATCAAGAGTATGAATGTTGGAAATTGTGCAATTTTATTGCTGATAATGTGTTTAACATCACTGCCCAAAGAAAGTTCAGCCAAAATGTTCACCCGCTGTCAATTGGCCAAGGAACTGCTGCGTCACGACTTTCCTCGAAGTTATTTGTCGAATTGTAGGTATTGGCTGCTTTCACATTGTTATCCTTTTGAGTGTCCTTATGGCTTTTGCCCCATTTGTCTTCACAGGGGTGTGTTTGGTAGAGAACGAAAGCGGCCGAAGTACTTCAAAAGTAATGCAATTACCTAATCAAAGTGTCAGTTATGGTTTATTTCAGGTGATTACTAACAACTAACTGAGTGTAAAATTAAGCAAATTATGAATCATTCGCCCTCCTCCTCAGATAAACAGCAAAAACTGGTGTCGCAAAGGACGAAAAGGAGGCATTTGTAACATAAAATGTGAAGGTAATTTTAATACTAACGTGGCCATAGAAAGAATTTGGAATTAATTCACTGCTTCGCGGCATATAAGTACCCGTTCAACTCATATGGATTCACCTACTTAACATTCACAACCTACTCAAGTGCACTTCTCCTAACGAAATCCAAATCCTCTCGCTCTTGGACACACCCAAGCAGAATGCATAATTTTTATGAATTTTCCGTCTTTTGCTTTTTATTTTGGTTTTGGTTTTTGTAGATTTTCTAAATGATGAAATTTCGGATGATTCTCGTTGTGCCATGCAGATTTTTAATCGACATGGGTTTCAGGCTTGGCCAGGCTGGGTGAATAAATGTCGTGGGCGATCATTACCAGATGTATCTCGCTGCTGAGACGACGTGTCGTTGTCTCTACTGCCGAGCCACCACAGAACAATGTGGGTAGAGTTGGTCGCCGTCGTCGTCGTCGACGTTTTATCTTATGTTCAATTTAGTGTGTAACTATTTACAATATTAAAGAAGAAGCAGGGTGGGTGTATGTGTATGATATGTGTTCCACAGGTTCCAAAGACTAAAACTAAGCAAAAAAGAAAACTGTATTGAATATTTTGTAATATTTAAACAACAAACAACAGAATTATTGTGGTAGTTGTTGTTGTTGTTGTTTGACAGTGAAAACTGGTTGTTGTATTTAAAATAAAAATAGACTAAATAAAGATTGTAGCTTTTTTGAAGTGTCGTAGTTTTGAATTTATCATAGATCAATAGACAAGAGTCTCTATGCCTCTCTTTACATTCTCTCGATAACGACGAGGTAGTAGGCCATTTCATCGAGTTCGAGTTGCTGTTGAATTTTACTCTTTGGTTGGACATAAAGCAGGCAGAAATAAAAGTGACTGCGTACTTTCGTCCGATACAAGCATCATAAGAGTTTCCATTGCTCTCTTCGATGCCTCTTCATAACGACGAGGTAGTAGGCCATTTCATAGAGTTTTATTTGCTGCTGTATTTTACCAATTTTACACTTTCGTTGGACATAAAACGGACAAAAATCAAAGGGAACGCGTATTATCGTTCAATGCAAACAACATAAAACATAATTTAGCTGTCATTAGCATCAATAAACACTATTTAAAATTAGTTTCCTGTCTTCTTTGCTCTCTCATTCGCCATCATCGGCCTAGTACCTTTTCGATCAGCTGTGCCATAGAAGCCCCCTGATGGTGTGCTTCTGGTTGATTATCGCTCTCTCGCGTATCCACTCTGTTTTCTATCAATTTCCTACTACGAAGTCGATCAGCTGTTTTTTAGATACCCCCTAAATGTACACACAAAAAAGCATATATATAATTTGTGACCAATTTTTAAGTGAGTAGTTAACTATCGGTTTACTTAATCGTAACTGGAAGTTAATTAGAGGTTAACTTTGCATTTTGTTTTACAATGACGAATTAATGTAAGCTGTCATATTGTTAATGTATTCTTATTGAAAAAAACATCTGTTTTGTGCTAAATAACAAAGAGAAACAACAAAAATGGAATTATACACAATAAAAAATAAAAGCATAAAATCATTTTAACAAAAAGGTATAAAGAACTATGTAGGCGCAATAATTGCACGACCATGGCTCAACGTATGTGTACAAATACTCAAAACAGAAAATTATATTTTATACAATCTAATGACCACTTTTTAAGTGTGTAGTTAACTATTGGCTTACTTAATCAGAAATAAAAGTTAATTAGATGTTAACTTTACATTTACTTTTTCAGTGGCGAGTTAATGTAATACGGCATTTACACCAAACCAAATTAACGCATTTTCGGGATTATCGAGGTTTTTTCGTAAGGAGTTTGACATTTATAATCCCGAAAAGGCGATAATCTTGGTAGGCGTAACCGCAGTTTAAGCCGTCATATTGTTAACGATTATGGCAACCCTTGTATTCTTATTGGGAAAAACATCTGTTTTGGGCTTACTACCAAAACATCAAAGAGGAACAACCAACATGGAATTATGTAAAATAAGAAATAAATGCATAAAATTGAAGTCGTTTTAACAAACGCAGAACAGAAACATGTATTTTATACAACCTTACATTTCTCATTGGGACAATCATAGAATAACACATACCATAGAAGGTTTTATTCGCTCAATAAATTAAACGTCATAGGTACGATGGAAAGTAAACATTGGATGGTAGAAATATGGGTTCAATAATACCAGATAGTGGCAATAGTATACAGCGATCAACATAGGAACAACAACCGAATTTCGTGTTTTTGTGGCAAACTAGTTGTGTTAAATACAATACAAATGTATACCAACGATAAAAGTCAATAAAAAAGTGCAAAATATATTTAAATTTTTCAGTTCTACACCAAAACGACAGGAAAAAGTTAAGTGAACATATTTTGTAACTCCACCTGGTGTAAGATAATTTTAAATTTAATTGCTCTCATTTCCACAAACCTACGATGAGAGTGTGAAATGAAACGTCAGATGAGAGAATAAGTTTATCTAGGTATGTATTAGTCTATGGGGACAATCAGCAATGTGATTGTCAAAATCATATGGTTCTAACTACAAGTTAACCAACCAACATTGGTTGGTTAAGTCACAGATCAATACTAAAGAGCCTCCATTACTCTTTTCGATGCTTCTTAATGACGACGAGATAGTAGGCCATTTCATCGAGTTCGAGTTGCTTTGGTAATTTACTCTTTGGCATAATACGGACAGGAATTAAAGGGAATGCGTAGTTTCGTTTGCTGCAAACATAATTTAGCTGTTATTAGTATCAATCAAACACTTTTAAACTTAGTTTGCTGCATGGTCTGTAACCTGTATGTCTCCTTTTGTCTTTTTTACATCATTTCCCTAGTGGCTTTTCGGTCAGCTGTGCCATAGAAACCCCCTTGTTAAGTCATTGTTAACCATTGACTGGAAAACACAATTACATTCATTCTCATTTTGACAATCAGAATCATATGGTTCTAACTACAGGTTAACCAACCAACATTGTGGGGTTAAATCACTATTAATCAAAAACGCAATTCGATGTATAACCTCAATTTAACTATGAAACGAAGATGACCACTGACTGAGCTGCACTTTGGTAGTGTTTGGAAGGCAATTTTATGTAATTAATTGCGATTTCGTTCTATATTGTTTTGCTCTTTGCTTTAAAAGTAACTTCTTGAGTTGGTTTGTGAAAAAAATGCAACCCTACTTCCAGGTTTTGTGTTCTTTTCTACGAATGTTGCACTCAAAAAGTGAAAAAATTTTGCATTTTCTGCCTTCTCAGCGAGTTACGGGGTAGAATGTTGCCCGATAAAATGGCTGACATTCATTCCTTTTGTATGTATTCTTTATCCTTGCTAAGCTAATTTTTATACCTCTTTTGTGGGCGCTAAACTCATTTAAGCGGCTTCAGTTAAAATCGCTTAAGGTCTCAAACAAAGTGGTCGAAACAATAGTTAAGCGGTAATAACAAAAAATACCAATAGTATTGGTACTTTGTCGACCAGTTTGTATGATGAGTCGCTTAAAATGGCTTAATACCGCTTAGGTCTTCATATATACACGCTGAAAAATATCGGCCCCACCAACATATTGCAGGAAACATGTACATGTTTGGAAGCATTGTTTTCGTGAATTGAAGATGTGGTACTTTTTTTCCTTTAGTGTCTGTCACGTTTTTGTTTTCAGCAGTTTTCAACAAAAAAAAACACATTTGGGTCACAAATACATATATTATAACCTACTAATCATTGTGTCCCAAACATGTTATATTGAATAACATATACAATGTGTTTGGGAACAAGTATAATATACATATTTGCAACAAGCTACAAACACGTTATATTTGCACCCATACAACAAAACAAGACAAATTTTTCAGCGTGTAATATTTAAGATAAGCGAGATAAATAAAACATGCAAAAAATGCAAACGGAAGAATACAGTTGTGAGAAAATTCAAAATTTTTATGTTCTTTTCGCACCTCAGAAAGGGCACAACTTTGAAGGGGTGATGACAACATTTTTTAAATGTACAACATTATTTTTTGGAATTTCCAAATCACCATAAGATTTATTCTCTATTTGACCTCCTGATACTTTCAGCTTAAACCGAATATGTATTCGAATTCCTTTCATGTTGGTTTACATGTTATACATTCAATTCAATTCTTAGTAATTATAATTAACATATGAGACGTTCAGAAGCGAAACTGATTAACTCCACTTTTCCAACATTTTTGTTAAACTAATGTACCCAGTACATTTTGAATTTAACTCTATAGTGAAATAATATATAATGTTACTTTGAAGTTATAATGAACGTGGAATTTTTAAACACACCGGAAATTTCAGTTTCTATAGGTTTTTTTTTGATGGAGTTCAACGTTTTGGCTACTGACACATCCAAATATAATATTGGCATATGTTTGGTCCATGGTTGTTGAATCGGATGCCAAATGTAATGCAGTTCAACAATGTTTTTGATGTTTAGAAATTATTCAAAAGGTGCTATAAATCTGTTTATTTCATTAATAAAAATGGTATTTAAAATTCATTGAATTTACTTTTGTACAATTAAATTTAAAACACACATTTTAATTTTCATCTAATTAACAAATCCCAAGTGTGCATAAGGCCCAACACAACTGCCTGTATTTTTAAACTGACAACTGTCTTGTATATTTTTTTGGCAACACAATCAAGTAAAAACAGATTTGAAAAGTTTCTGGGGATCCGTATTAATTTAGGTAATTTTCTTCATATGGATGATAGTTTTTTAAGTTTCTGCATGACATGGCTAATCCATATTTTATGTTTTCCATAGAGCTCGTTCCTGGACTATATGAGGTACAGTATATTATCATCACAATCGTTTAATTATGACAATGAACTCATGGACAGACAGTTAACAGTTTATATACCGATGATTCTGCTGTTGCTTACAACTAATCAAGCTCTTTAATTCCCGACTATAGTGAGTTGTAGGGTGAATAGCTAATGTCGGAATAAACTCTACCAGACTGCTTAGATATGTTAGTTTAAATACTAAATTGCAAAATGTGCAGAGTATGTTAATGATTTAAACATACGATGTTAATGATAAGCTAACCAATTTAAAATGTTTACTGTTGATGTCATTCATTGATTTGAAACCAAAACCCATTGAATCAACTGAGAGTTCAACTATTCACACACGCACATACACCGCACAATCTAATATCTGCACCTACAATTCCAAACTCCCTTGTGCCTCAAAGTTATTGATAGTATTTCATAAACATTGCTGTAATATTTCGTTTAAATATTGCTGTGGATGTATTTTGTTGCCGGTGGTACAATGATTAGCGTGCGCGCTTCCTGCACACGAGGTCGTGAGCTCGATCTCTACTCTAGCCAACTTACATATTTTTCTACAAAGGTCATCTCGCATTTTGTTCCTTTAGACACACATATTCACTAAGGTGGACCTTGAAATGACATTTTTGCGATATTTTGGTAGATGAGGGCTCTATTCCGTGCCTTTTTGAAAAAAAATGACAATGCCGAAAAAAAAAATTAAAAAAAAAAAACATTAGGGGTTGCGCACGAGCCGAGAAAAAGGTCCACTTTGCCAAAATTAGGGGGGAAATTGCCATAGGTCATCAGGGGTCACCCGTAGGGGGGAAGAATGTATGGCCGACCCCCATTAACTTTTTACCGCCAACATTTTCCCCCAAGACACCCACCCCCTATCTCCTCCCCTTAGGGGGGTCACCATACAAAAATGGAGGTTGCTCAGTATTTTCGAAAAACACCATAGGTCATCAGGGGTCACCCCTAGGGGGGCAAAATATATGACCGACCCCCATTAACTTTTCATCCCCAACATCTTTTCCGAACAAACTTACCCTCTCCCCATACAAAAATACTGAAAATCTATGTATTTACAGTTGCACAATATCGAGATTTTTTTGATTTTTTTTGATTTTTTTACAGAAATTCCACCAATATTCAAGAGTGGTCATTGTTTGGAAAGTCTTGAAAAATTTGAAACGCACACGTGCTGAATCAGGTACATAGGCACCATTAGCAGATGCCCCCATTCATCAGTACCTGGCAGTAAAATATTGCAAAATACGTAGTAGTTATAAATAGCAGTTCATTCATCGATTGTTGTCATTCAACAAGTGCCGACGACCGCGAAAAGTAAATTGATTTTTCTCCCGTTTTTTAAAAGTTAAGATGACAACACGACTTAGATCGCGCGACGATATTTTTTGATTGGTTATCCAAGCATTAATATTAGTGCTAAGAATGCATTTCTTCAACATTCGCAAACGAAACATGTCGAAGAAAAATAGTGCGGTTATAGTCGCGGACGCAGTGATGATTTTTTGGCGCCAAGCAGCTATTCCGACGAAAGCCAGAGGAGATGTTACAAGAAAAATAGCTGCGCTGCACGATGAGTGGGATGCTTTAAGAAAGTCATCTCACAGAAAGACTGAGTCCACTAGAGAAAAAGAGAATACGTTTTCTGATAGCTTGGATAATCTTTTCGACATCGCACACGCCAACGCCCTTGAGAAAATGACAAATACCGAAGACATTGAGTTTCTGCTAAAGCAAAGAGAAGATGGCCGGCCAGGAACTATGGGAGGTGTGGACGCTACTGATACTCGAACGAGGAAAAGAAAAGCTGAGCGCGAAGAACAAGAAGAGTTGCGACGCAAACGTGCAACGGAATCTAGTAGAGATCGGTTCGCTAAAGGCGGTAAGCTATTTCGCGCTTTGTGTGTTCGTCCAATGTTTATATTCAAATGAAATTCGTTCAATTGCAGTGGTTAAATTTTCAAGCAGTGATTCAAGCGATGATAATGGGAGACAGGACGAAAACTTCCCGGCAGAAGCTGGCCCGTCAAATGTTGGTGACAGAAGAGGTTACAAACAATGTTTTACTGAACGAGTCCTATCAATTTTGGACAAGTGCAAAGTGACTGACCGAGACGCGGTCGGCATTATGATAGCGGCGGCAGAAGCATTTGGACGCGATCCTCAACAATACACAATAAACCGTACGTCGCTTCGGAGATGTCGGCGTTCAAATCGAGAGAACATGCTGAGTTATGTGAAAGACAATCCAGAAGTAAGATCGCATAGATTTATTTGCTCTCATTCAGAATTCTTATTCTTCAACGCGTTTCATTCATCTCCAGCTTGTCGCAGCTAAATCCTTCGTAGTCCATTGGGATGGTAAAATGCTTTTGGATTTTGTGGGTACAAAGAAGGTGGACCGTCTACCGGTAATTGTCTCGTACGGAGAAAAAGAACAACTTCTTGGAGTTCCCAAAGTAGAAGATGGGAAAGGAAAAGGCCGGAGAATAGCACATGCCGTTTATCAACTGTTGGCATCTTGGCATATGACACATCGAATACAAGGACTTCCTTTCGACACGACATCAACGAACAGTGGCCCATTCTCCGGAGCCGCAGTTGCTCTTGAGCGGCTGTTGGAGAGAGAAATCTTATATTTACCTTGCAGACACCACGTATACGAACTGGTGCTAAGGGAAGTTTTTGAGACAAAAATGGGAAAGACCAGTTCACCAGGCGTTCCTTGCTTTGACCGTTTCAAACAGGAATGGGACGCTGTAAAGGTTAAACCATTCCATTCTGGCTTGATAGACGATCAAGTCGTCAGAAAAATTCCTGTGGCAATGCAAGTCGGCATAAAGAAGTTTTGCTTAGATCAATTGAAGGAGAAACACCCTCGCGATGACTACAAAGAAATGCTACAATTAATTCTTTTGTTTCTGGGTGAAAAACTTGAGAATTACCATTTCCGACCTCCAGGAGCCGTTTCCCATGCTCGATGGATGGCAAAAGCCATTTACAGCCTCAAGATGTTTTTGTTTCGGAGAACTTTTCACTTATCTGTATGTGAATTGAATGGTATTCGACACGTTTGTATTTTTGTGGTGCGACTTTACGTCAAGGCATGGTTTGGTTCTTCTCGAGCAGCTGAGGCGCCGAATCAAGATTGGAAGTTTTTGAAGGACATCGTCGAGTACAAGTCCGTTGACCAGGATTTATCTCGGGTAATGATAAAGAAATTTATCGATCACCTATGGTATCTCGCCGATGAGCACATAGCCCTTGCCTTTTTCGATGACAAGGTTTCAAATGAGTTGAAGGCCAAAATGGCCCAAGCATTGCTAGAAAATGAGAATGACGAAGGTGAAGAAGATGAAGAAGACGAAAAAGGTGAAGAAGATGAAGAAGACGAAGAAGGTGAAGAAGATGAAGAAGACGAAGAAGATGAAGAAGACGACCCGGTTCCCCCAGCTCCTCGCGTCGTAATCAAAAGCACCAGCGTTAAAAAAATCGAGGTGAAATTCAAAGATGTGAATGAGGAATTCTTGGCTAAAGACTTGAGCAACTTCGTCTCTCATAATACCAAAAATTTATTTGTACGATTTGGAATATCGCAAGATTTCATTCTTGCAAATCCAGCAACCTGGAAATCTCGCGCAGACTATCAAGAAGGTCGTAGAATTGTAAATAACTTGCGCGTTGTGAACGACACTGCCGAAAGAGGAGTAAAAATGATACAAGATTATAATAGAATACTGTGTCAAGGCGAAGAAGAGAAACAGTATTTACTACATGTTATCGATTCTTACCGCAAGAAATACCCATCAGCGAACAAAAATATGTTAATTTGACTATATTATATTAAGAGTGCTTAGTAGTACTACTCAATTACAGCTTCTTTTATTTTTGTATGGGGAGTCCCTCAAGGAGTGGAGATAGAGGGTAAGTTTGTTCGGAAAAGATGTTGGGAATGAAAACTTAATGGGGGTCGGTCATATATTTTGCCCCCCTAGGGGTGACCCCTGATGACCTATGGTGTTTTTCGAAAATACTGAGCAACCTCCATTTTTGTATGGTGACCCCCCTAAGGGGAGGAGATAGGGGGTGGGTGTCTTGGGGGAAAATGTTGGCGGTAAAAAGTTAATGGGGGTCGGCCATACATTCTTCCCCCCTACGGGTGACCCCTGATGACCTATGGCAATTTCCCCCCTAATTTTGGCAAAGTGGACCTTTTTCTCGGCTCGTGCGCAACCCCTAATGTTTTGTTTTTTAAATTTTTTTTTTCGGCATTGTCATTTTTTTTCAAAAAGGCACGGAATAGAGCCCTCATCTACCAAAATATCGACACAAGGTCCACCCTAATATTCACCCTTATGTTGAACGAATGAGGGTGGCAAATGTGCCAATATTCAACAGCAGAGTGGCATTGCGCTAAATATTATTCAGTACTTCAGTATTATTATTAAGTTAACTAGGATCCTAAGTGATTTTGGGGATTTATCGTTGCTATCAGCCAATTTTTAAAAAAATACCGTTTCCCATTACATCATCCTATGAAGGGATTTTGAAGCGCTTCCCACAACCAGAGAGCTGTGCGCTTTCTAGTTGTACACTCATTGATTGGGGCCTACAGTTTTACACCGGTTCCGAATGGTATTTTGAGAAGCTCTTTTATGGCTAAGTACTCGATAGTGTCACCATCACTACCGTCGTCGAAAGAAATGTACAGTGGACGCGCACACTAGCCATTCCACCATCGACTGTCAACCATCCAATTTTCCGCCCAATATTTATATGGGAGGTACAAAAATTGGCATGGCGAAGTTATTCACTTGTTATTTCACAGCAGCTTTTGACAAAATATTGATCAGTACCAATTTTTTGTAAAGATCGGTTGTGCTTTCAACCGATCATCCGCCCAAATTTTGTATGGAAGTTACCAGAATGCGTGTGGCAAAACCGCTCATTTTCCATAGGAGAGTGACATTCGACTCAATATTGTCTTGTACAAAATTTCTTAAAGATTGGTTTGGCTTTGCGGGAGATATCTTGCCGAACAACATGCCGGTCGAACAACTTATGTATGGGAGGCATCAACATGGGCGTGGCAAAATCACTCTTCTCTTAATCGCTGACTGGCGTTTGATGACATGAAGCCTATAACCTAATTTTATTAAGAACGGAAGTGTTTTACGCGATTTATCGCATTTTTTCCCTATTAAATGATATATGCGATTTGACTCCGTTAGAGTTTTTTTTTTGTGGTGTCCCTTAAGTCGCAGGTCTATGCCAAAAAGCCACAAACGACTGGTGCCATTAAAATCAACATAATCATTGTGAATAAGCTCTGGTTTATCTTAGGGTGTAGCTGAGTGGACGGTATGAAATGTAGACTTTTAGATTTAAGGTTTATACGATTTCTCTGCGGAGAGCTGGAGCTACTTTCTTTTTAACATGCTGAATATGCATATTCCATGACAAGTTATTTTGCAAATGTACTCCTAAATTTTTTATAGACTTACTTTCATTGGCATCTATACCTAGCAATATGTCAAAAACGACTTTTTGCGAAAAAGAACTTTTTTATTGTTGAATATGAATCTTTGGGGACTCAGAAACAATATTTATTCTACGAGTTTTTTTTTAAAAATTAGTTGTATTTCAAAATATAACACAGTTTAACCATTTTCGTGGGCTTAAAAATTAAAAAATTAAATTAAAAAAAAAAAAAAAACTGGAATTTTTTAATTTTTTACAATAAACTGGGTTAGTAGCCTTTCATTTAAGATGAATATTTCATTCGTACACTGAGAGAAAAAAATTATTATAATAATAAGTGGTAAAGGTAGATTTACGACTTTTTCATTTAAAATGGCACAAAAACGGCTAAAGATTTTTGGCCAAAATTTTCTATTTCTCGTTTAGAACCTTAAAATCTAAAATTCCACTAAGGCGCTTCACGTCACAAAGCTTAGTTTGGACGTTATGAGTTGAGGAAGGTAAAAAAGCTAAAAATTTTGGATTTTTTCCATTTTTCTTGAAGTTTTTTCAATTTTTTTTCCAAACGAAACATTGTACTGCGAAGCGCCTTGGTAAAATTTAAGATTTTAAGGTTCTAAACGAGAAATAGAAAATTTTGGCCAAAAATCTTTAGCCGTTTTTGTGCCATTTTAAATGAAAAAGTCGTAAATCTACCTTTACCACTTATTATTATAATAATTTGTTTTCTCTCAGTGTACGAATGAAATATTCATCTTAAATGAAAGGCTACTAACCCAGTTTATTGTAAAAAATTAAAAACTTCCAGTTTTTCGGATATTAATAAAATTACAGGAAAAAATTCGTAATCAGTTGAAAAATCAATGACAACAAGAACACCCTATAATTCACATATCATGTAATTGAGGGCCACCCTAATGAGCATTTCAGATAGCCGAATGTATCCCCAAATCAGTACATATAATTTGGTACATATATCTTTAAATTGGAAAAACCACTTTTTTGACATATTGCTATCTATACCACCCACTTTAACACAAAATGTATCATTTACAATATTATATGGACGAAATCGCAGCAGTTTTGTTTTATCAGAATTTAACACAAGTCTATTAAGTCTCATATACTCTTGTACCAACTCTACATCGTGTTCTATTTGGCATTTAACTATAACCTCATGTTTATAGGCATAAAAAAGGCTTATGTCATCAGCAGACATTATTAATTTACCATATAACTTTAAATTTAATAAGTCGTTTATAAACAATGTAAATAATAATGGACCTAAGACACTTCCCTGTGGTACGCCAGTTTTAACAGTCGATATATTACTATTTGTGTTTCTTATTTCTACATATTGCCTCCTAGAATCAAGATAGCTATTAAATAATTTCAGTGCGATACCTCTTATGCCATAGAATTGAAGTTTATGTTTTAAAATAGTATGATCAACTAAATCAAATGCTTTTGATAAATCAAAAAATATTCCAACAACACCACCATACCCATTATCTAAGCATTCACATATGTACATAGTTTCCAACATTTACGACTGCTTGCTGAGTACCACTACCTTTTCTAAACCCAAATTGCATTTTATATAACATTTCATTCTGGTCTAAAAACTTTGATAACTGCTTATGTAGAATTTTTTCAAAAATCTTATCAATTATTGGCAATATAGCTATTGGCCGATATTACTCCACAGTATGAGCACTGCTATCCTTTGGAATACGCACAATTTTAGCAATTTTGAGATCATCTGGGTATGTCGGTGTTGTAACAATGTTGTTGAAAATTTCTACTAGATGAGGAACTATAATGCTAGAAATGCCATCATGTCCACAACTCTTATTAAATTTTAGTTCTGTTATTATCTCTAATATTTCCTCGGCGTTAGTATGGCAAAAATCAAAGTTTTCAGGATAAACATAAAGGCTGTTCAAGTTATTGCAATCATCGGTAGGGTATCTTTGTATTGACATTCTCATGTCATCAGGAATTTGCAGGAAAAACTTCTTAAATTTCATACAAATGTCTCTGTCACTAAGAATAAGTTGACCTTCGTAATTTCTTAATTGTTGCACTGGTCTTGTATTCCTCCCTAAAGTTTCATTTAAAAAAGACCATGTTAATTTCGGGTTATCGTTAATTGACTCAACATTCGACTGAAGATAATCATTCATATTTACTCTATCAGCGATTTTAATAACTTTACTGATTCTTTCCAGTCTTTCCTCTATACCTGCATTGATCGGACATTTTCTCCTCTTTTTTAACAAACTTTTCTTTAGTTTAACGAGTCCATCAATATTTTCATTGGCCCATGGAGTGATGAGATTCTTAATAGACTCCATCTCAACTTTAGCGCTCGTAGTTTCGACTATGCTTTTAGAAAATTCTGATATAAGACAATGTGTGTCCCTAGAAACGTTATTAGTTTTATTCATGCAAATCAATCGTTCTTGAAAGGTATGTCTTAAATCTGTAAAGTTGCATTTATACTTTATTTTCCTCTTATGCGAGTTCCTTTCAAAATTGCTACGTAATTTACACGAAATAACATTGTGGTCAGACAAATTGCATTCTATGGAAGCAATTAAAAGCTCATTTTGCATGTTACTGAATATATTATCAATTGAAGTTCCACTTCTAGGGCGTGTGATTAAACAATGACAGCTTTTATAATCATATTGATGTAACATATTTAAAAGATCTCCAGAAGCATTATCCATCGACAAATCAATATTTGAATCTCCAACAAAGATGCTAGGAGAACGTGAACTTTGCAGCAGGGCATGTTCCAGAAAGTTAAAGAAATTTTCTAAATTACACTTTGACGAACGATAGAATGTTGTACAAATTAGTGATTTCCCATTTATGATAAAATTATCCAAAGAAACACGTATGCATTCAATGCTCAATTAGATTGTCAAAATAATATGATTCTGACTATAAGTTAACCAAACAACTTCGGGTGGTTAAATCATAGTTAAACAATGACGACAAAACACAATTCGATGTTTAACCACAATTTATCTAAGAAACGTAGATCACCACTGACTGAAAAACTGGCCATAAGTAATTCGATAGTTAACTATGAACTTAAAAACTGACCATAAGTATCTATTCACACTGAAATGTTAAATATTCCAACACAGAAACAGAAGCTTATTTCCTCGATGTTCTTCTTTGAGGTGATATTTATTCTATAAGACACAGGACTAATTTTTTAGTGGAAAATCATCTTTGATCAACGATCAAACATAATTTAAACTCTAAATTCACTTTTTAGGTTTATAGATAATTTCTGTTTAAACAGCCTAAGTTGGGTATTTAAACTATGATCAAGCTACCATATGATTTTGACAGAAAACAACAAGAAGAACAAACACAAAGCTTCTTTAGTTGTTAATGTGAATAATTATAATCACCATCCTAGTTGAAATAACAATAAAAACATATCATTTAACTCGTAGTTCAGTTAGAACTTTATTTCTACACTTTTGTTTTGCAAATGGTGTCAGTTTGATGCATCGTAACGATTAGCCGATAAATTTATGAATACCGCTTATTTTGCCACTGTTGTCACATGGTAGTAAGATTATTTGACAAAGCACTAAAAAGCTCTTTTCGCATTTAAAGTCAGAACAAACATAAATTAAAATCTACTGATAAGCAATTTAAATAACCAGCCAAAAATTGGGTCACAGTGTTGCATTTTCACTGTAGGAATAGTATTTTAATGACCGGGCTAATGTCAGTTACGTTCGAATTGTTTTTATTACCGAGTTTATTAGTTTACATGTATGAGAAGTTCATACCACAAGCTTATAATGTCAGAAACATTTTTCAGAGAGAAAAATTTTTGGTTTTGGTTTCATGCTATATGAGAGGTAGACATGGTTACTAAATTATTTTGACGGCAGTATAATTTAGTTATAAAAAATAACTGTGTATAATTGCAAATCCCTAACTTGATACCTTATACTTTGTGCCACAGATTGAAATCAAAAAATAAAATAAATGGTTTTCCATTACATCCCTTGAAGAGATAAGGGAGAACTTCTCACAGACAGTGAGATGTGCGCTTTCTAGTTTTGTACTCACTGGTTGGGACCTACAGTTTTTACACCGGTTCTGAACGGAATTTTGCGAAGCTTTTTCATGGCTAAATACTCGACAGTGACCGCCGCCGAAAGAAATTTAAGGTGGTCAGAGCAGGGATCGAACCCAGGATCTTATGTACAAGAGGCGCACACACCAGCCATTGTACCACCGACGGCAGATTGAAATCATAAGCTCAAATTGTATTCAAAATCATTAGGACGAGGTTTTGGAATATGTTTTTTAAAATTTGATTAAACTTTAAGAAAATATATCTGAAACAGAACCTGAATAAAAATCCAACTCAAACTTTTAAGGTCAAGGATGTTAGAATTGTGCTATCCTTCTCACAAACTTCGTGACAGTAACAAGACAGTGAGTATATGTATTAGCTGTCAAAGAAGTCAAAAAAATGTGTGGTTAACGTATACATCCAGACAATTATAAAAACAATACACTCTTAAGCAACCGCCGTCAGTATCATTTCATTTTGTATGAATTCAATACCAAAATCTACAAATAAGAATACATTTTTCCAAATTGTGCGGTCTTTTGCGGTTTATTGTTTACTGTCTTTGAAAAATCAGAGACAGTGACGAAGGCAATGAGAGAAGTGTGAATGTATTAGCAAAAAAGTTTGAATGTATTGCTATTGTCTCCGCAAAATTGTCTTGTGTAAACGCCAACTAAGTTGGGAATAACTATTATATTAATGTCGATATTTATGATATGTATTTCAAAACTTTCTTAATACTTAATACTAATAGCATATAGAGGGCATACAACATAGGTACAACTTGTGTAGTTACAACTACTCGTAGTGCAATTTTCGAGTATTTATTAAGCTTTCGTCTCTTGGCATTAATGTGACAGCAAGTGAACCTTCTCTAATGCCATTACGCTCTCTTGATCTCAGCCAGCAGTTTCGTATTTGCCATTACGGAGAGCTTTAAACATACATATGATTTGAATATTTATAAATAATATAAACAATTTGAAGACAAAATGAATACAATAAACACACAACTATACTACGTAGTACATATGTAGACACAGTTGTACTACCTAAGTAGGAGAACACAATCGTCGTTGTTGTAGTCGTAGTCGTAGTTGGGGGTTTTTGCGGGATGTTACACTTGTATTAAAGCGCCATAACGAATAAACGGACAGACACGTTCTGCATGGCGATCGAGTAGGTTTTTTTTTCATTATTTTGATTTTAAAAAGAATAATTCACTCAATTTTTAATTTCTTTCCCGAGAATTAAAATAAATTAACTGTTCGAAACCACAACAACAAAGTGAAAATAAAAATAAAAACAAAAAGATACAAGATTGAATAAAATCATTATTGTGTGTCGTTTAATCGAATACACGAACATTGAGAATAGTAGTGACTTTTAGTGTTCAATACGTATTTAACAGAACAACAAGTGTTTTGTTTTCGGGGGTATTTCCTAAACGAAACAACGAGAACCAAGCGATTCTAAATAAATACATATACATACATACGATATTTTGACGCTATTCCTAAAGAAACGCAAAAGGTTGACAATACTATCATCATATTTTAGAAACAAAGTGTTTTTATTGCAATTCTTTAGCGTGCTTTTGATTACTCGTATAAAAACAAAAACGTTTCTTTTTAAATTTTGTTCAATATTACTGTTAACCCATTGTGGGTTGGACCATTTATGTATATGCGCGAATTTGTAAAAATTATTTTGAATAAAGTATCTGAAGCAACGTTTTCCAATTCAGTATATTTAACCGAATAAAGTTGCACTAACGGTAGGACTGAAATAACAACTAGATATTTCCCTATCAGTAGGGTTGTCAGGGATGAGCAATTATAGTAATTGGTACGTTTAGTGAACTCTACTTTTCGGGCCACGTTAAAACTGCAAACTGTAGTACAAAGTATAGTTTCTTAATAAGCATCATGAAGATCATTAACTCTTTTCCACAAACACAATAACATTTCTATATAAAATTCAGCGCGAAGTTCAAAATTGTATGATCTTACGGGGTGTAACAAACACCATCACGTACCTAGTACTATGATTCTTTACCCTCTAATTGTTGGTCTATAAAAACAAATTTTCAGTTGCCCAATTTCTTTATGGCAAGCCATTTCTTTTACATACCAACACCGAATAGGGTCTTCAGCTCTCTGTTATGTTGTGCATTCGCTGGCTATTTGAAGTGTTTAATGGACAGATTGTTTCCCAGTCCTATTTGTATCTTCTATACCAATGGACAGTTAAAATAGAAATATTAATTTAGTAAATCTAACCAAAATGCTCTTAAAAACAATTATTTTCCTATAACATCCTATGAGGGGTGAGAAATGATCTTCTCACAAGCAATCAACTGTGCACTTTCTATATTTAGGTCCCTTTTCTCAATGTACGGTTAAAGTGTCTGCTTACTAATCGGTAGTTTAATGCATTGGAACGATAAACTGCCTGTTAAGGTTTGTCATTATCTCATACTCCGGTTAATTTAACACGATGTTAAATGTTTTCTCTCTCTCACCACTGCAACATATCAGCTGTTTACTATATTAATGTTTTTCTGCAAAGTTCCTAGTGTGTTTTGGCAAAAAAAAAAAGTTCTTTGGCTACATGGGACTCAAATGACGTGTGACGTTATGAACATAAAAAAAATTATATTTTTAAAATTTTGACAGAGCAATTTTTTGCCACAGCGGCATTTTGAAGTCTTGATCAAGCATATTATCCCCGATTTTTAGCATATTTCTCAATGTATGAATTTCACGAATTCACGTATAATTACATTTATTTTTTATATTTTATTCACGTAAATTACAAAATAAAGTAAATAGAAATTTAATTGGGAAGCAAAAATGTGCTTGATAAAGATTTCAAAATGCCACCGTGAAAATACATACAAAATACATATATTTTTCTATTTATGCTCACCATGACACCTTGAGCCCCATATTAATCAAATAAATTATCTTTTTCGCCAAACTACAGTAGGAGTCGAAACTTCAGCGGCCTGTAGGAGACTATTAGTACCGACATATGTATATAAAAAGTTTAATATTCCCGTAATCAGCTCTACAATGCGTAACGTTTGAAATTGAAAAAACTACTGTACATATTCTCCTGTCCCTAATGTCTATAGTATTTGTTCCTTTGGAAAAATTTTTTGTTATTTTTCCATAGAAAAAACAAACAAATTTCTTTGAAAATTGCTAAAATAGTAAAAACAGTGAAAATAGTACGTACGGGAACAAATCCATTTATTTCAAAACATGTGTCCAATTATTTAGAAATATGTTGGCAATCAAACAAATTCGATAATTTCCCAATTAATTTCACCACATCAGAATTTCTTGCATTTATTTGCAATTATCACTCGATTCTTTTGGAAATGCAGTTTTTGAATTGTTATTGCGGCCAACGGTGTAGTTCTTTGTTTGCATTTGCAATAGATAAAGTAATGCAAAATTAAAATCCGATGCAGCTTAACAAATCCCAATACTATGTGTTTCCGATAATTTCAGACTCCTCAACGAAGTCAGCGGTTCCGTAGATAACGCACTTCGTTAAACCAGCATTCTCCCCCACAAACAATATATCAATGTAGGTAGGCTTGCCAGACGTACTGTACGCATACTTTGTTTATTTCGTTGTACTGTTTTCTGCATAACCCATGAAAAAGTAGGCGAAAGTACATTTTATAACCATTATACTTTTTTCTACTTTTTTATGTTTTTCTTTGGTTTAAACCCCAATTAAACAAAGTGATTTTATCCAAAAATAAATTTCAGTGTAGAAAAAATTAATATTAAGTGAAATTGATAATTAAGTGGAATTTGATAATTGAAAATGAAGATGAGTTAATAAATATAGTTATATAGTGAAAGGTTTTATCTTATTTGGCGAAAAAATCTGATTACTGACAGTTTGTGAACGGAAAACTCAAAGTCGGAAAATTACTTTTCTGTCGATGTTATGAATAAAAGAGCCCCAAAAACATGGTTTCAGAGGCAAGCTTTGTTCCCAAAAGTTGAAGCCCAAAACGTTTGAAACAACTTTGTTGAAGAAAGTTTACCGGTGCAACCAACCAAATAGAAGTTAGTGGCTGTTAAAATCGAAAAAACAAATCCACTAATTAGTTAAAATAAAAAAAAAGAAATATGTATGAGACCGTAATTGTAACTAAAAACACTAATGATGCAGTTCTATTCCTCGTATCCGAATTAGGATAGAGCCATCATCTGCGGCCTTGTCTGCGAACATTTTTGCCAAAAACTATCACAGTGTTATTGACGAAAATCAAAAGCTGCCGGCTTAAAACGACGGTGGTCCAGCCTTCATTTTCTTGGTGACATCTACCTCGCTTGATAATGGCGACAGTATTGAGTTATAAGCCAAGAAAAGGTTTCTCAATGCGTATTCGTTCGGGTTCGGTATAAAACTGTAGGTTCTAAGTTAACAACTTATAAAACTTACAGTTTACTGATTGTAAATCTCTTGCCTACCCCTACATGGGATGTATTTGGAAACTAAGTTTATTAGAAAAACTTCAGCAACATGTTCTGTACTATGTAACCACCCTCGTAGAATTATCCATCATTTAAAAAACAAAAACATGTACGTAATTTAAATTTCCAAAGGTATGAACATGAATAGTACCAAGACACTATCTTTACCACCCCTGTTGCAATCTCTATTCTCCAGTGACCCAGCAAACTGATTGGCTTGTAGTAAATTTATTTGCATATATGTATTTTCCCCCCGTTTGCCTAAGATATCGGTTAATAAATGTTTCAAAAATGAAACGTATATATTATTACAAAACAAAAAGAAAACAGACCCCTCTTATCACTTCTTATCGCGGAAAAAAAAGTAAATATGTCTGTATGTATATGCACCAACCTCATACATATATTCATAGTACAACAAGTAGTATAAGATGATGTGCACGTCTTATATGCGTTGAGTACCACCTACCTATGAAGAGAGTACATTTACTTATAACGTATTGTGAATTCGACAGTTTCGCTTTATTTCGCTCTCTTCAACTTTAGTTGTTGCTGAAAAACTTTTGCAAACATTTAAATTTCTCATCAACGGAGTACTTTAGTTAGTTTAATGATCAAGACTATGTGGCTACGTCAACGTGTTAAATTGAAAGTTCTATCCCTGGTGGCCATCATCACACTGGTCATCAACTGTGGTACTCTGGTAAATGGTCGAAAATATTTGCGCTGTGAATTATCCCGAGAACTGGTGGAAAAGTATCGAGTTAATAAAACATTTCTATCCAATTGTAAGTACTCGTATTGTGGTGTTCCCATATTTAGCTGTACTTGGAACTTCACCATATACATACTTCACCATATACATCTCTCTGTGTGTAATCTTTTTTAGGGATCTGTTTGATAGAGCATGAAAGTGATCGAGATACCAGAAAGGTGACACGTCTTAATAATGGTGACAAAAAATATGGTATCTTTCAAATCAGCAGCAAAGAGTGCAACGCTGGCAGTAATAAAATAACCGCCTGTGATACCAAGAAATATCCCTGTTGCAGAACTAAATGTGAAAGTATGACAGCTGTTGTTTGTTATGATACATAATTCGCTTCTTTACAACACTATTATTCTCTAACATCTCTCTTGTAGACTTTCTTAATGATGACATATCGGATGATGTTGAGTGTGCCAAGCGTATTTTTGAACTGAAAGGCTTTCAGAATTGGAACGGATGGAGCTCCTTCTGTCGCAATCCCCAAAATTTGCCCAACTTAAGTGTAGCGTGCAATATTAACTCGGTTACACCCCTCTCAAGATTAGTAACATACATGACTCCAAATGGTTAAGAATATATTTTACATACATCTGAAAATGTAAAGTATCACTGGACATTCTGGCCAATTCGTGTGATAATTGCAATTTCTCCAATAGTCATTGTAACGATAATGTACTTTGCTGTTTTCTGTATAAAAATAAAAATTTAAAAAGGTAATTAAAACCGAAATCGTATATACATATAAATATGTGCTTGTTTACTGATCGTTTGAATTGCGAATGAAATACAGTTGATAAGTCCATTGGTTTGTTTGTATAATGATGATAGACTCGAGTCAAAGGTTTATGAATTTATAATTGATTTGGTATTTGTTTTCGGATTAGGAATTTCTCAGAATTCGTTTTTTCCAATGTTCAATTTGTAACGAAATAGCTAACTTAAACATGATGCATTTTGTGCGATTGTGTGGTACGACTTGAAATGAAAGAAAAATAATAGAGCAACTGCGTAAAAGGTTCAAACTGTCACATATTCATAATTAATACTAGGCATGTTTTTTATACGCTGCTAGCTCAAAATCAGGTGATAGTTTAAAAAAGCACTGTTAAAATGAAAGAATCGCAGTTTGAACTTTTTATTAGAGATGTGCCCGTGAGTGAATTGACTCACAGTCACGCACGATCATGTGGTGAAAAGTTATAGTCACGCACAAACATTTTCCCTCTCTCGCTATCACGCACAGTCACGATGGAAACTAATCACACGCTCAGGAAAAAACTGAAATTTTTTTCAAGACAAGTGCTTCAACCGAAAACTCCGATCGAGATAAATGGCATATCGTTGGAAAGGTAATTGAATGCCCTTTCCGTCGACATGCTGTAAATTTTTATCTGATAAGAAATGACTGAGTTATGGCACCTCAAAGTTCAAAATTTGCCTTTTTTACGTTATTTTCAAAATTTTTAATTTTTATTGGGAGAAAACACACAAAAGTACCGTTATCTACAAACGGTACTTAGAAAAAAAATTACACCGTTTTTCGTGTTCAGGAGGTCCCAAATAACTTATCTAGGCATGTGGCGTTCTTGGTATTTTTTGGCTGTAAACCAGTGTTATTTAAATATCAAATTCACTAAATGTATAATAAATATATATACAGGGTGTTTTTTTTAAACTGAGACGATCAAATATCTCGAAAAATAGCCACTCTACAGAAAAAATGTCCATATTCAAAATTTAATCATACCGCGGGGGAAATACATTAGTGCAAAAAAAATAGTCCCCCACCCCCCCCCCCCCCCCCCCTTTGTAGATGGGGCGGGGGTAACTTTTAAACTAAGATAGGAAGCCATATTTTTTATTGCAGATACTGATTCTACGACTAAAAGTAAGTATGATTTGAATGAAATATTTTGTTCGGTTCATGATAGATGGTGTTGTAATCGATGAAATTCAATTTTTTCAATTTCTCCCCCTTAGAACACACGCATTCGATTCTGCAATATGTTTGAAATAAAAAACATCACGTTATCATTGCAAATACTCGAAATTCGTCATCAAAACAATTTATTAATGTAAAAGGTAGGTGAATAAAATAATTTTAGCTTAAAATAAGTGTTCAAAATGATAACGTGATGTTTTTTATTTCAAACATATTGCAGAATCGAATGCGTGTGTTCTAAGGGGGAGAAATTGAAAAAATTGAATTTCATCGATTACAACACCATCTATCATGAACCGAACAAAATATTTCATTCAAATCATACTTACTTTTAGTCGTAGAATCAGTATCTGCAATAAAAAATATGGCTTCCTATCTTAGTTTAAAAGTTTCCCCCGCCCCATATACAAAGGGGGGGGGGTGGTGGACTATTTTTTTTGCACTAATGTATTTCCCCCGCGGTATGATTAAATTTTGAATATGGACATTTTTTCTGTAGAGTGGCTATTTTTCGAGATATTTGATCGTCTCAGTTTAAAAAAAACACCCTGTATAATTCTACTGCACGTGTGTTTGTGACTGAACTCCTCCTAAACTTCTGGACCGATTTGAATAAATTTTTTTGTATGCGTTTGGGTGGCGCCCTGGGTGGTTTAAATTTACTATTCGGTCCAATTGGACAAAGGGGCGTGGTACCTCCCATACAAACCACAAATTAAAAATCCATTATTTCTGCTCCTGCTAACGGTATTTGAACAAAATTTGCAGGACAACGTCTGCCGTTTATATAATTACAAATATTACTTTAAATAGACAATAAACTTATATACCTACTATTTTTATGGAGAAATAAAAGTTTATCAAGATTGTCGCTCGAACGCCGAATGTGTCTGTTTTCTAACAGTCATTCCAGTGAGCGCTCTTTTTAGTTCAGCTCAACAGAATGAACTAGTTCATTCATTTAGTTCACTAGTTCATTGTAGCATTTCAGCTTAACAGTTCATATGAGCTATGAACTAAAGAGCTCATTTCAATTCAACTTGTACTTTTAGTTCAATCGGAGCGAATTATCGCGAAAATTATCTGATTTTTGCAGATTTCTAAAGTGTTTGGGCTTCTTTAGCCTAAGTGTGCTAGATAGCGTGCTGTCTTGCAGCCTTTTCAACCAACCAAAGTGTTTTTGAAACTGTGATTTTTATTTAGACTAAATCGCCCTATTGAAGATCGACTTAACGATTGGGTTATTCCGTTTCTGAAATATTGTTGTTTCCGTAATCTTTTTATATTTTGGAATAAAAGTGGTGATTAGCGCTGTAGTTATTATGTAGAAGCCGGTCACATATCTATTCCACAAAGATTGCAACATTACGCACCTTTGTGCAAATTCAGGGAGACAAAGAGAGCATGAATTTGAAAATGGCGGAGAGAACTGCACAACTGAAATACAAAAGAAAAGTGAACTACTGAAACAAAGAGTGAAACAGTGTGAACTAGTTCATCTAGTTCACATGAGTGAATCGTTCAATTGAACTAGTTCGTTCGTGAACTACACAACTCTAATACCTCCGGCTGCTGAAAATACATGTTCGCTAGTTGCAGATGTGGCAGGTATGTATATTAAGAAATTGTTTTGTCAATTCCATCAACGAGGGAATATTTCAAAATTCTAAAACATTTTTATGTTTTACGTAGTCCCTTATTTCCTCTTCGAATATATCATTCACCGTGTATTTGCCTTTTCATTTATGATATGTGGCCAAGAAATCTTTAAATTGAGGATTGTGTGAATCAGGCGAATTTGATTGACTTCCATGACGCATTGTTTTAATATTGCGATATATATATAGTTTTGACTTAGTATACACTCAGAGAACTAATTGTTTGAGAATAGGTTGTAGCAACCGTAAATTCGTTTGTTACCACCGAATTAAAATTGCCACAACCGAATTGAGGTTGTCACGATTCGTTTCTAGCTATCGAATTTGGTATCAATTCAGTCGCAATAACCGAATTTAGCTTTAAGTCAGTTACAACGACCGAATTTGGCATCAATTCGCTTGCTGTAACCGAATTGTTCATGAATTCTATAGGTACAACCGTTTTCATTTTCAATTCAATTACCACAACATAATTCTACTTATATGTACTTATATTTCAAGCCTAACTTTTAAAATTCTAAAATCAAGCATATTAAAAAGAGTTACAGATCAATATTTAAGAGAGTTAAAGATCAATATTTGAAATTCTTTTTATTTATCCTTATTTCGCTACCCATTGGGAAGCATCGTCAGGAAAATAAACAACAATTACTAATCAAAAATTAAAGGAATCCCTTCATCCAATTTAATTTTAAATAAAATACAATACGGTCAAATATATTATCACATTTTTAAAAGTTAAAGAATGTAAATAGTATTTGTGTATCATACAACTACCCAAACCAAATTTGCCGACAATATCTGATATTAGATAATTCTGAACAATATCTGAACTCTATCGAGAATTCTTACCGAAATCGTTACGAATTCTGTTCGAATTGTCTGAGTGTTTTTTTATTTGTTATGTTCCGAAGTATCTGGTCGAATTCGGCCCGAATTCTGTTAGTACTTGTCTATTCGTTTACAATTTTTGTTATATGCTTCATATTTTACAGTTATTGTTATTGTGTTCAGACTTTTCGCAACTAATTCTGAACGAATTCGTAACTGTTTGGCTGAGGTATTTTTATATTTCAAATTCTTTTTGTTTTGTTCGTTTACATTTACAGTAATTGTATTTTTTTCTATGCATTGTAGTTTTGTGATGATTTCTTTATTTCATTTCTTAGTTCTCTTTAAGCATTCAGGGCTACTGTTCAGCAAAAAAAGTGACAACTAAAATTTTAAAAAAAATATTAACACGTTTTGGTATAATTTGTTTGAAAAAGAAATAATTTTAGCTAAATTTGTTTATTTAAAGTCTTCAGAAAACATCAGAATTGAATAAGACTTAATTCGATCCGAGAAATCGAAATATCCTTTCGAATTTCCCAGGACTACAGTTCAGAATTCGGTCAGAAATCGGTTCGAAATGTCGGCAAAAACATCAGAATTCCCTCAGAGAAGTAGTTCAGAATTCGTGTCAACCCTCTCATATGTTTGTCGCTACGAACTCGGTAAGAATTCTGATCCGAAATCGGAACATTTTGCCGATTGTCGTACAGAATTCTGAACGAATTATGAATGGTTGGTTAGCTGGGTAGTTACTCTCTAGATAGCTGTTAGGTAGCTGTTATTAATGTTATTATTTTTAATTAGTTTGACATTTTTATATAAAGTAAGTATGTTGCATGAGATTTTTCAAATTGAAGCAAATTGTATGAAACTTCTCCGGCCACATATCAAACAACTGTTCTCCATCCTAGGAAATGGGAAATTAATTTAGACGAAAAGTAGTTTTTTACGTTTTTTATTATCCTTATGTATAAGTAAATTGCCTTTATCTAATATGTAGATAACGATAATGAAGATTTAGTCCATCTAATACTCAAGACATTATTGCAGTGCATGCGAGTATAAGGCAAATGTCAAATTCAACTGCGTGGTATAGATAGATACGAGTAAGTATATTTAACAATTTGTTTATAACTTTGTTGCTTCATTGTGTTATTTTGTTTGTTTGTTAAGAAGAAAAAACAACTATGTATATTCATGGTCATATCTTGTTTTGTATCAGAGGTGGTTTTACTATATTCGGATATTGTGTGATTTAAGCGTGTGGGAGTTCTGCGGTTTCAGCTTCAGACTCCACCAACGATAAAGTTGAAAATCAGTGATTTAATTAACAAATAGTCAGGCGATTATTAGTGTTATCCCGACTGGATTGCCTCTCATTTCATGACACATCTGCTAGGGACAATTTGGATTTCTTCACATAAGTTTACACTTATTTCGATTTCATTGTTTTTTTTTCATTTGCTGGTTCCACAGTAACACTAGACTGGAAAGTTTGTTTACAGATACAATTTAGAGCATGCAAAGTATTTTATGGAAGAACTATTTTGGACAATTGTTGCTGTTTCGTCTTTTTGAAACACTCAAACAGCCACTCTGTAACAATGTTCCATTACACTGATCACCTTACACCATGAATGTAGTGAGTGGTGGTTAGTCAGTTGTGTGTTACAATCGCAGAGTGTGATATGAGTACTTGAGGTTGAGCATACAACATCAACGATATATGTGTGTATTTAACATTAGACTTCGACATACAAAACCCATTGGGGCACAGTGAGGGAATTGTGAAAAATATGAAGCTTGAGGTTATGTCCTTCAATCATAACAAGTTGAGCACAATATTTTGGCTGAGGCTGTTTTATATAGTTTTAAACATAGCTATTCAGCAATCACTGGCCGAATGATCGATCGCCTCCGTTTCATATCGTAATCTTGATTATGAAAGTGATTTTAAAGAGGTAATTTGAACAAAACTTCTAAAAATCTAGTATTGATGAAATCTTATTGCTCTATTGCCTTTTTACATATAACTGTTTCGAAAGTTTGGAATCAAATTTCCATTTAATCCCGTATTACGGATTACGAATTCGTTTGCGTAATTTTGCTCATTTTTGTAATGGGTTTTCACAATAATAATGCGTTTTTTCTTTGTGTACCGCTCCATTTTTAATAATCAGAACGACAGCTGTCAAATTTCAAAACTGTCAATGCTAAAAATCGTGCACTTTTATTGCTTATATATTTACGGATATAGTAAGAACCATAGATAAAGTAAACAAATAGATGAAACACAAGTGTTGGGAAAATTTTAGTGTAATCGGTAATTTTCTAGATGTCGTTGAAAGCAATAAAGGGGTTTTTTTTTGTTCCCAAAAAAATTCAAAAAAATATGATATTAAAATTCAAAAATTTCTTATCAAAAGAAAAAATAATTCTCAACAAAAATATCAAGACTACAACACGTTACTTAAGTAGAATATCTGATGAGCATCGAATTGCAAAGCAATGTCACCACCGTCTACGTCCTAATAAATTGGTTCTTCCTCCGGTTCAGGTACCATTCCTTGTTGTAAGTCCTCAGACACTCTAACGGTTTTGGCATTTGCGACCACAGAAGTTGCTACAGTTTTTGGCCGGGGAAGTTTTTAGATTAAAAAGGCGTTCCGGGATGTTGATCTTTGGGCGGTCTTACGGGGTTTCTCCTATTGATATCCCAACACCAGCCTAATGGCCTTGAAATAGTTTTTTATATAAGAAACAAATGCAATTATGTAAAATCACATACATTTGTCAAACAATAAATTACTTTCATAAAAATTTCCCACAATTTTGAATAAATGTCAATGAGAATTATGGGAAACTTCAGTGAAAGTGACAGTAGTACAGGACAGCACCTAGTGAACAAAGTTGACAATGGTCGCGCTATATCTATTATTTCCTTTATCTATGGTAAGAACGATAATGATGAAACTGTATACATAATCGAATTTTCACTTCGTCTTAATGCGGTTCTGTATTTTCTTATATTCATTCAACTTCCAGAAAAAAGTACTTTAAACCAACATTCAAAAATGTGAATACAATGTTATTATTTGTGATCATAACTAAAATATCAAAATTGATGCTTTATTCACAGTGTAACATTTTTGCTTCTTCGTAAACGCTAGATGAAATGCAATGAAATTGTATCATACAAGATCTCATCCCTCTATTCAATTTGGAACTTAGGGATGATATTTTTATGCTGGCCTGTTTTTCGCCTTATAATCAATAAAGGCCATGACTCACTATCAGATTTAGTCTTTGGATCTGTCAAAAATCGTATGTGTGCTGAAAAAATAGGATAGTCTGGATTGTATGCGAATGAGTATGAAAGAGAAACGAAAATAAATTTGACAGGTCTGTTAGATTTACTCATGTTTTGAAAAGTTGCAAAAAATTAATATTTTCTCTGCGATCAGGGTTGTGTTTTGGGAGACAGCTGATAAGAATAACAACAATTATTTCAGTTTTCGTGAGGTAGTTGTGGAAAAGAATAAATAATAGTTGTGCAAAAGAATAAACAAATGAATATGTCGAAAAATATTAAAGTGAGTATGTTGTAAATACAAACGAAATCAAAATATCATCAAAAGCAATCCAAAGAACCAACGTGAAAACATATGGTTTTGCATCATTTTTGTGTGATGGTCCTGCATCCAAAACACACTTGGATCGGATTTTTTCAAGTGTGATGCGATTTTCTTCAAGTGTGATAAGATTCTGTCAGATTATTTTTTGAATAAATCGCACCACTATCTAGGATAGTGAGTCACGGCCTTAAACAATTAGTTAGCACAAATACCTTTTGATTAACTATAAACTAAATGAAATATTTACTCTTTCTACGTTCCCTTATAGTTAGTTTTTAAGTGGATAGTTAACTATCGAATTACTTAATCCTAATTGAAAATTAATTAGAGTTTAGCTATGCATTTTGTTTCTCAGTGGTGAGTTTATGTAAGCCGGCATATTGTTACGGTTGTATTCTTATTGAAAAAAAACATTTGTTTGGAGCTAAATACCACGCCGCCTCAGCTACCGTTTTTTGAGTATTTTTGCCGCGCAACTTTTTGATAGTCTTTCATATAATCTACCAATTAATGATTTACAATACACGTTGCAACCACAACAATCCATACAATATAAACTATATATAAAGGAAATAAGAATCTATCGCACAGGAGTTGTCAAGCACTGTCACTAGGTGCTGTGCTGTCGTTTTGTAACTCTTATTGAAGTTCTTCATAACACACATTGACGTTTATTCAACACTGTGGAAATTTGTTACATTCCAAAAAAGTATAATTTTCCAGATTGTGTTACTCGAACAACTAATTTAATTTTTTCATGTAGTTGTGTTCCCCACTTTCAAATCAAATGCATTTTGATGTTGTGCTTTTTTGTTTACTATTATTGTTGGTAGTCGTTTGTGTTGAATTTCACAGAATCGGGCTTCCAAACAAAAACAAAATACCTGTTGATGTTAGCTACAACACCGACTACTATCACCTGTTCTAAATACATCTGGCAAGGTATATACTTCTATTTTTTGGGATCAAACGTTATAATCTCCATCTAGTAAATATCCCATTGAACAAGAAATTTCCCATGACTTGTGAGATATCTAGTTACATATTTCTTTTATCTAGGCTGTAAAATAAACACAACCACAATCAGAATATTCGCTAATAACAGTCAGCTTAATTGCCCAAGAATTAACTTATGGAGTTAAGCCACAATTTGAATTTTGCATAACAACAGCCAGGGGAAATTCCACATGCTACAATACCGACAGCCAGTCCCTTTCGCTAAATGGTTACAGCACACATTACAACTACATAAAGGGTTTTTCAATAGAGACGCTACAAAAGTAAATCGATAGGGACAGCAAACGACGCCATATTTTTTCCCGCTCCTTTGACATTTCTCTTCAGTAAGGTTTGCCATTTCATCATGGAAAGATATACGAGCCACCAACGAGTCGAAATTATTACAATTTACTACCGAAATTTGGAGTCAATGCCCTCAATCATCTTCAGCGATGAGGCTCATTTCTGGCTGAATGGCTTCGTCAATAAGCAAAATATGCGTTATTGGTCAGACAGCAATCCACACGTAATCCATGAGTCATCATTCATTCCGAAAAATTTACGGTTTGGTGCGGTTTTTGGGCCGGCGGCGTCATTGGGCCGTACTTCTTCCGTGATGATCAAGACCGGCACATTACTGTGAATGCGAATCGCTACCGTTCAATGATAACCGAATATTTTTGGCCCCAATTGGATAATATGGACTTGGAGGACATGTGGTTCCAACAGGACGGCGCCACAAGGCACACAGCGAAAGCCACATTCAATTTATTGGAAACCAAGTTTGGTGAACGTGTTATCTCACGAAATGGCCCAGTCGATTGGCCGCCTCGGTCGTGCGATTTGACGCCGTTACATTATTTCCTGTGGGGCTATGTCAAGTCTATGGTCTATGCCAACAAGCCAGCGACGATTGATGAACTTCGTACGAATATCGAACGTGAAATTGCAGCAGTATCGGCCGATTTATGCTTGAAAACCGTCGAAAATTGGGTTCAGCGTCTGGACTTCTGCAAGCGTGCTCGTGGTGGCCATGCAAAAGAAATGTAGTTCCATACATAATGGCATCGAACGTACTTTCACAGGAATAAAGAATTTCATTGGTATCTAAAACCGGTTTTGTTTTATTTAAAAAAAACTTTTGTAGCGCTCTTATTGAAAACCCCGTTATATCAACGGCAGGTCTAATTTCCGGCGGTTTTCCCAGGTACGTAATCCTCTAGTACCGATGGCACAGGTGATCAACTAAGTAGTTGGCAAACTTATAGAAAACATGGTTTCAATGAAGGAACGGAATTCGGGTTGTTCATTCATTTGCAGCCTCGTATCAAACCAAAAGTACAAAACAGATCAACTGAGAGTATTGTTATTGAAAATTTGGCCAATTAAATCAATGACAAAAGGGATATCAAGTGAAAAAATCAAAATGTATTGAAGTGTTAGGCCTAATTGTTGAGTGGAAAATCATCTTTGATCAACGATCAAACATAATTTAAACTCTGAATTCACTTTTTAAGTTAATAGTTAATTCCTGTTTAAACAGCCAAAGTTGGGCATTTCAACTATGATCAAGTGACCATACAAAATCAACTGATTACCAATTTAAATAACCAGTCAAAAATTGGGTCTAAGAGTAAAATTTTTTGTGTGGATTCAGGGGGTATCCATGACACCGCTGATCGACTATGAAGTAGGGAATTGATAGAAAACAGAGTTGATAGACAATAGAGCGATAAGCAACCAGCAGAAACTAAGTTATAATAGTGTTTGATCGATACTATAATGCCTGTTGGTTCATCGAAGGAAAATACGCATTCCCTTTAATTCTGTCCGTTTTACGTCCAACCAAAGAGTAACATACAACAGCAACTCCAACTCGACGTAATGGCTGACTACCTGGTCGTCATCGAGAAAACGTAAAGAGAGGGATTGCCGACTCTTATCTATTGCTCTACGGTAGATTCCAATTAAATCGGAAGCTGTTAAAATTAAAGATTTCTCTCAAGTTATCCAATTATTCCACGGATTTGTGTTGCAATTAAAACAGCTGTTGCACTCTTATATTTATATTGATCTGTAATACCAAAAAACAACAAAGAAGAACAAATAAACTGGAATTATAGGAAATTATAAATAAATGCATAAAATCGAAGTCATGATATCAAAAATATGATGGAAACTGTGTAGGCGCGGCAATATAATGCTATAGACGCAAGACATGTCTATAAATACTCTAAACAGAAACATGTATTTTACATTTCTCATTTTAGCAATGAACAATCTGATTGTTAAAAACACATGGTTCAGACTACAGGTTAACTCACCAACATTGAGTGATTAAAATATTGTTAAACATTGACTGAAAACGCAATTCGACGTTTAACCACAATTTAACTACGAAACGAAGATGACCATTGTCTACAAATATGTACTTTAAATAGAAACACGTATTTTACATTTCACCTTTTGACAGTGAGCAATGCGATTGTTAAGGACATGTGGTTCAGACTACTAAGTTAAGCCACCAACATTGGGTGGTTAAACTATGGTTTAAGCCGATAACAGACTAGTGCTTTCGACATAACATTTATTGTAATTTTAATTAAAATTAAGATCAAAAATAAATAAATAATGTATTGCCAAACATTGACTGAAAACTCAAATCGATGTTTAACTACCAAATGAAGATTACCACTGACTGAAAACTGTCCATATGTGTTGGCTTAATTTAGCGTTGGCGGCGCTACAAAAGCACAACAGCCAAGCACCATCACATTTAAATTACCAAGTAGGAAATTCTTAAAACTCCCTCTATTCCACCACTGTGCGCCGCGGATAGTAGGGTTTCAAATTTCCTACCTGTCGCTACAGTCTGTAACTCTTCACACTTTACTCGGATGACGGAAAATGTCCGTAGATCTTTGTATGATACCATGTAACCATGTCAGTTCATGTAGAACTGTTCAGTTTCGGTGGTTGGGTTCGTTGCATTTTGAATGTTTTTTACGATGACGAGTATTATAATGATTATCATTATTTGGATTTTTTGTTATTTCCACTATTGAATTTTAACTTCCGGTAGCTCTTTTATTCTATTTGTTAAGTTTGGTATTGTTTGAACAAATGCATCCACCAGCCAACTGTCCAGCCAACCGACCAACCAACAAACCTTATATTCATCCACCTTACAAGCGCAGCGACACGTTTAGGCGTTTACAATGTGAGGAGTGTGAGGAAAGGAAAGGAACCTTAACAGGTAACACCTACATCGAAGTTAATGTAAATGTAAATAGACGGTCGTATTAACGTTTATTTTTTTTTTGTTAATACAAATAGAATTGAAAATAAAACGACATTTCATACATTCTGACAATAATACTCGGTAGTGTTTTATACAATTTCAAATCAAAACAATAAAAATAGGTAGTTATTGTTGTTGGTTTCTTTTTTTAACAGAAGGCAGGAAAAGATTGGATAGTTGGTGATTTATTGTAATGATATGAACGTACGGATGTAACATTATCCACAGGCATACACACATTCATACATACATAAGTTCATAAGTCTATAGACGTACTTAGGTGCATTTACATCCGACTCATAGTCATTATATGTAAAAATGGCTGGGTCTGGGTCGGTCTGGGTTTGTGTAACCGAGCATGAAGCACGTCCATCCGTCTACGCACAAATGCAAACAATTCATTCTCGTCTCCCCTCCGTACGTCTTCCTATAATTCAAAATCGTTGTATTTAATTGTATGTTTAGACATGAAACGAAGCATTTTAAATTAAAAACCGAAAGAAAAACGAAAACCACCAGCTTGCATTGCCTTCTCATTCATGATACAAAGTCTGAATGTTTCGATCATATCCTTTCATTCAGACAGATCTACAAGTGAAAGAAATCTACCTAAATGAATCAGCACAAAACGGTGCATTTAACTTCGTATTTTTTCACCAAAACAGAAAAAGCAATTTTCAAGGAATTGATTGAGGCACAAGGATGTGTTTCCATCAGACACAATAACCGAAAACTCCAAATGAATCAGCAAACGACATACATAAATCAAAAAACAGAGACGTAGGAACCACCGATAATATCAATTTCGCCTCACGTTGGATTTGCTAACAACAAAAAACCTAAGAAATTTTCAGATAAATTGAAAATGGGCTTATGAAAAAAATAGTAATTACCGAGCGATTAATATATAAGGGTTGGACGATATTGGAATTCCTTGAACTAATTTTCCGCCCATTTGTGTATTTCTATTCTATCGGAAGATGCTTTCACTTGTGCAAATTGATGCAACTATCAGTTTTAGTGTGTAATTTATATACAGATACAGAATACACGTCGACAAGCCTTGGAACGCTATAGTCCCCAATAACGCGGAGTACTCGTGGCCTTATTTTACGGAATTTTGGCCGTTCTACGCCAACTGGTGAAACAATAAGGCGTTTAGTCACTCGACTTGGAGCGACTGGAACAACAAATGGCAAGGGAGGAGCAAAATGCCTCCTAGTACTTGTTCCGATTAGAATATGGCCGATGTGGCTGAAGATGTTGTGGATGAGCCGTCAACGTCGACCAAATAACGTTCCACGCAATTGACCGTTATACGTTCGACTCTGTAGTTGATTTTAGGGAACGACTTGAAAATGTTCCCTTACAAAATGCAGACAGTCCTTCAGCTAGACCATGTATACCGTCAATCGCGTTTAAATTACGCTTAAGCTCTCCTGAGCCTCAACGACGCAGTGGGTGGTATTCGGCTGAGATTTATCATGAGCTACAAGGCCCATTTCCGTCTGTTCGGATACATGCTTACGTATACAAACAAATATTGAGCTGATGCGGCACTGAGAATCCATGTATCATTCACGAAGAGAGATTAAATCCACTAGGGTCTTGGTTTTTCGAGGACGTTATAAGTAAAATGGATAATTTGGCTGGTGAGCGATACAGAACCATGATGGACGAGGTTTTATTGCCGGAAATTAGTGAATTGCGACAGGAGAAAATTAAATTTAGGGTGTGCTGAATTTGAGGGTAACGTCAAACTTTGTTTATGCCAGGGTACGTATAGTCCCCTACCGGCCGTTTGACGATTCGATTCCTAGTGTCTTTAGCAACAACAAATATTTTTTTTTTGTGAATAAGGGGCTCTAACAACGTGGCATGGTGAGCATAAACAGAAAAATATATTTTCAAAATTTGTTCAGAAGCATTTTGAAGTCTTGATGAAACATATTTTTCTCGATTTTTCTAGTATTTCTTAATCTATTTCGCGAATTCACTTTTAATTACATTTATTTTATATATTTGATAGTATTTTCATTTAAAATACAATAGTTTCACTTTATAAAGCGAATTAATTTGAAATAATATTTTTCCAAGGGTTTAAAAAATTCTTTCCACCATTTTTCTGTTCAAATTCTAGTTAAGAAAACTATTTTTAATTTTCACTGTATTTATTGTCCATATTTACCACATCATTGTTCCATAATTTGCTAACAAAAAAAGTGAAAACGTTTATCCTTCGACATCTGGCAACCCTACATGCGGATCGTCGAATAGTTGGCAAGACTGCAACCAAGTAGTGTGGAATTTTAAGTAAGGAAGAAAATTTACTCCTGGAGTGCAATGCGAACAAAGAAAACAAGTGAAGTGTCCAAAAAGTCGACGCGATTCAAAAGTCGACGCGATTCACTCTGTCTCGCGTCATAACTTGATTATTTCATACTTTTACATACTTTATGTATTTTTATATAAACATGATTGGAATTTCTATAGTTAGATACAGTAACATCATCAGAAACCAGCTCGTGTATTGAAATAATCATCGAAGAGAGTAAGAGAGAGAGCTGAGAAACGTCATATCTTGGTTATTTCTTACTTTTTGCATAGTTTATGTAATTTTACTTCAACATGGTTGGAATTTGTATAGTCACTTATATACTCGTATACAATACCACTATCAAAAAGTTGCTCGTGTATTGAAATATTCAATGAAGAGAGTACGAGAGAGCAGAGAATGATTAACGCTTCGCTCGTTTTGTTTGTTGGCATTCGAGTGAAGAGAAATTTTGACTGTCTACTTTAGTACACAGTTTTTGCAACTGCCACGTCTGTTCTATGCCATAGTAATTTCATAAAAACTGATCACCGGGCTTGAAACAGCATGAGACGTGAACCTTCTACCAACGCATGTTTTACCTTGATGTTGAACCAACAGTGATATAATTCACCAATTATATATTTTAGTTGTGGAGGTTTTTATTTCTAAGTCGGTGTTGGAAGATCCATATTCCATTGATCCTGGTTGCTGTTGTAACAAATTTTGAATGACTTAAGTAGAAGTGGATGTCACTATTGAAGCACTTAGTCCACTGAGGACTGTTGTGATACTACGGGAAGTCACGTTATGTCCCTATCGTTGAAACTGTAAATTGAACTTCACCGGAATTCTGTAACTTTTGAACCATAAAAAATTCCTTCAAGCCATATCATATCCCATCCTGGTGTTCTAAGATGGGTTGTATATTAGTCCCTGACGAACCAATTATTTTAACTTCCTGAATATATATTAAATCCAAAAAGAAGTAAGGCCGTATATATTGTATGACTTACTGGTCCAATTGTAAGAAGAGTCCAATTTTTTTTGGAACTTTAGCCTCTATTATAACGTAGGTTATCAAATAACCGTACACGTGGTTGTTACAACGTTTTCACTTAATGGTATAATTGAGTCCCTCATAGAAATTTTGGGAAATGGTGGACAAATTTGTATACCTATGGCTGTGTCAGGAATCTGCCCGATAATACGTCTCTAAATTAATTTACGACCAAGCTTTTTTGCAAAACAAATTTCCGACTGCAACTGTTTTCCATCATTCGTATTTGAATAATTCTTCTAGGACTATCCATTTTCTACCTCAGAATCTATTTCTTTAGTACTCGAAATATACGAAATAGTACGAAATATATACAAACGTGAAACGGGCATTCAAACTCCAATTTTTGATGGCTATGAAAAAGCTTTTCAAAATAAACCATTTCCGAATCGGTGTAAACGTTATAGTACCGATCGTTAATTACTCTTGTCACAGTTCATTCATTTTGGAGAAATACAAAAAAGATTAAATTATTAAAAAATTATTTAAATTTTGTTAAAATATTTTGTTGTATTATTGCCGCTTTTGATGAGGTCATATTCTCAAATTTAAATTGTCTTTATGGTCTTCATTCCCAAGGCGGGGAGACGGAGTCATGAGAGCGCAAAGGATTTCAGACCGATCAGCCTCTATAGTTTCTTCTGAAATCGCTTAAAAGGCTAATCGACGCACACATCCGCACTAAGATAGATGGATCGCCCAAAATATCACGCATCCAACATGCATATCTAAAAGCCCGCTCAACCGACACAGCGCTGCACGAAGTCGTCAAAACTATTGACAGGTCCTTGGAACATAAAAAATATATACCCTCGCGGCCTTCTTCGATATAGAGGGTGCATTCAATAACATGAGCTCAGTGGCTATAGAAGAATCACTTGAAGATCTAGGCGTGGACACATTCCTCAAGAGTTGGATAGTGACAATGCTACATACAAGGTAAAGGGGAACCACGGACGAATCTAAAATGGAATGTGGAACCGGCTGGGGTGTCTTCTCCGAGAAGGCAAGCCTCAATTTATCATTCAAACTCCCAGACAAGTGCAGCGCTTTCCAAGCGGAGGTACTTCCCATCAAAGAAGCCTGCGCCGCACTTATACTACAGCGAAGAACAGAGTACATTGGAATATTTGTAGACAGCCAGGCGGCTCTCCTATCACTTAAATCTAACAACATCTAAACTCGCTAGTGAATGTAGGGAAAAACTTGTCGAGCTAGGCCGGTTGGCCTACGTGGTTCTTACTTGGATACCAGGCCACAAGGATCTCCTAGAGAACGAAAAAGCAGACGAACTAGCCAGGGCAGGATCCTCTTCCACCGAACTCCACATGGTGTCAGTCACAACGCCTATAGGGTTGGTCAAAAGAGGTATTTTCCTGCATTACCTTGAACGAGCGAAGATCAGATTGGAAACACATGGCCAGAATATAACATTCACCGGACTAACTCCCTGATTAGCCATAATCGAGGAGACATATCTAGGCTAAATGGCGTGCTGACCGGGCACTGGCCCATCCGTAATCACGCAGGATGGTTGAAGCTGAAATATAACATCCACTGCCGTGCCTGCGATGACGCAGAAAAGGAGGAGACGGTGATGCATCTCCACTTCAGTTGTCCGACTCTGATGAATAGACGCCTGAAGACTATGGGCCGTCCCTTCCTGCATAACCTCACTGAGATACACGAGATAGATCTAGGGGATCTAATGAGGTATCTCCGAAGTGATGTGGTATGCAAAACGGTCTCTCAAGACACTAATTAATGCTATCTTTAGCTATATTTGATGTATCTTTAGCACCCACGAAAACCAACCAACCAATGTCTTCCCAGTTTTTGGGATTATGCCCATCTTGAATGCGGACGTAAGCAAAAAAATCCAATATTTGGGATTATGACCGCTTCTGAGGGGGACTTGAGCCCAAATTTTTGTCAATTTGTCAATCAAAGAGTAAATTACAAAAGCAACTCGAACTCGGTGAAATGGCCTAATACTTCGTCGTCATCAAGAGAACGCGAAGAGAAGTATAGCGGCTCTTGTCTATTTCTCTATGCTTATTCCCAGTTATTTTTAATGTGTTTACAATTATGCTCATAGTGCTCTAGTGATCAATATTGTCCTCTATTGTGTGTATACCACCACGTATACTTCTTTTGCTTCTTTTGCCAGCGTAATGTAAGTAGTTATGTTCTCCAATGGATATGACCTGCTTGTGGTAGCTGGTGATCTTGAATTCTATGAATAATAGATTTTGATAGTCACTAGAATGTTTATTGATAGGGGTGTGAGCCCAAATCTTTTTTGTAGAGAATACGAGTAAAAGCCTGCACCATTAAATTGTTTTGTTCTTTTTTCCTGCGTCCAAGCATTTGTACATAGAAGCTTTTCAGATATTAATATTCTGGCAATATAAATCGAATAATTTGTCTTTTTTTGTTGTTTGGATGCAAATATAACGTGTTTGTAGCTTGTCGAAAATATATTGCACTTGTGTGCAAACACATTGTGTTTGCTATTCAATATAACATGTTTGGGACACAATGACTAATAGGTTATACTATATGTATTTGTGACCCAAATTGGGCTTTGGTTGTTGAAAACTGCTGAAAGCAAAAACGTGGCACACTATAAAGAAACAAAAAGCAGCAGACCCTCAATTCATGTAAACAGTGCTTGCAAACATGTACATGGTCCCTGCAATATGTTGCTGGGGACGTTACTTTTCAGCGTGTAGCTGTCCAACTATTTGTGAACTTGTGCAAAGAGTGAAAGATACGAAACCAAAGTTTCCATCAAATAATACACGTTTAGGTTCATCAGAAATAAATATAAACATCGTCCATGTTTTCAAAAAAAAAACTACTTTACTATTGGTGAAAATGTAATGATATGTTTTTCACAAAAACCTAAAAATAACCTGTCTTTCTCAAGATTTGGATTTAAAATTCATGGGTATCATAAAATATATACAAAATTAAATAACCCCAAGAAAAGGCATTGGGTTTTATTTTATTGGGGGTTATGTACCATAGATGAAACTAAATAGCTCCCAAAAAAAAAGAGTCCGTAAAAAATTAAGTAACACCCAAAAATATATAGAAAACTTATGGGGGTTATTTCCTTTTATTATTGCGGGTTATTTCCCAGAGCCAATTGTTCTGCATTAACAGTCAAAAAAAATCAAGAAATACAAATAAATTTCAAACTTTCTTAAGCACAATCACGACACTTTTACTAATTAGGTGGAACACCAGAACATTACTTCCCTAAACGACTTTTCGTTATAGGCCTTTGAAAACCCTTTCCTCGGTTTGTAGCAGCAAGTAATTGCCCCAGTTTCAACTTTGCACTGCCACGTCTCTGTGCTCACACTACAAACTAAATGATTCAATTAAATATGTAGAAGACTCGATCTTATAAAGGGTGATACGTTTATGAGGTACTTTTTTCAAAAATAATAATAATAAATTTTATCGGGAACTCTGTATTATCAAACAAAAGAAACATTCTTTACATTTATATTTCAAAGATTATACTGAGGTATGTTTTTATGCCGTACTAAACTACCACTTGACTACTTTGTATAGGGAGTTAAGCGAAAAACCCGCCTATTGTCTATTCTGAGGTTCCCATTTTCGATGATGCGTTCAAGTGGTATTTGGCGATTGACGCGAGTAATGTTGGCTTCTAATTACTCGATCGTAGCCGACTTTACGTAGCATCAAAGGAAAAAGTCTAGAGGTGAGATATCACATGATCTAGGCGAGAAATTTGATGATTCGAAGGCGTGTAATTAACCTTTCACCGATATATTCTCTCAATAATGCCATGCGCCGTCACGGGGCTCATTTTTAGGCAGGAAAGAGATATCGCGATAACGAACGCCATACACATTTACTTTCCGGACAGCCTCATTTTTGAAGATATATGGCCTCCAGCCTATAATCCGCTTCAAACCGTTGCTTTGTCTGTATGCAATGGCGTCTCTTGAACCTCTTCGGATTGCTCTGCTGCTCAAGTACGGGCATTTTGCTAATTAACGTAACCATTTAGCTGGATATGGGTTTCATCGCTAAACAAAATGTTGACCGAAATCACTGGATCTTTTTCAAGCATGCCTAAACCTGAATAATTTGTAAACGCTGTATCGGGATAAATTTGTGGATTGCTGAAATGTCAGACCATGCTGACCAAAAAATAACATGACAGTTTGGTCTACCATACAATCCCTACTGGAAAAAAACCCCTAAATGAATCACCCATTACTAAAGCCAATATACCTACGCCATTCCAACGTAGACTTCTTTATATTGTTGTTGGTTTTTTCCTTTTCATTCATATTCTTACATACATAGTACATCTTTCTTGCGTTGGTTGGACTGCGGGGACCCAAAGTCATGTTAAAAACGAACCATAACACAACAATGACGGCCAGCAATGCTGATGAAAACCGAACCAAAAAATACCCTATTGCATTTAAAAAAAAACCCCCAGACAGTCTGCTAAAATAAATGAATGAATTAACAAATGCAAATTCAACTCGATTCACTAAAGTGTCGCCAACATCTTAACAAATTTATAATACCTCATGCCACAATTGCCATTGCGACACACACTCACGCATGCAGTTGGATTGTGTGCAACAGCTCCTCCGTTGGCGTTGTAGCATGTTGAGGTTGTTGCTGGTTGTCGTCGTCCGTTGTCTTTGTTGCATGTCTGCCTCAACGTATCTGTTTCACAGTGCAAGAGACAATGAAATTAAATTGCCATAAGGGAAGAACCAATACGACCCAAAATTCAGGTACTCGCTGACGTTCTCACTCACTGATTGACCGACCGGCTAGTTTGGTGAATTGTAAAGAATTTACATTTGAGGTTTTCGTTGATGTCGTTGTTGTTGTTGTGTTGTTCCTTAGTTTATCTGACTTTTTGTTTTAAGACGGAAGCGGATGTTTTAAGAACCCTAGAATGACAATAAAACAAATTCAATTGATTTTTGTTGTCTTTCGATTTTAATTTTCGGCCACAGTCGAACGACAAAAGGGGAGAGAAAACTATAAGATATTTTACGACAATTTTAAGACGAATATTCGCTTGAAATTTATTGCTAATATCGTATTTGTATTAAACTTAAGTTGTTACAAATATTAAAAACAAGTTTTTCGTTTGGGTCTGACAATAAAACACAATTTCGACAGCAGCATAAACAAAAGACTTAAGCAGCAAACGTTATTATATTCGTATGAATATTTCATTGTAGATTGATTATCTTAGATTATTAAATATCATAGCGTAATATTTTCGGATTCGATTAAATTGAAAAAAAGACTGGTTTCCCATTACATCCCACGAAGTGATTGGGGAGAGCTTCTCACAACCAGTGAGCTGTGTGCGTTCTAGTTTTACACTCACTGATTGGTACCTACAGTTTTACACCGGTTTCGAACGGTATTTTTGAGAAGACGTTTCATGGCTAAATACTCGATAGTGTCGCCGTCACTAAGCGAGGTGACCACCGTCGAAAGAAATTTAAGGTGGTCAGAGTAGTAAGCGAACCCACGTTCTCATGAACAAGAGACGTATATACTACCATCGCACCCCTGACGGCCACGTTCACTAGTATAGAACTAACTAGTTCAAAAATGGCACAATGGAGACAATTTTTCCCAAACATAGGACATCAGAATGTTAATTTCTAGGGCTAGTTCTATAGTATACCACAATACTAATTATGAACTAGTATTTTTTCCCACTTGATTGTCTATCGAAAGAGCAAAAAGTCCAAACAACATTTAACACCTACACAATTTTTGACATTCTAAAAAATAAAAAGCACTTAGTTCTCGTTAGATTAGGTAGTAGTGGCCGTCACTATTGACACACTTAGTCCAATAAGTACCGGTGTGATACCATGGCACATCATATTGTGTCCCCAACGTTGAACCTGTAAGTTTACCTGGTATGGTTAAGAGTTTTCTTTTAAAAATGCGCTTGACTTGATTTCTTTCTAAACGAAATTGTAAACTACATACAAAACCCAAAAATTACAACTGAAAATTGGGATTTATATCATGGAAAAAAGTAGCCATTCGAAAAGCAAACATTCGAATGTATTTAAAAAGTTATGCTTGGTAACATACAAGTGAATGTAACGTAATGCACACAAGTTCTATGGGTACGTACTATTTTACATCCTTACATTATCGAAAGTAAAGTTACAATAAAAATAATTCTTCCATTTCTTAAATGTTTGTGTCTCAACTCAAGTTCAAAACCCACACAGGTTGTTAGTATACAGTGAGCGACGAACGATCATGTCATGCTGTTAAGTTAATTGTGAAACTTAACACACACACACACACATTAATACACCAACACACTTAGACTCACATATTCAAGTCAAAATCTAGCACAAACAAATCCCCCTGCAAAAAAAAACACACTAAACTCGTAGGCGTGCAACATTTGACGTAAATCAAAGCCATAACAATATAAACTGATTGCCAAGAGACAATGAATAATAAGAAATAAAAGCAACACATCTTAAATTAACAACATCTGAGTTGTTTTTAGTTAAAAGAAGTCACAACTTATTTTGACTTTTCACCATCCATCCATTAGGCTGTGGACTCAATCAATACATTTGCGTAGTCAAGCAAATGCAATTACATACAGGGCCACCCACATTGTGGGCATAAAGACGGCCGTGGATATTGCACAAAAGTTGTGATCCTAGAAAGGATTTGACTCAACGTTGGTTATAGACAACATAATTAATTTAATGAATGTGCATAAATTGACGTCCTACGTTTTGTTTCGCTCGCAACAGTGTCAAATACAATGCAATTAGAAAATAACACAAGGATACAATAGATAAGTAAATACATACAAATATGATATTCAACAGTTTTTAAATGATTTAAATTTATTTTCGAAAAATAGTTGACAAAACAAAAGACTTAGGGCACAAGCGCTTATATATGAGAGAGAAAGAGAAACAGAGAGAGAGAGAGAGAGGTAACAATGTAAGTAAATTCGGCAACGATCTAGAACTATAGACCGCGAGCAGAGATTCTTAAAAATAATAGAAAAGGAATGAATCTGAATGAATTTTGGAAAATGTTATATCAATTTGCACAGACCTACTTTGTGGGATCCATAATGAATTCTACGTAAGGAATACAAAAACTCTTCCTTGATTTTTCGCAGAGTAACGGCTATATTTGAAGTATCTTAATTGACGAAGTATAACGTACGTAGAATCCTCATGAATCTGTTACTGCTAGTTTAAATCGAAAACAGCTTAAATTATTCAAAACAAAATGCTAGCTCGATCAACGTGTTTCTCTACTTTTTGTATATCATCTATATCTTGGCATTACTAGCATCGTTACTATCTCTTAGTCATGATCCTCCTCATTTCCTGCATATGTACTAGCATATGGCTACCAAACCCTAAATATGATTGAAGCAACGAACAATGCGTGGTATTGTAATTTTCAAAAGTCACTCATACCGAAAGAAACCCCAAATATACGCGTCACTATTCATGAAATGCATGAGGGTTCATGCTAATGGTAATGGGTGTTATGCAAATAACTTCAACAGACTGTTGTTGCTGCTCTGGATCATGACAATTACAATGTAGGCTTAAATAGATACCAACAACAACAAAAGAAACAAAACCAAAAACAACAGACAAACCGTCAAAACATATACCCAGTTTGGATCGTTGGTTTCTACCAGCAAATCAATTTTTAAGATTTCCGCTTATAAGCGAACAGAAAAAGTATCAATTTATGTATTTTTTTTTCATCTTAAGCAATTAACACATAAAGAACGTGGGTGTTGTTGAGGTTTCTCTGCTTGCTTATGGTTAAACGAGTAGGTTGTATGCCTTTTTAATGGGATCGTATTGTAAAAGAGTTTAACATTTTGTTGCTCGATTGATTGAAATTTAAAGCATCAGCAACAAAACCTCAATCAGGTTTAAAATGATCAAATGATTATGATTCAGATTAAGATAAAAAAAAACAAAAAAAATAAGACTTGATTGTGTAGTTTAAATTTATTTCGAAATGAATGAAAGTAGCAAATTGAAAAAATAACTAAGAAAAACTTACTTGTTTTAGAACTGAAATCCGTAAAGATCAAGACCAAGTTGAGAAACTTTAGCGCGACTATTGCGATATTTGCTGAATATGGTATATTGTTGCAGCTGTTGGTAAAACTACAATTGTCGTAGCACAAGCCGTTAAACACAAACCAATGTAGATGGCAACAACAACGACAACGACGACGACCACGACGTCGGCGACGACAATGATGGTGATGATGACAAAAACGAAAACGTGGGCGCAACAAAAGGATGTTTGTCATTCATTCTCTATACAACAACACTCCGATTACATACCATGTTCTTAGTATGTAAGGCCTACACAGAGAATTCGCACTAAAGCCATGATCTTATTGTTCCACTACCATGACGTTCACTTTTACATATTCAAGATATGATTATTATTATTACGATATGTTAAATTAAATGCATGTGTTAATGCTTTTTCGCATTTCGCAATTGGTCGCAATGAGAAAAAGAAACAACAGCGAGAGAGAGGGCGAGGTGAGTAAGAAACAAAAGATTTAAGACACGAACTTTGCTTAGCACATCATCACCGTGCGAATTTGAACGAAATTTCGGGTCTTATATTGAATTTATTATTTTTCTTTTTCTACAAGTTTATGCAATCAAATTGACAAACATATTATATTTACAATTATTTTTTTTTTGCAATTTAAATGCGCTAACATCAACCGCATTCGTTGTGTTCTCCACGAATTTCAAAACAAAACTGCATTCATGTTGGATTTCAATCAACCTACAAACCTTTGCGGTGCCCACAGCTACAGATCACAATCGAACATGTTGTGAGTGTGTGTCTGGTGCTGGAAAAACCTGTATGATCACATGAGATGACGACAATGTTGGCTTACAACAAACCACCATCAACGACACCACCAAAAACAGGCATAGTCTTGTGAATAAATTCATTCATAAAATTAACATCCATTGAAGATTGTGTGTAAATTATGCCGCACAAGTGTGTTCGTATGTTTTGTACTTTGTATGTGTGTATGTGTTCGTACAGAGCACTTTGGCAAACATTGTTACTATACACTCTCCCAAAAAAATACTCTTGTTCCGATTGAGCTCAAACTTGCTGGATAGTTAGTCAGCGCTATATATGTACATTAGGTTGTACTGAAAACGACGTTTTTCAGTGAATTTCCCGAAGATGAGTACTGAACAGGCGGCATATCTTAAAAATGGTTTAAATTAACCAACTATTGCAGCCAACTTTGTTGTGCCATGTTTTGTTACTATCATGTACATTAGGGTAAAGAGAACAACATTTTGGAGGGCTGGGGGTGGGATCTCAAAAGATGCGTATTGAACAGCTGATTGAAGGAACGTCAAACTTTTTTTATACGAGGATTCTTATAGTCCCCTACGCATAGAGTGATCATATCTAGAGAAACGATTTGTTTCAGTAAATTTACAAATGGTGGTGTGTTGCATATAGACGTTGCATTTTGGAAAGTATTGCTTTAATAATACCAGATAGAGGCAATGACTCAAACCAACCTACAAGAAAACAGCAACGGCATTTCCTGTTGTGCGTTCAAATTTTTGTGTAAATATACCACAAATATATACTAACAATAAAAGATAACAAAAAAATTCAAAAATACCTTTAAATCCCACAGTTTTTCATCAAAACGACATGAAAAATGTAAGTCAACAATTTTTTTTTAATTCCACCTAGTGTAATTCAATTTACGTCAAATAACTCTCGTAGAGTGTGAAATGAAATATCAGAAGAGAAGTATGACAGCTCTATATGACACTACTCTATGCCCCTACCAGCCGTTGAAGTTTCTATTCCTGGTGTATTTTGATCAAATTAAATTTGTTTTGGTCAATATGGCGTTGAAACGATGTGTCGTGATGAGCATAATAAGATAAATATATTTAAAAATTGTTGACATGTTCTCGAAAATTATTGTCGTACCATCGAGCAGTTTTTGTTATTAAGTGAAAGCGTTATCCCATCTGATTTCAGTATTTTCGTGCCGTTTCACCCTGCAACTGTCAAATTCGTATGTATTTTGTGTTTGTTAACCTTTATTGTTGGTATACATTAGGGCGGGTTAATTTTTTTTTTGATGAAGCGTATAGCAAAAACGTAATCTATAGGTGATTTTGAGATTTTGCTCAAGAGACCATAGCTCTAAGTCGGATTTGGAGCCCCCCAAAATTTCAAAATAGATATTTTTCCGTATATACATAGAATAATTTAATTTAATTCGTCATAAAATCGGATAGAATTATAGTAGATTTCTCAATGTGGGCTTGTTAGAAAGGTATTTATATTTATTTTTTTATTTTTAGTAGAGATTTTAGGATTTTTTTGTCGAAAAATACTCTAAAATGAACTTTTAACTAATAAATTCTGAATTTTCTTCGATTTTTTTCGAAATTTTTTTTTGTAGATTATGAAAGTTCAGATAATTTCCAACAACTTTAACTACGATCAATTTTTTTGTTTTCGAACTCCTTTTTGTAGGAAAATCGATCTGAAAAAATCAACATTTTCAAGGTTTCAACAAAAAAACACTATTTTTACATTTTTAATTCAATTTATTTTTAAATATTATTCTCAACCTACAATTTAATGTTTTAACGTGGTAATATTATTTTTTAAGGTCCTTTTTACTTTCCATTCGAGGAGTTTTCTTACGACTTTGTAATGACACTGCCATAACTCCTTCACGATTCTTTTCTATAACTCGTTTTGAAAACACTCGTTAATAATTATACATGTCTTTCTGTTCCTAGTATGTGCATTGGAATTTCTGGATCAGCCAGTGGTGGTTCATCGAAATCTAAGTATTCTACCAAGTGATCATATGGAATCTGTCGAGTAAATGCTGGTTCAAATAATATATCGTCGTTATTCATATCAACCATATTGACATAATCGGTAGCATCGAAATTTAAGATATTTTTGTTGTAAACTCTGAGTTTAGTTGGATCGTACAATTTTTTCTCAATAGTGTAAAATCTTTTTGATAGCTCTATCCCGTATTGCTTTTCGATCATCAAATAACATTGTTAATAAGATATTTTCTGCATGTGCGTAATATGAGTTGTTTTGAATTACACCATCTACAATATTACGTAAGTTTGGTTGTAAGTATCGTGTCCAACGTATAAATTTTAATAAAAGTGCACTGCCGTACACTACAGAGTTATGAAACTTCACATCGAAGTACATTGGCACATAAACTGTAATAATATAAACTGCCAAAGTTTTTAAATTGGTCGATGGTGTATTAGTTGTTACATATATAATCGTAGTAATCCACTTGCTTTGGTTAACCAACGAGAATGTGCAATTGGTCCTGGTTTAATGTTAGCTAAATCAACTGGAACAATACCATTCGAAATTACTTTAGCTATTTGATATAAATATTTAACATCTGTTGATAGTTCGAGCTCATGTTCATGATCCATCATTGTAGGCATATTCTCCAGTGGTACTGGATCAAAAATGAAATGTTTAGATCAATTAAAATGCAATTATTTTATTTTAACTTTATTCCAATCGAAAAAGTAAAATAATGAAAATAAATAATGATAATAAATGATGATATTAAATAAAATAAAGTGTTACATACCTGCAATTTCTCACATTCTTGAATAGCTTTGAATAACTTTCCACTTGCTGCTCGTGGTCCACTGGTGACTGTTTTGTCCAATGCTTGATATAAATGACGAAATGGCAGTTCATTGAAATGAAGCAGACATATAAACCAGTGAATTGGTCTATTTAACTGTTTTTCAAATAATCGTAAAACACCATTTTCTGTTCCAGTGTTTGCTGGCATATGGTAATTAATTGATCAACTGTTAATGTTTTGTTGTTGAAAAATTCATTCAGTTTTCTGTGTTTGGTTTTTGCATCTTCTTGACTAGAGTTGGGTAGTTCATGAACTACCTAGTTCATTTAGGGTGACCAGACATCACCCTCATGAACATAATGCACATGTACGATACGGCGAGTATGTTCTTTATTGTTACGACCGGGCACCTGAAATGATCGAGTTCGAGAACTAGTGAACGAGTTCGACACAAGTCTATTCTTGACTACCCAAATTTACATATCTTTCAGAACAACTAAATGCGGTTCTTTCACCATAGTGGTATGAAATTTGTCCTTAATTTTCTCTGTAGTTAATGAGTCATCTTTTCTACCATCGAAAGAGAATGCAGTTATGGAAGAATTTGTATGTCGTGTACGAAGCACTGTATCTCTAGATTTAACTTTTTCTCTAGCCACTTTTGATTTATCCATAATAACAAGATTACCATGAACATCTCAAAAATGTATATCTTCGAATAAAGCTGTTGCTAAACATGAAGCGACTCTATCTGAAACACCGAATCTATCACACATCATAGCAAAATTTAAGGCATCGTATCTTTGAGTATAATGACCTCGTTTCATTTGGACAGTTGCTTCTGGAACTTCTGTTGTTGCTTCATTTTCATCTTCATCCATGTGTAATTCAGGTGGTTCGTATGTTTGATCATCGGTTCCAGTTGTAAGTGTTGGTATTGTTGTAGCTACTTCTTCAACGTCTTCCGTATATTCAGGTATTGTGAATTTTCTATCATTATGCTGGTCCATCATAAATTCTTTTAGATGTTCTGGAATCAATCCACACGACCATTCTATTGTTTTTAATTTGCAATTACATTTGCCAATATAAAATAATTCGTTTATTGAATCAACAAATGCTTTAAATTCATCTCATTTGTTTCTATGTTGTACATGTTTCTGGTATTTATCAAGCAAACCAGTTAATTTTTTGAAAACACTCTTTCTATTAATGATTTCAATATTTAATTTACACCAAATTTGGATCAATTTATGTGTTACGTGAGGAGTAAAAGTTTTATACGAGAACATTTTGTTTTCAAATTTAGCACGATCACTTAAAAAATAATAATATTTTAAAATGTCACATTTAGTAGGCAACCTAAGATCATTTAAATCTCTTGATAAACCAAAAACAACAATATCTTGATGAGGGATGTTAGTCAATCTAGACTCAAAACTTATTGATGTTGTTGCTTCCATTTGCGAAGACACCGCAGACGATGTTGATGGTTCTTGATTATACATAATAACTTTGATAGTATCACTGCACTCTTTGATTGTGTCACACTAAATTTAAAAATAAAAAAAAATAGTGGTATTGTGATAACCAAGATAAAAATACCTTTTTGGGGTCTCCAAATCCGACTTAGAGCTATGGTCTCTTGAGCAAAATTTCTCAGAATCACCTATAGATTACGTTTTTGCTATACGCGTCATCAAAAAAAATCGTTCCATACAATTTGACCCGCCCTAGTATACATACATACATGTGTGCCTAGTTTGGCAGAATCTGGGTGCGAAACAAAAACAAAATCCCTCTTGTTGTTGCATACAATAAGAACAACACCTAATGCATAAAATTTTAATTTTACTAAATTTGAAATGATATTGACTTACAAAGTACTTTAGAATGTTATGTTAAAACTTTTTGTGAAACATGGTTGTCTACTCTAACAGCCTCGCCCACCTTCCAAACGTAATATCTTGAAAACGAAATAAATTAACAAAAATATTTATAATTTCATAATTTGAAGCTTCGGGTTTGTATGAACAAGCAACACACCTTCTTCCTTTCTTTTATTGGCTATTTTATGAGGTCAGATGTCTTACACATATTAATTAAACAAGCAAAAAATAAATTCTCCAACTGGTTTTATTCTTTGCCTTTCCTAGCCAGTTGGTAACACCAAGGATACGGAGGGGTTCTTTGGTCTGGTATTTCCAGCGGAGTCTTGGTCGTTCCTGATTCGCCTAGCTATGTCCACGTCGCAATACAAATTATATAACTCTCTGGTTCCAACGACGTCGGAACTCGCCGTTTTCTATAACAGGACCATATTTTTTTACGGAGAATTTTTATCTCGAATACTCCCAAGTGTTTTTCATCCACTTGCGATAAGACACAAGTTTCGGACCCATATGCCAGGACAGGTAAAATGAGATTCTGGTATAGCTGGACTTTTGACTGTCGAGAGAGAGCTTTGTTCTTAAACTGCTTGCTAAGCCCAAAATAGCACCTATTTGCAAGCACAATTGTCATATTTATTTCCAGACAACAACGTCAGTCTATGTTCACGGCGGATCCAACGTAGATAAATTCATCTACCTCTTCAAAATTGTTGTCGACGTTTAACGACGTTTAAGTGCGGACTAAGTCGAGAGGTTTATCTAGTCGTGGACACTATCAATTTTGTCTTGCCCTTATTAACAGCAAGACCCACCTTCGCTGATTCTTTTTGATTCTTGAAAATACTGCAGTAACCTCTCGCAAATTTCTCCCAATGATGTCTATGTCGTCAGCATACACCAGCACCATTTTTTCGTGTTGATGATCTTGTCCATATTTACTGCAGCTTTTCTCATTATTTTCTCCATTAAGAGATTGCACGAAAGTGTGTCACTTTGTCTCAATCTTCGCTTGGTATAAAATGATTCGTTGAGGTCTTTCCCCACCTTCACTGTTGAGTTGCTGTTGGTCAGCGTCATTCTACAGAGGAGGATTAGTTTTGATGGAATCCCAAGTACAGACATAGCTTCGTACAATTTTCCCCGTATGGGGCTATTGAAAGCAGCTTTGTAATAGACAAAAAGATGGTATGTATCGATTTGCTTTTCTTGATTCTTTTCCAGGATTTGGTGTAGCCTGAATATTTGTTCAGTCGTGAACTTGCCTGGTCTAAAGCCACACTGGTAAGGTCCAATCAGGTTTTTAATAAATTCAATTTTTTTTCTTTCACATAATACGCCCGACAAGATCTTATATGCGATGAATAAAAGACTGGTACCGCGAACACACGGATCACCCTTTTTGAAGACAGGACATAATACACTGAGACTCCATTCATCATAGATTCCCCCAACCATATACCGCATAGAAGTTAATGCATGTGGGTTAACAGTCCTTTGCCAACGGCCTTAAAAAGCTCAGCGGGTAGTCCATCCATACCAGCGGTTTTATTATTCTTAAGCGGGGAGATTGCCGTTATAATATCGCCTTGGTTGGGGTGGGTACAATCAAACACTGTCTTCCACAATCATGACTTCCTGATCTTCAGTGGAAGAATCTGAGTGGAGTAGTAATGAAAAGTTCTCCACATTTTAAGCACACACAGCTTATCTGCCACCAGATTCCCATTCTCGTCCTTCCAGAAGGCCCGTTAGCCGATCTTCTTACCGTACGGAAAAATTTTCGGGATTCATTATTCATGCAGCGTGCAGCGTCTTTTTCAACAGTTGCAATGCCATTGCCTACTCTTCTGCGGTTTTTGATAGCCAAGTTAAATCCTTGCAATGGTTTCCAAAGAATGGGAGATGTGTTGGGGGGAGTATTCTGATCTAGCAGGACAGTGAGCTTTTGTTGGTAGGCTTTTGATATATCCGGTATTTGCAGCTTGTCGATATCTAGCTTTCCAGTGTTCGGCTACATACGTTTTTCGCCCTGCTCAATTTTGTGCTAACTTTCCGTTAATGAAATAAGACTGATAGACTGTGTTTACCGATGGTTGGTCGAAAGACACTTTCCTTTCCCAACTTGGCATTAAAATCGCCTAGAATAGTCTTAACCCTAGAAAGATAACCTTATATTTTTATACATTAAAGATAACCATACGTCTTAAAGACGTATGCTAGTTTGAGGTCTAATTAGTAAATGTTCCAAAATATTTTAAACTAACATTTTTTTCAAATTAATAAAATTAAGTCTTGCTCTATAAAAAAATGCTATCTAAAGAACAGCCCTCAAATTCTAAACTGCATAACCTACGAACAGTATGCCCTTTAAAAATCAAAGAAATAAATAAATGTTTATTTGTCATACGTCTCAGAGACGTAAGTTAATGTCATGGTCAGGGAAGCGTTCGTATACTTCGTCCAGATGCTCATAAAATGATTATTTGACCTCATCGACTTTATCCTCTGTCGACATGTTGAAAAATTAAGTTCGCTTTGATGCGAATTGTGGCTATGCGTTCACTCACTGGGTTGAACTTTGAAACTAGATGCCGCAGTCTTTTGCCAACTAGAAGTCCGCACCCGAATTCGTGCTTTCGCTCATGGCAGTTGTAGTAAATGTCGCAGTTTTTCTTTCTGGTGCAACCATATCCAGTCCATCGCATTTCCTGGATAGCTGATATGTCAGCTTTATATTGTTCGTGTCAGTTGGAAAGTGGCACCCGTCCTGAATAGTGTTCCGACGTTCCAGGTACATATCCTTCAATCGTGGTCCTTATAACGTTTGCGAGGGTCGTCAACAGTTAGGGGGTTTTTTCGTATATTGTAATTTTTGTGTATTTTCATTGCCTATATAACGGGTCACAGGTCTTAAAAAATAAAAAAATGGTTTTCCATTACATCCCATTAAGGAATTGTGGACAGGTTCTCACAACCAGTGAACTGTGCGCTTTCTAGTTTTATACTCACTGAGTGGGACCTACAGTTTTACACCGGTTCCGAACGGTAGTTTGCTAAGCTTTTTTTCATGGCTAAATACTCGATAGTGTCGCCGTCACTATGCGAGGTGAACCTAGGATCTCATATATAAGAGGGGCGCACACTAACCATTGCACCACCGACGGCCACAGGCCTTGGCAGACCTAAAATACGGCATTGAAGAATAAATGGAAACTCCATAGAGTAAATATACCTAAGAGACTATCTGTCTCATCTGACGTTTCATTTCATTTCTCTGAAATCGAAAGGTAGGTCTCATAAAGATATGTTCGATGCAAATTGACTTACACCAGGTGGAGTCACAAGAACTATTGACATAAATTTGTCATGTGGTTTAGGTGGAGAACTGAAATATAAACGTATTTTTTACTTTTTTGTTATCTTTTCTAATTAGTATACATTAGTGTTGCATTTAACATAACAATTTGAACACACAAAGACAAAATACCATTGCTGTTTTCTTTTTGATTGGTTTCAGCCATTGCCTCTACCTGGTTTTATTAAAGCACTACATTTCAACATGCAATGTCCATATATATGCAACCACACCAAACTAGATATGAATTTTGCCATATGGTTCTAATAAAACAGACCGAATAAATGAATAACTTACACAAGTGAATATGAAAAGTAGAGCACGACGAAACCACAAACAATACCATTGTTTGTGGAGAATTTGTGTTGGGTAAAATCGTACCTCATTTATTTTAGTTTTAGCCTTTAAGCGTAAAGCCCGTGTAAAGCCCGGTCTTCAGTTTTTAAGAAATTTTCGTTGCCATAAGAAGTACGTGAATAAAAAATAACGAACAGGGTTGGTACAGGTTGTTACGGCAAGGTTATTTCGTACGAAAACAATTGTTTGGAAGCGGAATTTTGACATTTCGATCATTTGAACAATTAAATATTGAAAAATAAAATGGAGTGCGTAGAGGAATTATAAATGAATTATTTGCAACATATATGTATATCCACAATAAAATTTTCCGTTTAGAGATAAATAACAAAATTTCTTACTAAAATTTCGCAAGAACGGAATACGGGGCTTAAGACTATTATTGCAAGTGGAACGATTCGCGGAGAGAGAACTGGAATGAAACTCTCTTCCATTTAAAATAAATCGTACAATCATTCTGCCTGCGGTTTTGCACTTTTATTTTTGGAGAATGCAAAAACATCTGTCTGCAAAGTGACACACAAAATACATCAGATATAAAATAAAAATAGAATGGAAAAAAAGCAAATTGTGACGAAATAAAAGCTTTTATTGCCGTTTTCTTTGTTTTTATTCGTTTCATTGAACTTTGATCAATCCTGACCGAATAATTTTTTGAGCAACATCAAAAAATGAGAGAAATCTAACAGATCTGCCAAAATGTCTTACCAAATGAAAATTTTGACATATCCAGCGATTTTTATAACAGTCTATCACGGCCTTAACTAGTATTTTCAGAAGATACAGCTACTACCTTGTATTTGTATCATGAACAAAACCTTTGAATCTGACAGAAGCGGCCAACTAAACAAGAAGAAAAAATTGAAATCAGCCGTTTATTGAGTTTACCTTCTCATTCTACCATTGAAGGGTCTTGAATTTGCTAAAAAGATTACACCATGGTTCTACCATGGATAACACCATGGTTGAAATATGAGGTTGTGTTCTAAGAACAGCTGATCGAAGTTTTTTCATGTCGTTGTACAGAGTTCTGTCAAATTTTAACTAATTTGTTTGTTTAATTAGTAAATACTTAATTCGATATAAATCCAGTTTGACTACATACTAATTTTGTTAATTAAATGAAAAGTTGTTTGTACAATTAAAGAAAGATAGAAAAAAATTGAAAAATCAACTGAGTTTGACAGATCTCAGATACATACACATGCCTTCTGCTACCACCTAATAATTCCATCATGGATTACACCATTTGGGTATGGTGAATTGGTATAGTACATGGTAAAATAAGTCAGGTAAACGCACTAGGAATTGTTACAACAAACACAGGCGTTTTGTTTTTGTTTGGTGTCCATAATCTGTCGAATTTTCTTCATGGGTGTATCTACTGTGAAAGTAAACAAAAAAGTACAACAACAAAATGCATGTGAATTTGACATAAGAGTAACACCTAAGCAAGAAATATGTTGAAATCACCTGTTCTAACGAGTTTACCTTAGTCATTTTACCATGGTATAGTCAGTGTTGCCAGAAGTGACGATTTATCGTCATTTTGACGATTTTTAGTCACAAAAACATAAAATGACGATTTGACGATTTCAGCTTCTGGAATGACGATTTTTAGTCTATTCCAAAATTGAAATTGTTGGTAACGCAAGAGCGACAGCTATATATATTTAAACATTAACTTTAACCCATCAAGGGATATTGGGTAGAAAAATTCCCCACAAATGGAACTATTTCTGAAATAATAGAATTATCTAGATTTCATTTTTGTAGGCGGACTGAGGAAGTATAGAACTATTAAAAACTTACGATATTAATGTATAAAACATACCGTGTCAATAATATACATATGTATGTAAATACCCTAAATATTATCTGTGTGACGTTTAATCAAATTCACACAATTGAATCGGTGGTCAGCCAATTAGGGGTTAATGAAAATTATTCATGAAGGACAAGAACTACATCGACTGTTCTTTTTTACCCTATAAAATATAAATTTACAATTCCTGTTCACATTTCTTTCAGAAATTTTAAATAATTTGATTTTAATTGTCAGAAAAATAGAAAAACGTTTTCCAACACATACCCATTTTTGTATTAAGCCGCCAACATTCTGCGTCTTGACGCCATGGAAATAAAAAGAATTCTAATTTTTGTCGTTTACGCCAGAAGCGTCGTCCAATGCCAGCTTTTGTTTTTCTTCCATAAGAATTCGTGTAAAAATTTGCACCGCCTACGTTATCGCTCCGATTGTGTTCGTACACATATTTGTCAACTCTGTTCGTCGTTTGACTAATAGTTGAAGAGATTTCGGAATAGAGTTTAAATAAAGATATATGAATTTTAAAAATATTACTATAACATATTGATTTAATTGCTTTGTTTTACTGTTTTCCCCCCACAAAAATATTGAAATTTGGTACAGCAATTGCAGTTTTTAATGTTGACGATTTTTTGACGATTTCGAAAAATAATTTTGACGATTTCTGCACCTCCAATTTGACGATTTGTGGCCGACTTTATCTGGCAACACTGGGTGTAGTACATAGCGGAGGTTTTTGACATTAGGAGTCAGTCTGATATTAAACGCTGAAAAGTAAACAACGCGAGTTGATAGTAAAATATAGAATTATGGTAAAGTGGTGACTTTAAAACTGTATGAGTAAAATAAAGGGAACTAAAACTGTTGTTGAAATTAATAACAATATTTTAAATCCTGTGGGAGTTTAAATTTTTTGCTCATAAAAATTAAAGTTTAATCAAATTTGTATTTTTTTACTGCAATTTTTATTTATTTATTAATTCTAGCATTTGTTTATTTAATGAATTCGAATTGTTTTTAAATAATAACGATTTCACTTTTTAAGTTAATAAAAATCCAATTTGTGAGCTAAGGTTATAAAACGAGGGGTTTTTAAAATTACATTTTCTTTTTTTGTAGAATCTTGTAAACATGAAAAATGTAGAAATACAGTTAATAGATGGAAGTCTAAACTTTCTTATTCTGTTAAATTTTAAAGTGCCACATATTAATATACATTATCAAATGTAAAACTGGTCATATGTACCGCGCGTCTAATTGTAAACAGGTTGAAATTTCATAGTCACCATTGCATAAAAATAAAAATTACTATGTATCCTAAACGGTGCCTCTAATCACAAAACCGAGCAAATTTTGTGATCACACACAATAATATAAAACTGTTAATGTCTCCTAAACGGCGAGTCTAATAGCAAAAATGAAAACATCCGATCATCTTTACAAAAAAAATATTTAAAATCGCAAATTGGTTGAAATTTCCTAATCACCATTATAAAACTGACCATACATATGTCCCACAAGGGCGACATTTCATTTTGCAATCAACATAAAAAACTGACCGTATACATGTAATAAAAGATGTTTCTAAACGCAAGAAAGTAGCATAGAACATCTCCCTATCGCAGCGGCCTCACCACGAAGAGTATGAAATGAAACGTCAGATGTGATATTTTCTGAGACCCGTGCGTTAATTAATGTTAATTTTTCCCCACCGAGGAATTTGACTATGATTTTATAGAGTAATTGATGTTGAATAAATAAATAAATTTTTAATTGATAGTAATTTTGTGGCGAAACTGATTCATACAGCATGGATTCTTTGAAAATATATCACTTTAGATACAAAGGGACTGTCCGACCATACGTGATAATGTGTAATATTGAATTTAAATTTTGTAGATGTTTTTTTTCAACAAAAATGTGGTAGATATGCTCTCACTTTTGGAGCTGAAATCATGCAATTGTCTGAAAAAGTTTCATTAGTCACTAGCAAACCCGGCAGACTCCGTCCTAAATATTAGTAGGGGGAAAAACAAAAAAAATAGCCTACAGCACTCAGTGATAACGTAGCATTATACTGGTGGAACAATTTTTAATTTTTACCCCCTACATACAAACTCACTAACACTTCCTCTTTATAATATTAGTATAGATATAGATTCAACTCAATACAATTTAGAACTAGCATGTATTCAAAATGGTACCAGGTCAGAAGATTGGTGTTAATAGATATCGTTTGATTTGATTAAAATATTATTTTCTTATCATAAATATTTAAAGTTTATTATTTTTACGTCGTGTCACTATCTAAAATACATTACAACTATAGATCTTCAGGACAACTTCAAGTATACCAAATTTTGATGCAATTCCTATTCATTTTCATTTAGTACTAATGAATATGTAAATCTTGTTCATGAGTTTGTGTTCGCTGACGTATTCGTGTCCAAAGATTCGGATTTTATTTGCATTATTGGCGGTATTAACGGCGAGGGTATATTAAGAGTCTGCGATAGAAATGATGAAAAGATATATATTTTTATTTTATGTTTGAAATATTGTTTGCATTACCTTTCCGGGACAAGCTGCTTCATATTGGTGTTTTAAACTCTCCATTTCGTAAACACAAGTAGACAATGCAGTACGTAATTCGCAAAGTAACACCATGTCCGATCGTAATTCATTGAAGGAATTACAAATATCTTCTGAGGGGGGCGGTGTTGGATCTATGCGAGCAAGAGCAAAGAAAACATTATTACATTATTACGATTAAATTATAATTTATAAATAACACTAAGTTAATTAGTCGACTTACCAACTCTAAACTCTTGAATGGCCTGCTCTAAAGCCTTAACCTTACGTTGCCCTATATTAGCGGGCAATTTCATCTTTTGTGATCTCAGCGAAACTCCCGAGCCCCGTAAATCCGCAAACTTAATGCCACTTGAGCCTATCTCAATAGCATTTACAACGGAATCTACTTTTGACGGTCTGGGCTGATGATGTAGCTTCTTCTTGTGCAATTTCTTTTCATATTTTCTAGCATTCTGTGCATTTGTAGATGCATCGCCTTGCTGGTCAGCTTGTGAGATAAGTTTTTGCAAATCTTGTGTCTTACGTTCACGCTCCTTTTTGCGCGCTTCGATTTTGCGCAGCTCATTGAGTAGATTTTGCTCTTCCTTCACCTGCTGGCTGGTCCGTTCAAATAATTTTTTTAGTTGCTCCTTGCGACGGCGTTCATGTTCTACATCAAAAACGAATGGTTTCTTATCATTATTGTTATTGGCGCCTGCGGACGTTTGCCCCTTCAGCTTAGAAAGTGTTCCAATGACTTCATAATAACGTTCCTTCAGGTCTTCTACAGTTTTCATGCCAAACTGTGAGCGGTCCCAACGATCGCCCATTATAATGAAACGTAAATCAAACCTAAATTTCCAAGACATTACAATACGACACTTGAATATATGGAATTTATCGTTATCACCTTTTAGCTAAGTCAAACAAATGATCTGTTTGCTCCTTCGACCATTTTTGCGCATTTGTTTGCAAATGTGAGTTGTATTCCGCCACCGTGTACTGTGGTACTTCAAGCTGTTTATTGAATTTGGCGAATGGATACTCCTTAAATTCATCACTAATTCTTTTCCAGTGATGGAAAGCAGCAGCATCGTTTCGAGCAGGATTTGAAAACGGGGCCCACTCCCATTTGCGAACCTTTTTCATGCCCAGACGGGCTTTGACTTGTTTGTAACCAGAGCCAATGCCCAGCGCAGTGTCGGTGGGCAACAGAGGCGGAGCATCTTTGTTGTCATTGTACAGCAAAGCGAAAACTTCCCGGTGCATTCCTTCCGGCCGCTTTGATGACCCCTTTGCTCTATAATCAATAAGAGAAGCGTAATGAATGTTTCCAAAATGTTTTTTTTTTTTTTTGTATTAACCCACTTCTCAAAGTTCCTCTTCTTGGTGGCAAGAAACGAATCACGAGTGATTTCTGGTGTATTGGGACGCTCCATCTCCAAAATATCTCTCACATCCGTAGTCATGATGCGGCTTTAATTCAAGATACTATTCCACACAAATATTTAAAGGTCAACAAACCAACACATAAATCGAGTGAAAAATGACAATATTTAGAATCCGTTTTCCGTCTTGTCTTCTTTGGAATTGAAGCCCAAAGTACACGTCCGATTCAGCGGCGCCGTTGATACCCAACATGATTGAAATATGAGGTCATGGTAAAATGAGTAAGGTAAACTCGTTAGAACAGCTGATTTCAACATATTTCTTGCTTAGGTGTTTCTCTTACGTCAAATTCACATGCATTTTGTTTGTGTACTTTTGTGTTTACTTTTACAGTAGATACGCACATGAAGAAAATTTGACAGATTATGGACACCAAACAAAAACAAAATACCTGTGCATGGTAGAAATATAATGGTAGATGCAGTACGACAACAAATACAACAAGCCAAAAACAACAGGCATTTTGTTATTGCTCAGTGTCTGTGTTGTGTCAAGTCAGCTGATAGAAAAATGATGAAAATGTAAAAAAAATTTGCAAAAAGTGTCATTTAGAAAATGATTGAGTGTTATTTGATATATTGAAAGTGTTTAAGTGTGAAAATTAAAACGTTTCTATGTAATTTTTGCAGAGAAATATTTCAAAAAGAGCAGTTGCTGGCGAACGGGGGTTGCAGACAAACAAATGTAAACAAATTTTGACATAAGAGAAAAACTTACTCACACTCAGTCCAGAAAAAAGTTCACATCAGCTGGGCTAGTGCTTCTACCATTTCTTTGTACCATGATCTACTGCGACTACTTGGTATTTTTACTATGGCAGTGTGGTTTATCGAAAATTTTTCGACGTGGTTGTGTTGAATAATTTTTTCTATGGTGAAGAAATTTGAGTTTAAAATCAAGTTAATGTATACCGCATTTCAGCTCAAAAGATTCTAGAATCGCCTTCGAAATCTAAACTGTTCAGGTATACATAGTTTGACTTTCGAGTGGATTTTGCTTCATTTTGACAACAACTAGTTTACCAACATTTATTTTATTTACTCATTAGTGGTCTTCTTGAAAGCTCGAAAGAACCTCGTAAAATCGAAAACATCGTAAACTTGCACAGCAAACGTCAAAACAAACAAATTTCCCATACAAAGCGCCTTGCACAAAAGTGGAAATTTTTCGAGCCAAATTTGCTGAGCAAACCTGGAAAAAGAAACGTGAAAATTTTTGACATTTCAATGTCAATATTTTTGTTATTGAAAAAAAACAGAGGTTTTTTGATTCATGTGAAAAAAATAAAATAATGGAATAGGTAAAGCAGATACTTTTAATTTTACTTTGTTTATTTACTTTATCAGCCCTTTTTTTGATAATTGCTGCATAGATACACTGAGCAACTTTATTTGGTGCCCCATGAAACGCTTCGGTGCAAACTTACGCTGAGCAAAAGTTCTAGGTTTTCTTGTTTGCATGAATACCACTTTTGAAATTCTTAAACAAACAAACAAGGTTTCCCATTACATCCCATGAAGGGATTGGGGAGAGCTTCTCACAACTAGTGAGCTACTCGCTTTCTAATTTTTCACTCACTGATTGGGACCTACAGTTTTACACCGGTTCCGAACGGTATTTTGAGAAGCTTTTTCATGGCTAAGTACTCGTTAGTGTCGTCATCACTAAGCGAGGTGAGCAGGGATCGAACCCACGTTCTCATGCACAAGAACCGCGCACACTAGCCATTGCACCACCGATGGCCCATTGAAATTCTTATTTACAATATTAAATATAGAAATGGGAAATTCAGAAAAACAATGAGTGGCAAAACTTTCATTATATTATATTATTATTATATTCAAAAGTGATAAACATCAGTTAATGTTTACGGCATTATTAAAAAAAAAAATACATCATAAATTTATTCAAATGCACGTGTTTTTGCAAAGACAACATATTTAATATAGATCGGAAAATTTGTTAGACATTACAACCAAAAATATACTAGGTTAATTGTAGACTTTATGGGTTTTTTCCTTTGTCATCTTATTTTTCTCTGCGTCTGTTTTATGCTCTGCGATCCGTATCTCAAGAGCTCTTTTTGTTGTTCTTATATACACAGAAAAAAAGGCGACTGTAAAATTTTACAAAAAAAATTGGTACGTGAAAAATCTCAGCACTCAATTACTTTTTGCAGTGATATACTGACAAATTACTCAAATATTGAAATGAAAATCGATAAATGGTACCAACAAAAAAAATGCATAAGATATACCCCAATATTTAACGAAAAAACGATACAAACAGCCACATAATTTCGGTTAGAGATAAGTTTGTACGAGCAGTCGGCGGCGTAACGGGCTAGACGCTGCCCGAAACGACGCTGTGTCACAAACATCGAAACGATCTTCCAGTGGATGAGAGGTCGAATCCTACCGCAACTGTTTATTTTTTTTTAAATAAACAAAATTTCTAAAATTTAGGCAACATTTTACAATTTAGTTTGTTAATATGTCAAATTCTTCCTCGACTAAAAACGAAAATATTTTTGATAAATAACGTACAAATATTTTCGTAGATGGGTGAAATTTTGCATCGATTGAAAAATGATATTTTTCCAATAAACAACCTACAAATATGGTAGCTGATATATGATTTTTTTTATCACAGGATTTTCAATTAATATTTTGTTTGAATTTTCGAATTTTTTAATTGAATTGAAAAATAATTATTTCTTTTTTTATATAACTTTCTTTCATCTAGAAAAGGAACGAAAGCTGTCGCTCGAGATCGAGGAACAGGCTGTAAATTAGTATTTTTGTTCAAATTCTTAGAAGGAAGGAATTCTTAGAAGAAGGTGGTGGTAAAACCTAAATAAAAAATTAATTTAAAATAATTAAGGGTCTTATCCCTTAACTCTGGATGAGCGATTCTCTCACTCTGCGTTTGCGTTAGTCGTGTTGTTTACCAACGTTGCCCAATCGGATCGTTCTATGTAAAGTCGCAGACAGTGATGAACAAATCGAATTTTTTTTGCAAAAAATATTAAAGTGTAAACATTTTTGGCATAAATTTACTTTAGTGAGAATTAAAAGTTTACACCGATTGTTTCTGCTTTGGCGGCGACGTAGAGACCTGGGAAAACCGGCGGAGTCGCTAAAGCTGACGGCGGCTATTCCTAATTATTACGAAATTGACCCGGCTGCCGCTGTGCAGAGTACAATTCTTAGGAAATTCGACCTGCTGTTATTATAATTGTAATGTCCCAATAAGCACGATTCGGATCCGACTTGTCGGAGATGATCTCGAGAACGGATCGGTTTTCGGTTCGTGATCGGATCAGCGAGCGGGAGAAATTCCCCTTTCGTTTTCGAAAGGATAATTGCATCCGATCTCGAAACTAAATCCGACGCGTCGGATAAACTAAATCCGACGCGTCGGATAAAAACCGGTTCCGAATCGGATCCGCGAAAGCGGAATCCGATGTGACGGACTCAAACCTGATCTGAATCGGATCAGAGAAAGCGAAAACCGATGTTTCGGACTAAAACCGGATCCGAATCGGGTCAGAGAAAACGAAATCCGACGTTCCGGACTCAAACCGGATCCGAATCGGATCAGAGAAAACGAAATCCAATATTCCGCGCTCAAACCGGATCCGAATAAGATCAGAGAAAACGAAATCCGATGTTCTGGACTCAAATCAGATCCGAATCGGATCAGAGAAAACGATATCCGATGTTCCGGACTCAAACCGGATCCGAATCGGATCAGCGTAAACGGAATCCGACGCGTCGGACTCAAATCGGATCCGAGTCCGACTTTGTGCTTAAAGGGGTATTGTCGTTTAACTCCACATGTTAATTCTTGGGAAATTAACCTGAAATATTCTGATTGTGGTTGTTTGTACTTATAGTTTATTCTTTGTAGTTTTTTTGCTTTTTGTGGTTGCACCGTCTGTTGTAAATCAGGACAATGCCATTAATTGATCGATAATACGGAATATTAAACAAAATATTATACGCCGCCGCCGTTTCGTACGTAATATGGCGGCGGCGCGGCAAAAAATCAAAAAACGGCGGCGGCGGCGTAAAGGTCTAGTCAGAATGCTCTGATCCAAGATTTATTTATTCAGGTTATAGCAACAGCTGTTGATGAGATTAAAGTGCCTAATATGTCAAAGTCAGCTGATGTAAACGCAATGTGAAAATAGCAATTTAATTTCAAAAGTGTTAAATTTATTCAAGTCGATTTTTGTAAAACCCTTTAATAAATATTTAACAAATTGAGTTCGCAAATAAATCCATCTACTTTATTAGAAATTCTTTGAAACTTTGTGAACAAACTAATAACGTAAACAAAAAAAATATGTAAACAAACTTTGACATATTAGGCACGAACAAAATGAAAACAATCAAATCAGCTGTACTACTGATATAACCTGCATGAATTAATCTCGCTCTGACCTATACGACAATTTCACCACCCCCAAAGTTTGCTGCGCTGAGTTGAAAAAGTAGTTTTTTAGCCGCCGCTCGACATAATTTATTGACATATCGGTGATCTTGAGACAATCGGTTATATATCAGTTATTGATTATCCTATCTAGTTCAAATAGGTAACATTAGTCGTGTTTTGGTTACAAGCAAGCGATTATCGCTTGCTAAGTTGCAAAGAAAACGGCTTTTTAGCGAGATGTCATTTTATTCAAAAATATGAAAAATGGTTAAAAACGGTAGAAGATGTCAAAATTTTTTTGTTTTAAACTTAGCGAACATGAATCTCGTCGCTAAGTCTTCGCTAAGTGCTTCATACAAAACAAGCGGCTTTATTAAACTATAAATCCTTGCGTAAATATAAAAAAAAATACTTGAGATGTTAGGGGACACCCGGTTGGAACGAAAATCCTTTCACTATATATTATGTACTAGTTAGTTCCAACACGCCTAAGGCGCCTGTTGAAAAATACGATAATTTAAATACATCTTTAAAAAAATATACTTTTTGTAAAATGATAAACTTTTTTTAAGAAAATTTTTTTTTCATAGAATGTATTTTTTAAAAAAAAAGGTATATTTTTAGGTCCTTTTTGTAAGAATATGTATTGTATTTTCCCGAAAAGGTCATTTTTTAAAGAGAAGTACTTCTTTTATTAAAACCTAATATTTTTTTTAAGAAAAGGTACTATTTTTAAGATGAAGTACTTTTTGATAAGAAAAAGGTACTATTTTTAAGATGAAATACTTTTTGTAAGTAAAAGTCATAAGTGTATGAATTTGTTTTACAAAGTACTTTTTTTTTAAGAACATGTACTTTTGAAAGAAGTGGTACCCTTTTTAGGAAAAGGATAGAAAATGTACTTATTTTCAGAAAGGCTACTTATCTCAAGAAACGAAACGAAAAGTTACTATTTGATTTTTAATAAAATGTACTTTTAAGAAAGCGAATTTTTGTAAGAAAAGGTATTTTTTTTAAGAGAAGGTATGTTTTGAAGATTTTTGAATATTTTTCAAATAATTTTGTTTAAGAAATGGGATTTTTTTTTAGAATTGTTTCTTTTTTCAAGAATGGGTACATTTTTAAGAGTAGGTACACTAATCTCAAGAAAAGTTATTTTGTTTCACAAAAAGGTACTCTTTAAAGAAAAGGTAGTTTTTTAATTCGTTGTAAGAAAATGTACTTTCTAAAAAAAGGTACTTATTTAAAAAAAATCCTTTTTTAAGAAAAGGTACTTTTTGTAAGAAAATTTAATTCTTTTAAGCAAAGGTACTTCTTTAAGATAAGGTATTTTTTTTTAAGAAAAGGTACTTTGTTTAAGAATATGAATAGGTAATTTTTTTTATCCAAAATTTACCTTTTTTAAGAAATGGCATTTATTTAAGAAAATTATCTTTTTTAAACTTCTTCCACTTTGGCTTTTCTAAATTTACTTTTTTTAGGGTTCAAACCCGCAATATATACTAAATATTGATTACAAGGCTCCACCTATAAACTCCATGTGTTAGTCTAGACACAAACCTAAGCAAAAGTACCCAATATAGTTCATAATACTGGGTTCTAATAAAGTTGTTAAAAAAAAGTTGTTTAATTTTTTTCAATGTGCGATAAGGAACTTCGTTCCAAAAATGGTTTCCCATTACATCCCGTGAAGGAATTGGGGAGAGATTCTCACAACCAGTGAGCTGTGCGCTTTCTAGTTGTATACTCAATGATTGGGACCTACACTTTTTACACCGATTTCGAACGTTATTTTGAGAAGCTCTTTCATGGCTAAATAATCGATAGTGTTGCCGTCACTATGCGAGGTGACCGCCGCCGAAAGAAGTGGTCAGAGCAGGGATTTTCATCGAACATTTCTCATTTACACAAACTCATGATGAAGAGTGCGAAATGAAGCGTCAGATGAGAGAAATGTTTTCTCTATTCTAATTTAGTCTATGTGTCGAATTATTACTATTAATTTTATTGCTTTTATTAATTTGTTAATATGTCCTGACAGGCACGTAATACCCAAATATTGTTTCGTATCTTCTGTTGTTGATGTTATTCGTGTAGTATTGTTAGATCCTACAATAGGTCTGATCTTACGCTTTGTGTTGACAAGTATCTATTCCTGGTAAAATTAACATGGTCCGCGTACTCGAGAAATCCACAGGTATCACATTCCCCCGTTGGCTCCACACCAAGCCTGTTGAGTGTATTTCTGCAGAAACAATGATTGGATAGAATTTGATTAATCGTCTTAATCCTCATATGCTCCATATCAAGTTGGTGAAATCAGGGTTTAGCCATGGTATAGGGAAAAATCCTCGAGTAGTTGGAATTCCTTCTGGTTACATATTCTTCATACTCAGTCGACGTATGAAGAGGTAATTCGCATGGTTTTTGTCCATTATCGCTTGCAGGCTACTAAGGCTGTCCGACAGTATCGCAACTTTCAAACAGCTGTTTCCAATGACTTGCTCAAGTGCTTTAAAGATCGCCACTAGCTCCGCCGTGATGGAAGACATTTTTCTGTCAATGTAAAATGCTCTGGTCAGCTCCGAACTCGAGTGATAAATAAATATCACAGCCCGTTGCGCTGAGCTCGTCAACTTTTCGATCAGCAAGGCATTGACCATTTCCTCGGCTTTCCTCCTCGCAGACCCTTTGAAAAAGTCACTGAAAACCTTGACGTTGTCCACACACCTGCCTGGTGCCACCCTTTAACCAGTGTCGGATAGAATGTTCACAAAAAAAGGAGAACCGTGCCGCGACAAATCTAACGCAGTCACACACACACGCCACGATATGGCTCAACAAGAGAAACTGTTTCTTTCTCTCTTTTTCTTCTTTTCTTTTTCCTTCTTCACTCCTCTCCCCTTGACCAATTTTCAAACGTTTCATTACCTTCACCGAGTCTTGTCCCGTATTGTAACGGACGAAAGGCACACACCACGACGATAGAGGAAACCCACAAGAGTCACTGTTCCAAGTGCCGAGCCAAACAATGCGGCCTAACGCCACACTTCCCAAAGGAAAAATCACGACGCGCCAAAATCTCCGTCGCCCGCGACGGCCATATATGCCGACTAGCCCGTATGCCAACGACGAACGGGAACGTACCGCGACGGACGAAAAAAGGCGTCAATCGTACAGCAATGCAACAATGTCCAAATGTTTCGTCCATTCCTCACCACGCGTCAGAATGAGCAAAAACATAGTACACTGCGGAGACGAACAAACGGAGAAGAAAAGCCTCTGTCTCAAATGGCCAGTCAGCCAACAAGTATTGCGCGGCCCATGGTAATCTGACCAACCTAATTTCCCCGACCAAAGCACGAGACAGAAGTATCAAATCTTCTGCAACAAAGATAATGGCTCTATGCAGATGCCACTCAACACAAACCTCTTGATTCCCACAATGCTGGTAAAACTTTGTTTTCTGCCATCTTCGGCAAAACAGACAACTTCCGTCTAATTTTGACTTCTGCTGCATCAACACGGAGTGGGTTTTCAGTTTCAGCTGGCTTCTTCTTAACTATATATGATCTTCTGCGGTTGACCCCTGGGATTAGCATAATTTTCAATTTAATATTCTTGTTGCTATTCACCACCAATATTGTACGCCTATGGGCTTGGAATAATTTTAATAGAACAGTCATATTCTGTATTTAGATGCCCGCAATAGTCGATTATAGGTTTGTTCCCGTACTTTTTAATAGTAAAACTAGTAAAAGAGAGTTTCACCAGAAATATTAAAAAAGTCTCTCTGAGAGACCAAGTTTCAAAAAAGTACGGGAACGAAAAAATAGTAAATGTGGAAAATCTTATGTCAGAAATGTGTCCACAACATGGTCCTCATCCGAAAAGTCCAACAGGAAATGCCTCGCACTGCTAGAGTCGACAACAGCGATGTTATATTATATATTTACGTTTCTGTTTACAATAAAAAAAACTGCCGATATTAAATTATTTTCCCAATTTATTTTGACAATTCAGTAGAGAATGACAAATTACTACTTTTACTCGGTAAAATTCTTCGAGTAAAAACCAGTAAAAAGTAAAGTAAAAAGTAAACGCCATGTTTTTCTGATCTCTCTTAAATGTTCTTACTACTTTTACAATTTTCTTGAGGACGGGAATGCTTTTTCGAGTAAAAGTGGTAAAACTAGTAAGTTGAAGTACGTACGGGAACAGAGCGTATATGTACATCTTAAGCTCACCGTGTACTTGAAGTTGACGTCTTCCACGACGTTGCCTTAAGGCAGCTGGACATAATGTTGGCATCGTTTACTACCTCACATTTCTGTTAAAATCATTAAAATAATTGGTTGAGGCACTTAACACCAAACGATGTGCTTTAGATTGCGAATCGTCGCGAAATTTAAGAGTTAAATAGTAGTTAAGGAATTTATCACCCACAAATTTGTTTGTTGACATTCCAATAATCAAAAGTAGGGTTGCCGACATACATATGTAAATTCAGAATTGTCTTTAGAAGAAAAAAATCACCAAACTCAAATTAGGCAATATTACCTATGGTTATTTTTTCTGTGTAGTAAGTAATGCACATGCAAGAGTGAAACAATCCTACAAGATAATTTGATCGGTCATTTGACCATCTGACAAACAAACTCGGGGATCACACACGGCAATTTTAGTTGCGTATTTCTGGAGTTTATAGGGAAGAGAGGAGAAGAGCTTCCGTTCCCTTCCCCTCTCCCTCCTATAAACTCAAGTCTTGCGCAAGTAAAATTGCCGTGTGTGATCCCCGAGAAAGAGGATGTACAAATAAATATTTACCGACTTATGGCCAGTTTCTTCGTTTCTTAGTTAAATTCTGGTTAAACATCAAATTGTGTTTTTCAGTCCTTATTTAACTACGATTTAACCCACAATGTTGGTTGGTTAACTTTTAATCAGAACCATATGATTTTGACAATCAAATTACTGACTGTCAAAATGAGAAATGTTAGATTGTATAAAATATATGCTTCTGTTTTGCGTTTTTTACACATACGTTGAGTCTAGATTGTTAAATGATTGCGCCTATATAGTTTTTTACACATTTTTGTTAAAATAACTTCAATTTTATGCATCTATTTGTTATTTCACATAATTCCATTTTGTTTGTTCGTCTTTGTTGTTTTGGTATTTATCCCAAACCAGTTGTTTTTTCCAATTAGAATACACGGGTTGCCATAATCGTTAACAATATGGCGACTTACATTAACTCACCACTGAAAAACAAAATGCAAAGTTAACCTCAAATTAACTTTCAATTACGATTAAGTAATCTTATAGTTAACTACCCACTTAAAAACTGACCATTAGAGTCTAAACATAATCAAACACGCTACAGACGACGACGTTTTTTCTACATAGGTTTCTTATGGCAGGGAAAAAATCGTCACGAAAATCCTCGTCGGTTGACGACTCGCCGCTAGAATAGAATCTTTTCTAATTTCTTGGCGGCGCTCTCACGAAATCTCTTAATTGAGAGAATGAAGTTGCCACATTTTCATGAAAATCATAAGAGCAACCAACACATACATACTGTGATACATGGGGGTACAAAGGAAAATTAAGGAAATGGTTTCAAAATGATTTATTTTTAAACACATTTTTAAAACCAGTAAAAACAATTTAATTCCCGCACAACTATAATATTATTTTGCCAAATTTCCAAACAAATTCCAGAAGAGCCGTAAACATATACGACGCAGAGAGGCAAAAATCAACCGAAGTTGTCAGACGGTCTCTCTCTCATTTCGTTTAGACGCTAGAGATTTTTTCCGTAGTCGTCTGAAGCGTGCCTGGATCTGTTTGGACTCTTATTCATAAAAAGTTGTGAGATGTTAGAGAGACGGTTTTTGTATGATAAATCGTCTCTCAAAGTCTTCTAACTTTTTGTGAATAAAGCCGTTAGTGTTCTTACAATTGAAAGTGCATCGTTGAATAAAAACATAACAAATATAAAAAGTTCAATAAAAAAATAAAAATCAATAAAATTCTCATTTGTTCTAAGAAAACAATAAATAAATCATGCGCTAGGGAAGCATATGTTATGTACATACCTTAATTATAAATGATTAAATATTTATTAATTTATATGCATATATACTCCTGTACAAATTTTAGATGTTTTTCAACTCCAGGGAGCTTTGAAGTTTGAAAAAAGTGTGAAAAGGGCATTGGAAGGAAGCCACCACATGGTGAAGCAGAAGATTTGTTAAAAAGGTGTAAATAAGTGATTTATTTTGTCAATTTTTTTACCCTTTTATTTATGAACAAAAAATAATTGACTTTTAATTTATTACTTGATTCATTCTTATGCATTCATTATTAAGGCTGTTTTTTTTATTTAATTAAGCTAATGCCATTTATGAGTTTCCAAAAAAGACGATCCACTCTTAATACTACGAAATGTGGCAACATTAGTTGTAATAGGTGAAAAAAATCGATATGGCAATACGTTTGTAGCTAGTACCAACAAATACATGGTAGCAGCAGATGCTCTTAGGGACAATTTTTGACTGGTTATTTAAATTGGTAATCAGTTGATTTTGATTTATGTTTGATCTGACTTTAAATACGAAAAGAGTTTTTCAGTGCTTTGTCAAATAATCTTACTACCATGTGGCGACAGTGGCAAATGCTACGAAAAATAACCAATATTTATACATTTATTGGCTAATCTTTACAATGCATCAAACTGACGCCATTTGTAAAACAAAAGTGAAGTGATAAAAGATAAAATATTTTATGAAATTGGAGAATATTTGAGCAGAAATAAAGTTCTAACTGCACTACGAGTTAAATTATACGTTTTTATTGTCATTTCAACCAGGATGGTGATTGTAAGACCCCTTTCACACTCGGCAAGTAACTTGCGCAAGTCAGTTTTTCAACTTTCCGAGTACAAGCAAGTCTGTACTCAAAATTTATTCCCCTATCCCGACCTTATCTCTGTCATCAACAAACCAAGACTTGGGCAAGAGACTTGCGCAAGTAACTTACCGAGTGTGAAAGGGGTCTAATGGTTCACATTAACAATTGACGAAGCTTTGTGTTTGTTCTTCTTGTTGTTTTCTTTGGCTGTTTAGACAGCAATTAACTATTAACCTAAAAAGTGAATTCTGAGTTTAAATTATATTTGATCGTTGATCAAATATGATTTTCCACTCAAAAATTAGGCCTTTTAGTTATAAGCAGCAACAACAGACATTTTATTTTTGTTCATTCGTTTCAGTCGCCAAATTCTACACAAATATATACCAACAACACTAGAATACAAAAAAGTATAAAAACAAAATACATATGATTTTGACAACTGAAACGAAAAATGACTTGGAAAAGAATTAATCACCTGTTTAAACGACTAAAAAATATGGTGTCCCATAACATCCCATGAAGGAATTAGGGAGAGCTTCTCACAATCTGTGAGATGTGCGCTTTCTAGTTTTACACTCAGTGATTGGGACCTACAGCTTTAAACCGGTTCCGAACGGTTTTTGAGAAGCATTTTCATGGCTAAGTACTCGATAGTGTCGCCATCACTAAGCGAGGTGGCCGCCGTCGACAGAAATATAAGGTGGTCTGAGCAGTGATCGAACCCACGTTCTCATGTGCAAGAGCCGCGCACACTAACCATTGCACCAACGACTATACCTGATAGATAGTTCTACCATGATCAATATGCATAACATTTACCGTACGTTGTTGTGAGCAATTTAATTCCAATTTTGTTTTCAATCGGAATTAAAAATCTATCCCTCAAATTTAACGTTCAAGCCATTTTGCAAATTTCTGTTTTTGAGTCTCTCCTTGATAACATTTCCATTCACAAGAAATGATAACAAAATGTATCTAAGATAACTTTATGTTGCCATTTCTTGAAATTGTACATGTGCCAACATTGTCTTTGCTCAATCCCGGTATTCAGTTTTTATGAAATTTTCATTACTATAAGAAGTACGTGTATAAAAATATCGAAAATTGCATGAATCGAAAATTTCGACACTTTTCATTTGCATGGCTCTTAGCGAAATTTTCGGTTGTTACGCCAACGTTATTTCGTACGAAATTATTTGTTTAATAATTTTTCGGATCTGAATTTTGACATTTCGATAGTTTTAACCATAGATAAAGGAAATAATAGATATAGCACGACCATTGTCAACTTTGTTCACTAGGTGCTCTCCTGTACTACTGTCACTTTCATTGAAGTTTGCCATAATTCTCATTGACGTTTATTCCAAATTGTGGGAAAAGCAATTTAAACAAGGGAAATTGTTGTGAAAGCAAATTAAGCAGGAGAAAATTTGACAAAATTTAAATGAATTTGCATAATAGCATTTATTTCTTATTTAACCCTGCTGTTAGATTAGAAAAAACTTACGAATCTTAGATTGAGGGACCATTTGGTCCATACTGCAATTTTCATCCAAAATAATAATTTTATCTTATTCTTTGTAACTATTTTGGTTCAAAAATTTCTAAAGCAAGTATTTGACATATCAAAAACATCCGCTAACATATCAAAAACATCTTCTAAATATTTGACATGAATTTACATTCGCTTGGTAATGAAAAAACTTACGAATCTTAGATTGAGGGACCATTTGGTCCATACTGCAATTTTCATCCAAAATAATAATTTTATCTTATCCTTTGTAACTATTTTGGTTCAATAATTTCTAAAGCAAGTATTTGACATATCAAAAACATCTTCTAAATATTTGACATGAATTTACATTCGCTTGGTAATGAAAAAATGTACTATTGACCAAATGGTCCTCTAACCTAAGATTCGTCATTTTGTATTTTTCTCAGTCCTGAATAAAGTTAGAAAATTTAATTTTCGCACATAACATTGTTTTATTAAAAGACCCCATTAGCAGAAAAATTTAGTCAGTATATATCACCGTTCCAAAGTTACAAGGGAAAACAGAAAAAATTTGGACCAAATGGTCCTAATCTAACAGCAGGGTTAAAAAACTATTTCAAAGTCATGAGGCCGGTGTTGGGATATCAATAGGAGAAAACCGCATTTTTAATCTAAAAACTTCCCCGCCCAAAAACTGTAGCTAATTCTGCGGTCGCAGATGCCAAAACCGTTAGAGTGTCTGAGGACTCTCAACAGGGAATGGTAGCTGAACCGGAGGAAGAACCAATTTATTAGGACACAGACGGTGGTGACATGGCTTTACAATTTGTTGGCCATCAGATATTCTACTTTAAGTAACGTGTTGTATTCTTGTTTCGAAGTGATATTTTTGTTGAAAATTAATTTTTCTTTTGATATTTTAGAATTTTAGAACTTTATTTTTTTACTTTATTTTTTGGGAACAAAAAAATCCCATTTATTGCTTTCAATGGCATCTAGAAAATTACCCATTACACTAAAATTTTCCCAACACTTGTGCTTCATCTATTAGTTTACTTTATCTATGGTTTTAACAACCAAAAGTAATACCACATACTTAACAAATTAAATGGAATGCTTAGAGGAATTATAAATGCAATATTTGCAAGGTAAATCAAAGATAGGTGGTTATTCTCTGCAACAAAATTTTCCGTTTAGAGATAAACGACAAAATTCGGTTTCAAGTCCGAATTAATATCGCTTAGCTGCCCCGTACAAATTAAGGTATAATTAACTTTAGCGAGGAAAAAAACACTTATTATTTACTTCATTCAGTCATTCACTACATAATAAAATAACACAAATATATAAAAATAATAAAAATATATAATAAAATGATTAATAAAATCGTGTTTTATTATAAAAGGTATACTTTGACTGATATATCCATCTAATTTGATTAGTCAACTGTGACGGATATGCCCATCAAGTTTGATTAATCAACTATGATGGATGTATCCAACAAGCATGAGTAGTCAACTGTGACGGATGTATCCATCAACTGTGACTAATACTTATATAATACGCTTGTTTTTTTATTCCCTGCTAAACTAATTTTTCGACGAATTTGTATGGAGTGCCGCTTAAAATCGCTTAATATCGCTTAGTTCCCCATACAAAGTCGTCGAAAAATTAGTTTAGCCGGGAATTAAAAAACAGGCTTAATCTTTGATTAGTGAACAGCGATAGGGTGAGCAGCTAAGATATATGTTTTCTAGGCGACGGAATTAATACGTGCGAGGATGATGCAAAATCACACGTACACAAAAGTTTCCATAAACTTTTTAATATTGCATTTCAGAAGGCAGTGATGATGGCAGTTTCAATCAACACTGATGGTCAAATTACCTTCACTGTTCTGGAAGGGAAGGTTATCGCAAATCTACCCGCGATAAACTCTAGTTTAAATGTAGCAGTAAGCGAATTAAAATTTTTGCCTTTGTTTTTTTCAGTCATCTGGCAACTTCGATCTGTGTTTGCACGTGTTGTGTGTTTTCTTGTTTGTTTTCAGTCAGTGTGCAGAATGTTTTTGGGATAGTAGTGTTCTTTCGTGAAAGTTGTGAAATATATTTCTTTTTTTAATTATTTAATAAAAAATCAAATAAATACAAATATATAAGAATACGCAAAAAATACTGTATAATATAAAAAAAAAAACAATTCAGAAGAGTATCGGCATGGAATTTAAAGTAAACAAAGTTAGACAAAATGTGCAGCACCTCGTGTCTCAAATCAAGAGCTCCAACAGAGATACCAGCCCTTTCAATGATACGATAAATTATTTGCAGACATTTTTGAATAAAGAGGTATTTCTCATTCCTTTAATTAACTCCAAACCAGTTTTACAAAAATTCTTTCTTTAAAGATTTATAACGAGAAGGATATTGAGTTGCTGCTTAGATTTTTGAGTGATTCCCTATTGGTGGAGAGTCTAACGATACCAATTGCGTCGTATTTTAAGGATTGTTTGTTGTTGCTTGTAACAAATGCTATCACAGATGATAGCAGCGGCACCATTAACGGCGAGGACTTTTTACACTACCAGTGGAATGCGATTGCTTTGTCTAAACTAATGCAAGTGTCGTTATGTGTCAAAAGGTAATATATACATCTATGTACATAGGCATATGTATCCATCGGCTTGGCACATGCCGGTGCTCCATGCGGATAATTTAAACCTAATGGGAAATATTATATACCACCCGCCAGTGATAAGTAGGCACAGAAAACTAATGGCCAAAACATGAAAACCCACACAACTAACAGTTTTTGTAAATGATAATAATTTAGACAGTCTTTGGTGTAGTGGGTAGCGCGCGCGGTTCTTGTACATGATAACGTGGGTTCGATCACTGCTCCGACCACCTCTCATTTCTTTCGACGACGGTCTCGGAGTTGAGGGACGGCGACACTAACAAGTATTTAGCCATGAAAAAGCTTATAAAAAATTAAACTTTAGGTCCCAATCAACAAGTTTACAACTAGAAAGCGTACAGCTCACGATTGTGAGAAGCTCTTCCCAGATGTTATGGGAAACTATTTATAGGTATATATTTAATAGTTTTATTCAAAATATATAGATTTGAAAATTCTTATATCTAGTAAATTTAACCGTGAATCTGAAAGATATTAGTGTGCATGTTATCCGTGGATGGAATCTGTTACCAAGTTGGCTTCGTATTTTGTCCCACTCTAATAATGCCGTTCGTCTAAAAGTAGTTAACTATTTTTCGTTAGTTTAAAGTTCCTCCATAGTATGGTAGAATAAGGAATGTGATCTCATTAGAGCATCTCATTTGAACTTTTTATCTTGCTTTGTTTTCTTTTGCGTATTTAATCTGTCAAATTTGGTTTTGATTTTTTTGTTAACATTTGCTTTGTTGATAAAATTCATAAGATGCAATTTAAAGCGTACACGTTGTATCAAATAAGACATTCGTATTAAATTTTTCAAATTTTGTGGGCATAGCGTTTTTCATTAATTAGCTAATATCGAGAAATTAACCATGGAATTTGTAATGCGACTACGGTACATACTTCTACCATGGAACGTAATAAAAGAAAAGAATTAAATAAAAACTAACAACGAAATGTTCAAAACTCCGTTAAAACCATGGTACAAATATACGGTAGTAGCATTAGCATTGTTGTAAATTTCGGACTAGTGCAATTGTGAATATACATAGATAAAATCATAGAGTAATGTCACCTAGAGCTGATATTTTTCTCATCTAATGTTTCATTTCACATTCTTCGTGGTGCGGTCGGTGCGATAGAGAGTTATTTGACGTCTGCTGACTGATAGATTAATTTATACACAGATTTGTCAACTCGCTCATCGGTTTAATGATTGAAGTTCAGTTCTGTCGCTGAGATTTGGCAATCACAGCTGAAATTGTTACTGTGAATGTTCCAAATATGAAAATATATCAACATCGTGACTGCATAGATCTAAAAATGAAGGAAGGAAGAATCAATCCAGAAGGCAACAACTCAGCGATGTAAATTTTGAAATGCTTGTATTAAGTAAACATAACATCGTATACGATACGGTTGTAGGTATAAAATTGTTTCGTATAGATATTATGCCGAAACGGTGGAAACTAACTCCATGCTAATACTTTTTTTTTGTGTATTCTTTTTGTTTTTATTTTGTCAGTATTTAGTATTTTCGGGACAGATGCGACTAGTATATTTACAGACAGGATTTTTTTGTACCACATTCTACCTGTAATGCAGCTTTGAGTTGGTCTTTATTGAAGCTCAATCTTTTTGTAGTGGGCGCCCAAGTTCATATTTCGATTACATTCAGAATATGGCTTTGAGCAGGTGTTTCTTTTTTGGAAACAAAAACATATCAATCAAAGCCTGTATAGGAAAGAAATGTGCGCAAACAGCAGTTGCGACAATTCTCGCTAAGTTAAGATGTTTATCCCTATAATGTGTGATGATATACATACCTAAATACTTGTGGAGAAGGGAGCTGATGGTATGCCTTGGTGCGCATTGAAATAGCTACATACTTATATTCCCAACCAGCCTTGGTGCGCATTGAAATAGCTACATATATTCCCAACCATCCATCAATAATAATCAATTTCACATATTTATTTTTTAATATTTTCTGTTAAAATTTAAAATTTTTATTATTTTTATTATATTAATATAATGTAATATATGCTTAAACGGATATCTTTTAAACTCTTCAAATAAATTTGAAAACAGCTTAAAATCAAGTTTAATTGCAATATTCAAGCACTTGTGTCTTCGAAATAATTGTGTTTATTAATTATTCTAAATCTGAGCGTTATACTCTATAAATATTTATAATTTTCCTATATCTTTCTTCCAGATATGCACTATCTTACTTCTCCAACAAACCTCCAATTTTTTCAAAACCCACACTTAAATGCAATTCACAGAAAATGACCAAAAAAGAAAAACCAAACAACCCCGATGATATGGCTATTGTAAAATGCTGTTACTTTTTGTTAAAATCAAATGTTAGCTTCTTCAAAGAGCACTGGAACTGGTCAGAATTCATACATTGTTATACTGACATTTCAAATAATGATAATTCTCTATTGAAGTTGTATGTCAATCACACATTAGCATTGCTTACTAATATGAGTGGTCTTAAAATTCGTACTTTAAATGGTGATGTATCGGAAAAGCTGCTTATTGAGTTTGTAAGTGAACAGAAGACCAGTACTATAGAATACCCAGCAGATCCAATCACATCCAGGCCGGAGAAAATTATGACTATACAAATGAATTCTTCGCTAGTTACGAATATAGAGGGAGTTCTTTTGCCTATTTTCAATAAAGCGAACTATGAATTCTATTCCAAAACTGATGGCGTTCACGACAAAATCGTACGAGTTGATTCAACCAAGGTTAATTTGCGAAGTATCGCCTTAGCAACAACAGCTGGAAAGGCCATTTGCCTTTCTGGACCTGTAGGCTGTGGCAAAACAACACTCGTTGAGTATTTGGCTCGTAAAGTTGGGCGGGTTTGTCCGAAGACACAAGAAATAGATACTGAGAAACAGTCCATACAATTTAGTAAAGAAAACAAGAAGCAAAATGGAAATATTCAAAAACTTGACAATAAACGTAAAACTGAATCAAAAATCAGTAAATACGATATCGAACAGTCGTTATCGTCCTATAAAACGCCGCAAAACGGGTTTCTTCGTGTACAATTGGGAGATCAAACTGACTGCAAAATGCTACTAGGACAATACCACTGCACGGACGTGCCGGGGGAGTTTATATGGTTACCAGGTGTTTTAACACAGGTCTGTAAATAATACACCACAATTCATATTGCCCAAAAACTAAGTAACTTTAATTGGTTTTATTACTAGGCCGTTTTGAATGGTTATTGGTTGCTTTTAGAAGACCTGGATAGTGCGACAACTGATACTTTTACAATCCTTAGTAGTTTACTGGAGAATCAGTACCTCAGCGTGCCAGGGTTTCGTGATTGTGTGAAGATTGCTCCTGGGTTTCAGTTGTTCGTTACAGTAAGGTAAGCTTCAAAAGTGTAAAGACTATATACGTCAATTATGGACATAATTTTCCCCTGTAGAACCAACAAGAGCTCAACCATGTCAACCCAAAAGGCGTTATTATCCTTGCTAGAGAAATACCTTTACACCATTAATGTACTACCGCTGTCACGCAACGAGTTATGCAAAGTTGTAAGCTTAAATTATTCAAAACTGGCAACGGTGGCCAATCGTATTGTAGACGTGTTCCTTACATTCTCCAAAGGTGATCATTGTATTGCAGATAATCTGCGTCAACAGGAGACCGAAGACAGAGCAAATACAACTGAACATTACCAACAATTGCCGCATGAAGAAGTCAATTTGTCTTCCGTAACCAATTCAGGACGATTAGTGTCCACCAGAGATCTAATCAAACTATGTCAAAGATCCAACCCTGCTTTTTCTGTAACCAGTATTGAATGCGCATATTTCGTGTTTCAAAATGCTGTTGATATATTTTGTTCATATTTACCGGATAGTGCAGAAAAGACTAAGTTGATTACAAGTATTGGGGCTAAACTTGGCATTATACAATCGCGATGTGAACATTATGCCGTTGAATATAAACCCGAGGTTCAAATAAGCTTCGAACGCATCAAAGTTGGACGAGTAGAATTATGCTCCCGTCTGCCTGTCAAAGATTCATCGCCGTTAACAGAGCGCATGGAAGAACAGGCATATAAACGTCTAAAATTGTCCAACGGCGAAGAAAAGCTTATTAAGCCAAGTGGAAAGAAATCGGCGACATTTTCTTTCACTCGCCTGGCTTCCTGTTTGCTGGAACGCGTTGCTGTGTGCGTGACCAATGGTGAACCTATTCTATTGGTAGGAGAAACTGGTGTCGGAAAAACCTCCTCTGTCCAATATTTGGCCGAAAAAACCAAACACAAATTGGTTGTCATTAATATGAATAATCAATCGGATGTATCAGATTTGGTCGGTGGATTCAAGCCAGTAGATCTTTCATGTGTTATAGCCCCCTTGCGCAGCGAATTCGAAGTGTTGTTTCGGCAAACGTTTAACCAAATGAAGAATGAATCTTTCCTCACCAAATTTAGCATTTGCTACAATCAGGGCAATTTTCCGGTAATCGTCAAACTAATGTTGAAAATTGTTCATAATGTATTTGATAAGTCCGAACGTAATGAATTAAGAGACAAAGATATAGCCCATATTCCTCGTTGGACGGATTTAAGATTGAGGTTACAGAAACTAAACAATCAAATGAGTAAATCTATAAATATCTCATTTGCCTTTATAACTGGTTCTCTGGTAAAGTGTATAAAAAATGGAGACTGGGTTTTGCTAGACGAAATTAATTTAGCTTCAGCAGAAACCTTAGAATGTTTGTCTACAATACTTGAACCGGATGGCTCTGTCGTTTTACTAGAGAAAGGTGACTTCACACCCGTAAAAAGGCATCCAGAATTTCGAATTTTCGCTTGCATGAACCCAAACACGGATATTGGGAAAAAAGATTTGTCGGTGGGTATACGTAATCGATTTACAGAATTCTTTGTGGACGAAGTGTCCACGGATGCAGATTTAAGTTTATTGATATCTGATTATCTAAACGCTACGGGTATTCAGAAGAAAAGTGTCATGAACATAGTCAAACTGTACAAAAGGCTGAAGCAATTGGCAAAGTTAGAATTAAATGATGGCCTAGGCAATCGCCCAGTGTACTCATTGCGCACGCTGTGTCGTTCCTTATGCATATGTGCAAAAAATCTATGTGGTTCTATAGAGCGAAATCTATATGAATCATTCTGTCTAAGCTTCCTTACACAGCTGGATACTCAATCGCATAATGTTGTGGAACATTTAATAAAAGAGGCTATGCTTAGCAATGCTAAAGCTATACTCAACCAAGCTATTCCAAAGCCTGGAGAAAATTACCTTAACTTTGAAGGATACTGGATTCAGCAAGGACCGAAGGAGGTAGAGGAATGCAGTAGTTATATATTAACAGAAAGTGTGAAAGCTAACTTAAGGGATTTGTCACGCATTATATCAATTGGAAAATTACCCATACTCTTGCAGGGTCCCACATCTGCTGGTAAAACAAGTCTTATAGACTATGTCGCCCGACGCAGCGGAAATCACTGTTTACGTATCAATAATCACGAGCACACTGATCTTCAAGAATACATTGGAACATATACGGCTGATGTCACTGGAAAACTAACTTTTAGAGAGGGAGTCTTGGTTCAAGCTATGCGTAATGGATACTGGATTATTTTGGATGAATTGAATTTAGCTTCAACTGAAATTCTAGAAGCTCTAAATCGTGTGTTGGATGACAATAGAGAACTCTTTATACCTGAAACACAGACTGTTGTCAAAGCCCATACTAACTTTATGCTTTTTGCTACGCAAAATCCCCCCGGCATATACGGCGGCCGCAAAACTTTATCAAGAGCTTTTAAAAATCGTTTCATTGAACTCCACTTTTCCGATATACCACGCAATGAACTGGAAATAATATTGGAGAAAAAGTGCCTTATACCTCCTTCGTATGCCCGTAAAATGGTTGCATGTATGGTGGATTTGCAAAAGAACCGGAAAACAACTTCCAAGAATGTATTCACATTGCGCGACCTTTTCAGGTGGGGCGTACGTTATACGCTGGCTGACAAGAAACTACTAGAGGATATTAAATATGATTGGAATCAACACTTGATTGAAGAAGGTTATTTGGTACTATCGGCAAAAGTGAGAACTCATACAGAAATAGAAATTATTGAAGATGCTTTGTACAAAAATTTCAGGAAGCGTATTGACCTTTCTGCTCTTTTTGATGCTGCCGACAGTTCAACTCAGAAATCACTCGTTACTGAAAATATTATAGAAGCCATACAGAAATTCACACTTCGTTCCGATATTGTTTGGACTCGCAACATGTCTAGGATGGCTGTACTTACGGCGAAAGCATTGCAGTTTAATGAGCCTGTGCTATTGGTGGGACCCACTGGATGTGGAAAAACTACGGTCTGTCAAATATTGTCCGCTATTCAGAGTGTTAACTTGAGAATTCTGAATTGCCACATGCACACAGAAGGTGCCGACTTTTTGGGTGGCCTCAGGCCATGCAGGCAACAAAATGACTCATTACAAAAATCCAACAAATCAAAATTATTTGAATGGACCGATGGCCCTCTTATTGAATCCATGCAGGAAGGCTCCTATTTTATGGCCGACGAAATCTCACTAGCTGAAGATTCTGTTTTGGAGCGTTTAAACTGTGTTTTAGAACCTGAACGAACCGTGCTGCTAGCCGAAAAAGGTGGAGTGACAAATTCTAACTCAGATACCGAAATAGTCAAGGAATTTGTAATAAAGGCAAAAGAGGGATTTCAGTTCTTAGCTACGATGAATCCTGGAGGAGATTTTGGTAAAAAAGAACTTTCGCCAGCCCTCAGAAATCGTTTCACGGAAATTTGGTGCGAGCCTTCAGACTCAAGAGAAGATCTCATCAACATAGCCAACAATTGCATGCTGAACGAACAGCATGACATATCTCTGCATAAGGAAGAAGTTTTACAAATTGCCACCTTTATTGTGGAGGTAGTTATGTATATAAAACAGTCCATTGACAAATTTAAATATTCGGTCAGAGATATTTTGGCCATGGCCAATTTCATTGTACGAAACAACACGCTAAGTTTCCCGGAAAAGGCTATATTTGGCTTGGAAACTATATTCTTGGACGCCCTGGAAATGTCGAGCAACGAAAGTTTGGATAAAGTAGAAGTTATGAGAGGCGATATTGTAGAATACGCTGTAAAGCAAGCTTGCGCCATACTCAATCAAAAGTTTACCTTAAAAGAGTTAAGAGACAAAAAGGGCAACTGCGTGGAGTTTACCAAAGACAATAAGTTTGGCATAAAACCATTTTTTATTTCAACCAATACTAAATCGAATGGAGCAGTTTTCAATACAAGCCCAGAATTTTTGTTTGATGCACCTACTACAAAACAGAATCTTTTCCGATTACTTTCCGCTTTGTCGCTGCAAAAACCTGTATTGTTGGAAGGCCCACCCGGTGTTGGCAAAACTTCTATTGTAGAAAATCTTGCACGAGCTATTGGATACAATATTGTTCGCATAAATTTGTGTGAACATACTGACTTGGCAGATCTCTTTGGTACAGATTTACCTGCAGAAGATAATATTTTAAATTCCTCGCCAGAAATTGGGGCACATAATAATTCAAAATCGCCACAGGTAGGTTCATTTGTTTGGCGTGACGGTCCATTACTTGCCGCCTTAAAAGCCGATCATACCTGGATTCTATTGGATGAATTGAACTTGGCGCCGCAGTCAGTGTTGGAAGGTCTTAATGCTATTCTTGATCATCGTGGGGAAGTATATATTCCAGAACTTAACAAAACGTTTGCTTTGAATCATCAAACCCGTATATTTGCCAGCCAAAATCCTTTGAAGCAGGGAGGAGGACGCAAAGGTTTGCCACAGTCCTTTCTTAATCGATTTACGAAAGTGTATGTAAGAAAATTAACGACTGAAGATCTGCTATATGTGGTCGACGGAACATACAGCTCTAATTTTGAAAGTTTGAAGCAGCAATTGGCCTTATTCTTGCCGCCCCGTAGTTCTGCGGGAAATTTGTTTGATATATATAAGTCTCTAAAAAATAAGCAACTTCAAGAAATTGCAGAAAGTCCATCCTACGAGGGGTCAACTTTTACGTTCGACCTGTCCGCAAGAATGGTACGATTTTCGGAAACCTTAGATCGCGGCATTAGTTCCATGGAATATGGTTACAAAGGCGGACCCTACGAAATCAATTTACGTGATATTTTGCGTTGGTGTGATCTGTTAATGAGCGTTCAAACGGGATACACTGCACAAAAACAAAGTTTCCTGAAGAGCTTTGACAATTTCCTACTAACTGCCTATGAACGCATGAAGTTAGTATATTATCAGAGGATGCGCTGTGAACAGGATAAACAATATATTCGTAATGCCTTTGCCACCATTTTCCAATGTGATGTGGATCAGCTTAATGCAATCTCTGAAGATATTGCACTGTACTGGACGCACGATAAACTATATTTTAACGACATTGTTTTGGAACGTGACCCAAAGCCCTTACAGTCTGGCAAGAGTATAGGTTGTACGCCCCTTTTATTGGGCTCTCAACGAGAGGCACTTAAAAACATTATTGAGTGTGTCCATATGGAAAAGCCAGTACTTCTATGTGGTGCTACGGATACAGGAAAAACAAAAATAATCGATGTATTATGCTGTTTGTCCAACAGAAAATGTAATACAGATAACATTGATGATTCAGTAACAGGTTCATTTCAGCAGGTAACATGCGAACACTTTATATGTTAGATCAAAAGTAATCATTAAATATTCATGACTTAGATTGACCTCAATCGTCATCTGGAGGAGATTGCACAGCGAGTAGAAGCTATTTACTTGGAGTATATTCAGGATGCCATAATTGATAAATCGAGCAGTAAGGAAATGCTTATTGAAGTATTTGAGTCGTGGAATAAGTTCTGCATTCTTTCAAATTCAAAATGTGGTATGTTGATGTTGCAGATAGCACAATATGATATTTATCTAAAACCTTTGTTAATTTTACAGATTTTCAAAATAAAACAGTTGTTTCTGAGGAACTAGTTAACTATCGAAAAAGAATTGAAAAACTAAGTAGTACTCTTGATGTCCTTTTCAAGTGTATACTGGGAAGACAAGCAGCCAAGGAGAATTTGAATCAACAGCGAATGAGGCTGCTTTTACTTAAATTGCATGTGGAAAATACTGATACATTAAATACTGGCGGCCACTTTGAATGGGTCGATTCCCAAATTGTAAAATCTCTTAAATGTGGTCAATACATTTCGTTAGAGCATGTAAACCTTTGCTCTTCTGCTGTATTGGATCGATTAAATCCCGTTTTTGAACCAAACGGCACACTGATGATATCTGAGAAAGGTGTTTCGTCCGAGAACAAACTTACTGAAATTGTAGGGAAAGCAAAGAATTTTAGAGCCTTTTTGACAATTGATCCCAAGAATGGAGAATTATCAAGGGCCATGCGCAATCGTTGCATTGAATTGTCTTTAACAAACAAGTGTCATCGAGATATGGACGATAAACGGCTGCTGGTGTATAATCAAGGCATACATAACATAAAGGCTATAAATTGCATTATTTCGATTCATGATTCGGTTTCTTCTCTCTCGGAAATCAACAATTTTACGATTTCCCACTTGACGCAAATGGCATTTTTGGTTGATGCTTATGGACGCATCGGATATCAATTGCACAAAGCTATATATGTTAGCGCCATGGAGGTCTATGTGTACTCAGCCCATGTTGATTTGTTGGGTTATGGATTAAACTACTATCAAGATAAATTAAGGGAGGTAGTCGCAGACGAGTCCCGTAAGTTCGAAACACTCGAAAGAAACCGCACAGAGGTTGAGGACTACTTGAAAGATGTAATTTTAGATTGCAATGATCTAAATGAAATATCAATGGTTAAAATGCAACTGGTACCTTTAAAGATTATTCTTAATAACTCTGAAGAGGCATCACAAGTTCATGATATTTTATCGCAGGTTCTCGCCGGATTTGCGAGTTTAGATCTGGAGAAAATAGATATCAACGTTTTAGTAAGGTATCTTATTTACATCGTATACGAAATAAGCACGATAAGCGATTTAAAAATACGTTATTTGCTTCTCAAGGAGATCTTACAAAATCATGCCGATTTAATTGTTCTCTCCAGAACACTATATGAATCCGCCAACGGGTTTATTAAAGATCTACAAGAAAATTCTATATCACCAAATTTGCCCTGGAATCCTAAATTGTTCCCTCGGATACGAGATTACACCCCAGATTCTCTGAATTACTTGGATAACAATGCTTTCCGCATTAGCACAGCGCTGATTATGAACACGTTGCTTGACAATATCCCTCAAGAGAAGGTTGGAAAGTTAAGTAATATTGACGCTATTACATACTCTCAAGCGATAGCTGAGAAGAAAATTACGGATAAATTAAACAATGATTTCGTGAAAACATTCTCTACCTTTATACAAAAGTTAGAAACAATATTAAAGTGCACTTTAAAACGCACACAAATTGATATGGAGTCTTTTATTGGCTTAGTAACATCAGTTCTATGGTTTAATCGCATTTTAAATGTTTCCAAAATGAATGTTTTTATCAACAAAGAACCAAATCCAGCATTGATCGACAAACTTGTATTGCATTTCAAGTGGATGGACAAACATCTATTAAAACGAGTACAACTTTTGTTAGCGAATAACTCTGCAGCATTAACTGATTCTGAATACGAAGAAAGTTTAGCAAAATTGCACAGCTATGTCTTAAGTATAAAACATCCCCTCAATATGACACGAAAGCTGTATACAAAGCAATTGATGCAGTTTCAACCATTTTATCGAGAAGAACAGGTAATTTAAAATGAATTCTATGTCTTAAATTTATTAATACGTGTTTCCTAGATCAAACTTTTCTTATTCGCCCAACAAATGGACCAATTACTCCAAATGATACCACAATATGGAAGCTATTCTGCTGAAAACATTTCAAGGAAATTTTTTACTATTAATTCGGATAATACACGCAGAGTTTGTGCTCTTGTTCAAAAGTTTTATAAAGCACAACATTTTTCTAAATGTAAGGATATACGTTTGAACAACTCAATAGGATGCACGTTGCCCGCTGATTTAAAGACATGTTTCCAACAATTTGTAAGCAACGTAGCAACTGAAACAAATGATATTCAAACAGTAACTTCGGACGATTTGGAAACAATCGACAAGGAATTGACTATATTAGCACAATCACTAAATGTTGATAAGCTGGATGAGCTGCAAGTTGAACCGATTGTGAAAAATCTCAACGAAATTGAATTACGCCTAATGACATTAAGAGAGTACTTTTTAATAAAATATGTCACAACTAACCTACAAAACACAACATTCAATTGTGTACTGCCCTTAAATTCTGAGTACTATGAAGAAATCCATAACCTGAACAATACTTCTCTGGCATTGATAAACATATTAGAGTCATCGGATTATAAAATATATCGCGATTTGTGGTTTAAACTCCAAGATTATCTGCGAGATGTGGAAAGTTCTGCAGATATAGATGATATTCTAAAATATTTAAATGGTGGCTACAGACAGATTTCCTCTATTCACAGGTTACTAACAAATTCCGTGATTGAAATGCATCTAGGAAGTCTCAGCTCTTGCGGCAGTTTAATTAATTCCCTGCGAAATAATGAAGACGTATCCAGTATACATTCCTATTGCGGGCCATCTTTTATTAATTGCATTTGTGATATGCTTTTATCAGCGGATGGCAGTTTCAAATCGGTGCCTCTTAAAGATTTGGATATGTGGAAGATATCCCTGGACCAATTAAGTCAAATTATGTGGCATAACTCCGTTATGATGACTCCGTTATATAATCATCGGAATAATAACTTGAAATCATCTACGGAAAATGCAAAAAGAATAATACTAGAAGTGGAATATGTTCAAAAGATAAGTGAACGACAGGAGCAGATAGATTCCACAAACTATATGGAAGGTTTCCAAAAATTGTTATCGAAACTTAAAGAACAAGTTGCAAAAATTGAAACAGGAACAGAAGCCAGCGAAAGTAATGAGCACATATCAGTCGTCAATCAAAAAAACGCATATGACGCCTCTCTTCTGAACGCATTGACAGGTTCTATAGAACTTTGCCTTCTTACGTTCACACCGTTAATAGATCCCGTTGAGAAAAGTCGTTTAAAACTCAACTACTTAATTGATGACATTCAATGTTTGTCCACAATGGAAAAAGCATATGACTTTCTAAGAATATCTATGAAATATACCCATTTGGGTCACGAAATCTACCATATTTTGCAGAGTAAAATACAACAGTTAAAAGAGAAACAATCCAAGTTTGAAGAAAGAATTGCATTGAGACCCACCAACTGTTTGTACACAAATCTTGTTAAAGATTTAACACATTTCCTAAAAACAAATTGCGACCCACATGTTCTTTCAAATTTTATAAAAAACATACACTCGACATGGAGTCAAATATCCAATGTTAATAGATATTCAAGGGATGAAATTATCAAAGCTCTTGACAATTGTGGAGAAATTTTAAACAAACTCGACATGTGGATAGCTAATTCTCAACGTTTTATGCACCATACTATGAAACCTTATTATGCTTACTATCAAGATTTTTTACAACCTATACAGTGTTCCGTAAACAAACTGCGTTTTGGGTTTGAAGGATTCAAGAAGGTTCTAGCTCAAGTGCAAAAATCCATAATTTCTAGTAAAGCCGGTGTACTCAACATCAATGAAAGTGGCAAGCTGCACAGAGTTTTACAAAATATGATCGAATTCCCATCAGCCAAATATTTGACAATATTTAATGTTGCATCTTCTCAAGATATTACGCAAAATCGTTGTCCCATATTTAGTGTCTTAAATAAAGTACCGGGCGCCGAGAATGATTACTTCTGTTTGTTGAAAGCAAAATTGATCGAGCTAAAAAATCGACTAAGTGTCTCACACCAAATCAATGAAGAAATATACAAGGAATTCGATTTTTCATTTAACATTATAAATCAAATTTGGCAACAAGAAGAGGAACGCCGACGACAAAAGAAAAAAGAAGAAGACAGCCTTTACTTAACGAAAACCAAGTGCCATGATGAAAATGAAGAATTACAAGAGCTCGAAGAGATCGAGGAAGTATTTCCTACGGGCATAAAAGATGATTTTGGTGAATTTGTGCAAGAAGATACATTGGATAAAGTTATGAAATTAAATAAATCGAAAAATATCAGAACAAACGACACTTCCGCAATAGTAAAAGATGATGATTATTCCTTTGTAGCAAACGCATTCAGTGGCATTTTAATCAACTATACCCAATCTTACTACCATCCCCGAAGGCCCTCGTCAGATAAAATTCAATTTGTCGATTATTTCAAGACACGTCTGTGTGTATTTGCTCGACTTTATAATAATTATAAATGTTCACTTAATGAATACTTGGATGCAGATTGCTTTAATAGTTTATGCTTTAATGTATCGCTGCAACAAGATCTATTGAACGATAACTCTCCAGATTTGCCAAAGAAGCAGGAGAGACTATATAACTTTTATAAAGACTCCAATGTTACGGAAATTTTGCATTGCACTGAAGTATTAAAAAGAATTGAAATACGAGTAGATGAACAACTATCTTTATATTCCGAACATGCTACTTTACTTGACATCAAGAGTATTATAGAACGCATACGTTTATTGCCATCCACGGCTTCTGTAGTACGCTTTAACACTGGTTTTCAACTTTTGAGGCAAAAGGTTGCTCAATGGAATGAAGTTGCTCATAGGAACAATCATTTGAAAACAGAGGAACATCAACTTGCTGAATATGTACAAAAGTGGACACGTCTCGAGTTGCAATTTTGGCGTAATTGTATGTTACATACTCAAGAAAAAGTTGAATCATCAGCTCTGAAATATTGGTTCTTTATTTACAACCTATTTCAAGAATACCTTCGAAACAGGGAAATTAACAGTTTCTACAGCGACATGAAATATGCTGAAAAAAGGTTTGAAGAACTTGAGACCTTTGAGGAGGATCAAAGTAAAGCTGAAACAAACAAGGTTGAGCTGAAAGACATTCTACAAATTTTAAGACAGTTTATCGAATCTTCATCTTATGGCGACTTTGAAATGCGAATGCAACTACTTCTTGCGTTCGAACTATACTTGCACAATTCTATCCAATATTCTCGTGATGATTCAGTCAATTCACATAAAAGAGAATTGATTTCGGGACTTCATAATTTGCAGCTGTATTTCACTCAGTTCTCCAAAGATATCGAGGAATATAAGAAATCTGTGAAAACACCCATTGAGAAAAAGCTTAAGGAACTGGTGAAGATTGAAAGTTATAATAAGGACTTATCATACTTCAGCATGCGCAATAACGTGGCCAGGGTACATAGAAATCTCAATAAATTCCTTAAGGAATATGAGCAGCTTCTGAAGGAAAAAATAACAACAGTGTTCCAACCTAAGGATTGTACTGCCAATGACTATAATTTTGCTAATGATAAAGGCAAAGATCTCAGGCATGACTCGACCATTAAATATTGTCTGGTAGATGTCAAGTATTTTATAGTTCAGCAAAAAAATAAAGCACCATTCACTTCTTATGATGACCAAAACGTATCAAAGGACAACCAATCCTTACTCGCCAAAGTTCAACGTTTGTTTAACACTTCCCGCAACGTGGTTAAGGAAACTGTTTCAAAATCCTCATATCCGAAATTAATCATAGCTTTGGATTCCTTATTAACGCAACAATTGGAGAGATGCGAACATTTAAGAAACCTCACGGTAGATAGATCTAAAGAAAGGCCGAAGCAAAAATTGGAGGCCAAACAAATACTACAACAGAAACGTAAAGGTTTAACAGATCTTTTTAAAGTTCTATCCGTGCTCGGTTTGAACTATAAGACTGGTTTAATGGAATTGTCATTACGATCAGAATTCGAAATCTTAACTCTTCCACCATTCTGTATTAAAACAATGTTGTCCCATTTGGGAGGAAAGCGCTTGCAGCCCCAAGTACTGCAACTAAACGAAAATGTGGATTTGTATTTCAACAAATGTGTGTTTAAATTAAAACTGTTGCAAAATATTATGCTGACCCCACTATCGGAACTGGGTCCTCCTAATATTGAACGCATAAAAGGTTTTGCCACTGATTTCTTCCTCCTGGTTCAGAATCAACGTCAAATGTTATCAACCACCACAAAAGAGATTTATGATCTTCATTTGATATTAAAACAGCTTAAAGATTTAGAAAGTGCAACTAATTCCTCCAAGGACGCAATGGATGAATCACATATGGACTTCAATCATTTCCAAGATAATTACAATGTGTTATGTGCAGCTCTATCCAGAGTTCGATATGTCTTTGAACAGTTCAAACTATTTATATCTTGTGCCCCTAAGAAACAAAGCCCTGAAAACTGTTTATTCAAAGAATGTGCAAGCATGCCTTTATTGTTCCAGAATTCTAATCTTCACCAAACAGTTTCGGCATCTTGTGAAAAAATGTTACTTCTTTCGAAATCTACTTTGAAAGACATGTTAAAAAACAATAGCGAATTTCTGTGTAAAGACAAAATGATGAGCTATAATGATTCATTTAAACAATTAGAGAACCTACTGCAAAACCTTATCAATAGTTTAAAAGTATCAACCAATGAATTTTTACCCATTGCCACGCCTCTTCTGGAGTTGCAAACATACATGGTTGAAGCAGCTGCTTTGATCTTCGATGGATCCAAACCGGAAGTCGGTGCAAATACTGATTTTGAAAATATTGATCCGGAGCTTGAAAATGTTATACATTCAATGCTCATATCTTTACAAAACCTTTACAAAAAGTATTCGCTTAAACCTGGCTTGGATGAGGAGAAAACCTCTAAAAAGAAGTCAACAGAGGACCAAGAAACAGACAATGAATTACATGAGCAACACTTGAAAAGTTGCATTTATGGAGAATTAAAAGATGATTGGCATTTAATGAATATTCAACATATAAGAGATAAACTTTCCAACATACTCATCACATTGAAATTATCCCAACCATCTAAGGAGAAAATCCAATATATACAAAAGATGATAAACGTTCAGCCACTCTTAGAACAATTCAGTTCAATGTCCGAATACTATATATTTCAACAATTGGGAGCCCATAAAATTTCAGTGAAAATTCTTTCTATCATTTTAACCGTTTTCATAGAAATCGGAACCAAAGGATTTTGTGTGCCTCAGGATCTGATGCAAGATGAAGAGGGCGAAAAGAAGAAGGATCAAAAGGAGGGAGAAGGCTTAGGTTTAGAAGATGGTACTGGAGAAAAGGACGCTTCAGACAAAATTGAATCCGAAGATCAGTTGGACGATGCAAAGAGACCGGAGGACCGTAAAGATGAGAACGACCAGCAGGATGAATGCAAAGAAGAAAAGGGCATTGAAATGAGTGAAGATTTTGAAGCTAAATCACAAAATCTGGATAAACCAGAAGAAGATGATAGTGGAGAATCGGAAGAGGAGGATGAATTAAATAAAGAGATGGGAGAAACCGAAGAGGGAGCTGATAAACTGGACGAACAAATATGGGGCGATGATGAGGAAGAACCTGAGCCGGAGGAAGAGGACATGGAAAAGGAAGAGGATGGCAAAGGATCTAATGAGGAGAAAGAGTCTCACAATGACCTTGATTCCAAAAATGAAACTACTGATGAGGGGAAAGACGAACACGAGGATGATGGGTTGGATGCTACAAATGAGCCAGATCAACAGAAACGCAAACAAGAAAAACAAACTGAAGACATGAAGGATCAAGAAGTGGGCGAAGATCAAGTGAATCCTTTCCACAACGAACTCGAGGAACCACCGGAACCGGAAGATTTCGATTTGGGTGATATGAATGTAGACGACAAAGAAGAAAATGAAGATATGGAAACGGGCGATGATAACCCATTTGATATTGACAACATGAAAGAAAACATGCCAGATCTTGAAGAAACACAGGACAACGACAAAGAGGATGAGGGTGGAGAAGAACAAGACGAAAACAGTAAGAATGAGAATTTAGAAGATAGTGATACCGATGACGAAGATCAAAGTACATTGAAAGAGGATGAAGGTGTTCTAAACCCTGAACAGAATGAAGAAGACAATACGACGGAAGACCAAAAAGATGACACAGGTATGCAAACAAGAGGAGAAGAAAAGGAGAGTGAAGACGAAGATGGAACCAAGGAGGAACAGCATGAAGAAAAACCGGAAAATTATGAACAGTCAAAGGATAGATCCAGCAATGAGAAAAATATGCAATCACAGCCGGAAATGGAAGCAAAAGGCACTAAAGATCAATTGCAATCAGAACAAACTGAAATCGATGTTAGACAAGAAGAAAACATGGATGAACAGGATACGGGTGAAGAAAAAGATGGTGTTGGACAGGCTGAAAATGATGTAAGTTAAAACATTATATATGTATATGACATACTTGAAGCAATACTCTCCTCAACTTTAGACAACAGACAGAGGCCACCAAGGCATTGCAGAAACAAAAGATACAACCACACAAGAAGATCGCAAAAATGAAAAGAACACCCAAGACAAACGCAGACAGGGGAAAACCAATGAGGAACGCACTCTGGGTAGGTGATTCATAATTATAGTGTCTATTCGAAATATTATATTTATTTTTTTTTTTCAAATCGGATTAGGTGAAGCTGAAATTAATAAAATTAAGCAATTAAAAACCATTGATAAACTTGACGAACAACAAATCGACGATAAACACAATGACCCAGATACCAATGAAGAGGACGCAGATGAGTATCAACATGTCAAAGATCCTAAAAACACGGACAAAACCACATTAGATAATGCCACTGAAGAACAGTCCAAGAAAATGCAACACCTGGAAGATGAAGCGAAAAATGAGGACGAGTCAGGTGAATCAAATGAAAATATGGATCTGGACGAAATACCAGCCCCAGATGATAACAACGCCGATGAAAATCCTCTAAAATTGACTGGCGAAAAAGCTGAAAACAAGTCTGAAAAAACTTCAAAGTCTGACACAACAAGTGAACAAACAGAGGCCCAAGAAGAAATGGAAATAGAGGGAGATGTAGTATCAACATTTACTGTACCTAGAAGTGAAGATACAACAGCCCATTGCAAGTAAGTGTGACAGTTGTTTGCCGTGTTAGTATTAACAATTTGTCAATTATTGATTATTTATGTGCGTTAAATTTATAGTCGAGATTTACTGCCTTATGATAATAACCATGTGGAAGATTTAACTACGGCCCAAAAATTGGAATTAAGAAAACTTTATCATCAACAAGTCGCTACACAAAAACCAGTAAGTATATTATGTATACATATATTTAAAATTTTGAAATAATAGTTTTTGTGCGGATGCTTTTTTATTTTATTTATTTATTTATTTACAATATATTAAACTTATAGTCAATACAAGATTAATATTAAGATTTATAGCACTGGCGACTAAGGCCTTCAGCTAGTACAGATTAGATTTGTATGGTTAGATGATCATGTTGATCTGAGAGATGAATTTATATATATTATTAATATTTACATTGTTATTAATTTGGAGTATGTCTAATCCTTTATTATTTAGTATATTAGTATGTAAATGTGATAAGTTAGGGCAAGTTTGAAGAATATGTTTAACTGTGAGCTGTCCGTTGCAGCACGGACATTTGTCGTTTGAGTTTTTATTTAGGAGATGTTGGTGTGTTGCAAAAGTGTGACCTAGACGTAAGCGGGAGAATATTTTGATCTGTTTTTTGTTGATATTGGTGGGATATTTTGGGGCTATAGTATTGGGGTTGACATAGTTGTAATGTTGATGTTTGAAGTTGCTTTTATTGCTGAGTGACCATTGTGAGAGTTTTTCCTTCATTTGTTTTTTTAGATCGAGCTTTTCTACAATACTGTTTTTGAATATTGGAGCGCAGCAGGCATTTTTTGCGGCTGTATCTGCTAGAGAGTTTCCCGGTATACCGACGTGACCGGGAATCCATACTAGTTTTATTCTGCCTTTCTGTGATGTTAGAGTATCCCGTATTTTGTTGATCGAAATCCATTTGTTGTTGAAAATGTTTGAGATTGATTTTAAAACAGATAAGCTATCTGTTAAAATTAGTGTTTGTTTGTTTGACTGATTTGCGATGTTGATGGCGTGGTCAATAGCTGCAGCTTCTCCTGTAAAGATTGACGCGGATTCGTCTAATAATTTGGTACTAAAGATTTGTCCGTTTTCATCGACTACGGCGTAAGTGGTATTGGGTCCGATTTTTGAGGCATCTGTGTACAGAAACTCCCAGTTAACGAATTTTGATGAGAGGCTTTTAAATTCTTGCTGGTAGACGTTGTTTGGAGTTAAATTTTTTCCGAGAGTTGAGAGAGAAATGTCACAAAGATTGCACTGATGATACCATGGAGGGAAGATGGGCTTATATTCTGTAATTTTTACTTCAAGGTTTAGTACATTTTTTTTTTATACAGTTGTATAAAGCTGAGGGAGTTTTAGGAATACGCTTGGCCAATAAGATTTTGGAGACGTCTTCCTTTATAATGGATGAGTTACAAAAAATAGTTTTTAAAAGCAACCTGTTGTTGATTTCTTGGACTCTGTCCTGTAGGCTTGGTAGACCGGATTCAATTAGTAAAGCTTTTATAGGCGTTGTACGATATGCATAGATACTGGATCTAATGCTGTCATGGTATACTGAACTGATGGGTGAGAGAGTGGATTTCGGACTGTTACCAAACAGAAATAATCCATAATCTATTTTCCCTAGGATTAAAGTTTTGACAAGGTATAATAGCGTATTAATGTGGGTGAAGCTTCTGTTAGAAAGGTATTTTATTAAATTCGTTCTAGCCACTAAGTCCTTTTTCAGTTTTATTGTGTGTTCTTTCCAGCGGTAATTGTTTTGAAATATTACTCCCAATATTTTCAATTTGGATACTAACGGTATATTAATGTTATTGACAGATAGCTCGACAGGGACACACTGCCGTTTTCTGCACATGTGAAGCATTGCCGACTTGCTAATCGATATTTTGGCTCCCGATGTTTTGGCCCAATTGGAAATGTCGTTTAAAATGTTCGAAAAAATGTTATTTGCATCGGTGTTGTCTTTCCTGCGGCTGAGAACATAAAGGTCGTCAGCATAGATGCAGTGATCGATGTGGTTATAATTATTGATGATCGAGCTAATTTCGTTGAAGGCTATCTGAAATAAGATAACAGATAAAGGAGACCCCTGAGGAATTCCATTCTCTAAAGTATATTTATTAGAGTAGTTGTTGTTGATTCTGACTGTGAAGGTACGCCCTGTTAAAAAGGATTTTATATAGTTAAGTGTTTTGGATCCAACGCCCCAGGATTTTAGAGCGTTCAGTATGATATGAATTCCAATGCGTTCAAAGGCTTTTTCAAAATCAATTGCTAATATTGATGTATGATTTTTTGATGATAGTGCATTTGAAACGAAGTGGTCAATATGGAGAAGGGCGTCGTTGCAGCCAAGACCTTCTTTAAATGCGACTTGGTTTGGAGTTATGATATTGCGTGATTTAAGAAACCAAGAGAGACGATGTTAGTTTCAATAGCTGTTATTGTTTGGACGTTTGCATTACTCGATAAATTGTTTATTCTGTGCCAAATGAAGGACAGCGGGGAGTCTCTATTGATATTGTTTGTATAACGGTTGAGGCAATCTGTTTTGGCTTTTTTGGATTCAAATTTAAACTTGGCAACACTTTTATTGTATTTAATACGGTTTTGTTGCGTGGGGTGTTTGTCGTTTTCATGAAAACAGGTCATTTTTTCTTTGCGCAAAACGAAGAGTTGATTGTTGCACCAGGGAACGTATTTTTTTACTTTTGGATGTGTTTGTGGAATGCAATTGTTTGCAGCTTTTCTAATAGCTTTAGTTAGATTGGCGTTTATCTTGTTGGTATTGCTCGAAAAGGATTTAGTTTCTAGTTCTTCGTCAACCTTGGACTGGAAAGAGGCCAATTTGCCTTTTTGAAATTATATGTTGGTATGCGTTTCTTGTGGTTAGTTGTTACAGTTGTGGCGATTTTTGTGACCAAAGGGAAATGATCACTGCTGTGTAGATCGTTAAGTGTGGTGCTGGATACTAATGGAAGTAACGAAGGGGAGCAACAGACTATGTCAATATTGGTGTACGAGTTTAGAGTGGATAAATGCGTCGGCTTGCCGTCATTTAAAATGCAAAGATTTTGTTGATTAACCCATTAAAAGCCAACTGTCTTTAAAATTAAAAATCATTCATTTTGTTTATTTAGTATAAATGAAAGGAACATGAAGAACTTATAAATGAAAAAATATGAAAAAATTTAAAAAAAAGTTTATTTTGAAGGTTTTTGAGGCTGTACCCAAGCAGGTAAAATGGCTCAGTGCATGTATTCAAATATGTTTATTTTTTTGTATGAAAATTTTTGAAGCACTCCTTTTCTACACACAGAGCTACGTTACATAGTTCACAAGCCCATCTTATTCGGTTGTGGCATTGACGACAGCGTAACGGTTTTTCAATTCTTTTCGGAAAATGGTTTCCAGCAGTAAGTGCTACACTGGGAACAACCGATCGTTTAGATATTGATGGTTGCGTGTAGTTTCGTAGGTAGTGCCGGACAATGGGACGATGAAACTCCAGTAAGTCCATTTTTGAGCTGTTGGCTTCCTTGTACAACTTCCATGCATTGACGACGATTGAACTCATCATTGCAGTGAAAAGCGACCACCACCACTTCTTTCCACGAAATTTTATCCTGTAATTATTTAGTGCCTGATCATGAAGGTCAACGCCACCCATTCCTGAATTATAATCTGCAATCAATTTTGGCTGTTGGACTGTTATCTTAGTTTTTGCGGTCGAGCACCAGCGATTCACGGATTTCATCGGTTCAATTCCTTCAAAGTTTGATCCGACGGTTACAGCGCTGTTATCATTCCACTTTACAAAAATAATTTCATTAGCTGTATCGTATCTGTAATCGTAGAAACCTCTTTGTTCTTTTTTGAATTCTGCTTTCGATTTCACCGAACATTTCTTTGTTCTCGAATCGCGTGTAGTACCAATAGCTCGAAATCCTTTATGTTTCAGCAGAACCAATAGATCATGAGAAGTAAAAAAATTATCAAAGAAAACAACGTGATCGGTTGGAACACTGTCTAAAAGATCCAAAACGACTCTAGATCCGAGTGGCAGTTTTGATTTCTCCGTACTCACATTTTTGGCTCCACAATATGTATCAAATTGGTACACGTACCCACAACTGCTCGTAAGCATCCAATTTTTGAAGCCAAATCTAACGGGTTTGCCTCTGATAAATTGTTTTGAAGAGTGACCTCCAAAATATTTAACCATTGACTCGTCAATCGAAAGCTTTTCATGCATATATCCACATTGGCAAAATTTTTGGCATATTAGTGTTTGCAAAGGTCTAACTTTTGTCATTTTGTCAGTTAGTATCAAATTATTGTTGTCAGCAAGATGAACAAATTTTTTGATTTCCTTGAACCTGTTTCGGGACATATTGTTAGAAACAAGTGGTGAACGGGTGTCTTCAGCTAATTCCCAGTACATATTCTCTCTCGGCATAGAGTGATAACCACTAAACAACAGAATTCCCAAAAAAAACCTTCAAATCGTTCTCTGTGAATGAAAAATTATGCTCATTACACTGTGAAGCATAAAGGCGAGTTTGATCGACGATATAATCGACCACTTCAGAATCAAACAAAGTTTCGAACACTTGAAGCTCCGACTTTCCTCCTAAGTGCGATATCATTTCGTTCTTGTTGTGCATAAAAATATTTGTATTTGACATTTCAATGGAACATTCGCATTTTGACCATTTGGGAGACTTTTGACCTGGTTTTGAGTGCTGGATTCTGCGACGCAGCACTTGAAGGGGTACATCGTCTTCGCTATCGCTGCTGCAAAAAACCTCTATATCATCCGGAATATCTTGCGGCATGATGTTAGCGATAAGATCCTCAGCATCACCGTCCTCCTCATCTGTATTGATATCTGCATCTGGTGGAATATACGCAATATCAAAAACATTATGATTTGAAGCCCCTTCCACAAACGCCAAAGCGCTGTCAAGATTGTTAAATCTTCTGCCATAAAAGAGTGATGGATTGATGCTTTCCAACGCCATGCCAATTATAAAAAAAACTAGAAAAATATAATATAAAAAAATCCAATCAAAATATATACGTTATCAGCCATTGTACCCAAGCGAGTACACTGTTTTTCAAACTTACCTTTCGCTTGGAAAATCACTTTTTTATGAACAAATTTTTCAAAATTAGAAAAAACACTCCTTTTTATTCATAAATCAAGTGCAAACTCTTTTAATTGTTATGCGACACACTTTTGACTGAGTTAAACGATCACTGACCTACGCAAAATTCGCAAATCTGGAGAAGGCTGAACAACACGCAGCAAAATTAGAAGTACTGTTATTTGCTGCCGCTGCTTTATCAATGTGTTTTTATTAAGCAGAGTACACACAACACAAAATCAAAACAAACGCTGCAAAAACTTGTTGCTAAGTGGATTTATGGCATTTCAAATATGAGTGTTTTTCTGTACCTGTGCTGTGCAAGTACAGTGGCTATTAATGGGTTAAGGGCGTTTTCTAGTATGGTGCCTCGATGATTGTTTTTAATTGATCCCCATAAGGTGTTCCAGGAGTTAACATCACCCATTAGTATTATCGGTGTATGAATGTTATCAAATAGATTTGTGATGTCGTTAGTATCAAATGTTTCATTAGGGTGTATGTATAGTGATATTAGGGTGAATTTTGTATTTAATGTGATTTCAATTGTAATATTGAGTAGCTTAGATGAATTATTAATTATTTTATGAGGGATATGTTTCTTAATGAAAACAGCGATGCCATTTTTGACACTTGTATTCTCTGGATTGTTTGCGGAAAAGGTGGAGTATGATTTGGGAGCAATGGGATGTTTGTTGTAGGGAATGTGAGTTTCTTGTAGGGATATTATTTGGGGATTTTGTTCTTTTATGAGGAGTTGAAGTTCTGTATGGTTGTTTATAAGTCCTTTTATATTCCATTGAAGTATATTGAAAAAAAGTCATGTTGAAAATTTAAATAAAGGTAAGAGGTTAGAAAATATAGTTTTAAATCCTTGTTTCTTATTAAAGTTCGATTTCCATTTCAAAGGGCTCATCCGTTTCTGGTCTACGTTCTTTTACTTTTGCCGGAGTATTTTTTTCATAGAGTAAATATGAAGTAGAGCCGCCATTTGTCTCATCTGACGTTTTCTTTCACACTCTTCGTGATGTGGTCGGTGTGATAGAGAGATGTTTGACGAAAAGTGATATACACCAGGTGGAATTACAATAACTTCTTGCTTTAATTTTTCATGCCATTTTAGTGCAAAACTGTGAAATTTAAATGTGTTTTAAACTTTTTTATTGACTGTTATTGTTAGCATACATTTGTGTTGTATTTAACACATTAATTTTAACACACAAAACGAAATGCCGTTGTTGTTATTTTGTTCGTTGTTTTGAACCATTGCCTCTATCTGGTATTAGTAAAGCAATTCTTTTCAACATCAAACGTATACATCACACGAGGACAAATGTCAGAAATTTGGTGAGTGAAAGATTTTCTCTACCCCTATTTACTCTATGATTTTTTTGAGTGTTGTCTTTTTTATTATGGTTGTATTGGTGATTGTTTTGTCCATAGAGTAAATATGAAGTAGAGCCGCCATTTGTCTCATCTGACGTTTTCTTTCACACTCTTCGTGATGTGGTCGGTGTGATAGAGAGATGTTTGACGAAAAGTGATATACACCAGGTGGAATTACAATAACTTCTTGCTTTAATTTTTCATGCCATTTTAGTGCAAAACTGTGAAATTTAAATGTGTTTTAAACTTTTTTATTGACTGTTATTGTTAGCATACATTTGTGTTGTATTTAACACATTAATTTTAACACACAAAACGAAATGCCGTTGTTGTTATTTTGTTCGTTGTTTTGAACCATTGCCTCTATCTGGTATTAGTAAAGCAATTCTTTTCAACATCAAACGTATACATCACACGAGGACAAATGTCAGAAATTTGGTGAGTGAAAGATTTTCTCTACCCCTATTTACTCTATGGTTGAATCTATCTAAGAGTTGTTCTTTGTTTATTGTTGGTGTGTGTGTTTTGTCTGCTGAAGAGATGGTTGAGTGTTGAGTAGAATTTTTTGAGTTCTGTTCTTTTGTTACGTTTATAGTTTTCTCTGAGGTTGAGGCGGTTAATGTTTTTGGAGTTGTGATAACGGTGTTTTCTGCATTTGTGTTGTCTACCTATTTGTTTGTACTTTTTAGTCTTTTCTTTCTCTCTTCAATAGCTGTTTCGAGCGATTCTGTGGGAATTTCGAAAGAGTTACTTGTGTGAGTATTTTGGAATGCTTCTTTAAATGTACATTTGTGTTTTATTTTGTATTTTAGCACTTCCTTACGTTGTAAGATTGCTGGACATTTTTTGTTGTTTGAGCGATGTGAGTGATTGCAATTAGTGCATTGTATTTTTTGGCAAGATACAGGGTCATGGGTAGATGTTGAGCAAACCTCGCACATGGCCGTTGTTTTGCAACATTTTTGTGTATGTCCCAATTTAAAACAATTTTTGCATTGTATGGGGTTTGGAGTGTAAGGTTTGACTTGGCATTGGACGAAACCTATTTTGATCCTGATATGAGGTTAGTTTTTTGCATTCAACTACTGAAAATTCTTGCAATCCCTGGATTATTTCCTCTTCGGTGAGATATGTAAGTGTGTCATCGTATACGAATCCTTTGACTATGTTTAGAGTCGAATGGAATGAACATTCTATTGGGCAGACGCCGGATAGATTTTTTGCTTTTAAGAAACGATCAGCTTGAGTTTCATCTTTTGTCAGGATTAATAAGTTACCGTCTCTGGTAAAAGTAATATTCAGCGGTGGTTCCCGGGATATACCTTCTAGTGCTTTGGATACCAAAAATATGTTGAAAGATTTGATGGGTTTTTCCTCTATTTTGCTTTTCAAGGTGATAAACTTTGGACAAGGTTTAGTTTTTTTAGATCCAACAAGCGATGAGGGGAATTGTAGAGAATTTCCAAGATCGTATGTCGTAGTGTTGGCTTTTTTACGTTTTGGAGACGGTTTTTTGCCGTCTGCAGGATCTAAGATCCCATAGTAGTTGCCTCCCGAGGAGGAGGCCATGTTAACGAACGAAACTGTTTGTCAAGCAACGATATTAATCGGTAACACAGGAGTGAGAATAAGAAATTGATTTATTAGAGATTTTTTAGAGGTGTATGTGATGTTGTTTAGAGAGAGCGCTATGCGAAAAAGGCGACTTGTCACGACGGTAGCTAATTGATAACTGGGATGCTTTTTTGTGTCAGTGTATACTTTTAAAACTTACCAAACCTTTTTTTTATTTTCAAATTATTTGATCCCTCGACTAGTGTGAGCCTAAATATAACTTTAATTTATATACATACATGCATATCGTCACCTAACAACAAAAGTTTAAAAAAGCGTTCTTTGATATCAGGGTATGTCGTTAAGTCTTTTGTTAGTATTCGACAACCGGTGAGACTGGCCATGGCGAGGTTGCAGTTGTCAATTTTGACGTGTTAGGTTTTACTTTTTTTTGCCTCTTTAATTATTTTCCGAAATAATAGATGTGTAAACTTATTGTAAACAATTGTTCATCTATTTTTTATTAAAAATTCTCCCCAAAATTATAGGTATTTTGAAAAATTTTCTGCCCAAATCCTCTAAACGAGAAATATTGTTCTTTGTTTCCTATATATGTATGTAAGTAAAGGGTTTTTCAACAGAGACGCTACAAAAGTAAATCGATAGGGACACCAAGCGACGCCATATTTTTTCCCGCTCTTTTGACATTTCTCTTCAGCAAGGTTTGCCATTTCATCATGGAAAGATATACGAGCCAACAACGAGTCGAAATTATTACAATTTACTACCGAAATTTGGAGTCGGTGGCCTCAACTTTAAGAGCGCTACGTCCAATTTATGGTCGTCATAATCGTCCTACCAGATCAACAATTGAGCGTCTAGTGGAAAAATTTGAATCCACAGGCACAGTACAAAATGTTCCCATGCCAGTGAGACAAAGAAGTGCCCGTAGTGTCGAGAATATTCCTGCCGCTGAGGCTTCAGTTCAAGAAAGCCCAAATGTGTCTCTCACACGTCGTTCTCAAGCGTTGGGCATCTCTGTGACGTCGTTGTGGCGAATTTTGCGAAAAGATCTTGGCCTACATCCTTACAAGATCAAATTGACTTAAGAACTGAAGCCGCTTGACCACCATAAGCGTCGTATGTTCGTGAATTGGGCTGAGCAACAACTTGAAAATGATTCGGATTTTCATCGGAAAAGCATCTTTAGCGATGAGGCTCATTTCTGGCTGAATGGCTTCGTCAATAAGCAAAATATGCGTTATTGGTCAGACAGCAATCCACACGTAATCCATGAGTCATCATTGCATCCCGAAAAAATTACGGTTTGGTGCGGTTTATGGGCCGGCGGTGTCATTGGGCCGTACTTCTTCCGTGATGATCAAGACCGGCACATTACTGTGAATGCGAATCGCTACCTTTCAATGATAACCGAATATTTTTGGCCCCAATTGGATAATATGGACTTGGAGGATACAAAAGACGCTAAGTATTTTGTAGGCTAGCCCTTATTTCGCAAGGATGGTATCGATTCCCCAAACTGCCTTAATGTTTCGAAAATATTTGTTCGACATCTAGACATTAGTTTTCAATTGAATTTAAGTCGGAACTCCATAAACCATTGCTTCACAACTTGGGAAGTATGCTTAGGATCGTTGTCCTGCTGGGAAATATATGTAACTGACATATTTTCTAAAGAAAATGGTTCAGTTGCATATTTTTATATTGGTGTTGGTCTATTCGTCCATTTATGCTGTTTATAGGACCAATTCACCCCCATACCATCACATTTCCTCATCTGTGTTTAGTGGTCTTTATGGCGTATCTAGGATCCAACTATTTGTTTAGTGGCCGTCTTACGTAAGCTTTTCCATCCGAATCCAACAAATTAAACTTTGATTAGTCGCTCCAGTGTATTTTTTTCCAAAAATTATTCGGATTTTGCAGGTGAATTTCAAACGTGTTGCAATATTTTTGCTTGAGACGTGCGACCATGCAGACCAGCTTCTTGCAATCTACATCTAATGGTACAACTTTCCGAATTTTTAAACAATCGTTTGTCCCAAAAATATTTTTGGTTTGAACAGCAGAATCGGTTTGCTATGGCTGACATTGATTCTGTTTTTCTTTTTGATAGCAGAGCACAATTAATTTGTGTAGTGCTGGAGTGCATGACATTTTCTGCCTCATATCATAGAATAACACATCTGTTTCTACACGTGCAATTATAATTGCTGCAATTCATGAGTTCGTAGGAGAGAGAGGTAAGAAGAATGGAACGAGGAAAAAACTTGCATGAAATCTGCAATTCTTTCAGTTCTTCTCATTCGTAATTTTTTAGTAATGGCGGCTGCAGAATAATTTGACATTTCTTTTCATTTACTCATTCGTAAAAATTTCTCACGAATAGTCTGCATATGTCTCAGATTTATACGAATGTCAGAAGCATGAATAATAAAAACCAGAATTGCACAAATTGAATTGCGTGCGTGTAAAAGCAAATTGCAATTCCAAAAGAGAATCATGAGGAATTGCAGCAATTACAATTGCACGTCTAGAACCAGACTATAGAATAACTTATTCTCTCATCTGACGTTTCATTTCACACTCTCTCGGTAGGTCTGTGGAAATGAGAGCAAATTAAATTTAAAATTTACATACACCAGGTGGAGTTACAAAATATGTTCACTTAACTATTTCCTGTCGTTTTGGTGTAGAACTGAAAAATTTAAATGTATTTTGCACTTTTTTGTTGACTTTTAACGTTGGTATTCATTTGTATTGTATTTAACACAACTAGTTTGCCACAAAAACACGAAATTCGGGTGTAGTTCCTTTGTGGATCGCTGTATACTATTGCCACCATCTGGTATTATTGAACCCATATTTTCCACCCTCCACTGTGTAATTTCCATCGTACCTATGACGTTTAATTTATTGAGCGAATAAAACCTTCTACGTATGTGTTATTCTATGCCTCATATGTGTACTGAATTGAATTCTTAAAAATAAAAATAAATTAACTTACGTAGAAAACTTACTCTAGATATCTGTCCACCCTCAGAAACAAGTATCACTACAGTTTTCGCAATTGTGAGAAATTTTCAAAAGTTATTGTTGATATTTAGACATCCAACAAAATATATTGAACTAGAGCGAGAATATAACACGAGTTACCAAACATAGAGACACTTTATAAGACAGTTGTGAAAAGAAATGTAACTTTGAGTACATCGTTTCTAATTGTATGACCACCACTGTATATACAAACTCAAACATGCAGTTTACATATACGAATTAGTATCGATCGAAGTTCCCTAAGTACCAACACACACTGAAAGGTCCTTAATTCCAACACAAGAAGGCAACAAGACTTATTTCCTCCATGTTATTATTTTTCCTCTTGCACACTCTCATTGTTGCAATGCTTTGAGGTGAGTTTTATTATAACAGTATCATATATGGCCGTCGATGGTGCAATGGTAGTGTGCGCAGGTCTTGCGCATCAGATCGTGGGTTCGATTCCTGCTCTGACCACCTTAAATTTCTTTCGACGGCGGCACTATCGTGTTCTTAGCCATGAAAAAGCTTCTCAAAATACCGTTCGGAACCGGTTTTAAACTGTAGGTAAAACTAGAACGCGCACATCTCAATGGTTGTGAGAAGCTCTCCCTAATCCCCACATGGAATGTAACGGGAAACATTTATTTATTATTTTAATTACCATATCACAGAGTTGTATTATTTCTGGAGTATAGTTTTTTGATGACGGGGCTAGTCGTGGAAGTGTGGAGCTAAATTTTTTTTCTGAGTCAAGAGATTCACACGGTTTCCAAGTACATATATTAAATGAGATAATATATACAGTATTGGGCAAAACCTAAGCAACGTTTGTAGCAATTGCTCAAAATAAAAAATATTCTAAAAATATATCAATTAAAAAAATAAAAGGCGGTACTTCATTTATTTCATTATTAGCGACATAAATATTTGCAAAACTAAAAAATCGAAAATCATAACCGTAAAATATGTGACGAAAACAATATATACTCAAATTTTAGCTGCGCAAAACCTAAGCAACAATTTGACAAGGCCAGACATTTTGAATTCCTATAGAGTAGCCGTTTATGTTTATTTCTTTTGCATCTAACTTCGCAGAGCTTTTAAAATATTTTTTATTTTAAGAAATTGCCACAAAAGTTGCTTAGGTTTTGCGCAATACTGTATATATCGTCTTCATTTTTATACAGCAGCAGAAACGGAACGCTTGTAAAATGGTAAAGAATGCAGTTTTGGAAGCCATATTCTCGGTTCATACCTTAAGTAAGGTCCTACCTTGAGCAGAAGTCTAAACTATAGCTGCCAAACCTGTATTCTTTGTGATTTTGTAAGGTTTTTCCCGTCTTCAGTAAAAAAAATTTAAATTGTAGTTTCGTTGTTTTGCATTTCAGCTGACGACATGTAAACTAAATTAGTGCCTTCTGTTAGCTTCACTTTGCATTTTGTTTTGTTTACTTAGCGTTAACCACTTTTTAAATAGTTAACTAAGGTGCAGTAGCACAACACATAATACAATAAAAAAAAATTAATTTCTCGAACTTTTACAAGCGATAAGCCAAATGTTAAAGCTAGATATGCAGTTTTTTCCTATAGTGTGTAGACGAACATATTCAAAATGTTATATGTACTTAAATTGAAAAATTAAATAACACTATTTTAAACTTAAATAATGGAAAAGTTTCTAGTTTGCTAGTTTCTCTTATCCTCTCCATAACTGACTATTTATTTTAATCTCTATGCACTTCTTCTCCAGTTTGCTTCGCTAGACGTAAGCTTCGAAACTTGGCAACAAATATCAAATCGCATGCTTCAAAATGCTCGCGATTTATGCGAACAGCTACGTCTTATTTTGGAACCGACAAAATGTACCCGCCTTAGAGGAGATTATCGTACAGGTCGACGAATAAACATGAAGAAAATCATACCGTACATTGCTTCACAATTCCGCAAAGATAAGATTTGGTTGAGGCGCACTAAACCAGCGCAGCGTGATTATAAAATCACCATTGCGATAGATGACTCTAAGTCTATGCATCATAACAACTCTAAGAGGTTAACATTGGAAGCTATATCTTTAGTGTCTCAAGCTTTGACGCTACTGGAAAGTGGTCGCCTAAGTGTTATGTCTTTTGGAGAACAACCAAATATATTGCTCAATCACACCGAACAATTTGATGGACAAAAATTAGTCAATTCTCTGGAATTTTCACAAGACAAAACCAAAATTGCCGAACTTCTTGACTTCACACGTGCCGTAAATATGGAAGAGGGATCATTTAGCAGTTCTGATAACGGCATATTTGAAAATCTGCTATTGGTGTTGAGCGACGGCCGCAATATCTACAGTGAGGGCAAAATGAAGGTATATTTGAAACATATTTTTTGTTTGCATTAAATTTAAAAAAATTTTATTTTCAGGTAAAAAATGCTATCAAATTGGCTAGATTGCAACGCATCTTCCTGGTCTATATTATCATAGATAATCCAGACAATAAAAATTCTATACTAGATATTCAGACAATGGAAATGTTGCCTGATAATCGTATTAATATTAAATCGTACTTGGACGACTTCCCTTTCCCCTATTATGTCATTGTTAGAGATCTTAATCAATTACCTTTAGTTCTAAGTGAAGCCATGCGGCAATGGTTCGAATTAGTTAATAGCGAACAGTAAAACAAAATAATGCTGTTAAATAGATTTGTACATGTGTAAAAAGAAATAAAATCATATTAAAAAAACAAATTTATAAATCGTTTTTATTGCACATTTTTCACGTATTCTAATCAAATTCCAGTTGCAAATCAAAGGGAAAATCTGGGGAATTCAAAGACTGTCTAAATAGTTGGGCGTGCTGCCAGGCAACGTCTCCTTTGCCACCGGATAATTTAACGAATATTTCAAAATTTGTGTAGTTATCCAATGTGTTAAGGACTTCTTTGGTGTCTCCATCTCGGTATAAAACTTCGATTTGGCCTTCACCAAATGTTTTCTTCTCGATGTGAAGTGTATACGATTTCACCTTTAGCGAGGCGTTGGTTAAATTAAATTTCCATATCAATTCGCCTAATTCACTGTCCTCTTGACGTGCCAAATATACCATTTTCCAGTCACGTTCAACTTTACGGAAAATATTCTTCGATGAAAACTGACAACTTTGCCAGGTTTTGTGTGTTGAAAATATACGCTTGCTTCCCGAATTCTCTATAATAAGTGTACAAGCAAACGATTAGAATGAATTGTTTTATAATACATATTTTTTTAGTTTGTTTCGAACCTTTAATATATCTTTCATATGTGTCGGTGGCGCAGGAATAACGTAAATTGAACTGCTTTTTTCGGATTTCTTCTTCGTTTAATGTGAACACAAATATCTTAAAACAAAAAAGGATACATTTAAAAACCCGCAAAATATACGATGCCTGTAATATTTCACGATATCATTAATATATTCTTTCCAAGTATTATACGAGACATATTTCAATTTACATGTTAGCAAAACAAGTTTTAAAGAGATTATCTGCTCTAAAGTAAAAAACATATCGCACCCGTTCAACAATACTGTATTAACTCGAAATTTTTTTACTTTATCTTGTTGGCAAAAAACAATACATAACACTATCTGCAAACAATAAACAAATAAAAAGGTTATGTGGTGCAATGCAATAATTGATGGGGTTTCTAAATATTGCCTAACTTTTGTTAATGGAAAATTCCTTAAGCATTAAAAAAACAGTTTTTTGTCTCTCCTGAACACTTTGAAGTTTTTGAGTTAATACAGTATTGTTGAACGGGTGCGATATATATTATCAGAAATTGTTGTTGTTTTTACGTCGTTGAAAGTATGTTCACCACGTGATTGTCGCCATGCCAAACTTCCGGAGCTACGGCCTTTTAATTCGTTATCTGTAGGTGGGCTGGAAATAGATTAAGGATGAAACAGTCTCAAACTTTTGCTGAATCATATGACTGTTTACCGTTCCACAGTTAGTTCGATCAATTCTAACATACAGCGTTGACTCAACAACTTTTTTTGCTCCTCACTCATGTAAGATTGTCGTTTCTTTCGTATCTTTAGAAGGGATTCAATTAGTTCGTTTTCTGTACAGAATCGGCGTTTCGTCAAGGTCTCTTTATGATTGTTACAATAACGCCAAGTGACATCTTGTACATCATCACAGGAATAAGCAAATACATAATCAATGTTTCGTTTCCAGCCATGTTGATACATTAGAGGAGAGTCTACAACATTATCTGATGGGTCAATGTGTAACCAACGCATTTGCGATTCAGAGTAAACCTTAAAGAAAGATAAAATATTAGAAAATGTTGGATCTATGTTGCTGGAAAATTATTATTGGAACTTTGACTCTTAAACAAATATGAAGTGGGCCAGTTAGAAACGTCGAATTATATACCTCTGTCCAAACATGGTCAAATAATGGATGAACAATCCGAGCGTCATAATCCAAACAGCGGCACAGAAAAGTAAAACAATTGGCATATTCACCACAACGACCTTTGCGTGACAACAACAATTGAGCAATGTCATTGTAACGATAGAATTTAGTTTCTTGTCCACAACAGATACCCACTTCGACACGCACATCGTCTTCCGTTACTGTACGCTTGAGTTTACTTTCCTCGCTGCCGCACACTTTGCAGGGCAAGGTATTTACCCATTCAAAGAATTCAGTTTGGAACCAATTGACTAATTGGACCAAAATCAAATCTCGTATGCAGGGTTCTTTGTCAATAGTGGTAACATTAGTCTCTTGCATGCTTAATAACTGTTCACTCGCCCTTTGTGTCAATTCATCTATAGGTATTAAAGCACGACCCGCGGCTAATAGTTTTTCATCTTCATATTGCATGACAGCATCGGAGTATAGTTCCAATGTTTGTAAAAAGCTATTGGAGGTTCGCTAAGGTAATGAGTTAATTTTACTAGTAGGAACATATTATTACAAATTCTATACTAACCAGAGAACGTGGAAATATTATACGTTGTTTGTAGGACTTCGTTGTTTCAATAATTTTTGGAGTTCCTTGTAAATCTGGTAAATTAGCAGTGGGTAGGGGATTTTGCATGGGAATATCTAAAATATGTTCATTAGGTACATCAACCTTTCGCTTATAACAATATCGGCTACATTTTACCACCTTCGGCCCAAAAAAAGTTCAAACATAGTATCGCCTTCAGAATCACCATCAGAATTAGTAACAACTTATCCGTGAGAAAATTGACCTTCAATTGAATACACACACTTTCTTGTTGCCAGAAATTTTGAAATTATTATCGTTCCTAATGCATTCCATGAGCTCAAAACTCAGTCGGACAAATTGCTTCTAATTTAAGAGGTCAATCAGACATTGTCAAATTTTTCCAGGGCGTTCGCCAGGTAATAAAATTTAGTCCAAATTTAAACTTGCGCTTACCGTCTTCCTTTCGGTTTGACCAGTAGTCTCTTCTCTTTTCTAAGGCATCGCGATATTCCCGTACCAGATCTAAAGATGCACCTTTGGACAAACAGTAACCTTTTTCCGACCGCAAAAAACCAATTGCTGCCAGCAGTTCACTACATCCCTCCAGAGAAAGTAACTTCTCCTTGACTGTTTTGTTCTCTAAACGTATGGTCCGATATTTTTCCTCTGTAGGATGTTTGAGGATATTATCTAAGAGAACAAGTATAATGCGTACTCCTTCCAAATACGCATTTTTTGTATTTTTAAGCGAACATAATGTAGACGGATTCTGTGGCTTCCCGGAGGTTGAGGCTGACGCAGACGCCGGTTCAATATACCATATGAATTTGTAATCTATTTGAGACATGACGTAGAAGTCGTGTTTTGTTACCCGGAGACCCTAAGAAGTATATTATCCTATGGGATCTAAAGGTGGTTCACTTTTACACCGTAACTAAAACCTTCTAAATGCCTTTTAACTATTTTAAAAGAAAATAAATGGATTCTTAGGCATTTTTAAAAATTTTAAGGTGATTATAAATTTTTTACGCTACCACACGACTGTAACAAGGAATGTATATCAGCTGATTAGTCAGTCTATTGTTAACAAGTTGAATTTATTGCAGGTGATGTTGTGAACAGCTGATTTTACTTTATTCATTTCGTTCATGACCCCAAATGTCAAATTTCTACCAAAGGCTCGTACACAGAAAAAAAACCGCCAGCCCACCCACAATTTTTTTTAATACAATATTAGTGGTCTTCATGAAAGCTCGAAAGAACCTCGTAAACTCGAAATCATCGTAAACTTGCACAGCAAATGTCAAAACAAACAAATTTCCCATACAAAGCGACTTGCACAAAACTGGAAATTTTCGAGGCAAATTTGCTGAGCAAACCTGGAAAAAGAAACGTGAAAACTGTTGACATTTCAATGTCAATATTTTTGTATTGCAAAAAAAGACGGTTTTTGATTTATGTGAAAAAAATAAAATAATGGAATAGGTAAAGCATATACTTTTAATTTTACTTTTTTTATTTACTTTATCAGCCTTTTTGACAATTCCTGCATAGATACACTGAGCAACTTTATTTGGTGCCTCATGAAACGCTTCGGCGCAAACTTGTGCTGAGCAAAAGTTCTAGGTTTTCTTGTTTGCATGAATGCCACTATTGAAGAAACATGTAAGGACACAAAAACGAAATAAAAGAATAAGGTCGAACCCATGGGGCCCACATGACCAAAAAACTGAAACCACATGAAACTTGGTCTTCATGCATGATCATTTTGCCTAATTCGCAGTCTGATATCAGCTAATGCACAGCGCAACATAGGGTCAGCTATTTAATCGTGCAATATTACCAATGAAAAACGGCAAGGAACAAAATTTACTGTGGGTGATTTAAAATGTGAATTTTAAAAAAATATACAGTGCATTTTTGAGTATATTAAAAGAAACAATATTTGTTTCTATTAATTTTTTATTAAGTACGTTTTGGACATCTTTATATTATTACTGCATATTTGTAAACATATATTGATGTTAAGATTATAATCTAAACGTAGAAGAAAATCACATGCAAAGCTTTGGAAATATAAGCTTACTTAAATCAAATGATCAAAATCACATAAAACTTTAAAAGATTTTGTTTATATCTCATATTTTATCATTGTAATATTTGATCAAATAGCTGCAGCATAGAAAACAAACCGCATAACATTTTCACTTCTATCTTTACTGTCACTAATCGGGGATGGACTGCAGCAACGCTGAAAAGAAGCACGATTTTTTTTCAATTGAAACATTGTATCTTCTGTAATAATCGATTAGACAATAGTTTTGTTTCTTTACTTTACCGCGGGATCCCGCGGGAACCCAAACTTACCCAAACGCGTTTCTTTACTCACAATTTGGGCAAATGAGAGCGATTTTTTGTTTCTCTTTTTACCGAACTTACCCCGACTTTTTCGTCGGGTAAATTTGGGCAAAGTGTCAAACAATCAGCTGTTCGAAACGTCAACAAAAAAACATGTATTATTTGTGAAAAAAATAACACAAGTGAAAAAAAATTATTGAATTTACAATTTTATTAACTTGAAAAGTGATTGCTTTGAGAGTGCGTATTTAAAGAAGATGGGAAGTGCACAAATGAACAGTGAAAATTACCATGATATGCAAGATTTGTTGTCAAGCATATGTTTTGTGACATTTGTTTTCGGGCTAGAAAAGTGGTTTTTTGCGTTTCTTTACTTTTGGGTAATATTGAGTATTTGAGAGAGAATGTAGCTTTTACTCTCGTTTACCCGAACTTTACCCAAAAAGTAGAGAAACAAAGATAATACCTACAATTCTATTCATTACATAGTGATACATTGTCTTTGTTCGCATCAACCAAATAGTCCCACAGCAAAAACGATGTACAAGTAGCCAGTAAAAATTTCTCTTCACTCAAAAGTCAACAAACTTCTCTACTCTCTCTCTTACTCTCTTCATTGAATATTTCAAAACACGAGCAGCTTTTTGATAGTGTTATTGTATATAACTATACAAATTCCAACCATGTTGAAGTAAAATTACATAGTATGAAATAAGCAAGATATGACGCAAGAGAGAAATGCCTTTGAGTGAATTTCTAGCACTTTTTGGTTCTGTTTTGCCAGGGTTGCCAAGTTGCGCACATCTAAATCGTCTTTGCCAACAGACGGCAAATAAGTACTTAGCTGCAGCATAGAAAACAAACCACTCTAAACTTCCATTGGGGCGCTGGACTGCAGCAACGCTGATGTACACATAAAAAAAAGATCAGCTACAGCTGTAAGGTATTTTATTGTTCAAACTTTCTTACCATCCATCCACCGTAGATTTGCGAACGTGACGAACCATAACCCATAATAAATGAAATTTGTTTTGGTGACATTGTAATAACAAAAAGTATAGATGCAAATGTATACTTGTAAATTCAGCATTGTTGATAGTAGTGTGATTCGCATTTTCGATTTTGGTTTCCTGGTTCCACAGGACCCTTTGGTCCGATTCCGCCTATTTGCCCAACTCAGCCTTCGTCACCCGAAAGGTGTCACGCTCTCTAGGCTCACTGTTTGAAGTTTCCTGGCTTTCGTTGCCAGAAGGTTCCACTATGTCTCGGCACCCAGATGATATTGAGTCTGCCCTGCGTGTAATAATTGTTTAGTATCTTCTAGCAGTAAAGGACCGTTCTAGATTTGGCAATTTCCGATGATATTGCCCTAAGTGTCATTTGGCAATCCGTGAAGATATTCGCTTCGGTTGGGCGTGTTTTATCACCGAGCCATTTGATGCACTCCGTAATCCCGCGAACTTCCGCTTGAAGTTCGTATTGCGATCCGGGAGGCGTAGGTGGGTTTCGGTTGCCGGATTTATAATGAAAAATTCTAGATCTTTTCTTTTCTCTAATTTTGAGACATCCGTGTTACAACGGGTCCCATTTGGTGTTTGTTCCAGAAGTCCATCTTGCCAGGCGTCTCTAGATGGCGTTATAGTTACACAATTCGCCTTAACTCGGGTATTCGACCGGATTCATACTTCAAACTCACTCGCATCTTGCGTGTAACCGTCCAAAGCCTCCATTATCCGTTGGTATTTCGACTTAAGATCCCTGTTGATCCAATCATCTATTGCCTGTAGGCATTTTGCCGCAAGGGCGTCCTCGTATTTGACCCTAATCTTGATTGGCTGGATACATAAAATAGTTTCCAATAGTTTCTCAACTGCCGTTCACCATACTACAGAAACATGTTAGTATTGGCCTATTTACGCTTCTATAGAGCCAGTGTTATTTCCGGGTTGAGGCCCCATTTGGATTTGGAGTTTCCATTTCAATTCAGATTACCCCTAAGTATTTAACCCTATCGGATATTTTCCAGAAATCGTGGCTTTTCAAACTCTGAGAGTTCTCTTTTACCAGGGTTGTCTAATTCATGCCAACAATATTTAAGAAACTGCCCGTAAAGTCTGGAATTATGTTGCAATGTCTTAACAAATTTTCAGATCTGTTAAATATATTTTCTTTGCAAAAACATGCGCATTTGACTATATTTATGTTGTATTTGTTATTTTTTTTAATAATGTCTTAAACATTTACTGATGTTTATCACTTTTTGAATATAATATTTTTGCAACTCATTGTTAATTAAACAAAAACGATGTACAAGTAGACAGTCAAAATTTCTCTTCACTCAAATGCCATCAAACAAAACGAGTGAAACCCTAGTACTTCTCTACTCTCTCTCTTACTCTCTTCATTGAATATTTCAATACACGAGCAGCTTTTTGATAGTGTTATTGTACAGAACTATACAAATTCCAACCATGTTGAAGTAAAATTACATAAACTATGCAAAAAGTATGAAATAAGCAAGATATGACGCGAGAGAGAAATGCGTTTGAGTGAACTCCTAGCACTTTTTGGTTCTCTTTTACCAGGGTTGCCAAGTTGCGCACATCTTCTGGTCGTCTAATTCTAAATCGTCTTTGAATTAAATTTTCCAATATTAGGTTTGTTCGAGAACTTTTCCAGCAAAAAATAGCAAGCAAAAACTATCTGGAGAGTAAGAATGATTTTACTCTATCAATAAAAATAGCACAAAAAGTACGCGAACGACATCCAGCAAAAACTAGCAAGAAATAAGAACTTTGTATGTAAACAGCTGATATGCAATGTAAACATTGGAAGAACCAACAAACGCAATTCGAACAAAACATTACAAATCACTCTGGGTTTATATATAACAAAACATTCAAAAATCAAATTTTCTCTTAAAAACTAAAATTCCAATGATAAATTTATTATTTTATATTCTTTCTACGTCCTAATTTTGTTTGTTTACTTAAAACAGCTGTTATGTTTGGCTTGCTAATTCGTGCTGGCAAAAATTTTCCCAGCACAAACCATCAACTTCTCCATCATTGAACTGTCAAAATATTCACTCTCTGGCTCTCTCGTTGCTGGCTGCTGGGAGTTATCGAACACTTTCCAGCAAAAAATAGTGATAATTAGTGCTAATTATCACGTTCTCGAACAAACCTATTGTAAGAATTTCAATGAGTAAACAAAATAAATGTTTGTAAACAAGTTGTCAAAATGAAGCGAAATCTACTCGAATGTCAAAATATGTATACCTCTGAACACTTTAGTTTTCGAAGGCGATTCTAGAATATTTTAAGCTGAAATGCGGTATACATGAACATGCTTTTAAATATTTCTTCACCATACAAAAACTTATTCAACACTATCTACCACGGCGAAAATCTTTCGATAAAAAACACTACCCATCATAAAGCAACTAAGTAAGTAATAAATTTATTGAGACTTCTTCTTTTCGTAAATACAGAGTGGTTGGATAACCTTATTTAACATAGAGTATTCTTAGAATTATACTTGTTTTCTTCTAATACACGGTGAAAAAGTAGATAAGCAACTTGCTAAAGTGAGATAGCGAATGTACATACATAAGTGCAACATAATGGAAATGTTTAATACTAAGGCTTGCTCGCGGCCTTTATGATAGCTTACAGAGCAAAAGTCTGTTAACAACCTTAAAAATAAATAACAACTAATACTAATCAACAATGAGATCTGTCAAATGACAGTGGCAAAACAGAGAACATGATAAAAACATGTGTGCTGACAATAGCAGCATTTAAATAGTAAGATGTAAACATACACATATTCATGAATAACAGTCATATTTATGAATGAAAGCAAAACAATTGAAAGATGAAACATCAATATCACAGCATCGAGTTGACTATAGTCAGGTAAGTTTTCGTTATCATAGATTTTATGTTAATTTTGGTGAGTATAAATATAGATAATATTATTAGTGTGTATGCCAAGTATACTAGTAGGTATAATAAGGTAATAAATATAATAAAACTAACATTGACCATTACTAATAAAGTATAATCTTAATTTTCCTTACAATTAGCCCCTATGTGAGCCAGATGTAACCTTCTGAAAGAAGCTGGAAGTTGCAAATGGATCCAAAGAGTTGTCCGGTATAGAGTTGAGTATCCCAACAGGCGAAAGATATGGAAAGTTGGACCAATTTACATTTTCATCTCTTTGCAGGATTTCGATCATAAGAAAATTGTCGTGTGAGCCGAGTTTTTCGACAAATTTTCTCTGAAGCGACAAGGCGTAGTTGCAGAGTGGTTGTACGTCAGATTTTTGGTAAATATATGCGTTTGATAAACGTTTCGTTGGGTTCTCATAAAATTTATTTATTTATATTTACTGTTCAACAAGTTGGCAAACATGCCACATATTCCCTTTGCCTTCGTGAGTAAGTTCCTTGCGTGATTATTAAATTTAAACAAATTGTTGAAATGTATCCCAAGATATTTCACACAGGTTTTGAAGGGGATATCTGCGCCATCAAGTGAAAGCTGCAAGAACTTGCTCTGAGGTACTACATAACTTGGACATTTTCCTGAGGCATTTCTAATGCAGATAGCTTCGGATTTACTAGCGTTAATTTTGATGCCACATTTTTGATAGAACGCATTTATTTTACCAAGATGAAGAGCTGCATTGTTGAGAGCTTCATAAAGCAACTATGGTATAGAGAAGCATAAAGCAACTATTGTATAGAGAAGAAAATTTACTCATGGAGTGGAATGCCAACAAAGAAAATGAGTGAAGTGTGTAATTTCTCTGCTCGCTCTCTTACTCTCTTCGTGGAATATTTCAATACCCGAGCAGTTTTTTGATGATGTTATTCTATCTAACTATAGAAATTCCAACCATATTTAAATAAAATTTTATAAAGTATGTAAAAAGTACGAAATAATCAAGTTATGACGCGGGAAAGAAATGCGTTTGAGTGAATCGCGTCGACGTTTTTGGTTCTCTCTACTAGGGTTGCCAAACTCCGGGGTTTTTTCTTCTCTACCTGTACATCCTTTTTGAGAGAAGAAAATTTACTCATGGAGTGGAATGCTAACAAAGAAAACGAGTGAAGCGCGTCGTTTCTCTGCTCTCTCTCTCTTTTAATCCCTTCGTTGAATATTTCAATACACAAGCAGTTATATGATGATGTTATTGTATCTAACTATAGAAATTCCAACCATATTTAAATAAAATTACATAAAGTATGTAAAAAGTATGAAATAATCAAGTTATATCGCGTGAAAGAAATGCGTTTGAGTGAATCGGGCCGACTTTTTTTGGTTCTCTTCTACTAGGGTTGCCAAATTGCGCTGGTTTTTTCTTCTCTACTTGTGCGTTCGTACATCCTTTTTGTGAAATGTTTAGTACATCGTTTTTGCATCATAGTAAAATAAGTAGAATACTGATTTAAGAACTGTAAATAGAACTGCTGATTTAATTTATTTCGTTATATTTGTCGCTTTAGTTGTCAATCTAATATGTATTTTGTTTTTGTACTTTTTTGTATACTTGTATTGTGGTATACATTCGTGTAGTTTGACAACTGAAGTGAATGAAACAAAAAGACTTGTTGAATACAACTACACCAACGTCTACTGCTACTACTTTGTTATTTTACTACAAAAACTTTACTATGCTACCCCTGATACACGACTTATGTACATATATAGTAAGTAACGGGTGATTTTTTAAGAGCTTGATAACTTTTTTTTTAAAAAAAACGCATAAAATTTGCAAAATCTCATCGGTTCTTTATTTGAAACGTTAGATTGGTCCATGACATTTACTTTTTGAAGATAATTTCATTTAAATGTTGACCGCGGCTGCGTCTTAGGTGGTCCATTCGGAAAGTCCAATTTTGGGCAACTTTTTCGAGCATTTCGGCCGGAATAGCCCGAATTTCTTCGGAAATGTTGTCTTCCAAAGCTGGAATAGTTGCTGGCTTATTTCTGTAGACTTTAGACTTGACGTAGCCCCACAAAAAATAGTCTAAAGGCGTCAAATCGCATGATCTTGGTGGCCAACTTACCGGTCCATTTCTTGAGATGAATTGTTCTCCGAAGTTTTCCCTCAAAATGGCCATAGAATCGCGAGCTGTGTGGCATGTAGCGCCATCTTGTTGAAACCACATGTCAACCAAGTTCAGTTCTTCCATTTTTGGCAACAAAAAGTTTGTTAGCATCGAACGATAGCGATCGCCATTCACCGTAACGTTGCGTCCAACAGCATCTTTGAAAAAATACGGTCCAATGATTCCACCAGCGTACAAACCACACCAAACAGTGCATTTTTCGGGCTGCATGGGCAGTTCTTGAACGGCTTCTGGTTGCTCTTCACTCCAAATGCGGCAATTTTGCTTATTTGCTTGTTTGCTCACTTGGTCGATTATGTAGACCATAAATCGGACGTAAAGCGCGAAACACATTTCGAACCGAACACTGATTTTGGTAATAAAATTCAATGATTTGCAAGCGTTGCTCGTTAGTAAGTCTATTCATGATGAAATGTCAAAGCATACTGAGCATCTTTCTCTTTGACACCATGTCTGAAATCCCACGTGATCTGTCAAATACTAATGCATGAAAATCCTAACCTCAAAAAAATCACCCGTTAGAATACCACCCTTAATATCCGTGCAACCTTCAAGCCCTATTTATATTGTTTTTCATAAAAAATCATAAAAAGTGAAAACATCAGATGACCTCAACAAATATTAAATTTGTTATAGCGTAGTAGTTTTATCTGTGATACTTACCATTTTGAAACAGATTTTTATTATTAAAATATTTACCGGCCTACACTGCCAATCACGTGAATAATTTACGTTTCAAAATTTAGGTGACGTTTCAAAAATTAGGTGAGTATGTATACCATTTGTTAGAATGATTGGGAAAAAAACAAAAATTTTCTATAATTATCACCAATATATAGTTTCTGAACTATCAAAATAATATATTTTTTTAATTTAAAATTTTTGTTATTAAAAAATTGTTTATTAATGTCTCATAAATTAACCATTTTACTTACATTAGAAAAAGAAAAACAATATTTTTCAATTTAATTTAAAAATTAATTAAAAAACGTAACAACAAGAAAATGTAATTTAATAGTAAGTGCTTCCTCCTTTACTGGAAATACTTCAAAAATGCGGTTGGTCATAGATTGGTATGACTTCAAATAATTTAAGGATATCGAAATCCATCCTTCTTCATAGCAATTCCTGTTGTCCCAAATTGCTTGCTCCCTTCGTATACTTTTCTTAACATCAACCCCCATACGTTTACCATAATATTCAGATCAGGAAAATAGGGCGGTCAATTCAAAAGATCCAAATTCTGTTCACGAATATACTGCTTCCGTTCTGGGAGCATTCCACCATCACGTACAGGCGAATTGAATTTGTTTTATATGATTAAATTACATACAATTATAGATAAGAAAAAGTTATCTTGAGTGAAATGCTCAGAATGAAAAAGATTAAAAAATGTAGATCCATTTCAGTATATCAACAGATTTTAAGATTGCTATTATTTATAATATTGCAAATACCAACAATATTCACATAATATGTGTAAAAAACCTATACTATTTAGGGTTCAATGTCTGATAAATTTACCCATCTATATTAAATTAGTTCTCTTTTCAAAAACACCTGCCATTTGGCGGTATGTATTGATTGTAATGTATTGGTTGTTTTGTTTATTATTGTCATCATCAACTGATGTCTATAAGTTTTAAATATAATTATAATAGTTTTGCAACGCATTATGTATTTGAACGTTCCATTTCTAATTTTATTATTGTAAATAAGAATTTCAGTGCGTAAATAGTAAAATTTTGAATTATTTAAAAAAAAAATTCTGCTCTATCCGTCGAATGCATTTCATCCAAAATTGGCAACTACTTATAAACAATGAAATGCAAAATACTTCCATCTGCCTATCCTCGATCGAGATTTTTCTTTAAATTTGTAATTTCTTCAACTAACGCGAAGAACTGTGGCGTGTTCAATTTGACAGCTGAAGTGATCAAAAACGTTGCGCTGCGTTTTATAAACTACCCATTAAATAACGCAACTCAACGCAGGTAGTCACCGAACAGCTGTAACGTTTTATAAACTACCAAAACGACAAAAGTAACGCCAAGTGGCTGATTCACGACTTATAGAATACCACCCTATTTTTATACTTTGAACCGAAATAGGTTCAACCGAAAAAAAATAAAAATTGCTTTGGAACCCCAAGAAGACCTTTTATCTGTGGTCACAATTTTGACCCCTAAACTCAACTTTAACCGAAAAACGTATGGATATGCGGCAGTTATATTGGTGTTAAAAATATTAACTTTTGATTTATTATATTAAAAGTTACGAAAATGTATACTTTGAAAATATATGCCACAAAAAATGGTAAAAATAAAAAAAATATTTATCACGCAGATTATAAGATCTTTATCGTTTTTCTCGTTACCGACTTTTTGGCATATGCGCCAAACCAATAATAAGGTGACGACATGCCAGACGGGTCGTATAAACCAATAATCTAAAATTTTATCATGGCTTTCAAATTTCCGAAAATCTATCACAGATATAGTAAGAGCATAAGAAGCAATTTATAATAGAAAATCAAAGATGTTAGATAAAGCTCAGTTTATTGAAAATTGTTTTTTATTTTGTCAGGTACACATAATTTGCGTCACGCGTCTGGCTGACAGAGTTGAACTTAGGCCCAATTTTTGACTGGTTATTTAAATTGGTAATCATTTGATTTTAATTTATGTTTGATCTGACTTTAAATACGAAAAGAGTTTTTCAGTGCTTTGTCAAATAATCTTACTATCATGTGGCAACAGTTGCAAAAATAACCAGTATTTATACATTTCTCGACTAATCGTTACGATGCATCAAACTGACTCCATTTGCAAAACAATAGTGAAGTGATAAAATACAAAATATTAAATGAAATTGGAGAATATTTGAGCAGATATAAAGTTCTAACTGCACTACGAGTTAAATACGTTTTTATTGTTATTCCAACTAGGATAGTGATTGTAATTGTTCACATTAACAATTAAAGATGCTTTTTGTTTGTTCTTCTTGGTGTTTTCTGTCAAAATCATATGGTAACTTGATCATAGTTTAAACAGCAATTAACTATTAACCTAAAAAGTGAATTCGGAGTTTAAATTATGTTTGCTCGTTGATCAAAGATGATTGACCAGTCAAAAATTGGGCCTTAAAGTTATAAAATTATCATATAATAGCTGAAAATGTTTTTTTTAGATATAAACTGTTTTCTGAACTGAACCAGTTTGTGCTTAGGTTCAATGAAATGGAAGGTTGAAATTCTAGGTATAGAGTTGAAATTTTCCCATCCCATAGCAGACCTATTTTAGTTGAAAAATTGCGTGGACGCATAAAATAAGTACATAAATTTGTTGTTGCCCTCTAACCAAATGTGAGTATTTGAAAAAAGTGTGCACATCTCATAACTTCTATATATTATTATTGATATCTTTAAAATATATCTTTAAAATTACTATGAAGTCCACTTGTTAATGGAATGCTCCTCTGGCAGTATGAATTGGAACATTATGTTGTTGGTAAGTCCATTCAATGGGTCCAAATAAATTTCTGAACTTCGGAAATCCTTCTTCCAATAAATATCCTTTTATATGATGATCCCTGTTTCAAATCTTGCAAATTTTATTGCCTACAACTTACGATTGGCATTAGAGGGATTTTCCGACAAACTACATAGTTTCTTACTCGACTTGAAAATGCCGACATCGACAAACTTGAAGCAATGCATAGAATTTTTGCCGATCTCTCTCCGTGTCCGTACTTCTCGATGTTGTCCCTTTCTATTTTAGCAGCAATCCCAATGGCATTAAATCCATTAGATTTTAAAATAAGGATTTTTTATAGTTGTGTGGTAAACGAACGAACTAGTTCAATTGAACGATTCGCTCTTGTGAAGTATATGAACTGTTCAGCTCTTTTGATTCAGTAGTTCATTACTTCCACAGTTTCCTGTATTTCAGTTGTCCTGTTTTGTCTATCATTTCCTAGTTCTTTGGCTCACTGCTTATTGCTGTAATATTTATGGAATGGATGTGTAACCGGGCCCTACACATTAACTACAGCGCAGATGTCCACTTTTATTTCAAAATATAAAATCATTACAGAAACTCAACTATTTCGGAAGCGAAACAACCTGATCGCTACCCCTAGCTTTGAGCCATCCGTATAAAAGCGGGTTCCATTTGGTGTTTGTGCCAGGATCCCATCCTGCCAGGCGTCTCTAGATGGCGTTACAGCCACACAATTCGCCTTAACTCGGGTATTCGGCCGGATTCAAACTCACTCGCAACTTGCATGTAACCGGCCAAAGCCCCTATTATCCGTTGATATTCGAATTAAGATCCCTGTTGATCCATTCACCTGTTGCATGTAGACATTTTGACGCAAGGCCGGCATCGTATTTGACCCAAATAACGATTGGCTTGTAGAGGTTGTCCTCATTGCACCGCTAATACCATGCAGCACATCCGTACCCTTTACAGTATCTCGATATTGGATTTCATCTCAACTGCCGCCCACCATATTACAGAAGCATGTGTGTGTGCCAGTGTTATTTCCAGGTTGAGGCCCCATTTGGATACTATCTGTGGGCCTTATTGACCCTGTCCTCTATGTGGTGCTTCCAATTCAATTTCCGATCTAAGATTACCCCTAAATATGTAACCATATCTTTTCCACGAATCGTGGCTATTTAAACTCTGGCATTTTCGTTTTCCTTGTGAATAGACATATTTCCGTTTTGTCCGGGTTCATATTTAAGCCCCTTGGCTGTGCCGTTGTACGCTATATTCAGTGCCCTCTCGGCCTCTGCATAATTGATTAGGATTCTTTCCCCTTAGAAGTATTATAACGTCTTTTTTAAGTGCATCGGTAAGCTTCCTTATGAGCCTGTGTATTGTGATGACCCATAAGAGTGGTGATATAATCCCCCCTTCTATGCAGTGGGTTCCTCTATGTAGTGGGATACCTCATGAAGTGCGGTTTACCCTGATCGGCCTTTGACATACGCGCATTGCTTGAGCTTCAGCATATCGTCCGGTATTCCACTTTCACCATGTCGTCCACTATTCTCTCCAGGGGTTTGAGTAGAAACCAGGTAAGGCTAAATGGTCTGTAAGCCCTTGCCGTTGCATAGCTTGCTTTTCCAGGTTTGGGTATAAAAACTATCCTAGCCTCCTGCCAGTTAATTGGTGTGTAGGCGAGTTTTATTGGGTAACCACATGTTGAAGGATAGCCGGAAAAATTCCATCCGTTTCCGACGCTTTATATGGGAAGAACCTCTTTATAGCTTTTATGACCATTTGCTGTCTTACGAGGGTTGCATTTTATGTTTCGGGATTAGAGAACAAAAACAAATATTAATTATTGTTTTTCAAAATACTCCCCATGAAGATTTATACACTTTTGCATGCGTTTGAACCAATTGTCGAAACACTTTTGCCACTCTGATTGAGGTATCTCCAAAACATGCATTCTGAATGCAGCAACCGCTTCTTCAGGTGTCGAAAAACGTTGACCTCTCAGTTTGTTTTTTACGTACGGGAGTAAAAAGAAGTCATTCGGTGCCAAGTCAGGACTATACGGCGGATGACCCATCAAATCGATGTTTTGGGTGCTCAAAAACGCAGTTGTTTCAGCCGATGTGTGAGAGCTCGCATTGTCGTGGTGAAGATTGATCCGTCTTCGGCGGTTGGTTTTCCTGATTTCTTGGAAGACTACTGGCAAATAAATTCTTGTGTACCACTCAGAATTCACTGTTATGCGTTGTACTACGACATGGTTTTTCCGGAAAAACAGGCGAGCATTTGCTTGGAAGTGCTTCGGGCGCGAACAACTTTTGTTGGATTTGGCTCATCTTGAAACACCCATACAGTTGACTGCTGTTTACTTTCGGGCTCATACGCGTAAATCCAGGATTCATCACCTATCACGATGTCATAAACGTGTTTCGTATTTTTGGAGCATTTCTTTCGACCAATCGACTCGAGCCTTTTTTGAGCGATTGACAAATTGTGTGGGATCCAATGCGAACAAATTTTTTTGACAGTCAAAGGTTGACGATTGACGTCAACGATTGACTTCACCATACCCAGATGGCCCAGATTTTTTGGCCCAGATGAATCTTTTATGTTACTTTAAACTACACAAATAGCGCTCGTATGTCAAAACGTTCTGAGTACGCATAAGCTAAAAAATGTCCAACTTTACGACAGAGCTGTCAGTTGCCAAATCCCGAAACATAAAATGCAACCATCGTATGTAGTACATTTTCACATTGTCATCGTTCACCTGTGGGTTCCGCGTTCCATTCGGAAAGTGTGTATTCATCAGGTGCTTAAACGTTTGTTCCATTCTCTTCCCGGTGTCGTCTACTAACGTTTCTGCCTGGACGTGGGTCTTAGAGAGGAATGTTTTCATCTTCGACATGTCGTTGACGCTATCCACATATTCACTGAAGTGTCCAGGAGTTGCGTCTCGCTTTTCTCAATATTGCGTTGTATTCACTGAGACTTCTTTTATAGTCCTCCCAGTACACTGGTAGTTTTTTACGCGTGGCCCTGTTGTAAAGTCTACGGACCACTTCCCAAGATTTCGTATTTCCTCTGTAACCCAGGGGATTTCTTGGGCTGATTTCCTTTCTCGAATTCGGCAGCTGTCTTCGAAAGACTTTACCAGTGCTTGCTTTACTAAGAAACACCAATTTTGAGCATTATTGTTAGGCTTGTTAAACAACATTTTTATGCTTGATAAATAAACAAAATAAGCTTCAGATAATTTTCGAACTTTACAAAAAAAAGGTCAGTTACGGGCGTACGAAAAACGATCTTGACATTACCAGAGGAACTTATTATAGTGGCAGCATGAATTCTAAGTCAGACCCCTCTCCGATTCCGAATGGAACACGAAATCATTTTTTAATTAAAAAAAATCTTTCCTTAGAAAATTCGAAAAACATCGAAGAAAGTATACTCTACAAGGAAGCACATAAAAGGGTTAGTGTCCAATTTAATACAAAATTCCGGTAAACAGTCGTGAACCAAACAAGACGATAATCACTACGATGTAAACAAATCTTACACAAACGAAATTGTTTGTTCTTAAATTAAATGATACAGTAATACATACACAACAAACTACAGGGTGCGTCAATAAGATTGTACTTTTTAAATTTAGTGTAATTTTGTTTTGTGCAAGTGGCAACTCTGAAATTTATCAGCTGTCATATGTTTATTCCGATTATTAACAATGGAGCGATTTACGAAAAAACAACGCATTACAGTTGTGAAAATTTATTAAAAAAATTTGGAAAGTTATGCTGAGACCGCTCGCAAACTTCGAAAATTTTTCAGTCGAGAAAGTGCACCTAATGTGCAAACCATTCGAAGAGCGGTCAACAAATTTGAAGAAACTGGGTCGATTATAGACAGTAAGACTCCTGTGCGTCAACGTACCGGTCGGTCTCTTGAAAACATTGCTGCTGTAAAGGAGTGTCGCCGAAACACCGAATACATCAATTCGGCATCGTTCTCAACAACTTAAAATTTCACGAAGCACAACGCTTCGAATTTTGACAAAATGCGTACAAAATTTAGCTCACTCAGGAGCTGAAAGCAGCAGACCATGGAATGGGTAATGGAACAAAGTGAAGTCGGTGCCAATTTTTCAAAAAAAAAAAGTTATCTTCTCCGGTAGAGCGCATTTCCATCTGAATGGCTTCGTGAATACACAAAATTGTCGAATTTGGTGATCAAAAAATCCTCATGCAAATGCGGATGTTGGTCAGGCTTTGTGATTGGGCCTTACTTTTTTGAAGATGAGGCCGAAATTGAAGTGACTGTGAACGGCATTCGTTACAGGAACATGATAACGGAGTTCTTGTGGCCTCAACTGGACGGCATGTATCTGGACATGTAGTTTCAGCAAGACGGCGCCTCCTGCCATACCGCGCATGAAACAATCGATTTATTGCAGCAACGATGTGCAGAACAAATTATCTCAAGAAATTCTGATGTCAACTGGCCACCAAGATCATGCGATTTAACGCCGTGCGATTTCTTTCTTTAGAGTTTTGTTAAACCAGAAATAATTCCTAAGCTCAAATCCAAGATCCAAAGCGTCATCGGTGAGATACAGCCACATCTCTGTGAAAAAGTCATGAAAAGATTAATGGCCTGTCATCAGAGCCGTGGAGGCCATTTGACGGATATTCTATTCCATACTTAATCGGAACATGTCTTCTTTACAAGCCAAAAAAAAAATCACAACTATCTCAAAAAATACGTGTTTTTATTTTAAAATGAAAAAGTGAATTCTTACTAAAGGGTGTTATTTACTATTATTATTTTTTGTATTAGGTGATTCTCCGATTTTAATGAACTATTGGGTGTGTCGATCCGTAATACAAGTAAAAAAATTAATACTCATCGCAAGCTAAAATAACTAGTGAAAAGCAAAATATTTTAGGGCCCTGTATCTATGTATGAATATCTTTATAACAAAGTTTTTGAAATGGGTTTTACCGACATTATTAATTTTACCGACAAAATCTTTCGCTAATGGAGTGTATTAATCTGTTACAAAAAAGAGGAACAATTTAATGTGGAATCAAAAAGGTTTGATTGTGAAGTGAATTTTTGGCATCAAATTCACGCCGAAAGTGAAGCAACAAATATACACTTCAGTGAATTTAAATTCAAAGGTGAAATAAATATACCGACAAGCATGATCCTACCATACCGATACTGAAATGTAAAAACTGAATGTAAAATATAAAATGTAATTGAGTTTAAAAAAAACAATACTTTTTTCACATTCTCTATTCCACTAACTTAAGGTATGACAGTTTATAAGTTCTGAACATTCCAGTATGTTATGAAAATCGATCGAGTCAAAATCGAATTTGATTTGGAAATTCATTTGGAATTGTATTATTGGAAAAACAATTGTTACTTATTATTATTTTAAAAAAAATCATCATTATGGCAAATCGAATTCGATTTAAATGGATCTATTTCCATACCCGATTATAATATGCAAACAAGTTTCCTATTATACGTACAAATTCATTTTATTTTCCATAATAGAAATAGACATACATACATATATTAAAAATTGTGGGTAAATAAGCACGTCATTTTTCTTATTTATTTCAGAATTCTCAAAGGCAATTTAATGGGCGCATTATAAATTTGAATTAATGTAGTATATAAATACTTACACATACAGATGTTGCAATAAAAATGTGACTAAAATTATAGGGGCAGATAGATTAAGTTCGTTCTTCTCCGAAACATTACACATTTTAATATTATTATTTTTTTTGTATAGTAGGAGGGAAGAAGTGCAAAGGTCTTCTATCGTGGCATATCCATAATAATCAGTAAATTTATGGTTTTATAAATCATCGTCGAATGACATCGGTAAGTGTGTAGTAATTAAAATTGGTAATAAGCAAAAATAGTAATTCAAATACTGTTATAATTTAACAATGGAAAACATACTACGTTTATACGATAGCTTATATTGCGATATCATAATGCGATATTTAAAAAATACGTGTATATCGCGATATAAGAAGCTTGTTTTTTTAATTCCTGCTAAACTAATCAGCCTTATTACGTATGTCGTTGTCGTATTTCGACTACGACAGTTTTGTAAAAGATTAAAGATAACACGCCAACTTTGCCTTTATTCTTTTACAAAACTGTCGTAGTCGAAATACGACAACGACATACGTAATAAGGCTGAATATTTCGACGACTTTGTATGGGGAGCCGCTTAAAATCGCTTAATATCGCTTAACTCCCCATACAAAGTGGTCGACAAATTAGTTTAGCAGGGAATAAAAAAACAGGCTTAAGGTTTACTATGATTATCGCTTAATATCGCAATATTGGGAACAGCTTCTATATTAAAGATGATTTTTGTATGTGATTCTTTTGTGAATTGCCACATGCAAGATTTGTTGAATATCGTATGAACAGGGACAATAAGTCTTTTTTATTTCCTGCTAAACTATTTTTCCACCACTTTATATGGAACGCTAAGCGATATTAAGCGGCCCCCATACAAATTCGTCGAAAAATTAGTTTAGCGGGAAATAAAAAAACACGCTTTATTACGAATAGATATTGCGATATGTACCGTATAAACGTAGCAACATAAGTTCTAACACATTTACGAAGAAGTCGCATTTATGTCTAGAGGAGTACACGCACATGACATAAATACCTAAACACATATACATAATTAAAGTGAAAATAGTATATTTTGTTCATTCATTAAAATATACTACTTGGATATCTTTTATTATTTATTATTAGTTGTAATAGTGTATTAGTACTATATGTTGTTGTTGGTGTTTATTGCAAAATAGTGTGCAGATGACTCCGTGTACACAGCATCGATCTATTTGGGGTTTTCTGCTTTGCAACATTGTGTAAATCGGGTTTTTAACTTAGGTTGTAGTTTTTACAGAGCTTTGTTTTACATGCCCAATTATGTTGTCTTAAGGAGAATTTAAGCCAGACGAATTGTTTTCATTAAGAGCATCCGGGAAACTACTTACAGAGCCAGAGCGAGAAGTAGATACTTTCGTCTAAAACAAACAAATTTTATATTTAATGTATAACAGGACAGTGAGAGAATAGAGCAAATTATAATAGAAGCAATTGTTACATGCAAAAATGATTAATGCGTTTGACGGTTCAGCAATTGAAATGTTGCATTTATAATCTGTATTCACTTAAGTTATTCAAACAAATGGAGTGTCTTATACTGACGACAAATCTGAGTAATGGTATTAAGTCTAATTTAATGGATTTTACAAAGATTCCACTAGACAGGGATGTCGCGTTAAAATTGAGTGGTTTTAAATTCTAATAAACATATATCAGCATGGTTATTATTTGATTTAAGATACTCCAATGCGCAAGCACGACTCTCAGCTCAATAAACAAATATTCAAATAAAAGAAAAATGGATCAAATCGAATCCGCTCTTCACCAGGGCGTCGACTCGTGAAGAGGTCCTTAATGTCAATAAACATTCGTCCAGTGAGCATTCGTTTTCCGATCATCTTTATATATAATATTGTGATATTTACGTTCGATGTTGAAAAGAATTGCTTTACTAGTACCATATAGAGGCAATGGTTCAAAACAACGAACAAAATAACAACAACGGCATTTCGTTTTGTGTGTTAAAATTATTGTGTTAAATACAAGGGTTGCAGTGAAGATCGCCTCCTCGTGGTGCATCCTGGGTAACTCTAAATGATCTTCTTCCTCTTTGGCACGCACTCTGCTAAGTTGGTGGTAATGTTGAGGTTGAGATGACTCCCTTTTTGGTTCGGCCTGGCTCTGAACACTCTGTCCCATAAAGCGGAGTGTCAACCCTCGCGTGGACTCTCTGCTTCATAGACAACCACGGGGCCCCTATTTTTGAACACATTGCATTTGAGGCCCAAACAAAATGAATAATGTTAATAAAAACTCTTCGGCCACAGGAAAACCTGTGACTTCCCCCGAGCCTACGGGCTCTTCCTCGAGCACTAGTGCTCGTAAGTCGTTTGCGGTCACACGCAAGGGAGCCTCGACTGGCCACTAGATTGGTTAGTCAACTCTTCGCACGGACAGTCGCCGCACTCACTCCTGCACAGGTAAACACCTTGGAGTGGGCAAAGGGCGTACAAGTCCGTAGGGACAAAGCTTCCACTGGCTGTTCCTAAAAGACAGCGTTCAGTGGAGAATACAAAAACTGGTCCCTCTTCTAAGAGGCATAAAAGTCCTTTAGTGATGTCGCGAAGGACAGCCTAATCATTGGCGTCTTGGATGAAGGTTCCCAGGATGGAGGTATCCCCAAGGATAAATGGCGCCTCATAGAAGGACTCTTCTTACAGTGTTCATGGACATCGTTAACGACAACCCTGGTCCTGTGCCAATATGCGAAAACTCGGGATGGTTTCAGGGAAGCATTAAACTTATCGGCTGCTCTGATGAACGAGCAGCGCAATTGTATAAGTCCGCCATGAGTCGGGTAGGTGTGGTTTGGCCGGGCGCCAAACTCAAAGCCGTGGATAGGATATACCTTCTAGACCTAGGGCTACGGTTTCACCTACTGACCCACTGGAGATCCTAAAGATAATCAACCACTGCAACCCCTCCATTCCTGCAAAGGATTGGAAGGTGGTCATGGATGAGGACCCTGTAGGAACCTCCCGGAAGGTAGTTTTAGTCCTGATCCAGGATTCCTTAAAACCCCAAAAGGAGTCCAAAGGCCAAATTCGGTTTGGGTTCATGAGTGTACCCCTCAGGGTATACAAAGTGGATACACTGAGTGGCAAACTGGCCGAGTCGAAGTCGTAAGTCGCAGATGTAAATGCTGGAAAGCATTCTGAAACGGCGGTAGATGCTGAAGAATCACTACTGGATGATGACAGTGGCAGCATCATCGACCTGTCCATCACTAGCGAGGGTGATCACGAGACAACCGTGATCGAGGTACCGGGAGTTGAAGATGATGAAAGTCCTGCAGCTAAATCTTCATCGCAGTAAGGCAGCATCTGCCCACCTCATTCTCCATCCTGCGAAGGGTGGATCCGTGGTGGATATAAGAACCCTGGACGGTCAATGATCGTATATGTGGTATCAGGTGCAATGGATACAGGGCCTTCGTCCTATCAACCCCAGGTAGGACAAGATTTTGCATACTCATTAAAAAGAAATGCAATGTATTTTATTGCAGAATTTTAGTGATAGCGATACAACCTCCATCAGTCTCTCGCTGGAAAACGGCCAGCGGGACATCTGGCTCGTTTCATCGTACATGGCGCACTACCATACTGAACCACCCCCTCCGAAGTGCGTCAGGGATATTTTACCGGAGGCAAAAAGACGGAATTATAGCGTCATTATAGGTGCCGATGCCAACGCGCACCACACAATATGGGCGAGTACCGAGTAGTCTCTTTTTAATTTCATTATAAGCGAATCCTTGACTATATGTAATAGAGGTGAGGAACCGACCTTCATAACTTCGGTTAGGAGGGAAGTACTAGACCTAATTTTACTACTTGGATACGAGTATGTAACTGTATCCGATTGGAGCGTACTTTCTGATCACTCAGTTTCTGATCATAGATATCTACAGTTCCACATAAATATCTAACCTCTGAAAAAGGAAGTTTTTAAAAATTATAGTAAAACGGACTGGAACGCCTATTGTGGGCGCCTAAGGAAACTCTTGGGTAACCATCCGAATATTCCGACTAATGTGCCAGAGCTGGAAGAACTATTTGGAAAAATTACTGATGCGTGCAGGAACGCGCTCAATGAGTCCTGTAATACCAGTGGTTATAATGCTGCCAAGGGTAACAAAAAACCTCCTTTGTGGAACGCTTAGCTTCAGGATCTAAGATCGTCCATTAGGCGGCTTTCAACAAGGCCAAAAAGAGCGACGACCAAAGGGATTGGGACGTTTACAAGATAAGTCTTAATCTATATAAAGGTGAAATCAAGAAGGCCAAACGGAAATCCTGGCGAAACTTCTGTGAATCCATTGAGGGAACCAATCAGACTGCACGCTTAAGATGCGTGCTCGCTAAAAACCCACCGTGTGCGGGGTTTTTAATGAAAGACGATGGAACGTGGACGTATTCGTCTGAAGTCTCTTGGGATTCTCCTGGATACCCACTTTCCCAACGATGACAGGAATGCTGGTCATCAGCCAGAAGAGCTAGGCGGAAACTCACCTAGCTTAAAAAAATGCGCTCAATAGTGAGCGGATAGAATCTGATATGGGCCACTCCTAGCATTTGGAAGCAAACCAAAGTGATTTTCGTCCCGAAAGCGGGCAAATGCTCTCATGTCAAACCAAATGACTTTAGACCAATCAGTCTATCATCCTTTGTTCGTAAGACATTTGAAAAGTTACTGGACATTCATGTTCGAAGTAATCTTCCACAGAATCTACTATCGAGTTCTCAGCATGCCTATGTCAAGGGCAGGTCAACTGAGACGGCTCTCCACTCTATAGTCAGCATAATAGAAAACTCTCTTGAGAATAAGGTCTTCGCTCTAGGGACCTTCCTGGGCATCGAGGGAGCCTTCAATAACATTCAACCTTCGGCGATTTTCTGGTCGTTACTGAATCTAGGAGTCGACAGCTTAGTGACACGCCTAATTGGGAAGCTTCTGGTGGTGTTACAATTGCTAAGAACGTTAACAGGGGGACACCGCAGGGGGAGTTCTGTCTCCACTATTATGGTTAACTTCTGTCAATGAACTGCTTCTTGAATTGGACAGGGTCGAATGCCAGGTCTTTGCCTATGATATTGCTATCATCTGTACGGGTAGAAACCTCAATTTACTTAGCATTCGTACAACCAGCCTACTTAATCTGATTTCGAACAGGACCGCTAACAACGGACTATCACTTAACCCACGTAAAACCGAGCCTATCTTGTTCTCTCGGAAATATAAAATACCCGCATTTGAACTGCCGTCAGTTAATGGGAATAATTCTCGACAGAAAACGGTCTTGGAAACCGAATGTGAAGGAGGGTGAAAAAGGCGTCTGTTGCTCTTTACTGCTGTAAAGGGGCGATAGGAAAGCCTGGAGACTGTCTCCTAAGATCACCATGTGGATTTATACGGCAATATTCAGACCAATACTTCTCTGCACTTAGTGCTATCCTGAACATTTGTACTCCTGATATCATGGCCGAATCGGCAGCCGCCAATCCCTGGTGAGAATCAAAGATTGTGGCGTCATGATATCGGTGCATTCCGGGCACGCTGAATTGCTACACCAGATCAACTCTATTCCCGTAAAAACGGACTACTGTATCCCCTACCTTCTACCAGCGACAAATCTAAGGACTTCTATTCCGAACAGGAATACCTGGGAAAAGTCACTGGAAGGGGATACCAGTAGTATCAGATTTTTCACGAATGGATGAAAGTTGGACGAGCAAGTAGGCTATGGGGTCCATTCACCGGACCTAAATGTAAATATCTCCTTCAAGCAGCCTGATCACTGTAGTGTATTACAGGCGGATATTACCGCCATACTGGAGATTGCTGAACTACTGAAAAGTAGTGTCACAACCCTCCGGAGAATATGTATCTACACAGACAGCCAGGCTGCCATAAAATCCCTGGAAGCCATGTTTGCTACGTCCCTGACGGTGAAAGAATGGCACTCATCACTTAGGGTACATCTGGGTACGGGGACCCAGCGACATTCCAGGCAATTGCGTAGCCGATGCGTTACCTAGACAGGGCACTACGGCACAGGTTCTTCTGGCAAAGGAAGGTGTTAGTATGCCAATCTCTACCTGCCCTTTGCAGATCAGGCAGTGGGCCGATAATATGTTCAAGGACAAGTGGAGACTTACTTCAACTTGCAAACAAGCCAGGGTCCTCTGGTCACAGGTGGACAGGAATAGGACTAGGCAACTCAGGGGGGTTCTATGCCACAGCTGATCAACCTTAGAGTTGGGAAAATATGCAGAATAAAGTAACAAAGATAAATAGCGATAGATGACTGGAAGTATGTAGGGTTGCGCAATGCGTTTTTCTCACATTTGTCTCTGTGCATTAAACCAAAAGTACAAAACGCAACAACTGAGAGTATTTTTGTGATAATTAAATCGAGTAAAAAAGGGATAACAAGTGAAATAAAGCAAAATGTAATGAAGTGTTAGAGTAACACTGTTAATAGAGATTACAATTGAAACACAAATTTATAAAAATTAGGATTTTTCTCATTCTGTGTGGGTTGCCAAGTTTATATAACTCTGTGCTCCAACTTCTCCAGTGACTTTTCTTGGCTTCCGGTCCAGGAAAACAGCTGTCGCAAACTCTTAGTATATTACTCTATGAGGCAACTACTTAACTTGCAGAGAGGCAGGTTATCCACTATGATAGGAACACTTACGGGACATTGTCTTGTAGGAAAACACGCAATAAGATTGGGACATAGAAACTTCACTCTCTATAGATGCTGCATGAAAGAGGACGAGGAAACGACGAAACACCTTCTCTTGGATTGCCCTGCTCTGGCAGGACTGAGAAGTAGGATATTCGGAACACATTTAGTTAGCACCGTAGCCCTATAGGATATTCCTGTAGGTCTTATAGACAAATTTATTGAAAGGGCAAATTGGCCAGACGACTAGTCAATAGTTGCCATGGAGGAAACTGCAGCTATCACAATGGGCTTCTTTAGCCTAAGTGTGCTGGACAGCGTGCTGTTTTGCAGCCTTTTCAACCAACCAACCAAATCAAACACTAATATATGCTAACAATAACCATAGGCTAATACTTATAGTAGACCTAATAGTTATCTCACCAAATTTATGACATTTGCCCTGGTGTGATATTAATGTACGTTCGATGTTGAAAATAATTGCTTTACTAATACCAGATATGGTTCAAAACGAACAAAATAACAACGACATTTAGTTTGGTGTGTTAAAGTTAAATACAACACAAATGTATGCTAACAATAACAGTCAATAAAAAGTTTAAAACACATTTCAATCTCAGTTTTTCACCAAAACGACATGAAAAATTATAGAAAGAAGTTATTGTAATTCCACCTGGTGTATGTCACTTTTCGTCAAACATTTCTCTATCACACCGACCGCATCAAGAAGATTGTGAAAGGAAACGTCAGATGAGCCAAATATTATCTCTAGTATGAGATTACTCTATGCATACTCGTAATATAAGGTCTGTCTGTTCACTTTCCCAGTAGGAATTACTCAGTAACTATTTTTGAGAGAGTAAGACAGATTATACTCTCAAGTTCATGGTAAAAATTATCTATCGGGTAAACGCGTCAGCCCAGCTGGTTTGTGGTTTTTTCATTTTTTCCGTCGGTAAGCTGTCAAATTCGATTTTGTTTCTCTTTGTTTGTTAATAAAATTCAAAGAATTTCAACCAAAATGCAATTTAATAGCATAGACTTTGTATCAAGTAAGACAATCTTATAAAAATTATCACATTTTGTGTACATATTGGTTTTCATTATTCAGCTAATTTTGACAGCTTAACGACGGAATAGATAATAGATAATTCTACCATGCTCAAGTTGAAAATATCCCAAAAAGTAAAAAAAACTTGCAAGAAACGAAAACAGCTGATGTAAATAATAAAAGATTCAAAAAGTGTTTGATTCCAAAGATAATGAAACTTAGAAATATTTATAAAATGTAAACTGTTGTAATTTAATAGATACAGAGTACTGTTGCTGAGGAAGTTGCGGAAACAGAAACCTTCGACGAAATAAAATTTTTGCCGAACGAAGATGAATCGCCTATGGAAATGGACAGCCTGTATACAATTGAGGTCATAAATGCAGATGCACAATTAAATCCAACAACGGAGGTGGAAGGCAAAAAACGCCATGGCTGGATTCCTCAACTAAAATGTTGATAGCCAAAGGTGAAGGAATTGCGTCCAATAGTAGGCAAAAGCGCAAGCCTTAAAACCAAAACGATTGCACTGTTTTTTATTACCATTCTGCAATAAATCATGTTGTACATTGTAGGTATTAGAGATGGGCACGTGAGTAAGTTTTGACTCACGCTCACGAAAGGAACACAGCCACTCACGCACGATCACGCACGAAGATTTTGTCGGTACTCACGTTCACGCACGCTCACGTGAGCAGAATTTGATCCTACTCACATTCACGCGTGATTCACGTGAGTCACGACAATCACGCAAAAATTACTCACAAAAATAAAACAGGGTTTTGACATGAACCACTTGCATTATATTCAAACCAATATTAAAAACTATACAAAACAGTGTTCGTAAAAAGTAAGTTCTTAAATACTTTAATTGGGACCATATGGAGGAATTAGACACTACTACACCTAAATGTAAATGCCTTAGTTAAATTAAGTGTCGTTTTTAATAAATTTAGCAAATGAACTAAGCCCTTTTATACAGGAACATTTTAGCAGCTTTATCTTAAAGAAGTTTGCCTCTTATTATCATTACTATTCTTCCAGACGGGCAATGGAACCAATTGCCAAATAAAGTGGTAATAATGTCAGAAATTCTAAATTATTGGTCAGATTATTTTAGAATGTACTAGGTATTTATAGGGAAAAAGCCAGGCCTCCAGAATATTGTATCTAAATGCACCCTGTTTCAATGCACGGTTTGCTACAGAGAGTGAAACTTGTAACCAGATTTTTTGGTTTTGAGACTCTACTAAGCAGCACAAACAAAAAACACTCTTAGTCTTACCGTTACAATGATAAATAATTGAAATCAAAAGTTTAACATGTCAATTTTTGCACTGACATTGTTTAGTCTTTTGGCAATAACTTGGTAATTTTGAGTCAAAATGCTACATTTACTAAACTTCAAACAGTAGTAGGTTGAACAAATTGTTAAAGTCTTTCAAATCGGTCGATAACGACAATCTCTCAAACTTAACAATTTTTTAAACCTGAAAAAAAGGAATGTGTTAGAAAGGGTACCAACACCAAAGAAGAAATATTAAACCAAAATAGTTTCTGCCCGTACAGATTTTTATAGGTGGAACTTCTAAACTTGGAGTCAGAGGCGTGCAAATTTTTACAACACAAATTCTGACTCCAGGCACTCCACAGCAATGCATGGAAAAATTACGAAAAAAAATTATAAAAAATATTTTTTTTTTAATTCTATGCAAATTCGATTTGAAGTAACGTAATACCGCAATTTTGTATTATAGCCTAGTATATATTTAATACAATGAAATTAATATTACTTGAGAAATAGGGACGCAAGTGTGGGATTTTTACTCCCAAAAAAGTCTGTTATGAAAATTCAAGTTTTTTTTAAAATTCAGCTTTGCTGACCAAGATTATGCGTACGATCAAAAATTTTTTCTGCCTTGTAGTTAACCTCATTTTAGTCTAGAATTTGGTGTAAAAAATTATGAAAATCAACAAGCGAGACTTTTCACAATCTCAAAAATTTAAAATTTTGTTTAAAAATCATTAATTTTCTGCCAAGGCTGGCTGTAGGGTGAATGCCAAGGCCCTTACTTAAAAAATACAATATTTTATGTCTTTCTTACAAAAAATTTGAGAAACTATTGAAAGAATGATGGCACTTTTCCTAACAAATTTGAAAACATTTTAAATGTGAGAAGTTGTTCCCAACCAGTTTTAAATAATTAAAAAAGGTTTTTAACTTACGTTTGGTTGCAGTCTTGTCAATGTAGTTACATTATGGCTCAAAATTACCAAGTTATTACCAAAAAACTAAAGAAAGTCAGTGCGAATGTGTACATTTTAAACTTATAATTCAAAATATCTATGTAACGGTTAGAGAGACGACACACGACTCTAAATGTTTTTGGTTTGTGCGGCTCAGTAGAATCTCTAAACCAAAGATCATTTAAATCAGACCACAAGTTAGGAAATCACATGCCATGAAAGTTTTGTCTGCCTGTAGCGAAACGTACATTGAAACAAGGTGCCTCTAAATACCAGATTCTGAAAGCCTGACTTCTCCCCTACAAATCCTTAGTGCATTCTCAAACAATCGGACCTATAGTTTAGAAGTTCTGATATTATTACCATTTTTTTGAAAACGGTCCCACTATAAAATTTATAAACACTCCTTCGCTTGTAGCAGAGTTCGTTGAAATACAGAACGACGCTTTGTTAGAGGGAAATGTTATTAGAAGCCTTTCATTTAATCGAATTTAAATGATATCAACCATTCAGAAATATGCGTGACTCACGAGAAAATAGTGCTCACGCACACTCATTCACGCAATGATTGGACTCACGCACGCTCACGCACGAAGATTTTTTAACTACTCACGTTCACGCACACAAATTTGGCCCGCTCACGTTCACGCATGAAGCACGCGTGATTCACGTGAATCACGCCAATCACGTGACTCGTGCCCATCTCTAGTAGGTATTGTGTTTTATTCCTATTAAAATTCACAAAAAAACACTTCTCAGACCAATTACTTACAACTTCCACTGTTAAATTTCAATTTTATTTTCCTTTAAATTGTTTATTTGCATTATTTGTTTTCATAAAACAGCTGCTTCCATAAAACATGTTTTCTTACTGGGAAAAAAGTCTCCAGTAAGTTCTCTATCATTGAACTGTCAAAAAATCTCTCTCTGGCTCTTTTACTGGCTTTTGGAGTAAACAGACAACATCCAGTAATAATTTGACAAGGTACCAATGATTTTTGCAGCATTTGAAATATTATTGTTGTTTGTGGAAAATATAAGACAAAAAAATTTGGTGCCACAATATGAGAGTATGAAACAATTGTATTTACAGTATTTTGGAGTAGAGGTTATTGAGAATGTAAATTGGGTACCTAAAAAGTGTGCAGAACTTGCAATGGTTCTTTAAGTGGTTACAAAACAAAAGGAAGTCAATGCAGTTTGGTGTTCCAATGTTATGGTACAATTTAGGTAATTTTTTTAAATTTATTTTATATCATATACATATATACAAAACATGTATTATATATCAAATATATTAATTTGGTCTTTTCAAAAATTTTGTAAAAGTGTTTTCTGTAGATGGACCAGCCTTTACTACTTTAAGATCTACATTTCCACGACTCAGTGCTAGTAAAGTTAAAGAATGTATTGTATATAAATAAAATAAATGATATAAAAAAATGAATTTACAATAATTTTTCTAATATTACAGGTGTGTTTAATGGTCTAGGACATTAGAAGATTGATGAAAAATAATGATTTTGATAATTCTTTGGATCAAAATCAATTAAAAAACGAGAAGCAGATAGTGCACAAAGAGATAAACGTCCCTTGGAATCCTTTGAGGAACTTGGTGTGAATGTCATTAAAAATGCAATTCATCCATATCATATGGATTGGTTTGAAAACCAAAGCCACCAAGTGGCTTTAACCATGGAAACTACGTACAGAGGAAAGAAACTAGATTTTATGTCAGGTGATTTATGCTGGTGGTTAAAGAGAACAACCGATGAAGAGGATACTGACGAAGAGCAAGCACCAGAAACATACAGGGATCAAAAACATACTACTTCTGGAGCTTTTGCTACTTCAAACATGCAAATTGACAGTGATAGTGATGATGATTAAGTAGATCCAAAATGAGATCCAAATAAAATATAATAAGATGATACTTTTAAATAAAAAAAATCGTTTTAGTTACTTCAAATATATGTATGTTTCGCCAATTTGCATAAACAACAATCATTACATACGAAATTAAATAGTCAGCTGACAAGTTCAATAACTACATGAATACAGGACTTGAAAGAAAACGTACGTATAAAAGTACATATATACATACATACGTACGCAGCGGCCAAGAGACAAAAGTTCAATCGTGGAACCACAGCAACCGGACCAACGATTGACCGAAACAAAACAATAACCAATGCATCGGTAGCGGACCGACCAGTAATAAACAAAGTTGTTTGATGTTGAGACAAAATAGAATGTTACGACGTTAGAGTGGCGCGATATATTGTGTTTTTAAATAATAATAAAACAATATGATAGAATTAATATGGAATTAATGAAATTATTTATAATAAATAAAATAAATAAATAAAAGTTGTTTTTGTAATAAAAAAAATAAACTTTTCCAATAAAAAAACACAATTTTTTCCATAAAGATTGAATTTTTGTAATAGTAACGTACTGAGAATAATAAATTGTAAGTCGTAATATCATTAGAAATATGTTTTACAATGAAGCCACCATCAAAAGTTGATTTTCAGCATACAAAATGTAAATACACCGTTTTTCTATGAAAATCTACAAGAAATACCACAATTTGCATGACAGTGCCATCTAGCATGAGTTTTAGGTAAAAATAAATATTAAAAATGAATTCCTCGGCCCCAAAACCAGTAAGATGCCACAACTTTCCAGGATAATAAAGATAAATAAACATTATTTTATCAAATTTTCAATGATCTTTCCTTGTTTGACAGCGTTCCAAAATCAACAATTTCAAATAGGTGTAAAAAAAAGCACAAACTGACCTAAAAAACCCCTTGAAGGTTTTGTTATGGATAATATCAGGGGTCTGATCACCGCATCCGTTTCGTATCGTAATCCGTATTTTGGAAAAGCGATATAACGGAAACCGAAATCCAAACTAAATATATAGTAGTGTGTATTAAGTCAATATAGTAATACGATTTCGCCACTACTAGTTCTTTAGAGGTTATCGTCAAAATGACCCTTTAATATAAATCTCGTAATCCGGATTTCGATACAAAACGGATGCGGTAATTAGGCCCCAGGAAAGTTCGATTTTGTATCACTGTGTAATTAATGATGAGAATTTTAATTTTTAGGAGACAAAATTACTTTTTCCGCTCTGTAATTAACCTTGAACTATTTGTTTTAAAAAAGAAGACAATTTTGGTGATTTGTAATTTTTTTTATTTCAACTGCGGTTGTTGATTCGTCCAATATTTACATTGCAAATCAATCAGCTGTTTACATATTAAAATTCTTGGTTTTACTGGATGTCGCCTGTGTACTTTTTGTGATATTTGCTACTGGGAGAGTAAAATCTAGCTTACTCTCTCAAAAATAGTTACTTGATAATTTTTACTGGAAAAGGACTCAGACGGACCTTTTTTAAATAAAAAGTTAAAGGTTATTACAAGAGCATTAAAAAAATACTTTTTTTCTCCTAAAAAAATAAAATTCCAATGATTAATTTGTATTTTATGTTCTTAACTTTCCTAACTTTCATTGTTTACACAAAATTATTATTGTTATAAATATTTTATTATGTAGTAGCTCAATTGTTGTAGCGCATTTAATCATAAATGGCATTACTGCTTGGTTATTGAACGAATAAATAAATTAAAATTAAAAATATTTTCGAACTTGCAAATTCTTACTGGCATAAATGTTCCCAGTAAAAACATGTAAGTTGTTTATCATCGGACTGGTGTAAACAGACAACATCCACTAACAATTTGTACAAATAGTCAGTAAGCTGACAGACCTAATGCCGATCTTTTACGTATTGAAAATAATTGAAGATGCCTACTCCTTAGAAAGTATTGTGTTTAGCTCCTTTGGTTGTTCATTTTTGAACTTTATTCAGAAAACGGATTAATTTTTATAAAATCTGCAAAACCAATGTTTTAATAAAACTTGTTTAATTTTGGTAGACGTGTCGTCCATTTTGGAGCATTCTGCCCTTGTAAGGGTTGCTCGAATGCATAACACAAACTGCCCAATCGTTTATACTGTAAAAAACACTAAAATAATACCACAAACTTGCATGCAAATAATTGGTAAATCTTTAAACGAATGACTGGTAAGTAAATTCACGTTTCCCCTTCAAACAACATTTCGAGAAAACTGGCAAAGTAGTTAACGAAAATTCCATATGAGTAGTACTTTTAAACAAACATGACAGGCCAGAAGTGTACAATAGCAATTCCTTATTATGCAATTTTTTGACGAATATTGGTTCCAAGCAATACAAATGTTGAAGAACGAACTTGTGGCACTCTTAAGATTTGAGAAAAAGTAGTCCGTTTTTTCCTCCTAGAAAAAAATTATTTCTATAGCTAGATGATATAGTATATCATATTTATAACCTCTAACCTCAAAAATGTACGTGTAAGAATTTGTATTGGCATGTGTAAAATTATTTAAAAAAGTGGAATGTGTTTAGTTAAAATATACGAGTATGTTTCATGCTATTGTATTTATGTAAAAAAAAATAATATTGTAAATGTTTTAAAAATATCGAATGTTTATTCTGTTACAGGATACGACTTGCCAAATATGAGACATTTCAATTACTGCACCGACATAGACCAAAGGGCATGAGATGAAATGAAAAGAAAAATACAAAACTGTGTTGCACTTATCAAAAATTGTGTTTTAAACACATACAAATGTAAATACTTATATAAAAAAGTATATGAAGATATATATGAATATTTAATTAACGTAAATAGTAGTTACCGCATGAGATTGGCACATAAAATTGTTGTGTTCATAGCTTACTTTAACATTCTCATAGGCCGAGCCAACTTTTTCTTCTATAGATCTCATGGAATCGGAATTTTTCATTTGAGAAAGCTTCGAAGAGATGCCACTTGTAATGCTACCAAAAACTGAAGCTGTCTTCTCAGATGTGCTTTTAAGGACAGATTCAGTACGTTGAAATCTGTAAGAAAATAAAAATACCAAATGATATTTATCTAATATATAGAATTGCAACATAGAAAAGAAAGAGGCAACGGCGGGATACAAATGAAACTTATAATCGTTGTAATGAGGGAAAAAGTTATTGTGTTAAAATGTTTGTGAATTGTTATTTTTGCTACAAGTGTGAGGAGGATCTTCTGACTTACAGTTGCTTCAGAAATATTTTAACACAATTACTTACATGGGAGCGTCATGAACAGCTTTAGTAAAATTACCAACAGATTGTTCAACTGATTGAAAACTTAAAAGTAAAAATAATAAAAACAAATAAATGATGATGGATAAACAGATAAAGAGAAATTGAATGAATGCCAACGAATCTTAACATACACTGAGCTCTCCTTAACGTTTTTAATGCCCTGGTTCATATCATCAGTGATTTCTTTCCAAACGGTAATACCCAATTTGCGTTTTAAATCGGAAGCATGACGAGTCTTTGATGCCAATACTGTGCGTAATGTATTGATCTCCTCCTCCACGCGGGCGAGCTCCTTAAAATGACAAAAATTTATTGTGAACATGGTTTAAAGTGTTACCGTGAGATAAATATATACTTGGCTCCATTCTGCTCTTTGTCTTTCCTGTTCCTCCACGGTTAACGCAGCGAACTCCGCGGCAATATCTGCTGATGCCACTGATGCGGCAGGAGAAGAGTTTCCGGTATTGTCTACAAAACAACAGATAATAGTAAATTTTTTTTATTGCGAATTGATTGCGTAGACTAAAAAACACTCCTGTTAAATACTTACATACTATAAAAAACGTGGTATAAATGCAAAAAATTAGAAATTTGAAATATTAAAAATTAGTACATTCTCGATACAATATAGTTTTATTGCAATTAAATATAACAATTTAAGTTTATCCATTATAAATATGTATGGATCTATCTATGCGTTGGAGAAAATTAAAATAATATTCAACACACAGTTGTCAGAATAAGTTTGCGTGCAAGTAGTAAATTAGTATAAATCCATAAAATATTTTAAAAATTGCTTTATTGGTTATATGTCTTTACTGAATATACATATAAGTATGTAGCTATGGTCAGTCATCCTCTGCTTGAATAGACAGAAAGTAGTGTAAAAATATACCGTATATAATTCTCTAATAATATGCTGGTATAATGTAAACTCATTGCAAAGTATTGAACCGAGTACAACACCTTAAAATTTAATTAAATTATAAAAATTAATTATGAAAACTGTTTAATGTACAAGGCAACTCTTTATCGGTTTCTCTCCCACAATCGAGATAAGCTTTCACTTATATGTATGTATAAAGAGTTCCCATATTAAGATCTTTTCCAGTCCTAAAGTCTAGTTTCTAATGATATGAATCGCTTCTTATTTTTTTGCGACAGAACTTCACTTGGGAGGTTACTGGCGAATCGGTAAAAAGCGGTTTGAGAAATAAAATTGACAATTACTTGAATTAATAATTATATAATTATCTTTAATTTCTTGACTTTGACATTTGGGGCAACAACCGTTTTACAGTTACATTAAATACAATCCACTTGCAGACAAGCAGTCACAGAAATGGTTTCACCGACGCGAATCATTTTCGCTAAGTTTAAAGAAATTTTTTTTTGACATCTTTTACAGTTTTCAACCCTTTTTCATATTTTTGAATAAAATTACTTATCGCTAAAAAGCCGCTTTCTTTGCAACTTAGCAAGCGATAATCGCTTGCTTGTAACCAAAACACGACTATTTTCACAAACAAAAAAAAAACATTTTTATCACAATCGAAATAATCCATTATATTCTGATCGGTTACGCTACGAGAAGCTTTTTTACTTTTACTTGAATTGAATTTTATTAGAATATTTTAATGAATTAAATTGTAATACAGGATACAGGATGTTTTAGATTATTATAACGGTATTTTGTCGTGATGTTTTAAGCTACAGAACCACTTGGTTTATGTTTTCCTCTCTTACTATTAGTACATATTCTTTATTTTATTCTTGACTTTATCATTTTCTTTGCTTTGATCATATGGCTGCGGGCGCCGTTCTCTCTTGTATTCTCTTATAAGAATTAATTATTAATTATTTAATTTCAGTTTACTATTGCTGTACATAGAAGATTATCTTACTGATACTGAATAAATATATAAAATAAATACATATTCGCGCATAATGTTAACATTGAAATTTGATAGAAATTAATATTTAAAAATTCGTTATGGAATTCAAATTTTAAATTCTGCATTACGTTACAGAATTTAAATTAACCCTTTGAGGACAATACATTTTTGGCCGAAACAATTTTATTTAGTTTTTGTTTATTTTCGTAATCTATGACATAATAATAGTTATGCCAAACCAGACCAACTGGTTGTGACCAAAAAGCGGTCACAATGTCTAAACAAAGGGAATATTTATGGTTTTAAATAAAAAAATTAAGTAAAATACATGTGTTTAGTTAAAATAAGACGAACTATATAAAATATAGTGATTTATTTTCTACATATTCTTTATGGTACGAGTATTATAGATTCAAGTCGAAACAATCCAATCAAAAGCTGATTTCAATAATGTAAGGATATTGGATAAAGGGAGAAGAGAATGACATTAGAAAGTTTGAGAATACTAGGGAAGATACATAAATAATATTGCAGTGGATAAACAAAAAATGGAGCCAATCAGCAATAAATCATATATATGTATGTACGTATATCCCGTGAACTAAGTGCAAGAATTAGAAATCAGTTTCAAGCACTAGCTATTCTACAAAATATGATATAAAGTAATTTTCTAAGAATGCCTAACAGATCGTGAATAAATAAATGATCAATATAAAAACAAGGAGCCCTATCACATTCAAAGGCACAAATCTAGTTGCTGTATTTCGTAAAGATGACCCTCATGTAGTATGTTTGGTATTATTGCTATCTATTGTTTTAAGTGCAGACTTATGTACATATGCGTGTATAATTAATGTATGATACTAGCTTATTGTTTAACATTAAAGCAAATTATTCCGCCAATTCAACACCTTTGAACCAAATTACAAATTGCAACAATTTTACAACTTTTCTTAGCTGTTACCTTTGGTATTTGCAGCAGCACTTGTTGACCCATGTATTGTGGAACCAATATTTAAAAACTTTTTATAATTATCACTACTTGAAATTTTTGCAATATAAGGTTTCGAAAAATCTACAAATGTTACTTTAACATCGCGCATTGAGCGTTTTGTAAAAAATTTTAAACGAAACCGTTTAGCTATCGACATTGATGGACTTTGATTAGCTAGTTTTGATATTATAAATTCGGTTTCTACGGTTTGTAATTCTAGTTGATTGCTATAGTCTGAGTCTACGTCATAAAATATTTGGTCCAATGTCAAATTGCGTAAATATAGATCCGTTTCGTCATCACTCCAATCCACATTTGCAAAGCCACCAGCAGCAACCCCTCCGTAATCCAATGATGGCGTAGCGAACTCATCAAGCCGTGGTATATATGGATCTTCTATGTATTCTAAGCTAACTGGTTCCGAGTCGGACATTGCTGTCTCTGCTAGCTACCAATATTGTGATGGCGTTGTTCTTATTGTTGTTAGTATTATTTATTATTATTACTTCGAACCTTTTAATTTGAACTATTACTTTATTTTCACTTCTTGATTTTCTAGGCGAATCAGACGTAGTCCGTACTTTTTTATTGTTCGCTGCTCTATATGTTTTAAGCCTCTGCGAAGCGTAACATTTATACAAAAATAAACTTTCTAATTTGATCATGCTATAATGAATGATGTTTAGCTTTTGTTTAAATTTTAACAAATTGTATTACTTTGGAGAACTCTACTCATTTTTTGAGATGGATATCGATGTAAATTAATACTTTTTGAAAGTGAAAAATATTTATTAAATTTTTAGATAAATCCGATATTTTAACACATTGTTTGAGCTTTATTGTAATCCGTCAACCTTCTGGCTTAAATCTTTTTATATTTGTCTATGAATACTTGAAGTCAGCATAAAACTAAGCTGTTTTTGGGTAGAATGAGAGAGGAAAAATGCTGGTGTACCAACAAAAGCAATATAAATCGTGACAGCCAGAAACAACATCATCAGCAGCAAAAGGTAGACTAGTTGGTAAGAAGAGGTCTGACTATCTATCCATCTGATTGTTGTATTTGTTGCCCTTGTATGTGTGGTAGTGATGAAGCAAATACAGTGCTTTCACAATTCTGGCCGTAACAAACCAAAATCTCGAACAAGAAACAAATGTAAAAGAGAAAAAAATACATAAAACACACGAACGCTTTGACGAGTGCAAGCACTAAAAAAGCGTGATTATAACAAAAACAATTAAGATCGCAAAACATATTAAACCATTGCGGAGCAGAGTGTCTCTTATAAGACTGTTTTATAATTTTTACAATAAGTTTAACATGTTTTTTGATAAATTCTATTAGATTTTAATACAGTTGCTCGGTCATATTCATAATTTTGTTTCTACAAAATTGTAATTTCTAGTTATATTTATTTTATTTTCGTTTACTCGAAGTACGATATTTGCTTTATATAAGCTAGCTACGAATTTATAGTAGGATTATAGTTGCAATCGGTCCATGTGCTGGCAATAACATTTTGTATGAGAATTGCGGTACTGATTTGAAACTACAGAGTCGCTGTGCTAGATTTCATAATCGCCACCAAATATGGTGATCGCAAGCATACATCGTGGTGAAACCTAAGTGAACTCATGTATTTTATTTAAAATGTTCTTCAAAGACCAAAAACAAACGATTCTTTTAAACTTTTTATATAATTGTTACTCTTCTATTTTTCCACTGTATAATTTTTAACATCCTGTCGATTGAAAAATATCTGGATTGATTTTCAGAAGTACTTTCGGGACGACACGAATTTTTAAAGATTGAATTAGAATGAGGCAAAACGATTAAAGAGTTCCACAGGCACAGACGTAGGAAATCTGTATCAACAAAAATGTATACAAACCAAAAATGAAGGTGTCAGTAGTTGTTATTAGATTTAAAACAAAAAATATCTTCCGAATATACTTTTATACAGTGGTGGTCATACAATTAGAAACGGCCTTTTTTGAATTTGTATTGTAAAACAGATTTACTTCCATAAAACGAAAATAAAAGAAGAAGAAAAGAAGAAACCAGTGAGCCGGGAAAATATCCAGTATTGGAAGACTCACTTATTACTTATTGCTATACTTTCTACAAATATTTCGATAACTAGTTACATATATTCCTGAGAGTTTTTTCTACATTCCATTTTCTAATAGATCTCGATGGTTATGGTTGGTCGATGGTCATGCAATTAGAAACGACGACAAAAACAATATTTTATTCCCAATTTTACAGAAAAATATAATAAAACAATACAAAAGACGCCTAATGCTTTGTAGGGTAGCCCGGTCAATCCCTGTGGTAAACTTTCTTTCAAAGTCCAGCATCACGAGGATGGTATAGATTCCTCAAACTGCCCTGATATTTCGAAAATGTTCGTCACTATTTCTTGGGGTTTTTGTTTTTAAATGTCGTTCAACATCTGGACATTAGTTTTTAATTGATTTTAGGTCCGAACTTTGTGGTGGCCAGACGAAAACATTGGTATGTGTATCCATAAACCATTGCTTCACAACTCGGGAAGTATGCTTAGCATCGTTGTCCTGCTGGAAAATATACTTATGTAACTGATATATTTTCTAACGACCCGGGTTTTAAACCGATTTCTTATTACCGGTTATTGTAACCAATTGTCATATCCGAGTTTTTGGAATCGGTTTGAGCACATAACTTATATTTTTAGCTCATCTTTTGCTATTTTTATGATTTGGCACCCTTATAAGGCCATCTTGGCGATTTTTCCTCGAGATGGCTTACTTTGCCGCACCATATTATACCTCATTCCGAGATGAATATTTTTTTCATTTAAATACAACTTTTGGAAAAAACCGACATCCCCAAATTTAATTTTTTTTTTTAATTTAAAGTTTTTCAAATTAAGAGTTTGAACCCTTAGAGTGTGGTGGTACTTTACTCAAATTTTTACCACTTTATATTCAGGTCAAACTAAATCAATGTGCAATTTGTTATTCAAATGAACCGAGAAATGCAAAATTTATAGTGTATGCAAATTCACACCCAAAATGCCAAAACCCGAAAACTTTGACCACAAGTCGTCGGGCCGGCTTAGAGTTATCCGATTGGGCTTAAATTTTCACCACGTTAGTTTTAGTTTGATCCATACATTTCACTGCCACCCTACTGTATATACTTTAATCTTTTTTGTTTATTAAACGAAATGTTTGATTTTATTTATAGCCCGTCTGACAAGCGGCATTAGATATGCCAAACGAGAAATCCCGAATCTTATAAATATCTTCATCTTAATAAATAAAACCCGGGATTTTTCAGGATTATTATTAATTTTGAAGAACATAAAACTAAAAACAATGACAAAAGTTCAGTGTGGTGTTATTTTTTGGTCAAATGCCAATTTATGCAAAAAGGTATTAAAAACCAATGGCGCTCTACAAAAAATTATCAAATTTTTTTTTTTACTTTTCTCAAACAAAAACAACAATTTAAAACTTTTTTAAATTATTTTTGTTTGAAAAAGGTACAAAAAAAATATTCGAAAAATCGGGCGATGTTTGAGAAAAGTAAAAAATCGATAATTTTTCAAATTTTCAACAAAAATGCTACATTATTTTATGAATTTGTTTTGACTTGTTTTATACAAAAATTTGATATCAATGGCTTTACACGCTACGTTAACGCTATAACCCTCTCACATATCCGAAATTTCAGGGCCCATAACTCCGAAACTTTGCATTTGCCCCGAGTTTGTTATTTTGGAACAGACCTAGTATAGATCGGCACGTCCAATTTTAAGTAAAAAAAGTAAAATAAAAAAATCGGGGGGAACCCCTATTTTGGGAGTTACGGGCCAAGTAGCCCTCGCAGGGACCTATGTTGCTCCTACCGTGTGGTAGAACTTTTGGAAAATCGTTAAATTTATATTGCAATTAGTCGCTCAGGCATTGGTGTTAAAATTCCCTCTGTACCTGAAGTCGATGTGTGGCAAAATCCGAAAAATCACTCGATTGTTTTAAAAAAAAAATACTTTCTGGATATTTTTAAAAATCCGATATGTGGATAACTAAGCAGTTATCGAAAAAATGTATTTAATTTTTTTTTTTTGTTTATTTCGACTCGTTTTACACAAAAAAGTTGTGAAATCGGTCCCAGAACACGGCACCACACTCGTAGTATCATCCTGTATGTCCGAACTTTGGGGGCCCACAACTCCGAAAATAGGCGTTGCCCCCGATTTTTTATTTAATTTTGTTTACTTAAAATTAAATGTTCTATCCAATGGTAATAGTTTGGAGCCGAAGCGAGTTGCCGACCTATTCTAGGTTTAATCCGTTATTTTACTTTTTTTTTGCTTAAAATAAAATAACCTGTTCGTTAATTTTGAACAATTACTGCTTTCAATAATACCAAATACAAAAGGCATAGATGGTATTTATTAAAACGTAATTTATTAAATTAATTTAAAAGTACGTTTTACCTTGGCAATCAATTAAAAATTGAAATGAATAACAATTTTTGTTAATTAATTATAATTACATAAAATTTAATTTTGTTTGTTTTTATTATGTAGTTTGAATGAATGATTTCCCATTACATCCCTAGAAGGAATCGGGGAGGGCTTCTCACAACCAGTGAGCTGTGCGCTTTCTAGTTTTATACTCACTGATTGGGACCTACACTTTTACACCGGTTCCGAACGGTATTTTTGAGAAGCATGTCGCCGTCACTACGCGAGGTGACCGCCGTCGAAAGAAATTTTAAGGTGGTCAGAGCAGGGATCGAACAAGAGGCGCACACACTACCCATTTGCACCACCGACGGCAATCTAATTTATGCGGGTAAAATAGCCAAAAAGGGTTAAAATCTTTGCGGGGATTAAAAACTTGAATTTGAAACCAAAATCTTAAAAAAAGGGCTAGTTGCGGCAACAAATGCAGGGAATATGGGACGAAACTACCGTAGAGACCTGCCGTAGGGTTATCTCATCTATGCCCAACATTAATGTGGACATTATTTATTATTATATTTATATATTTTTTTTCCTTAGTATTTTTTTTTGTGATAATTAATTTACCCTATTTTCTTGTGTCATCTATGCCTCCTTGCAAATTTTTACTGGAGATCGTTCGCGTTCTTTTTTCCAAATTTTAGAAGTATATTCTTGCAAATTTTTACTGGGAAAGTAAACGAACAAAGCTCTATGAATTTTGTCGTATTATATTGATGTGTATACCCCTGAATGGGTTAATTCAAATGTACGATTTTTTTAATAGTGTTAAGAGCTTGCCCGTATTCTTTGTCGGATATATGACATATTATTGCAAAATGTGGTTTATGTTAATACGCTTCTTTCTGGATTTCATCTAAGAAATAACAATACATTACTTTGTCTAACAAGAACCAACTGACGCTTTAGTGGGAAATTCGTTGTTTTGGTTTCTCATATATTAAATTAATATTCTTGAAGTTTGTATTCCTATAAAGGTCTAACAAACGCCCTCATCACAGATCTTTCAATACTGTTATCATGAAAAATACGATTTAAAGACCAAAATATGCAGATGCCACGTCAAAATGATACGAGTACAATTGTGCTGGAGTACTAAGCTGCCCCCAATTTTTAAAATCAAACATCGCAATGCGATTAGCTTCCAAGGCATACATAGCTACATACGCGAAGGAAAAACATTGAAAGAGAGGGCCCTTTCCGCTCGCATCGGCAGAAAAACAATGAGTCACGTTTTTTCGGTTTGGTCAAATAAAATGTACATCGATACATCCATTGTTTTTCCATTTCTTATAAACATATGTATGTACAAACAGCGCATATAATTACAAAAAGTTAACTGTGCGGAAACACAAGTCAAAAGCCGAAGAAAATAATACGAATTTACTTACGTTCCTCCATGCTTCGTTTTTATTTTTGCTGTGCTTTCTTTAATTTTTCACAGGCTTGGGGATTGATTTGTACTGAAAACTGTCTGCGAATATACTCATAAAAACTAAATTGTTTAATTTTGTGAGGAAGTTCTTTTTTTCTGTAAAAAAATCTATTTTACTGAAATGCACCGTTCTTCCAAGTGATGCCAACTATCCTAAACAAACTAGATTTAGCATTTTTTGCTTCACAACGCAAAATCAACGACAATTTTCGGTTAACGGATTACTTAAGCGAAGTTCACATTAAGCGTGTTTTGGTTAAACCTAGAATTGGTGGGCAACTCGACTTCGGCTCCAAACTATCACAATTTTAAGTAAAAAAACTGAAATAAACAAATCGGTGGCAACACCTATTTTCAGAGTTATGAGCCCCCAAAGTTCGGACATACAGGATGATACTACAAGTGTGGTGCCTTGTTACGGGATGGATTTCACCACTTTTTTATATACATAAAAGGAGTCGAAATAAACAAACAAAATTAAATAAATTTTTTCGATAACTGTCTTAGTTATCGAGATATCGGTTGATTAATTTTTAAAAATATCGTTTTTTTTCAATTTCAACATTTCAGAGAAAAAAACGAAGCCGATGTTGGACCCACCCCAGAAGAGAAACCCCCTAAGAGCGGCCACGCAGAAAGCTTTGTAACACAAAAATACTATGCCGAAGCCGCGAAGCCGCTGTTAATTTTTTTGCAAAGTTATCGAAAAAGTCGATATTCTTTAAAAATTTATCAATCGATATCTCGATAACTAAAACAGTTATCCAAAAAAATTTTTTTTGCTTATTTCCCACCAATTTTTTAGTTACTTTTTTTACTTAAAATAACGTTCCCTACACCCAAAAAAAAAGCAAAAAAAATTCGACATGCCGATCTGTACTGGGTCTGTTCCAATAATTCTCGGCTGACGATATGTCACTAAATTTACGCTGATGACACTCATCTCTCCATATCAAATCCAATTTATGTTGGCCCACTAAACAATTCCAAAGTATAGTATGAGTTTAACGTCGTACACCTATGACTTGATCGACCAAAGGATCGTGTTACACCATTAGCGTAATTTCCAATATTGACAGTGGCATTTCGGTCTGAATCGGTCGCATTTATGCATCCGCTCATGGAACACTCATATAACATTTATAAAGTTCACGCTGATACACCATGTTTGAGTTTCCTTGCTGCCTGATTAACCGCGTCATCGGAAAATTTCGCGGATCGATCGATTCACCATCAAATTTATAAATACCTCCATTAAGAGATGGAATCATACGAACAAACTGCCCATTGTTGGTTGATTAGATGAAATTAGCGGTCCAGGAGCAGTGGACAGACTCCCGCGTACTTTACGAACTCAGACAGACGTCCATTTAAAGTGGTCACTTAAGAGTCTGAAATATAGGAAGACGTGGCGTTAAAAACAAACCACATGAAACAAATTAAAAAACCAAACGTTATTACTTCAAACAAGCATCAATAAATGAAATTGATCTTTGTTGACATTCTAACAAAAGGAAGTAGAGTTGTCAACGTCTATATGAATGTTCAGCATTTTTGTTAGTAGCGTGTTTTGCACTTTCGATTTAGGTAGTAATGCTTTGGTTTCTTGTCCTCATACAAAAACAAATCAACAAACCCAAATTAGGTAATATTATATATGGTTATTTTTTCTGTGTATGTTCCATGGTTGAACTAGTTAAGGTTGTGCTGTTAGAATAGCCGATTTGATCTTATCCCTTGCCGTGTCATTTGCCAACTGCCAAATTCATTTGTATTTAGCTTTTGTACTTTCTTGTTCGTATACATCTGTGGTGGATTTGACAGAAGTCAATTGCCCAACACAAACAAAATGCCAGTTGTTGTTTCCCACAATCACAACAACGCCTCCTGCTACTACCGTGGCTTTGTACCATGGTATGTTCGATCTTGCAAGTTCTTTTAGCGCGCCTTTACACGTGCAATTTTAATTACCGCAAGTCTGAGGTTCGTAGGAGTGAGTTAGGAAGAATGGAAAGGGGAAAACTTGCTTGTACTGGCAATTCGTTTTGTTCTTTTCATTCGCACTTTTTAACGTGAAGTTGGCTAGAGATTATTTTGACGTTCCTTTGCGTTTACTCGTTCGTTATGTGCAAAATAAAATATTGTTTGTTGTTGTTAGTGACTAATATAAATGTTTTTCGTAAATAAAAGATTAAAATAAGTTTCAGTTTTTCAATTAATTACAATTTTTGATGTGTTAACATCTGCAGGCGCGGGTTGGGACTAAACTCGCAAAGTGAACACATCCAAACAGTTTGTCCGACTGCGATCACAGATTGTTTGGCGTTAAACTCCTCCGAAACGGCTGGACCGATTAGTATGAAATTTTCTGTAGGTCTCAGAATCGACCAACATCCAATTTTCATACCCCTAAATTATAAGGGTGACCCACCCCTATATAGAACACAGATTTGTCCGCCTGCGAAAAAACACATACTGATGTAGCGGAAGCGAATAGTTGGCTTGTATGGGTGCGGAGCACTCTCAGAGCAAAGAGAATAATGACGTGGTTAATCATGCATGTGCTTAAACAAAAACAAAGACGATCAAGAAGTAGACGACCAGAAGATGTACGCAAATTGGCAAGAGAACCAGAAAGTGTTAACGTGTTGTGGGTGTCTGAGTGGTACGCAGAAATGTGGAAATAAAATAGTATTATGAACATTAGATACTGTTAACCATTGGAAGGAATGACATGTTTGCCGCCTTATTTTCCTATATAAATATGTTCCTTCTTTCACTTTTGTAGCCCAGTGTAATTATCCTTTCATTTGTTGTTTACCCAAGTATAGCACTTGCAATAGAAGGTCAGAAGTGGAGCTCTTACTTCCTTCGAACCACTTTGGATTATTCAGTCCACTTTCCTTTTGTTGTATAATTTTGATTAAATTTTGTTTAATGGAACTCGATGCTACAATTTTACCCCCAGGTGTACACCGTTTATCGTCTTGTTGATATGGTATTGGTCGTAGAAGACGTTTTTTGAGACTAAAAATCCAATTGAAGGTCGTAGCAGTAAATACCTTTTTATGGCCAAACGGTGGAGTTGTTGACGAACCATTACCATCATCAACAGCAATACTAAATATTCACCTTCCTATAACTTTGTGGAGACCCTTAATGCCTTATTACCCAGTTACTTTCCTTTCTCTGGCAATTTTGGACCTCACATATTCGACCAGCTAAAAACAAATACCATGTGAATCTAAACACTGACAAGGGCTATTCGAATAAATATTATTTGTCATGTTCTTGAGTTAGCTGGGATATGGTGTCGAAAATTGCCGGGAAAGTACGGGTGGCTTCTGTGATCAGGTCATTAATTGTGCAGGCCAAAGGTAGAATGGAAGGTATGAGCCCGTTCATGAATGCCGAATCGGTTGTCAACTCTCAAATGGCAAGATTCCATTACCAAGAGGGCATGACTAGACAAATGTTCATTGAAGGTGAGATCAATAGTGGGATTTTTGGCCGAGTAGTAGACCACTTACGTAGCCGTGCCCATAAATCTTCGAATGAACACAAATGACCCAGTATCAATGCCTAGTATCTCGGGAAAACCTTGTCGGGCGGATCGTGTTGGTGTGGGCACACTTTTGCCCAAGTGGCATGCCATTAGAGGTTGTTGAGGATTTTTTTAATTTATAATTGTCTTGTTTTCTGTGATTGGTGTGCTTGCTTCTTGTTTTATGGTCGTGTGTTTTATGGCGGTCTGCTTTTCTGTACCTAGTGTTGTCAAACGAAATTCTAATTCGCCCATGAGCTTTTAAAATGTTAAGTGTTGTAAAATACCACTTCTCCAACTTAGAGATGCCAGACAGATGACACTATGGGGTGGAAAGAGAAAATAATTTTCTCTTACGGTTCAGATCAAGTAGAAATGCTCCAAAAAGGGAAAATAAGAAATGCACCAACAAGTCAAGGCCAACATCTGCGGTACGATGACCCGCAATGGGGAAGCGGTTTCGTATGTAATGACATGTTTATCTGTGACTGTGTTGTTTGTAGTTTTGGTTGTTTTTGTCTAAAGCAATTGATGTTAAATGGATTTGAAGTTTTTTCGGTTAGTCGAAAGTAGAAAAAAATTTTAGGACTTTCAATTGTTAAGTGGCAGAGTAAGAGGAGAGTCAACATTCCCCAGGGGCTTATTATTTCAAGTGTGGAAAGTGAAGTGCAGTCTTTTTGTTAGTTTTTTCTAAATTAATTAAGTGAGTAATTAAGTGAAACATTCAAGAGCCAAAATAAAATTTTAATGACCTGTTAAAGGAAAAGGAAGACTGTTGTCTGACAATATCCAGGTGCTCCAACCCAAGCTCGCTACCTTGCTGTAACCTCGGGGAAACCTTCCTGTGTCGTGATTAGTGAAGGGAATTACAGAATCCAGCAGCCATAATCCGAATGAAGTTAAACGGAGAGGTATAGAAGAAGGTACAAAATTTAAATTTTTATTTGAAAAGGAATATTGTTGTAAACGGTGAACAGTGGCAAGCTTTCAATTAAGTGGTGTGGCGCATCTGGTAACCCCAACGTATAAACTTCCCACGGCAGTTGGGATCGGAAGAGGGGAAACATTATATGCGATGACCAAGGAGAAATCTCTCCAACACCGAAAAGCTCAGTCAATGCAAATATCGAAGTTCAGAACCAGTTTATGTATTTATTTCTTCCACAAGACTATGATGACAAAGGGGCTACACTGGGAAATTTGAAAATTCGATGTGTTTTTTTTTGAAGAGAAGGATATAGTTTTATTTTTTTAATTTTTTTTAAGTGTTATGTTAAGTATTGTGTATAGACGGTCTTAGTAATTTTTTAACCTAATTCCTCTTTAAAATTTAAATATTAATTAAAATATTGACGTAGAATAAAGAAAATTAAATTCGGATCAAACGGCTTTAGAAGCAACCTTAAGAGAGCTCTTTTAGGGGAGGATATAGAAAAGCGTTAAATTTGTATTCGATCCATGAATAACTGATATAAATATCAATGGCCCAATTCACACGGGATTAATTGTTCTGGTCTAACATGGCAGCTTGTAGGCATTTTCGGTGAGGAGAGTCGTTTTTCGATGGAATAATTTTTCATCCAGCTCCAACCCCGCATTAGCAGAACAAAACTAATACATGCATACTTATGAAAACACAGGTTCTGTGTTTTATTTTTTGCGGAGCGATTTTTAGTCTTTATTTGTCCATCGTCGTGTAAACATGAATTTGAAAGCAGAAGATGGTTGGTCGCGCCAACAAACATTAAAACTAATAAAAACAAACGTCAGATAAATAAAAAAAAATACTAACACACACAAAGCTGTGTATACGTATACAATTTTAGTCAGATTAATTAGTCTCGTGTGTTTTGGAAAAAACAAAAGTTGTTCGGACTAAAAATTACTCCCGTGTGAATTGGGCCAATAGTTCGGTCCTTTATAGTTTTTTTTCTGGTGTTATGTTTTAGAATATTTTAGCTTTAGTGATATTATTTTAGGTAGGTAGATTAAGTTGAATTTTTTATACTAATGTAAGACAATTTATTTGTTAGTTTTTTTTATATACTTCTTTTTTTTTGTTGTTAGAAAATTCAATTTGTGGTATTTGGTTAACACCCAAGTTCGCATCAGGAATATGTTGTAGAAAAAAAAACATTTGTTCTAGTTTCAATTGAAAATGAAGAAAGACGCCTACTAGGCGAGCAAGTACATAAACCCCCGATTATAAGAACTGACGAATTGTATTAATTTGGTCATACGACCGTTCGATTTAAAGATAAAAAAAAAAAAAAAGTCTTAAGAGTTATACTGAGAAAGGGAACGCATCAAGTCGAAAACGACTGCTCGGAAAACGGGTAAATCCGAAATAAGATATAGTAATATCCATATGATGAGTTTGATTTAATTCGAAAACTTTGACATATATTTTTTTTATTGTATTCTTCTCTTCAATACATAATTAAATGCTACCCTGTCACGTTTAGAATTAGAACAATGCCACTTGTAGAATAAGTATGTGTTTGTTTAGTCTTAGGTTTGTTTTAATAAATGATTTTTTGTAATGTTTAAGGAAAACAAAATGTGTTGCTAAAATATTTTAAAGGGGATTTCGAAATGGTTGGTCAAGCGGAATTGAAAAAAATACAAGCCTGTGTTAGATAACACGGGCGCATAGGTCAGCGTAGAATACGTTACTCATTTTGCAATTAAAATATATGAATTAAATATAATTTTTGATAAATGAAAAGAAAGCAACTTGCGCATATAAAGACATTGCTTGCTTTAGTGAATCTAAGAAAGTGCATATTTACAAAATGCCGTCGCATCTCTCTCCAACCAACACAATAATTAACGCCATCAAAATTGCATGTGTAAACTTAGAATTATAGGCAGCTTTCGTTTTCTCTAAATTTCCTCTTTAATTTTCTGCTCACTATATCAATGGCGTTTTTCCTAAACACATTTCTGTGAATACATTGGGAAGTAGTTGGAAAGCAGCTAATCCATTGTGCTGCCATATCACAAAAGTAATTCCTATTGCTGTACATCTAATAAAGATGTCGCTACAATGTGGCGATAACCCAAATAAGTTTGGAAACCACTGATCTAAACGATTGGAATAGTTTTGAACAAGATTTATTAATTTATTTTTTAGTTTGTGTGCTCGAAGACTGTATGCCATATGTTTAAGGATGAAACTATATCTAGTTTAACGTATTACATTATAGCGACATCTTCATTTGAAGTACAGCTACAGCAATACATTTTATGATATGGCAGCACAATAGATTAGCTGCTTTCCAACTACTTCCCAATGTATTCACAGAAATGTGTTTAGGAAAAACGCCATTGATATAGTGAGCGTATACATCGCCAATCCTTTGTATTAATGTACATACACACACATTTACACGCTGCTCGCAGAAGTAAACAAACGACAGCAAAGATCTGTAAACTTTCAAGCACATACAAGTGTCCACGCTCCCCTCCCTTCATTTTATGTTCCCCTCCAAACGAACTAATACCCAACCGATCCAACAAAACGAAATGTACACACACACCCATTTACACGCTGCTCGATAAATAAACAAAGCACAGCAAAGCCAAAATCATTTGATTTCACAACAACAACAAAAACAACAGCGGCATTTACAAACCAACAACAACAGCGGCATGTACAAAAAAAGTCTAAAATATCATGCTCTTAAATATTTATTTCCTTAACTACATAAAACTTTTATATATAGACATATAATTTTTTTAATGTAATTCGAAACAAAACATATTACCAAAACTGAGTAACATATAAAAATTGCTAAAATATGTTTTAATATTTAAGTAAAAGTGGGTGAAAGTTGACAAACATTTTCTCAAAATTTTGTGCTCCAGATCAACACCCCTACCTTACCGTATAACGTATTCTACGTTAAAAGTAAGTGTTGGAGAAATGCTGAAAAGGGGTTATCCAAGTGGATGGCAATGGTAGGGTACGGGTGACGTATGTGGCATAACATCGGCCAATGAAAACGAATTTGACTCGGTGATGTTTTGGGGAAGCCGATACTTAAGCAGTTTCGTTGTATGATTTAATGTTTTTTAGTATGTTTTTTTCTTATTATTTTTTTTGGACATATGAGAATATGTATTTCTTTATTGTACGTCCCAAGGTTTGTGGATGCGGGTTGGGAACCCTCGCCGTGCTCGAGCTAGCTGAGGTGGCAACACAAACCGATAAGAACTCCAGGGAATCGTAACAAACGATTCACTCAAACACTTTCTCTCTAGCGTCATATCTTGATTATTTCATACTTTGTCCATACTTTATGTAATTTTACTTTAATTTCTAATTTCCGCTCTTCTCCTCTTCGTTTGTTCTATCCTTTATTTTATCTATCGCTTTCTGATTAATCGATAACCTCAAAGAAATCGTTTGGTTTCAGACTGTTTTGAGGACCATCAGATTTGTCTGACGACAGCTGTTCACATTGACAATCTTTCTTCAAATTCGACAGATCGTCAAATCCGTCTGATAATCTGAACTCCACTTTAGAGAGGCATTTTTATTTCATACAACCTGTAATACAACAACCCCACGTTATTTACTTTTGGTTGAAAGGCTTTTACACATACTGCTTGTCCGAATTCGTTAAAACTGCCAGCTGTGACGTAGGCTGCACGCAACGATTGATCAACTTTATTTATATATACATACATATATTTTAGTTGACAAATCACTTCAATTTTTGTTTTTGTTTTAAAAAACACACACGCTTTATTTACTTTTCCACCAAACAAAGCAAACGAATTTGACACAGATGTTACAAATAAGTTGTTAAGCAACAGGCTTTCAACTTTAAAATGTGCGAGTGTTTAGTGAAAAATTCTGAGTTGAAAGCAACTAGTTCAAAGTGTAACCTCCGGATTAAACCAAAAAAAATAAAATAATAGTCGCCGCAAATACATAGTCTGGGGTCACACACGGCAATTTTACTTGCTCAGGGTTTTGTCAATTCTCTATTGAACTTGCTCTCATGTTCACACAGGGAAAGATTTCTGAGCAATTTTTGCTTTTTTAGCTTCCACGTTCTTGCTTTTTTAACATTCCATTTTATTTCAATTATGAACAAATTTTATTCGGAAGGGAAGTTTTTATTTATGGAAAAAATGGGAGTGAATGAAAAAACATTAATTGATTGCATAGGAGTAGCTTTTTTAAGTATCAATATCAAACAAAACACTTACTTCGATCTCCATCTTATCACCTGTAGCAAAGGTCTTGGAGTGCCTAGTCTTGCCGACTCTGAAAGAGCATTTTCAGCTCGCCAATCACCAACATGGCTTCAGGCAAGCGCATAACACTTCGATGGCATTAAATGAGATAACTACCCACAACGTGAATGGCCACAATCAGAGCAGACCCGCTGAACGCACAATGGTCGCAGCTTTAGACCTGTCACTCGATCTTGCTCCAGGATATCTTGAACTCGTCCTTCCCAAACACTATCAAGCGCTGGCTTGGTAGCTACCTCAATGGGAGGCAAGCATTTGTAGAGTTTAGAGGCCAGAATTCCCGCTATCCCAAGATATACTCTTCATACATTTACCATACTTTTATTCAACATTTATCTTGCGAATATTCCTGCACCCCCCAAGCAGTTAGTATTGTGTCGTACGCCGATGATTGTACTATCATCTCCTCGGGCGTAAATGTAGACGACATAAGTGCTAGGATTAACAGCTATCTAGCTCGGCATCTCTGTCAATGGGGGGGGGGGGGGGTATATACCCACAGTCCGTAACCCCAAAATACTCAGAGTTATATTCGATAATCTCGTTACTTTCTCTAAACATGCGGACTACATTAGAAGAAAAGTCCAAACCCGCAACAAGATCCTAAAGGCCCTTGCAGGGACAACTTGGGGCAAGGAGAAGGAGACAATTGTAGTGACTTATAAAGCTATAAGTCGCTCGGTGTTCAACTATGCCGCCCCGGTGTAGTCCTCTTTCCTCAGCGATACCCAATGGAAAGGTCTGAAGAGGATCCAAAATAGTGCAGGACGAATGGCAAACGGATGCACACAAATGATGAACGTGGATCATTTACATGAGGAGACCAAGATATTGTCAGTGCTACAATAAAATGTGTTGTTGTGGCTTGTCATCTGCCCAGTCACCCCAACCATCATATTCTGATGCAGGATCCACCTCCTCGTCACATCCGGAAGGACATCAGGCGCTACTGTGCGGACATCCAATACGTCATTCCATCTGACGTCAACAGACTGTCGATAGCAGTAGCTCAGAAATTGTTGCATAACACGGCGGTGTCAGAGGTCATAAATGGCTACTCTTGCAACAGGGTCCTTAATGAACACCTACCCGCGATTTCGAATAATGAGAGGCTTCTGCCCAGGCACACCAGAACTATTCTGGCCCAGCTTAGATCTGGTTGGAGTTCTATTCTGAACTCATACAGATCAAGAATAATCGCAGGCACCTTAGATCAGTGCCCACACTGCCTACAAAGCCCTCATGACACTATTCACATTTTTAACTGTCCTGATAGGCCTACTGACTTGCGCCCAGTGGACCTATGGGACAGACCCTTGGAGGTGTCACAATTTCTCCAGCTCCCCTATGCTACCTCCAGTCACACAGGGGAATTACACTTAATTTTGTTTTTTATATCTTCCAGAGTCGAACGATTGGAAACAGACTATCTATTACAACAACAACTACTCAGAAAGTCATTTTAAGCGGCAGCCAATTTCGCGTAAAATATTGCGGGTGAGAAAACGAAATAAGATTAGTAGGAATTATTATAATTTTAGGCAACAAAAACAGGCATTTTATTTTTGTTTGGTGTCCATAATCTGTCAAATTTTCTACATGTGTGTATCTACTGTAAAAGTAAACAAAAAGGTACAAAAACAAAACACATGTTGAATTTGACACCTAAGCAAGAAAAATATTAACACCAGCTGTTCTAACGAGTTTACCTTACTCATTCTACCATGATTACGGCCAAGTCCATGGTACAATAATATTATTGTACCATGGACAAGTCTGTACCCCTTTCCATTCTCTTTCCCCCTCTCTCCTACAAACTCAAGAATTGCGCAAGTAAAATTGTCCTGTGTGACCCCACACATAGTTTCGGAGTTATGTGGTCCCTAGAAAGTTCGATTATGTGAGGGGTAATCGGGGTATTTTTTGTGTCACTCGGGTATCACATACGGAAATTTTACTTGCGCAAGTTTGGTGTTTATGTTTCTTCAAAGTATGCAGAAATAGTAGCAATGAAATATCCCTGCAGTCGACGTAGCTAACGAATTTTTAGTTATTTCCCTAACTACCAATAATTACCATTAACTACCCGCCAGACTACCAGCAATGCTTTACACTGACGAATTTAACATGGGGATGTCATTTACGGTAGTCAGTGGCTACCCTCTGCACTATCATGTACCATGCAGATCTCTTGTTACATGGAATTGACGAAATATCTAACATTGTAGTACTAACTACTTGACTAGTACAATCCACTTAATGAATTCGCCGGACCATAATGTTTCGTTACCTTCACCACATTATTTTTCTAAATTTTCAAACTTTTCCACAATTTGATGCTTTTATTTCTTTAATAAGCGTTTCATACGAACGTTTAATAGCAACTAACGCCAACACAAACAAATAACAAAGCCACTAACATATCATAACGGGATAACCGTTCAGTTCTTTGTTTTTTCCTTGTTTTCATACTTATAATAATCAAAAGGCGAACTCTAGCATTACCTGTAGCCACTCAAGTACATAGAGCCACTAGCTACTTTTGAAACTGCAGGGATATTCATAAATAAATAAATGATTTCCCATTACATCCCATGAAGGGACTGGGGAGAACTTCTCACAATCACTGAGCTGTGCGCTTTCCAGTTTTCACTCACTGATTGGGACCTACAGTTTTACACCGATTCCGAACGGTAATTTGAGAAGCTTTTTCATGGCTAAATACTCGATAGTGTCGCCGTCACTATGCGAGGTGACCGCCGCCGAAAGAAAATTTGAAGGTGGTCAGAGCCGGGTTCGAACCCAGGATCTCATGTACAAGAGCCGCGCACACTAACCATTGCACCACCGACGGCCACATATTCATCCTTCCCTTTAATTTGAGAACCTACACTAAACTGTTTTTCAGGTAGACCCTATTTCGTATCTCAAGGCACCTATATCACATGCTAAAATGGGGTTATCAAGCCTCAGAGCCCACTCAATACAAATAAGCTGTTTTGTTGGGGCCCATGGTTGGATCCCCTTTGTATTTTTGTTTTGATTTTCCGTGTTCTTACGTTTTTCTCTAATTTCGTTTTTTGTTGTTTGAGCTTCGCTCCTGCCAATAACACTTTTATTGGGTCTAACTCAACAATCAAGCCATCAAAAAACATTAAAAAGCTAACTAACTAAGCTAAAGGTAAAGAAATAATTGTTACCTACATATATAAAAATAATTTGAACATTTCTCTATTCGTGTACACATGTCACTGGGTTGCAGTGAAGATCGCCTCCTCGCAGTGCAACCTGGGTAACTCTAAATGATCTTCTTCCTCTTTGGCCCAGACTCTGCTACGAGTCTGGTTCACGATTTTCGTAACTATTTGATTTTCTGCTCTCGAGCTGTCGTCCTGTGCTCTGCGACCTGAGTAGGCAGAGGGTACACTCTGTCGAAATGGCTCGTTGCTAAGGTACCGTTCGTCTCCGCCTCCTTAAAACCTAGCAAGTCTTGTAGTACATTCGAAATCCGTCACCGTTAAGTTGGTGGTAATGGTAAGGTTGAGATGACTCCCTCTTTGGTTCGGCTTGGCTCTGAACACTCTGTCCCATAAGGCGGATTGTCAACCCTCGCGTGGAACTCCCTGCTTCATAGACAACCACGGGGCCCTTCTTTTTGAACACATTGCATTTTTTACGGACGTAGATAGCGGCTACAAGTTGAGGCACAATCAACATGAATATTAATATTAAAAAGTCTTCGGCCACAGGAAAACCTGTGACTTCCCCCGAGCCTACGGGCTCTTCCTCGAGCACTAGTACTCGTAAGTCTTCTGGGGTCACACGCAAGGGAGCCTCTGCAAAAAAACGCGGGCGGTGGTCAACCCTCCCCAACTACGGGGAAAACTAAAAATCTCTGCCCCTCCCGGAAGCGGAGAGCTGATCTTCGACTGGCCACTAGATTGGTTAGTAAACTCTCTGCACGACCAGTCGCCGCACTCACTCCTGCACAGGTAAACACCTTGGAGCGATCTAAGGGCGTCTGTGAGGGCTCCAAGTCTGTAGGGACAAAGCCTCCTGAGTAGGCAGTCAATCTTCAGGGGCTGCCTTATGCTGGGAGTCATTCCTAGCATTTGGAAGCAAACCAAAGTGGTTTTCGTCTCGAAAGCGAGCAAATGCTCTCATGTCCAACCAAAGGACTTTAGACCAATCAGTCTATCATCCTTTGTTCTTAAGACTTTTAAAAGGTTACTGGACATTCACGTTCGAAGTAATCTTCCACAGAATCTACTATCGAGTTATCAGCATGCCTATATCAAGGGCAGGTCAACTGAGACGGCTCTTCACTCTATAGTCAGCATAATAGAAAACTCCCTTGAGAATAAGGTCTTCGCTCTAGGGATCTTCCTGGACATCGAGGGAGCCTTCAATAATATTCAAACTTCGGCCATTCTTAGGTCGTTACAGAATCTAGGAGTCAACAGCTTAGTGACACGACTAATTGAGAAGCTTCTGGTGGATAGATCCGTCAAAGCTGAATGGGGTGGTGTTACAATTGCTAGGAACGTTAACAGGGGGACACCACAGGGGGGAGTTCTGTCTCCACTATTATGGTAAACTTCTGTCAATGAACTGCTTCTTGAATTGGACAGCACCGAATGCCAGGTCTTTGCCTATGCCGATGATATTGCTATCATCTGTACGGGTAGAAACCTCAATTTACTTAGCATTCGTACAACCAGCCTACTTAGTTTGATTTCGAACTGGACCGCTAACAACGGACTATCACTTAACCCACTTAAAACCGAGCTTATCTTGTTCTCTCGGAAATATAAAATAACCGCATTTGATCAGCCGTCAGTTAATGGGGTGCAATTACCGTTGACGGAAAGGGTCAAGTATCTAGGAAAATTATCGACAGAAAATTGCCTTGGAATCCGAATCTGGAGTAGAGGGTGAAAAAGGCGTCTGTTGCTTTTTACTGCTGTAAAGGGGCGATAGGAAAGCGCTAGGGACTGTCTCCTAAGATCATGGTGTGGATTTATACGGCAATAGTCAGACCAATACTTCTCTATGGCATCGTAGTTTGGTGGAGGTCCCTCCAAATGCACTTAGTGCTATCCTGAACATCTGTACTCCTGGTATCATGGCCGAATCGGCAGCCGCTACATCCCTGGTGAGAATCAAAGACTGTGGCATCATGATATCGGTGCATTCCGGACACCCTGAATTGCTACACCGGATCAACTCTATTCCCGTAAAAACGGACTACTGTATCCCCTACCTTCTACCAGCAACAACTCAAAGGACTGTTTGATATATGAACAATAACACTCTACTTATTAATACTGTAATATCTAATCAAAAATATTGAATCAACATAATAGACATTGAAGAAAAATATTTTTGTGTCTGTTATAATTTGATTATTTTTAACGTAGAATACGTTATACGGTAAGGTAGGGGTGTTGATCTGGAGCACAACATTTTGAGAAAATGTTTGTCACTTTCATTATAAGTTTTTAATACTTTATGCATGCATTGAAGAAAATTCAAGTATGGTCGTAACATATTTAATATGTCTTCTTTTGATTTGTATTTAAATAATCATATTGCTACATATAATTTTATAATATAAGTAAATCAAAATTTAACTCCTTCAAATTTTGTATTAATTTTCATATGCTTTGTATTTTATGTATTATAACATCATGTGTAAGAGCAGTACGATTATCTGTGTGTTCATCACAGAACCAGTGTGAGAAAGAGAAGAAGTATAATGACAATGCATGTTTTATGTGAACATTATAGAACCAGTGTTGCCACATGCAGTATTTGCACTTGTTTTCAAAAGTGCATCGAATTGATATAAAGCGTACCCAAATTTCGTTAAAAACTATCCTAAATTTTTAACATAAAAATTAAAGATAAATTTGATAGATTTAAATCATTTATCAAAAATTATATTTAATTCATATATTTTAATTGCAAAATGACTAACGTATTCTACGTCTGACCTATGCGCCCGTGTTATCTAACACAGGCTTCATATTTTTTTCATTCCTAATAAAACTTTGAAACGTTAACATCGTTTTTGATATTTCCTATATTGAAATATACCTTTAATAGGTTATGGGCCCAGAATTACAAGGATTCTGAATATATAGGAAAATCTGCGTCAAGGATATTAATCTGAAAAATTTAAATATGGATTTGAGACTCAACTTTCCAAATTTAATGTTGAAATGCTACTTTTGAAAAGGGATTTATGGAATCATATAACGGATGGAATATCGTCGAATCCCGATGCTGTATGGAAACTTAAGGACGGCAAAGCCCGTGCCGTTATTGGATTGTGGATTGAAGATTCCCAAAGATCCATGTTAGGTAGTTAGCGTCAGCAAAAGCTTATTGGAATGCGCTTAAAACTCAACACCAGAAATCCAATTTAAGTAATCGTGTTAGTCTCCTCCGACAGTTATCTTCAAAGCGTATACAGGGAGGCCAGTCGATGGAGAATCACATTTCGGAATTTATGGAAATTGTTGGAAAATTGGAAGACCTTAGGGAAGAGTTTCCTGAACATAAAGCGGTACCATTTCTTCTGGAAAGTTTGCCTGATGACTACAATTCTGTCGTGTCCGCGTTGGAAATTCGTCCAGAAGCTGATCTTACTCTTAAGTTTGTTAAAGAAAAGCTCGTGCAAGACTCGTTGAGAAAAGCCGATGTAATGCCGGTTCAGGAAATTGCGCTAAAGGCTAAGAGCAAGAAGACGGGTTACAATCCCAAGCGTTTTTGTGTGGAAAGCCACACATCAAAAGAAATTGTCCTCAGCATCATCAAAAGGCGAAAGATACCGCAAAGTATACATCACATACTGATCGGAAAGCTTGCTTTATGGCCTCAGCTAACCGCAACAAAAACTGCTGCTTTGTGGATTCTGCAGCAACGTGTCATATGAGTTGCAATGAAGATTTCTTCACAAAGCTGAACAAAGATTACACTGGCGATGTTTTTTTTTAGCAAATTGAATTAAATTTAAATCCAAGGGCATAGGTGATGGAGAAGTGTATTGCAGAGATAATAAACTTCTGCTTAAGAATGTTCTCTATATGCCAGATTTGGATGGTAGTTTGATATCAGTACCCAAGTTAACCATGCAAGGATTTGATGTCATATTCCAAGGGCAGAAATATTTCATATCGCATAAAAGTGTCATTCGTGTTACAGCTTCTCTGAAACATAATTTGTATATCTTGGATGAGAAACACAAGGCAATGTTGGCAGCTTGTATTCACACGTGGCACAGACGTCTTGAACATCGTGATGGAAAAGCTATAAAGTCCGGAGTTAATGAATCATTGTTAACTGGAATACAATTTGGAAGGTGTAACCGCGAAAGTAAGTGTGAAATGTACTTAAGAGGAAAAATGACAAGAAACCCATTTCCGAAGGTATCCGAGAGTAGATCGCAGAATGTTTTAGATCTCATTCACAGTGACATATGCGGTCCAATGCAGAATTGTACGCACATATAGCAAAACAAAAATCAAGCCATGGAGAAAAAAAAAGAATTTGTCACAAAATTTGGAAGACATATGAAAATATTCAGGACAGATCGGGGCGGTGAATTTTGTGGTAAGGAAATCGAGAAGTATTTCAGTAGTAAAGGAATATCACATCAGCTCACAGCTCCCTACACGCCGGAATAGAATGGCGTAGCAGAAATTAAAAACAGAAGTCTGATGGAGATGGCAATGTCCATGCTCTTCGATGCTAAAATAGATATAAAGTACTGGGCAGAAGCTGTGAGTGCTGCAAACTATATGCAAAATCGACTTCCATCAAGTGCAACGGAAGTAACACATTTTGAATGTTGGCATGGTAAGAAACCAAATTGGAAACATGTTAGAATATTTGGATCGGTTGTTTATGCTCATATTACCAAGAAGAATCGCCGAAAATTAGATCCTGTTTCGAGAAAATGTTTACTTGTGGGGTATTGCGACGAATCCAAAGCATACCGCTTATTAGACTGCAGCAATAACACCATCATTATTAGCAGAGATGTTAAATTTATAGAAAACGTCAAATCTGAAATTTCAAACTTGGAAGTATCATTTTCTGACATTGGAAGTATCAAGATAAACGAGGTAAATGGTGCTCCAAGAAGTGAATGTGAGTTAGAAGATGTACAGGAAGATGATGAAGTAATGTCTACGGATGAAGAAGCAATTTTTGAAACAGCTGGTGAATCAACATCTGAAGAAGAAGTTGAAATTGTTCCACGAAGAATTTCGTCAAGATCAACGAAGGGCAAGACTCCGAAAAGGTATGCAGTTAATATGACAATAACTGAAGCGGAACCTCAAACTTATGACGAAGCCATGCAACATACTGAAAAAGCGAAATTGGTCATTGCAATGAATGATGAAATTCAATCCATGTATAACAACAACACATGGGATCTTGTAGAGTTACCCATAGGGAGAAATCTGTAAGTACAAAATGGATTTTTAAGATCAAGAAGTTGTTGAGTGTTGAAAAACACTATAAAGCCAGGTTAGTGGTAAGAGGGTTTACTCAAAAATTTGGCGAAGTCTACGTCCATACATATATTCGCACCTGGCGTGAAACAAAACACATTGCGAACACTACTGGCAGTTACATCTCACAAAAATCTATATGTTCACCACATTGACGTAAAAACAGCTTTTCTGAATGGGAATATAGACAAGGAGATCTACATCAATCAGCCAGAAGGGTTTGTGGTCAAGGCAAAATAAATTTTGTTTGCAAATTAAACCGAAGTATTTACGGACTCAAATCATCGGAAGAAAATGATGCTTTTGATAATCATAAGTATCGAATGGCTATTGGATCTCTATTTAGCTGGAAACACAAGACCAGACATTTCAGTTTCAGTTTCCATTTTGTCACGCAAAATTACCAATCCGACAAAGAGAGATTGGAATGAGGTGAAACGAATTTTCCGGTATTTAAAAGGAACAAGAAATCAGAATATTTGTGTTGGAACAAAAATTATGAATCTATCTGGATACGCTGATGCTGATTGGGCTGGTGATACAAAATACCGTAAGTGGCTATTTATTTAAACTTGGGACTGCAACAATCAGTTATGCTAGTCGCAAACAAAACATCGTCGCACTTTCTTCAACAGAGGCTGAGTTGGTATCACTTGTGGAAGCAACGCAAGAATGCATATGGTTACAGGAACTCCTATAAGATTTTGGAATAAAGTTCTTGGATAAACCTATTATTTTTGAAGACAATCAAAGCTGTTTAAAGATATTGGAAGGCGAGAAAATAAATCAACGATCCAAACATATCGACGTCAAGTATTTTTATATTAAAGACGTTAAAAACTCTGGTGACATAGTTTTTGAATACTGTCCTACCGAAATTATGATTGCAGATATGTTAACAAAACCTTTAGGCAACACAAATTAAAGAAACTTAGAGAGCTTAGTGGACTGTTAATATAGCATTAATCGTTATGTTATTGAAAAGGGGTGTTAGATATATGAACAATAACACTCTACTTATTAATACTGTAATATCTAATCAATAATATTGAATCAACATAATAGACATTGAAGAAAAATATTTTTGTGTGTTATAATTTGATTATTTTTTCATTCCTAATAAAACTTTGAAACGTTAACATCGTGTTTGATATTTCCTATATTGAAATATACCTTTAATAAGGATTTCTATTCCGAACAGGAATACCTGGGAAAAGTCACTGGAAGGGGACACCAGTAGTATCAGATTTTTCATGGATATATCAAAGTTGGACGAGCAAGTAGGCTGTGGGGTCCATTCACCGGACCTAAATGTAAATATCCTCTTCAAGCTGCCTGATCACTGTAGTGTATTTCAGGCGGAAATTACCGCCATACTGGAGGTTGCTGAACTACTGAAAAGTAGTGTCACAACCCTCCGGAGAATATGTATCTACACAGACAGCCAGGCTGCCATAAAATCCCTGGAAGCCATGTTTGCTACATCCCTGACGGTGAAAGAATGTCACTCATCACTTAGGGTGATGGCAGAGTATTTCGACATCAGGCTCATCTGGGTACCGGGAATTGCGTAACGGATGCGTTAGCTAGACAGGGTACTACGGCACAGGTTCTTCTGGCAAAAGAAGGTGTTAGTATGCCAATAATATGTTCAAGGACAAGTGGAGACTTAATTCAACTTGCAATCAAGCCAGGGTCCTCTGGCCACAGGTGGACAGGAAGAGGACTGGGCAACTACTTAACTTGCCGAGAGGCAGGTTATCCACAATGATAGGAACACTTACGGACATTGTCTTGTAGGAAACACGCCCTAAAATTGGGACATAGAAACTCCACTCTCTGTAGATGCTGCATGGAAGAGGAAACGACGACACACCTTCACTTGGATTGCCCTGCTCTGGCAGAACTGAGAAGTAGGATATTCGGAACACATCTAGTTAGCACCGTAGCCCTACAGGATATTCCTGTAGATCTTATAGACAAATTTATTGAAAGGGCAAATTGGCTAGACGACTAGTCAATAGTTGCTATGGAACAAACAGCAGGTACCACAATGGGCTTCTTTAGCCTAAGTGTGCTAGACAGCGTGCTGTCTTGCAGCCTTTTCAACCAACCAACACATGTCCTTGCCGCTCGTCCGGAGATGGTGTTTCGTGGTTCTCACTCTCCAGTTCATTGACGATACTTTTGGTAAAACAGGGACATGACAACCTATAAACTTTTTATACTTCTTCCTATTTGTACAATTGGATAGTAAATACTAAGCGTTTTTTTATTTCCTGCTAAACTAATTTTTCGACGACTCTGTATGGGGAGTCGCTTACAATCGCTTAGCTCGCCATACTGTGGTCGAAAAATTAGTTTAGCTGGGAATAAAAAAAACAACTACTATTTCCTATCTAGTATTATATTGATGTTGTCATTAATTAGTCTAGGAGAAACGTATGATACAAGGACTAGATATTGCAATTGTCGGTTTTCTTTTTTCCCAGGAAAAAAACAGGCTATATGGTTGCCATAAAAAAGAATAACTCCTGATCAACTTTCCACTTGTATAGAGAAATGGAGAAAAAGAGGCGAGCAGGTCAGCGGCTAGATTTCTTTTAAAATCAAAGAAAATTCTTTAAGTCAATCACTTTGGCTTTACACAGAGAACAAGTACAGTCCCAACTTACTTGAAAAATAATTTTTTAATATTGTTTTTTTAACTAAAAGAAGCTCCATAACAACACATGTATATTTTTTTGTTTTTTATTTTCGTTTTTGAAAAAATAGTAAAAATTTTCCTTTTTAAAAAATTATGCAATTATTTTCTTTCAATACAATTTTTGTAGTAAGTATAAACAAAATGAAAATAATAATAATAATTGTAAATGTTAAATAAAAATTTATATAATTATTATAAATTGCTTTTGTTTCTTTTTTTTTTATAGAAATTACAAAAAAAGTACAATTTTAATAGATGCTACAAACATAATGTATATAGTAGATAGAGAGATGATAATAGTGTGTAAGGAAGTAGATACGGTCCCATAAATTGGAAATGAAAAAAATTGCACATCATTAAACTAATAAAAGCATGGATTTTATTTTAGTTTTGTTTTAATTAATTTCTCTATTATGTAAATCTTTATAGTGGGAATAAAATGTAGAATTTGCAAAAGAAATTCGTTTAAGTTTGTTTTTATATTTTAAATGGGGTGATGACTTTTTGAAAGGCATATTTTGTTTCATTGAGTCTGTTTTTGTTGTTGTTTTTAAGTAATTAATAGTTTCGTATTTTTTTCTTCTTAATAGATCGTAACTTAAAAGACGAGGACGACGAAAAGAAAAACAATTGAAAATATAATAATTATATTTAAAAACTCTTTATACTTATATATTTGACATTCTTTACTATTTGCATACAAAAATTATGATTAATTTTTGTTGTTGTTATTTGTATTGTAGTAATAAACTCTTCTGTTTCATTATATTTTTTTTTGTTTTATATGATATATGTTTGTATGTGTATTTTTAAGTGTAAACTTGGCATCATTGTTATTACAAATATAAATTAAATAAACTCATTAGCTTGTTGAATAAAGGAAAATGTATTCAAGTCATATAAATACAAATCGAAAAGACCTGAAAAGATAATCGACAGACCTTGGAATTGCAATTTATACAACTCGTTCGTTCATACATTTTTAGTTTCGGTATATGAGCTTGAGTTGGGCTTTGTTTTGCTTATTTATTAACTATTGAATTTTTTTATTTGTTAAAGGAAGCGCACGAAACAAGTGTCAATGTTGACTTTTATTCGAATTTAATTCAAATATATCCCCCGATTGTTTTATTCTGTTTCAATATTCAGTGGGTTTTTTCGATGTCATTAAAAACGTATTCATTTCACAATTAGAAGAATATACGATGTGAGGAGGAAGAGAAAAATGTCTTTTTTATGAGTTACATTATGTTTTACATTATAGGTTCTCTTCACTACTAAATATTACAGTATGTTATGTATTTATATGTATATAATGTTAGACAACCTTCAGATTTTGACACCATTTCGCGGTCAACTTCACATACTCTGTTCAACCACTCCGCCTGTAACTTAATGCTTAGGGCCCCAGACAGATGTCATGGGGGCGAAAGTTATTGGTGCGCCACCAACAGCTGGAAAATCTTCTTGGGATTGAGTATTTGGTGCTGTTGAGCCCTTTTTGTCCGCCTTCTCCCAGGGAGCATCTTTCATAACGAAGCCATTCTCGTTGCTAGCATTACTAACGGTGCCAAAGAAATCATTTTCCAAATAGTCCCGTGAATAATCATCGGCCATATTACGAATTTCTATCTTAGCATTCTCAACGTCATCTTCCTTACCAATAATGGTAACAGCATCGGGATTAACGTTTGGTTCTTCAGACGAAGGGAATTTAATTTCGACCTATGCGATACAAATGAGATGAACACATTTTATTGATAGTGAGAGTTGAGTTGTTAAAAATAAATATATATTGTCATATAAAATTAAACATTAATACATACAGACGAATGTACATACGTATACATATGTACAGTATTGCGCAAAACTTATGCAACTTTTTTAGCAAAAAATTTAAAAAGATATCAATAAAAAAATATAAATATTTGCAAAAATAACAAATCCAAATTCATAACGGTAAAATATGCAACGAAAACAATATGCATATACTCAAATTTTAGCTACGCAAAACCTAAGCAACTTTTCAATATTTTGTATACGATAAAATGCTTTATTGTCTAAAACCTGCTGACAACGTTTCGGCAGGGATTTCATGTGGTTGGTTACTGTGCAAAACCTAAGCAACTTTTCAATATTTTGTATAAAATTCTTTATTGCTTAAAACCTGCTGACGTTTCGGCATGGACTTCATGAGGTTGGAGTTTTTTCTATCGGAACAGATTTCCATTCGTCTTTTAGGGTTTTTATAAGATCTTCACGGTTGCTGAAATGCCTTCCACCAACTTTAAAAGGATTTTCAAAGTTTGGTGATTGTCCCGGCCAATCAAGGACTGATAACTATTTCATCTTTAAGTAGTCTGCGACCAACTTCGAAGTGTGTTTCGGATCATTGTCGTGTTGAAACACGAATCGAAGTGGCATGTTTCTGCGTACAGTCTCTAAGATTTTTTTATATAAGTACATGACACGGTCCATACCAGAAAAACACGTCCAGACCATCACACTTTCTCCGCCATGCTTCATAGCTTTCCTTTTTTGCGCGAACGTGACACTTGCCATCAGAGCCGAATAAATTAAATTTGGATTCGTCACTAAAGAACACAGTTGAAATTTTTTTTCATTCCAGTCCTTATATTTTGTCACAATGCTATAGAAAGAATGGTAGAAAAAAATAGATTTGGACCAAAAACGTGTTTCTATGATCTTTGAACCAATAACGCTCTGTACCGTTAATCCAAATGTTTTTTCTAAGCATTGATTTTTTGCATGGTGCATAACTTTTCAAATCATTGTCCGCAGCTCTTCTCCGAACAGTACTGTGGTGTATGCTAAGTTCCAAAGTATTTACGATCTCCATATAGGAAATAAAAGGCTCTTGCTTCATCAACTTGCAAAATTCTCGGTCTGTTCGCTCAGATGTCTTGCGAGGCAGTCCACCTTTGTTGGTAGTATCAAGTCATCCCGTTATTTTATATTTCTTTTTTTATTAATCGTGACACAATGCTCTTGCGTTTTTTTTTGCTATTTCATATTGTGACTGACGTCCATTATTTGCCTCCATCATGAGCAATTTGAAAGGTCTATTGTATATTTTACGGCTCATTGTTTTAATAAAAAATTTATGTTCTCGCGGGGCACAATCGATCACAACTGAGCCATAATTAAATCTTCTTTGCAATTATTCTTCATGTTTTGGAAAATAACCGATACTTTCGCGCGAGAAAAAAAACAATATCGAAAGAAAGCCGAAAGTTGCTTAGGTTTTGCGAAGCTACAATTTGAGTATATATTGTTTCCGTCACATATTTTACCGTTATGAATTTCGATTTTTTATTTTTGCAAATATTTATGTTGCCAATAAATGAGATGAGATTTTGAGATACTGTATTTTATTTTAAATTATATCTTTTTAAAATATTTTTTATTTTAAGAAATTGCTACAAAAGTTGCTTAGGATTGCATTATTTAAATATATGCTTTATATGGAAAGTGAAAAGTCTAAAACAATCTTACCTTATAGTCATCCATAAGTTTACGTATGTTTCTTTTACGCCGACCGATAATATGAGCGTGGATGCGTGAGTCAATTTCGATCACTTCACGATACAAACCTTGCATTTCACCAACAATTTCCATAATAGCATCACGGGCAGCCTCAGCCTTAGCCTGATATCCGGTGATCGTAATAGTACTTTGATTGGGTTCACCACGTTTGGGCAATGATATATTGACCTCGTGGTCACTACGCAATTTATTTATAACGGCACCACGTTTTCCAATCAATTTCGAATGCAACTCGGGATCGACTTCAATATATAAGGCGTAAGAACGCAATTCGCGATCGGCGCGATCAGCCTCAAATTCTTCAATCATCTTATCAAACGCTTCTTTAGCACTGGCTACATGAGCAGCTGTACCAGTAACTTTGACAATGTCAGATTTTGTCTCACTTGGTGGCAATCCGATGTGTACATCATACTTAAACATGAATTCACGAACATTTGCTCCCTTTGGTCCGATGATCGAACGATGAAGGTCGTACGGAATAGAAAGCTCTTCGGTGATGGGTACCAACTCGATAAGGGCCTGTTTAGCAGCATTACATTTATCAATGTGACCGGTAATACGAATTATATCACACTGGCGAATGGGCTCATCTGTTGCTACACCATCAATATTACCATTGGTACCATTTTCCAGACCTTCGACTGGTTCGGTGGCGTCACGATCAGGGAATTTAATGTTCACATCGTGCTCGGTAGTTACTTGCTGCACCTTGGAGCCACGAGCACCCATGACAGTGCGGTGCAAACGTTGTGGTATAACAACCTCAATTGTTACTTGCGCGTCCAAATCCGCTACGATTTCAGTAATTCGTTGTTTGGCAGCCTCGATACAATCCTTAGCGCCCTTTAAAGTTACTTTATCGGAGTCCACACCAGGCCTTGGGAAAGAAATCATCACACCACCATACTCTTCAGAAATACGATGCAATATTTCACCACGTTTGGCTACAAAGTGCTTATGATATTTGGGATCAACAGAGATTTCGCCATCGGTGACAAGGTCAATGTCTTTGATAATGGCCTCCAACTGTTCCTTTGCTTGTTTGACGTTTTCCTCTTTGCCAATGATAGTAATGACTTCTTTGTCTGCATCGTCATTACCAGGGAAGATGATGCGTGCTCCAGTCGCATCGCGTATTTTACGAATGGAAGCGCCGTTTTTACCAATGAGGAACTTATGGTGTTGCTGTTTTGCACGCACTTCGGCAGTGAAGGAAGCCAATTGACGTTCGCTAGCTAATTCTAAGAGCTGCGTTTTTGCCTTGAGAACATCATCCTTAGGACCGCGAATAGTGACTTTATCGCTTTTAGATTCGCTGGTGGGAAATTTGATTGACACTCCGCCGCAATCTTCCATAATTGAAGAGATCAATTTGCCTCCTGTGCCAATGATAGAGTTGTAGAACTTGGGTGAAATTTGTACATCCTCAGTAACAATGTCGGACAATTCATTTTGAATTTTCTGAATACGCTCCTTGGCTTCAAGAACGTTTTCTTTTTTCCCAGTGATTCCAATCACCTCGTTGGTGTCACCCTCAGCAGGAAGATGGATCATGGTTTGAGTTTCGTCACGTATTTTCTTTATGTTAGCACCGCCCTTTCCAATGACAAATTTGTGGAACTGCTTAAAGATGGGAACCTCCACGATGTGCGATGATTCTTGGATTTCTTTGACCAATTTCATAAGATCCTTGTGACACTTGTCCACATCCTCTTTGGGACCACGTAGCTTTACAATATCGGTGTTGTCCTGAGGTGTTGGTATTATTATCATCACCTGACGATAACGATCCTTGATCTCACGAATTTTTTCACCCTTGGCACCAATTATTTGACGATGTAAGCGACGGTCAATTATGACATCCTTTGATTTTTCATTTTCCAATTTATCGATTTTTTCTTGTAATTCAAGCTGAGCCTTCTTTACGCCTTCCTTAGGACCTTCGATGCGGATATTGTTTTGACCCTCGCGTTCCTCGATGTTGATGTTAACGTTTAACTCATCCTTGAGACGATTTACGTTAGCACCAGCCTTGCCGATAATGTGCTTGTAATAGGCTGGATTGACGGTCATCACAACAAATGTAAAGTTTTGCTGGTAATTGCTCACAATGTCGTTCAAATAAGCAGCTGCCTTGTCGACATTTTCGGGATCACCTTCCAGTTTAATCTTGTCCTCAAGACAATTAACATTGACATTGGGGCAGTCCTCCTCAAGCTGTTTCATATTGACACCCTTACGACCAATAACATACCTGTGAATCCAATGGGGAGCATCGATTTCAACAGACTTCACAGAGTTTGCTTTTTCATAGACTACAGTCAGGGCATTTCCCAACGCCACCTGGGGCCCACGCAAGGTAATTGTCTCCAAAGGCGAATCAAGTGATGGCATTTCCACCGAGACACCGGTGAGTTGAAGAATTTCAGCAATGGTTGAGCCCTTTGGACCAATAACATAACGGTGCTGAGCTTTAGCAACCTCAACACTGACAGTAGAGCATTTCTTTTCCATATCCTTATAGATGGCTTCTACTTTAGCCTTGGCAGCCGCTACTGCATCCTTTTCGCCCATGATAACAATTTCATCCTTTTGCACAGATTGTGGAGGTACATTCACCTTAGCGCCAGTTTCCTCCGTTAGCTTATTCAAGTTTTCATTGTAGGGGCCGACAATGAAAGGATGATAGATCTTCGGGACAGAAATGCGATCCAATGACTTCTTGTACTGCTCAGCAGACAATTGACGAATCTCATGCTCAGCCTTTTCAATGTCCTCCTTGGTACCAGCAATAGTAATTATATCACTGTCATCGTTCTGATTTGGGATATTAATCTTAGTAGCGGTCAATATTTCCAAGTCACGCAAACGTTTGCCCGCCTTGCCCAAAATGACTCGATGATGTTCTTTTGGTATAGATACAGACCTGGTTGCTTGTGTGGAAAAGTGCATAAGAATTTTGCGACGAGCGTCGAGCAATTCAACGGCCTTGCCCTTAATAAGAAATGTGAGCGACTGATTTTTACCACTAGCGATTTCAATTTGAGCACCAGTTTCCTTAGAGATTTGCTGGCAAATACGTTTCGATTCCCCTTCGCCAAATTTCTCGGAATCAGTAGATTTCCGTTCCTCACCAGCCAAGTGGAGAACCTAATAGGAAAACATAGTTGCATAATTAGAATAGTCAAATGTTTGTGTGGCATCAGTTGCATTTTGTTTTATTTTTGTATTTCTTTATGGTTTAGTCAACACAGATTCTTTTCAATCGAAAATGTTTGTAAATTTTGAATCTATTTTATTAATAAATTGTTTAGATACTTCCGTTGAGGATTAAATAAAATACTGAAACTTGACAAAAACTCAGTGATCTACGCGTTTTCTATTTATAGATTCAATGATTGTCACATACGCTTTTACGCCGATTCCGAACGGTTTATAAGAAGTTTTTTTATGGTTAATTAAACGAGATGAAAGTCGCTGAAAGAAGTTAAATGTGGTCAGAGAGGAGATTAAATCCTAGATATCATACACAAATTTCTTGACCTTGTCAGTAGAGGTGACGATAGCACTCCATGCGCGACAGTGACAGATGTCACCGATAAGGTGGACAAATTGACGAACCTCTTATATAAGAGCAAACATTGAATTCTGTCCCCTACCTTTCCCGATAAGAGACAAATGGTCTGGTGGACTAAGGAGTTTGGTGAGCTGCGAAAGTCCACATGGACTATTATCTATACGGCGAAAAGGTCGGGGCTGGAATCAGACTGGGAGGTTTACAATAGTTGCAACCTGTTCAGAGGAAATATAAAGCGGGCGAAACGCGCGTCATTTATCAGTTACTGTGAATCGATACTCGAGGTAAACGAGACAGCACGCTTTCGTCGGGTGTTGTCAAAGAAACCAAAAGTTTTTGGCTTCGAAAGACGCGCTGGACACACTGGAACTACTAATGGAGACCTATTTTCCATGCTGTGTCAATGTTGAGCACACGGCCATTAATGTTCAAATGGCCATAGTGTCCAACCAGATACACATGGAAGAGATAAATGAGGTGATAGATGGGCCAAAGATTCTTTGGGCCATAAACACCTTCAAACCCTATAAATCGTCAGCTTCAAACCCTATAAGTCGGTACATGATGGGCATATACAAAACGTGCCTTAAACTCGCTATAGTTCCGAAAAAAATGAGGGTGGTGCTTGTGGTCTTCATACCCAAATCCCAAGGACTGCAGACCAATCAGCCTCTCATCCTTTCTGTTGAAAGTTCTTGAGACTTATTGGCCTGCAACCCGGGACAGCTAAGCGGGGGACAGCATGCCTACCTTAATGGTAGATCGGTGGAAAGTGCCCTGCATAAAGTTGCCGGATATATTGAGATATTGACTTTTCTTTGGGTGCCTTCCTAGGCATTGAAGGTGTTTTAACAATGTAACGTCTAGCGCGATCAAGAGATCACTCGTTAGACTGGAAGTAACGAATTTTGCGGTTGAATGGATTGAACACATGCTTGGAAGTCGCATGATCAGTTCATCAATTGGCATAAGCTCTGTGCGGAAACTCGCCAAACGTGGCACTCCGCAAGGCTACTAGTGGTGAACGATATTGTCGAAGATTTCGACAGAGAGGGACTTAAGCTGGTGGCATACGCCGATGATGTAGTCATTCTCATCGCGGGAAAGGACTTGTCCACCTTCAGTGATGTAATGCAAACTGCTTTGGGAAGCTATCTGCCTGGGCCGAGAGCTGTGGACTAGGTAGATGAAATTCACAAGTTGGATCCATTAACCACTAGTGATATTGTGATATTTGTGGCCAGTAAGGCGCAATCAACGCGATCAGCTCAAATCAGGCATATCGAGAGTGGTATATGAGTGCATTTAAGCTCTAGCCTCACTAACTCTCTATAGAGTAAGACTCTGCTGGGTTCCTAGCCACAGTGGCATTACTGGGAACGATATGGTAGACTCTCTTGGGAAAATAGGCTGTTCAAGTGCTGGTCGTCCTTGTTGGCGCCTACTGAACCCCCGATGTCGTTCCAGTATCGAGTGATTGACAAATGGGCCCGATGCGCAACCGAATTCTTCTGCTCGAGGAGATCAGACTATAGAGTATCTAGGGAGATCTTGACTAAACTTAATGAGAGCAGACCGAAACATTTGCGACGGAATACTGTGATGTGCGCGGATTTACAGGCCGTTTGACTACCGGAAGAGATGACTTGTGCCGCTTATGTGAGGACGAGAAAGAGATTGAAACAGTGGAGCACCTCTGCTGTCAATGCCCAGTCCTGGCCTGTAGGAGAACGCGGCTCCTCGCGGAGCCGATATTGGTAGGACAACATTGACATCGAGGAACTGCTTGAATTCCGCAGGGGGTTGCGTTGGATGTGGGATCAAGGGGACGGATGATCACCCCACCTCTCTCTCTGGAACCCCCATAACTCCTTTCTAAATCCCCTCAATCCACTCTCTCCCTTTTCTGCACTCTCACACTAAATATTTCTATCTTTCTTCTTTCTATCTATCTTATTTTCTTCTAAAGGACGAACACAATGGGCCAACTGGACTCTGAGTGGAGCATCTGCTACGATCTCCAGATCTCTAGTGGATGCATTTCCTTAACCTAACCTAACACTTACCTGAGTCTTTTGCGAACTGGTAACTCGTACACATTGAGGAGCATTAGGATTGCCTAAAGGAGCAGATGTATTTGCTGGCAATGCAGGGAATAGATCGTCATAGCTAAATGCTGTAGTGGCATTGCTGGCAGTGCCTCCACTGGTGGTGCTTGTTGGAGTAGCTACCGAGGTAGGAGAAGAGGGCTGTTGCTGTTCCGTTTGCTCCTGATAGTTGTTGGTGGTAGGTTGCTGTTCAACGTTGACTTCTGTTTGAAAATGTAAAATCATAAAATCCCTTACCGTTCACCAAATAAAAAGCCTTCAAATAAGTCTTACCGTTTGTATCTTCCATCGTTGCTGCTTGCATTATTTAAAAAAGAAAGAGAAGAGTCCTTTTTCGTTCCAAGTCGTTACAGTACCACTGTGAAGAAAAAATAGTAGATTAATAATGCGGGTCTCAACAATGCAAATTGAGAAACTGGTGATGACAGGGAAAGTGTGTGCAAGCAACAAATCTATAAGCTGGTGATAAGCATAAACATGTGCATTAGCGATGTTAAGCAAACGTCAAATCATTTTGTTGTCCGCATGGACGCTGAAACTATGTGGTTCCAGCGTTTTACGGCCTGTGCTGATAACGACCGGGAGAAGAAAAGATGGGTTTGTGAACTATTTTTTAGGAGAAATATGTGCATATATAACTTTTGGCATGTGCCCATTTTATCATTAAGCAAATAATGGCTGTTTTAAAAGGTTCTCTACAAGTGGTATTGGCTACGTGGTAGGTGTTGTTGATAAGCTACAACGGGAGATTCGAAAGAATATTTGTTGACTATCAGGGAAAATTCCAACTTGAATCGAAACATATGTAGAGTACATCATCTCACATACTTAAGTGTGTTAGAAAATGCTGTGTTACAAAAACAACAAAATTATTTAATCTACATATGCTCAGTGTTCAGCTTCTCTCAATAATTTACTACACCATACTTGTAGACTACACTTGTAGACATATAGTATTGCCAATGTATTTGGACGCCTGCGTCCGTAGTCTTCAAGTATGTGTGACACACATTCTCCACTGAAAATCGTGTATTTCGATTTTTGAGGAGAGGAGGCAGCATACCAAACAACCAAACGAAGAACAAAAAGCTAGCTCTTTAACAATGAGGAACTGGTGGAAAAAATCCAACATCTTTGCAGTGAAACACAACGTCAACAGAGAACAACTAAGCAACCGAGCATAAAATCAAATACACAGTACAATGAGATGCTCGTCGTTCGCTATTTCGTTTCTACATACATATTTTCTCACATTAGAAAATATGAGTATGAAACTGCTAGATTCTAACGCAACATGATGTAGATTATCTCTACACAAACCCTAAATAGTTTGGTTGATCGCCGACCACTGTATCTGAGTCGAGGCAATAAAGAAATTCAATCAAATTTACAATAATGATGACACTGAACGACTAAAACTAATAATCACTTTCACTATTGACCATGGGTGGCGTAATGGTTAACGAGCGCGACTCTTGAACAACAATCTCCGCTTTGACCATCTTAAGTCCTTTCGGGGACGGTTACATCGCTAAGTGATAGTGACAGCGACACTATCGAGTAATAATCCATGAAAATGTTTCTGAAAACCCTTTCGAAATCGGTGTAGACGCAGTGAGCCTAAAAATAGAATGATCACAGCTCACTGGATGTGAGAGCTCTCCCCTAACCCCTCCATTGGATGTTATTGAAAGATAAGCATTCGTCTAAAAATTTAAATATGTATACACAAAATAACACGTTTTAAAACCGCTTTTATTCTGCGTATTTGTAATATTTAAATTATCTAAAAAGTAATGTGATCAATGATGTGCACACTCTGAACTAATTCGCTTTCATAAAGGTACATATATTATTCCCACGTGTAACCATGCTCACCAGCACGGCACAAAACACTTTAATTTCTAAAAAAAAATATTTTGTGTTGACCCAAAATTGAATCTTTCAAGCCATTCAGGCACCGATTTATTTTGAATTCCGAAATATACAAAATACTCATACTTACTGTACTGTAAAATCCAAGAAATCCGGCCTAGTTATATTCTACCGTAGTAAAATCCAGCTTGAGTACTTGGCGTATTTTCTAAAAAGTATTACAAATTATTTATTGTCAGAATTAATATATAAACTTTATAAATATAATATGTACGTCCACTTCGTCATTTGTTATTGCAGTAATTTATTTATTTATTTTATTCAGTTATTTATTTCCACTCAAGTAATACAAAGCGGAAAAGGCCAATAAAATACATATATTACATAGTATAGAGTAAAAATATATTACATAGTATAGAGTAAAAGAGTAAAAAGAAAATGCAAGTTTGAAAAAACAACTTTTGGCTCCCCAGCCATAAAATAAAAAAGTGATCACAAATGATCAACGAAATAATCAGATTAATTACGGAAAATAAATCGGCCGATCAGCATGTTATTGTACCCACAAATTAGATCTGTGAAAAATAGAGTTGGGACATTTCAGTTACTTTAATCGATCATGATCCTTTGATTCCGCTCCGGTATGGGAACTTTATCATTGTTTTTAGATCACAGATGCTTTTCGTTCCATCACTGGATTTGCAATTCTCTTATAATTTGCCGAATTGGCAAGCTGTTACACTGGATAAGATAACAGTGAGTTTTGGGTTATTTTGAACGAAAAAAGAGAGATTATTATACTTTGAATTTCAATGTAATTGGAGTACAACAGTATTGGAATGTTACATATGCAATTATAATCCTATGCTTTTAAATGACTCCAATACTGACTGAGTTGGCGATATTATTATCGATTTATCGACGGAAAATGCAAAACTATGCTGAAATTGAGTAGAACAAACTGTATGAATGCATTGATCTACAAATCTAAATGCACTGGATGTGGAAATGGAACTGACAAAATTATATGGACTGAAAGAGGATCTACATATATGTAGTTATGAGAGGAAATACCTAAATAAAGTAAATCAACTGAATAAAGACTGAAAAAATAAGTCACTATATACTAATAATAAACAACATGAAAAACATAAAGGGACTTAGGAGCAATTAAATGGGTCCTCTAGTTCGATTTAGGGAGTAAGCACCAACTATAGTTTTTGTTTAAATACTATGCCTAACCTGACCAACCATCCCGCTATTGGTGGGATTATTCCGCTTTTTCCATATACAATTTTCAACAGTCACAAGCAATATTTAAATTCACATTGTCAAACTATCGCTTCGAAGTTTGTTCGAAGTTATAGGCTACTGACATCAGTTCACAAGTGTTGCCAACTGAAATAATTTTTTACCGTCGGATGGGTCACAAAAGTATCGGAATCAGATGCTTGTTATGGGAAAAATATTTGAACAGATCTCATAACAGACTAATTCCAAATTATACCGGAGTCGCCGACTTGAAATTCTGGTTAAGAGGAAAATGTTTCTTATTGTAATTCGTAATTTTTTAGTCTGGCGTTTTAAAAATATAATTTAAAAAATATTTGTTTCATCAATATAAAATTATTTATTAAATTCAGATTAATAAATCGAAAAAATATATATTTTATTTTCAAATCTAATTTAAATTATTTTTAAGTTTTATTTTTTAAAAATAACAAAAATCCCGCTTTTTCGGTCAAGGTCCCGCTTTTCGATCAAAAACAGATGGTCAGGTTACTTATGTCTCATGTTTTATATGGCATTGAGCTAATTTCCGATACAAGTGCTGAGAATGCACAGGAAAATATGTTGCACTAGGGCTTTTGGCACCTAGAATTGTTAAGGTAGGAGATAGAGAAATTGTATACATCGGGTGATTTATAGAAGGTAGGGTAGGGACGGTAAAATGCGTCAATTCTCTGATTCGATTTGAACCCTGTGAGCCAAAGATGGTCCAAAAAGGAGCGTACCTGGGCAAACAATAGGTAACTTGTGAATCCATACTTTACTTTCTAAAAAATTTTAAATCGAATTTCTAAGTGCTTGCATGGATCGAACGTACGTTTGGGAATGTAATGGAACAAAATGTATAAAAAACAAAACAACATTTTTAGTCCCATGTTTTGCGGCGTAGATCACCAATAACAAACATTGAATCGCTTTTGTAGAAAACGTATGGTCATCAAACGGTTAAGACTAAATCTATTACTCAATTAATGTTAGAAGATTCCTAGGATATCTTCCTCGTTAATTGCTTATATTTTAGGACCATTTGGTTCGATTGTTTTCTATTCTTTTCCTAACTACAGAATGTAAGTAACTGCATATTTAGTAAAAGAAAAAAATACAATCAAACTAACTGGTCTTAAAATATAAGTAATTATCGAGGGTGACGTGATGTGACAAAAGGTTGACCTTTCTGTGGAAATGCCCATATAATATAACTAACAATATGTTTGGTATGGTTCAGATTTAAAGCTTTTTGTCAAATAAAGTAATCGCTGTTATAAAAAAATATGGTTTCCCATTACATCCCATGAAGAGACTGGTGAGAACTTCTCACAACCTGTGCGCTTTCTAGTTTTACACTCACTGATTGAGATGTACCCAACATTCCAGGTTTCTGAGTCTACAATGTATGTTCCTCTTTAATTACTTTTTTCTATTCTTTTTCAGGTGTTTGATATCCTACTGTGACATGTATTTTTTTGACTTGACTTTTTATCAACCTGTTTGTCTATCTCGAATGAAAGCTTTCGTTCGTGTTCTAGACAAAAGAAAGTTGATTTGGGTTCCACAATCTTGTCGTTTCAAGTACAAATTTTGATTTCTTTATTTCGAATGTGATGCCAGTTGGGAACAAACATAGTCAGTCGAACGAAAATTTAAAATTAGAAGAACCCAATTTGAGTCAAATGTGAGTGACGGATTTTCGTTCGATTTCGTTCGCTGAATATGTATGTATATGACCGGGGATCTCAGCAAGCTATGATTATTTGCAGATTGGTATTATGTATATTTGTGCATAGATATTGCAATCTTTATATAATCTGTTATTGAGTAAACCTATTCAGAAATTATTAATTGTAATATGTTATATACATATATTCTTTGTATTACAAAATGAGGCAAATAAATAAATAAAAGTAAAAAATGCTTATGAGATTTTTACGTCAACAGTAGAACTCCAACACCAAATACATACATTCATACATATTTAAGTCAAGTTATAAATGTTAATAGGTAATAATTTCGCTATTCAGACTGGAAGGGTCAAGTGGGCTGGTCTTGATCCATTTTTATGAAGAGACCTTTTTTATTGTGCAGTAAACCTGTGTTTACATACATACAAGTAACTGATACCGACAGCCCTCACAAGATCTCCATTCATTACAAATACACGCATGTATACATCCTCTATCTGTAACCTCATTCATACACATGTCGGACATGATAGTGTTATTTTTTCCCAATTTAACTTATAGAAATAGAATGGTTTATCCCCACTATCACTCTAGTTATCATACAGTTAGAGCTAAGTAATAGTTATAGCTGTCATTTAATATTAAAATTTATAAACTCTTGGTCAGCTCTAAGTAGATATTGTGATAATGGTACTTTCCAGAGAGCACAGATATTTTCTGAGCGCATGCATACGACTGAACCGTTGGAAATACATAGTTCCGAACACATGTCTGAGTAGTGCCACTGATGAGGTAGTCTTAATATTTGAGAAAATTGTCAAAATTTCCTTTACTTTTATGTATGAAAATACAATACGATTTTCCATTTAGCAGACTACCTTGAACTACTAGGTCGGATAATGAAAATAAACTTGTAATACATTTACTCCTACTATGGCGCTCAATCTAATTTTCCCTGAAACATTTACAACAAAGAGTTCTGAAGAACATGTCAATTGGGGAGGCGTTTGACTCTTGCCATCACTGATGGACATGCACTCAAACATAAATACTGAAATACGCAACCGACAACTCTCGATCATGTGTAGCAGCTCTCTTCTTAGCAGTGAGCTGAATATACTAAAGTACCAAACTAACAAAAATGTGTAACGACAAACAGATTAAATAGGAAACGCCACAAAAACAAATTACAAGAATTTTCAATAAAAAAAAAAATACGTATCGGTGTAGTTGTTGTGGACAATTTAAACATTTTGCATATCCCCCAATTCAAGTTATTTGTGTCAGCCATTCATTCATACTTCTCTACTCGGAATATAGGACCTGGAAGACCGACACAACCTATCCATTGACATATTGTCGGCAATTTTTCTTTTACTACAAGTATACGCATTAGACCATCTTGTGTCACGTTATAAACAGGTAATAGGTTTTCTTTTTAGTTAAATTTTGATTTTTTTTTGTAAGGCTCACAAAAATGTGAACTAGAAAGACAGAAAGTAAGAGAAAAAAAAACGTGTTTTTCTTATTCAACGTAATTGGACTTTCGTCGTATAGTAGTAGTCAGCCAGCGATTATGGCTGCAACGTTGGCAGAGCGACGACGAGCAGGCAAACACAAGACACAATCTGCATTGTAAGAAAAAGTTCGGTAGCATATTTATTCGAATTGTTTCTATTGACGATGAGCAAGTTTAACAATTATATAAACTGATGTTTTAGAAAACAATTTTGATTAAAAAACTTTATAAAGTTCTGCGTATTTAGTTTTGCTCTTCCGTTTTCTCTTTTTTCGCCTTTCTTTTGTCTGCTCTGCTTCGAGAAGATGCGACCTGATTTTTTTATTGATAATTTTTTTCTATTTGATTTTTTCACAGTTCTCTCACAGAATTACACTTTTAACTTGAATTAATTGGCCATTATGTTCAAAATTTTGATTCTTAGAAAAAAAAAACCATTGATAAGATTAAGAAAATTTATTAAACTGCAATAACAAATGCCGTACCGCACAACCGATATTACCGACGTCCAAGTATTAAATGCTCTTAAATGTCAACGTCAACAAAGTTTGACGTTTCTATAAACTGAAAACGTGGCCATTTTGTCCAGTGATGGAAAATGTCATACTCGGTGGTACAGTTTTTGGTACAGTTAAAACATATTCGATAAACCAATAGCTTATACGGTTTTGTGTACATTTATAAATAATATACATAAGAATTTTTAGCCTATTTGGATTATTAAAGTAAGGTATAAAAAGTGTTGGTTTCGATACAGTTGTTTTGTGTTAGTCTGGTTCTAGACGTGCAATTGTAATTGCTGCAGTTCATCATGATTCTCTTTTGGAATTGCAATTTGCTTTTACACGCACGCAATTCTGGTTTTTATTATTGCTGCTTCTGGCATTCGTATAAATCTAAGCCATATGCAGACTATTCGTGTGAAATTTTTACGAATGAGTAAATGAAAAGAAATGTCAAATTAGTCTGCAGCCGCCATTACTAAAAAATTACGAATGAGAAGAACTGAAAGAATTGCAGAGTTCAGCAAGTTTTTCCCCGTTCCACTCTTCTTACCTCTCTCTCCAACGAACTCATGAATTGCAACAATTATAATTGCACGTCTAGAAATAAACTTTTTTTTCTGCCAGAATTTGGACGTAATTCAAATAAAATTTAAAGGAAATTGTTGTGTTCTTCAAACCAAAAGTAAGTTATTTTAAAAGTCATAAGTGTCACATTGTATCCTGTATACAAATCAAGGCTGATCTAGACGTTGACGCATTAGAACAGCTGAGTTAGATTTCATATGTCAAATTCAGTGTATTTTGTTTTTGTACTTTGTTTGGTTGTATGTATTTGTGTTGAATTTGACAGTTAGAGTCATGGAACTAAAACAAAACCCCTGTTGTTGGTTCCCACAATTACAACAAATCTTACTGCGTTAACCTTTACTAGATCGATCTCAAGGTAGAATTATCTATCGGTAAACGCGTCATTCCAGCTGATTTGTGTTGCTTTCATCTTTTCCGTGGGTAAGCTATCAAATTTGATTTTGTTTCTTTTGGTTTGTTAATAAAATTCAAAGAATTTTAATCAAAATTCAATTTATAGTACAGTCTTTTTATCATGTCAAGCAGGAAATGTCATGACAAACTGATTAAATTTGTCACATTTTGTGTACATAGTGTTTTTCATTACTCAGCTAATTTTGACAGCATAACCACGGAAATTCTAATGCAACTACCTAATAGATAAATCTACCACGGTCGATCTCCTGTACCATCAAAACCCCTGGAATTTGTATTGTTCTATCAGTTCTATCTGCATAATTATCCCAAGAAAATTGGACAATTTAGAATTTTTTTGGATAATGGCATCTTTGTGTAATTTCCAAAACTTTTCATTAAGTTTTTGTAGTTCATCCTCAGTTTAAATGTTTTATTTCTCCATACCCTGTTATTATTTCTGGCATCTGTTTAAAAACATGTTTATACTGCATTCGAAATCTAGAGATATCTAGATTTCGTGGTATAAACATCTGATTTTCCATACACAAATCAGCTGTTCGTGTGCATGAAATCTAGACAATGGAGATTTCGGTTGCAGCATAAACGCGGTATAAGGCTGCTAATGAGTTCCTAATGCTGCCCTCAGACGTACCAACAGTTGATTCAACTTTTAATGTTTGAGTTGAATAAGAAAGTTGGTCATTCTCCTCACACGTTTCAACTTTTGAATCAACTTTTCATTCAACTTCATTTAAAAATTATGTTTGAAGCGTCAACATGAATTCGGATGTCCTTGCGCTACAAAGAATTGATGTAATTTTAGAGGAAGAAGAAGAAATAATTACAGAAAAATAAAAGACTAAAGAACAAAATTTGGCCAAGTACTGGTTAATAAAATGAAACACATTTTCAAACATAAAACTTTTAAAAACATTGAAAGACCAATTAGGCAAAAATTATACAAATTATATGCGAATGTCAGATGACACATTCAATGATTATTTATTTATTATTATTATTTATTTCTTATTATTTTTTATTTCTTATTATTTATTTCTTAGTATTTATTTCTTATTATTTATTTCTTATTATTTATTTCTTATTATTTATTTATTTATTTATTTCTTATAATTTATTTATTGATTTATTTCTTTCGATCAACGTTCTTGCGCTCACAGCGTATCTGTTTGCTTGATCAACGTCAAGAAAAAATTCAGAAAAACAATGAAGTTGAACAGCTTGCCCTCACACGTACCAACAGTTGATTCAACTTCACCAAATTATCAAAAAAATTTGATTTTTCATTCAACTGACGACCAACTAACTTCAACTAGCCCTCAAACGTACCAACAGTTGATTCAACTTATGAGGCAGCATAATAGGCAAAATACACGACACAAAATGCTTGCGCAAGCCGTTGTGATGTGTATGCTACTGGTTGTGCTGTTTGCACAGATTTTGTGTAAAAATCAAATCGTTTTGATTTTTGTGCGTTTTGCGCAAACGCTTTGTGTAAAGTGTGGGGATTTTGCGCAAACTCTCTGTCAGTTGTGAAAAGTTTTCAATGAAGTAAGAGCAAAACAATGGCGGAAGATACAATTTTTTGGACCGAATTCATAGAAGAATATGAAAACTTGTCTTCATTATCTTGCTTGGTTATGTCTTTCTCGACTTTGCCTAAAAGCTACTCAAAAGTGAAGAATATTCTCCTACTGAAGAATATTCCAGCTCTTTCAGTAGCTCTTGCTGTCCCAAAAGCAATCTTTTTAAAAACCACTCTTTACTCCACAACCTTTTTGCTCTTGCAAGCAGAATAACAGCTGCACAATTAGCATCCATCTCCGTCGGGTGTTAAAACGTAACTGGTAATAATATTTTGCGCAAAATTTTTGTGTCGTGTATAGTGAAAATATTAGTTTGCGCAAAGTGTATTTTGCGCAAGCATTTTGTATCGTATATATATAAAATCAAAACGAGTTTGATTTTTTGAAGTTGATATCAACTTATCCACCAGTGTAAGGGTAAGGTGCATCAACTTTCATTCGCAAGAAAATGAAGTTGCCTCAACTAGTTTGAGAGTGTAACGGCAAACTCGAAGTTGATGTGAAATAATCGAAGTTGATGTCAACTTAAAGTTGAGCAACTTATACACAGGTCTAAGGGCCCCTTTAGAAATAAATGACAAAATTTGAGATTAAATTGGCATTTTAGTTGGCAACACTGTGCTTAAACTAGTCGAATCTGTTGCCATTTGCATTTGCGTTTACACATGTCACTGCCACTTCATTTGCAAAATGTACTCAAAGCAGAAACTACAAAAAATTTATTTATTGCTGAAATTAAGAGGAAGTTGTGCAGTTAAGGAAATCGAAAAAGTTAAGAAAACAGTTGCCAAAAGGAGATCCTGGGTAAAACCCCTAATGATAAAAAGGTGCGAGTTGGATATTGAAGCACATTTGCTGAAGGATTTGCTTTGGGAGAACTTTGCCTCCATTTCACTTGTTAGTTTTGTTTATAATATAGAGTTACCGAGTTCATCACATAAGCAAATGTTTTGGGAAACGATTAACATTTATTGTTATTAGTATTATTTTCATAGTATTAATGCTCTATTATTAACACATTTGCGTTTTTTTATGCGATTTTCAAGAAATATATCATAATAATACATTTAACAAGTTAAATCTTTAATTAAAATTTTACAGTAATCCGGTAAATTTGCATTAAAGTTTTAACAGGGTAACACTGTTTATCGTTTTGACATTTGGTTGCAGGCAAATGCCAAATTCTACTCGCAAGTAATTTTAGCTGCCACTGGAGCTGCCATTGCGAAAAATGTAAATGTGATAGTGAAAAAGTGTGAGTGTATTGAGTTAGTGGCAGTGGCATGTGTAAAGGCTAGGTTAGCGATAACTTTGTTATCTAATCTTTCTTAATCTTAACGGAGTTATCCATCGAAATGCGCTAATCTTGGTCGGTGTAAATGCCGTATAACAGTCAATTATATTCGCGGCGCGTGTGCCTCAAACGATACGGCAACATATTGGTAACCAATGCAAACAAATACAGAGTCCAAACCAGTGTTACGAGTTTAGCACTTTAAAGGGCTTCAGCCCTTTTCTTCTGGAAAAACATGCTAAGGGTAGTATTCTAAAAGTCCCGAAAGTGAACGTAAACGCAAAAGCTAACGCGAACGCCAAAGTCAAAAAATGGTAGTTTACGTTTGTTTACGAATGCTGTCACTGACATATGCGGTGCATAGAGTTGCCAAACTTAAATAAACAATTATAGATCAGAAAAAGTTATCTTGAGTGAAATGCTCAGAATGAAAAAGATTAAAAAATTTTGCTCTATTTCAGTAGATCACCAGATTTTAAGATTGCTATTATATACAATACTACAAATACCAACAATATTCACATAAAATGTGTAAAAAACCCATGTTATTTTGGGGTTCAATGTTCAATAAATTTCCCCATCTATATTAAATTAGTTCACTTTTCAAAAACACCTGCCATTTGGCGGTATGTATTGATTGTAATGTATTGGTTGTTTTGTTTATTATTGTCAACATCAACTGATGTCTATAAGTTTTAAATATAATTATAATAGTTTTGCAACGCATTATGTATTTGAACGTTCCATTTCTGATTTTATTATTGTAAATAAGAATTTCAGTGCGTAAATAGCAAAATTTTGAATTATTTAAAAAAAAAATTCAGCTCTATCCGTCGAATGCATTTCATCCAAAATTGGCAACTACTTATAAACAATGAAATGCAAAATACTTCCATCTGCCTATCCTCGATCGAGATTTTTCTTTAAATTTGTAATTTCTTCAACTAACGCGAAGAACTGTGGCGTGTTCAATTTGACAACTGAAGTGATGATTACGTAACCATTAAATAACGTAACTCAACGCAGGTAGTCACCAAACAGCTGTAATGTTTTATAAACTACCAAAACGACAAAAGTAACGCGAAGTGACTGATTCACGACTTATAGAATACCACCCTAAATGCTTTTTAGCACTTTTTTCGGCAATTTTTGCTAACTTTTGACGTTTCTTGCTTCATTTTTAGCAGTTTTTGTTTATATAATGTATGGATGTTTTTCGGAATTGAACTCTTAAATAATGCTTATTTTCAACCAGAAATTATAACATATATAGAATTATCACTGGTGTGAATGTCAAATATGGACGTAAGTTGGCATTTAAAAAATACTTTACTGCAAAAGTATGTTGGTCTAGACTTTTTATTCTCAATTTCATTAAATTTGATGTACGGATAACATGACCCTAAAAAACAGAAATAAATTTGTATTTGCCTCTAAGTAATATGGTCAAAATCGAATAGACGGTTCAACCATAGAGCAATACTAAAGAGCCTCCATTACTCTCTTCGACGACTCTTCATGACGACGAGGTAGTAGGCCATTTCATCGAGTTCTAGTTGCATTGGGAATTTACTCTGGTTGGCATAATGCGGACAGAAATAAAAGGGAATGAGTATTTTCGTTCGATGCAAACTTAATTTATCTGTGATTAGTATCAAAAAAACACTTTTAAACTTAGTTTGCTGCATGGTCTGTAATCTGTACGTCTCCTTTGGTATCTCATTCTACATCATTTCATTAGTATCTTTTCGATCAGCTGTGCCATAGAAACCCCCTGGTTAAACCGTCTAACTATTTGAATAAGTTTAACAAACGGAAACAGCTTTCATTAAAGAGGTTAACTGGGTTAATCGCCCAGCTTTTTTATGGGAGGGCGTAGTGACCACCCCAATTTTCTCGAGATAAGTACAAATTTGCTGATTAATCAATTTCAGTCTACATACTGACAGTTCGGACAACGGTATGAGACAGATTGACTGCCGCGGCAAAAAAAAGGTCGTTAGTGGTACAAGATTCCAGTATAAAGGCTACTTGGGTATCCCCTGATCAAAGACCGAAGAACCAAATTGATCCCGTGGCACTTGATGGTAGGCACTCATCTAGTGTAATGGACGTCCGAGTGGTCAGAGGAGCTAACAGCGATTCTGATCACTACCCGGTAGCAGAAAAGGCTCGCACAAGCTTAAGTAGCGCGAAAATCGTACGAAACTGGACGCAGAGAAAGCTAGACATCGGAAAACTGCAATTACCAGATGTAGTCACAGCCTACTCCAGGAAACTCTCGTAACTTTTGGCACAGAACCCACCCCTCTCGATGACGATCCTGAAGCGCAGTGGAAACCCATTTCCGACTGTATACAAACTGCCGCAACAACCGTACTTGGTTTTGAAAAACCGCTTCGCAACAAACCTTGATACGTTGAAGACTGTGGCAATGCGTCAGTCAATTGTAACGAGAACTGCGACTGAGCGGTATAGGGGAAAAGAAAGGAGGTAAACCGGTTCTTTAGGCGTAAGAAACTGCAGTGCAGAAAGAGCGAGATTGAGATAATTGAGACACAGAAGGAAGAACAAAGCCGGAAAAAATTTTACCAAAAAAGTCAAAAGCCCCTTTCTGTAAACACAATAGCGGAAATCTCATTGCAGATGTGCAGAGCATGTTGGGAATATGGAGAAATCAATTTCCCGCGCTACTGGTACCTGAGATATCCAATGACGATAATTTGGACAACGACGTCGATTGCCACCTCCAAACCAAGACGCAGACGTTGCAGACAAAATCATTTTGTGTGTGTGTGGTTTCATGTCAGTTTGTTCGGATCATTTTCGCAGTACCAGTCAGTAAATCAGTTTAGCAATGAAAATCAACCAAGAATTTTGAACCCTGATCAGAACACCCATTTTCATTCCCAAACTAACTAAGTTTGGTTAAATAATAGCCAATGACAAAATTTCATTGTGGTCGTTAAAGGCTTACGCCAGTTACCATGTTGACCAGCCAACCAGTTATACAGATAGACGGGCACGGCTCAAAAGTACCAAAACTTCTAAACGTCACATGAACTGACTTGAAGTTACGATTTTATTAAGATGGTCTTGAAGATGTTGAGAAGCGATTACGTGGTCCTGATGATTTGACAGCAATGCAGTATCGACTGAAAACGTAGCAATCGTTGAGTGTCTGTGCGTACGAATATCAGCCGTGAAGAGAGTATATAAAACAGGTCCTAAGATACTTCCTTGCGGTACACCTGAATTTATGTCATTTAAACTAGTTTGTTCATCATTAATCTTAATGTAAAAGAATATATTTTCTAGATATGACTTTAGTATTGTGTACAATGGATAAGGTACAAAATTTTTGAGTTTATATATTATATATATTTTTTGAGTTATATATATATACATATATTTCTTAAGTCGGAATTTAAGTGGAAAATTGAAATGAGGTAAAAAACGCTCTTATAATCTCAAGATGTTCCCAATATGAAAATAATTTTTGTACGTCTCAGACCCCAGCAACCATTCACAGAACGAATATGACACATTTTAAAATTGAAACTCAAAATTTAGAAGTTTTCAGCATAGGCAAAAATTGGGTTTTCTAGTTAAAAAATGTATGAAAATTCTCAACAATAGCCATATTGATACTGATTTTTTTTTGTTATTTGGATGCAAATACAAAGTGGAGTTCAAATTATCGGATAGATATATCTGAAGGGGCTATCAATAAAATATCGATTTTTCTTCCCCACAAAAAGATTTATCTGACAGACTTCATTTGAAGCAAGACACCATAGTGGTAATATCAACATCAATTACTTTCCTGCCCCAGAAAGCGAAAGCGAAGATTAGACACTGCTGGAAACATTTGTTGTGCACACATGCACACATACCTACATGTACATATTTACACAAACTAAGCACACACACACATCCCATTTCTTTATTTTTCAAGCTTTTATGTTTTTTTATTATTCACATTTTATTTAAATTCAAAAAATTCTATGCAATTTATAGTTTTCCGCTTTTCTCCTCTTCGTTTGTGATCGATAAACCCAAAGAAATGGTTTGGTTTCCAAACTGTTTTGAAGACCATCAGATTAATCTCACAATAGCTCTTCACATCGAAAAATCGTCAATTCCGTCTGATAAACTGAACTCCACTTAATGTGTATGTAGACAGGACAAACCCTTGTGTAATGCCTGCAGTTCTGGAGCTGTTGATTAGCCATGCTTGTACTACATACCTAACTACTCCGTACATGACTGACCCTATGGTAAGCGAACGCCGAACAACCGAGTAAAAAAATGTGTGCGCACATGCTCTCACTGACCCTGTGGTAAGCGAACACCGAACAACCGAGTAAAAAAAAAATGTAGAGCACTGGCAGAGCGAACCGTTTGTTTTCGTTTTGATTGCTGCTCTTTCGCAATGATCGAAAACAAATTTTCCAGTTGAGCTAATACGTTTAATCAGTACAGTTTAGAGGAGTCAAGTGCAAATATAAAGTGGAGTATTTCTTGGTAGGTATTATAGTTAGGCATCAATTGGTCGATGGGACTGGGTCAGCTGAGGCACAACTCCGAAAAACTTTGCAACTTCAGAAGAAGCCATACTTGAAAAGCTCCAGCTGCAACAAAACCAAAAATGAAAATGAAGACAGCAGCAACATCAATTGTTAATTATTAAAAATGAATAAATAAATAAAAACTAACTAATAATAACTAATATAATATAATATAAAAATTGAACTTAAAATTATATTAAAGCTATTACCTATGTACCCCCCTTTTCATGGGACCCATATACACTAGTTATTCTGGGTACTCATATCACCACCCCCTAGTATGGGTACCTGTGTACCCTCCTTTTCATGGGGCTACATATTCACTAGTTCGCGGTAAACGATGTGGTGGCGATTGACCCTTTTTGCGGACATTTCATACAAAAAACGAAATGATGAAATGCATTGCTTAGGGTTGGCAAAGTAAGTAAAGGTGGTTCCCTAGTAAGTACTTATTTCAACTGGTACGAACTAGTGCCCAGTACCAGAGGGATATTACCCAAATTCATGTCTGGTATCCAGCAATGTCCCTACAAGAAATGAGTGATGGAAACTAACACACACAATATTTTTGCACTGATACACTTGCAACTATTTTATACTGAGTTCCATTTGCAAGAGTGAAACAACCCTGCAAGAATAGTTTCGGTCATTCGACCGTCAGTGTTGATGGAGACATGAATTTGTTAACGTTTAAAAAGTAAAATTTGTGAATTCTCGACAAAGTGCAACGACAAAAGTTTCGTTACAAGTTCATTATCGTTAAATATAGTGGAATAAAAATAAACAGTGGAAAAGAATAAACTTATGTGATCCAAAAAACAAAGATAATGATTATGAAAAATAAGGCATTTAAAAGTCACCAAAAAGTAGTGGAAGATTCTGTCTGGCATGCCTGGCCAAACTCAGGACAAAATCATTGATGATGCATGCTCCTTTTCCTGACCATTACAGCGGTGCAAGAGGTAGAGCAGAAATTGGGAATCCCAGATTTTGCTCAAGCAATATCAACAAACTAAAATTTATGGTTCGATATTTTAATATTTTGATATTTATACATATCGCTCATTTGCCGGAATGTTGTATTAACTCAAAATTCTTCATTTTTGGACTAAGTACTATAAAATATTCTCCTGACCGAGTTCTTTCAGATGGATTAATTCCTATATCTAAATCTGTGTTAAATTCGTTAGGAGAGCATTTGGAAGTTAGCATTTTGTGTACATTCATATACAAAATAAAACTTTCAAAGTCGATTTACTCGAAACTATGTTTTTTGAGTTAATACAACATTCCGGCAAATAAGCGATATGTACTTCTTCACACAAAATATACTGAAAGAGGCGTCAGAGGATGTCAGCAGTGTCTGCCCCCCAATGTTCACGGATAACCTGCTTGATATATACAATTGGGATGAGAGGTGGGAAAACCATGCGATAGGGAAGAACCGCATAAGCATGACTGCGTGGTATGTACATATATTTGTCTATAAATGATTAAATAATTATTAATTTATATACATTCATATATATTTATTATTATTAATATATTTATATATCTCCTTTTCAAATTTTAGATGTGCGAAAAGACAATTGAACGAAGCCACCATAGGATGAAGCAGAAGATTTATTTAAAACAAATTGTAAATAAGTATTTTATTTTGCCCAGTTACTACTTTATTCATTTTGAATCGATTATTCTTATTCATTCATTCTCATTCTTTCATTCTTAGTCATTCATTGTTTGTACTTCATTCATTTATTATACAATTAGATATTAAAAATTAAAAATAATAAAAATATACCATAAAATCACTAATAACATCGTCTTTTATTATAAAAGGTATACCCATCACCTTTGATTGATATATCCATCAAATTTGATTAGTCAACTGTGATGGGTATATCCATCAAGTATGATTAGTCAACGGTGATGGATATATCTATCAACTGTGACTAATACTCATATAATCTTTGATTAGTGAACAGCATTAGAGTGAGCAGCTCAGATATATGTTTTATAGGCGACCGAATTCATAAGTTCGAGGGAGATACAAAATCACACGGACACAAAAGTTTCCATCAACTTTTTCATTTCGGATTTAAGAATGTGATAGAAACTTTGATGGATATACCCATCAACAATGACAGTCAATTGACCGGTCAAATGACTGTCACTGTTCTTGTAGGGGTACTAGGCATCATAGGGCCAGCTACACAGAAAAAATAAGCATCGGTTATATTGCCCAGTTTGGGTTTGGTGATCTTTTTTTTATAGGTAGGTGGCATTATTGCCTAAATCAAAAGTTCAAAACACACTATCAACAGCAATGCAGAATTTGCATATGAATGTTGGCAAATTCCCTGTTTCTTATATGAATGTCAAGATCTGTGGTGAGGCAGCAACATTCCGACTAGACACAGTGCGTTAGAGCGAGACGAACATAAACCTCAAAGAATTTGTATTACTACTGTGTTGCTGTGTATGTATGTAACCATTAATTTTTGAAAAGAAAAATAAAACAAGAATTTTGCCAAAGTTTCTAAGCGTCCATATTATTAAATTTCTTTAAAAAAAGCGTAAATTTATAAATTTCATAAAGAAATGTAAGTAAAAATTTAATCTGCATGTGATTTTAACAATGAAGTCTTCGGCAGTGACAAACGATAATGGCTACTACATTTGAGGAATCTGGTATTTCGTGATTATAACATTATCGTTTAATTAAATGTTACTATTGTAAGCAACAATGCAATAAATACTCCTTTAATTAAAAACAAAATTTGTTTCCGTAAATATGAAAAAATGAGCTGAAAATTTGATAAGATTGCACATTATCTAATTCACCTACAATAAATTCTGTACATTGCCCTTTTTGCATTGTGAAAATCCACAAATATGCAAGACAAGTTTTCATATTGTTGGTGAACGTAAAATTGCCTACGTTTATTGGTAATGTTGCCCAATTAAATAGCTGACCCTATGTTGCCCAGTGCATTGGCTGATATCAGACCATGAATTTAGGTAATAATACACTAGGTTTTTTTCTATGTTTTAAGTGGGCAATGTTACCAATAAACATAGGCAATTTCATGTTGGTAGATTTACCCAATGCAAAAGGCAATGAACAAAATATACTGTTGGTGATTTAAAATGTGAATTGGTGCAAAATGTACAGTGAATTTTCGAGTATATTACAAGAAACAGTATGTTACAACTAAAGTACGTTTTGGACGTTTTTTATTACCGTATATTTTATCATTGTACTTCTAATAAAGAAGGGGTAATCTTGGCCTGTGTCTCACTTTTCGCAACAATTTTCGTTTCAAACATTTGTTGTGTTTGCTTTTCCATGTAGGTTTTGCCTCCATTGGCATATTAAGAATATGGCTCTGAAAACTATCGACTTGCCGAAATATACAACCAGCGTTTGATATCTTCTAAAATTTTATGATCAATACGATTTCGCCATCGAAGTGCTGGCAAAATCCATTACCGTAAATCTGAAATTAAGCAATAATTTTAGCAATTGAAACACTTTATAAAATACTCAACGAGTGTTGTTTTGACACAACCTACATATCCTTTCCAGGCGTTGTTGCTAAAGCCATACTTCGCAATTTAACCTTGGTTGAGTCAACTCGTACGATTTTGTTGTGAACGCCATCAGTTTTGGAATCCGGCCCGGATGTGATTGGATCCATCGGGTATTCTATAGTATTGGTCTTCTGTTCTTTTAAAAATTCAATAAGCAGCTCTTCCAACACACCATTATTTAAAGTAATAATTTTAGAGCACTCATATTGGTAAGGAATACTAACGTGTGATTGACAATATAGAATTATCATTATTTGAAATGTCGGTATAACAATGTATGAATTCCGACCAGTTCCAGAGCTCTTTGAAGAAGATTACATATGATTTTAACAAAAAATAACGATATTTTACAATATCCTTAGCTTCGGAATTTCATTCTGATTTTTGATTTTGTAAGTAAAAACACATGGCTGGTAATTCTCTAAATGTGTTACCAGATTAACAATTTATATCACTATCACAAAACAAGTTCTAAATTTAATAAAAAAAAGTCGCGAGTTGGATATTGTTGCAATAAAAATGCAAGGTGGCAACAATCAAAATTATTCAGCTGAAAACATCTGACAGAAAAATTGTAAACAAAGCAAAAAAATAACACAAATGTAAACAAACAGAAGAGAAAAGTAAACATTTAATTAATTACAAAAATATCAAAATATAAATAAACGAAATTCTTCAAAATTGTTATTCGTTTATTATTGATATTATTTTATTAGATATATTTTATATTATATTCTTTTTCCGCAATCTTGTTTTTGTCCGTGACTTTAGATCAGGCCAAGTCTATAAATAAAGTGTAGTAAAACAAAAAACACATAAAAGCAAAGAAACAAACTCAGTTTTTCCACTAAACAATAGTACGCACGGGTGGCCCCATGGAATTCAATGAAGCAACTAACCTCCTCCATTGATAGTCAGCTGACTCCACACAACGGCGTTTCTCTGGCAAGATCAGGATTCTTCTCCATATACTGCACTAAAGTTGATTTTTTAAGGCTGAAATAAACATAAAAAAAATCAAAAAAAAAATGGTGTCCTATAACATCCCATGAAGGGATTGAGGAGAGCTTCTCACAATCAGTGAGATGTGCGCTTTCTAGTTTTACACTCACTGATTGGGACCTACAGTTTTACACCGGTTCCGAACGGTATTTTTGAGAAGCTTTTTCATGGCTAAGTACTCGATAGTGTCGCCATCACTATGCGAGGTGACCGTCGTCGAAAGAAATGTAAGGTGGTCTGAGCAGGGATCGAACCCAAGTTCTCATGTACAAGAGCCGCGCACACTAACCATTGCACCACCGACGGCCAAATAAACATCTAAACAAATAAAATTGGAAAAAATTTGATAATTATTTACTTACCTTTTATTTTCCAGTGTTTTTTATATTTTTGTCTGCTTGTTTACCAAATTTTTCAATGTTAAAGATTAATCAGAAGTGACTCATTTTGACATTGCTTTCGCACAGATGGCAGCACAAAAAAGTTAACCGACCCAAAATTTGTACTGAAATGGTTACGCTTCTTTGGCACTGAATTTCTTGCGACGTGTCGCAGGATTCACATTGCAGCAGGATTGTATAATTTCGAGTAAATGAACAGCTGAGTATGGCATTGAAACCGTACTTGGTTTCGAAAAACCGCTTCGCAATAAACCATGGTACGATGAAGAGTGTCGCATAGCAAATGACGAAAAGAACGCTGCACGTATGGTAATGCTTCAGTCAATTGCAACGCGAGCTGCAACTGAGCGGTATAGGGAGAAGAGAAAGGAGGTAAACCGTCTCTTTAGGTGTAAGAAACGGCAGTGGAGAAAGCGCGAGAGTGAGAAAATTGAGACATACAGAAGAAAGAACGAAGCCCGAAAATTCTACCGAAAAGTTAAAAACGGAACTAATGGACATGGTTTAGGGCCCCCCTTCTGTAAAGACAAGGACGGAAATCTCGTCGCAGATGTGCAGAGCATGTTGGGAATATGGAGAGAGCATTTCTCCGCGCTACTAGTACCTGAGATATCCGATGACGATGGGACAATCGATCACAATATGGACGACGACGTCGATTGCCCCCCTCCTAACCAAGACGAGGTCAGAACACCTATTGCCCGGCTTAAGAACAACAAAGCCGCAGGAGCCGATGGATTACCGGCGGAGCTGTTTAAGGCTGGCGGCGATGAGCTGATAAGGTGCATGCATCAGCTCAGTAGCAAAATTTGGTTAGATGAATGCATGCTCGGCGATTGGAGTCTCAGTGTACTATGTCCCATATTTAAAAAAGGTGACCCGAGTATCTGTACCAACTACCGTGGAATAAGCCTTATATTCATAGCATATAAGGTTCTATCAAGTATAATGTGCGAAAGACTAAAACCAATTATCGCTGACCTGATTGGACCATACCAGTGTGGCTTTAGGCCTGGAAAATCGACAACTGACCAGATTTTCACGCTACGCCAAATCCTGGAGAAGACACACGAAAAACAAATCGACACCTATCATCTATTTATCGATTATAAAGCGGCCTTCGATAGTCCGATACGGGAGAAACTCTATGAAGCAATGTCTGAGCTTGGTATTCCTGCAAAACTCATACGCCTTTGCAGGATGACCTTGACGAACACCAAATCTGCAGTGAAAGTTGGTAAGGATCTTACCGAACCTTTCGAAACTAAGCGAGGCCTCAGGCAAGGCGACACCCTATCGTGCGATCTCTTTAACATCTTAATGGAGATCATTATGAGAAAAGCTGCAGTCAACATGAATAAAACCATCAGCAGCAAAAGTCACATGCTGCTCGCGTATGCTGATGATATAGATATCATTGGGCGCACAATTAGAGAAGTTACTGCGGGTTTTTCGAGAATTGAGAAGGAGTCAGCAAAAGTGGGTCTGACGGTAAATGAGGACAAGACAAAATTAATGGTTTCAACGAACAGGGCCTCCACGCGATTAGACCAAAGCGTGAACCTTGATAACCGTTATAACTTCGAGGTAGTGGACGAATTTATGTACCTCGGATCTGCCGTGAACAAAAACAACAACGTCAGCCTTGAGATCAAGCGGAGAATTGTGCTTGCGAATAGATGTTATTTTGGGCTAAGCAAGCACTTTAGAGATAAAGCCCTCTCTCGAGTAACAAAAGTCCAGCTGTACCAGACTCTCATTCAACCTGTCTTGCTTTATGGCGCAGAATCCTGGGTCCTATCGCAAGCAGACGAAACATCTGTAGGAGTCTTCGAGAGAAAAATACTCCGAAAAATGTATGGCCCTATAGTGCACAACGGCGAGTATCGGCGACGCATGAATCATGAGCTGTATGAGCTTTATCCTGACATTGACATAGTTAAGCGGATCAAGATAACGCGATTGCGCTGGCTAGGCCATGTCAGTAGAATGGATGAAGATGAACCAGCGCGAAGGGTTTTCGAAATCGAACTCGAAGGAAGACGAAAAATAGGAAGACCAAGACTCCGCTGGAGGGATCCCTGCATACACTTGGTATTGCCAACTGGAGAGATAAAGTAAAAGATCGAACTGGTTAGCGAAATATGTTATCTTCGTTTTGTAAGGTCCCTGACCCCCCGGGGTTTTCCGAGACCGGATAAGTAAGTAAGTATGGCATTGAAAAATAGATGTTTTGTTATACGAAATCTTCAAAGATGAGACTTCGATTGCAATTACCAATTGATTACCCAGGTCAACAGCCAAAAATGAAATGAATAACCACTATATAGATATAGATTTGGGAGTCATGCCTAAGTACGAAAATGATAAAATTTTTAAATTCTATGGACAAGTTTTTTTAAAATATTTTTTTAAATAAAATTTACAATTTTTGAGACATTTCTCCGCCTATTTTATCATACCCCGAAACTACATAGAAAAATATCCTTAGGTAATATTGCCTAGTTTGGGTTTGGTGATTTATTTTTGTATTAGGACAAGAAAATGAGTCAATTTTGCCAAAATCAAAAGTGCAAAACACACTACTCTACTTTTTGTTATTAGAATGTCAACAAAATAAAGATAAAGAGATAAATACCACAACCGCGGAGTTTTCTCATCAGAAACTACAGAACATCTTCAAAAAACGGAGGGCGGTTTATGTCCTCGGAAAATATAAAGCTGACATCACAGCGATCCAGGAAATGCGATGGACAGGATATGTTTTTTTTACCCAGAAAGAAAAACTTCGATATTTACTACAGCTGCCATGAGTTGAAGCACGAATTTGGGTGCGGATTTATAGTAGGCAAGAGTGAGTGACCGCATAGCCACAATTCGCATCAAAGCGAAATATTACAACATCTCGTTAATTTGTGTGCACGCACCGACAGAGGATAAAGATGATGAGGTCAAAGAAACATTTTATGTGCGTCTGGAGGCAGTATATGAACGCTACCCTGACCACGGCAGTAAAGATTATTCTAGGCGATTATAATGCCAAATTAGAACGGAAAGTATCTTTCGACCAACCATCGGTAATCACAGTCTGCATGATACCACCTCCGATAATGGAATAGGACTGATTGACTTCGCCGCTGCAAAGAACATGTAGCACACGATTCCTGCATAAGGACATTCATAAGGCGACCTGGATATCTCCTGATCAGCGGATTGATCACTTGGTAGGCACTCTTCTAGTGTAATGGATGTACGTGTGATTCGAGGTGCCAATATCGACTCAGATCATTACCTGGTGGCTGCGAAAGTTCGCACGAGACTGAGCAGGGCGAAAAACGTACGAAGCCGAACACAGGAAAAGCTGGATATTGACAAGCTACAAATACCGGAGATATCAATGTCCTATCGACAGAAACTCTCTCTCCTGCTAGAGCAGAATACCCCCCTCCCGAAGACCCAGATGCGCAGTGGAAGCACATCTCCCATTCTTTGGAAACCGCTGCAAGGACTGAACTTGGCTATCAAAAACCTCAGAAAGATAAGCCATGGTACGACGAAGAATGTCGCATTGCAACTGATGAAAAAGACGCTCTCCCGCCTTAAGAACAATAAAGCCGCTGGTGCGGATGGCCTACCCGCTGAACTTTTTAAGGCAGGTGGCGAAGGACTGATAGCCGACATGCATCAACATATATGCGGTATATGGCTGGGGAAATATATGCCCGACGATTGGAGTCTCAGTGTATTATGTATTCAAAAAGGGTAATCCGTGTGTCTGTTCCAACTATCACGGCATCAGTCTTTTATCCATCGCGTATAAGGTCTTGGCGAGCGTATTATGTGAAAGACTAAAGCCAATTGCCTGGTCTATAACCTTTATCAGTGTGGTTATAGACCAGGCAAGTCCACGACTGACCAAATAATCACGCTACGCCAAATCCTGGAAAAGACCCACGAAAAGCAAATCGATACATACCACCTTTTTTCGATTACAAAGCTGCTTTCGATAGCCCCATACGGGGAAAACTGTACGAAGCTATGTCTGAACTTGGTATTCTGGCAAAACTGATCCGCCTCTGTAGAATGACGCTGACCAATACCAAATCAGCAGTGAGAGTGGGGAAAGACTTCACTGAACCATTCTGTACCAAGCGAGGACTTAGACAAGGCGACACACTTTCGTCCAATCTCTTCAACATCTTAATGGAGATAATAATGAGAAAGGCTGCAGTAAATACGAATAAGATCATTAACACGAAAAGCCATATGATGCTGGCGTATACTGACGACATAGACATCATTGGGCGAAATTTACGAGAGGTTACTGCAGTATTTTCAAGAATCGAAAAGCAATCAGCGAAGGTAGGTCTTGCTGTTAATGAGGGCAAGACAAAATTGATGGTGTCAACGACTAGAGAAACCTCTCGACTTGGTCCGCAGTTGAACGTTGACAGCCGATTTAATTTTGAAGTGGTAGATGAATTTGTCTACCTTGGATCCGCCGTGAACAAGGCCAACAACGTCAGCCTGGAAATAGATAGGAGAATTGTGCTTGTAAATAGGTGTTATTTTGGTTTCAGCAAGCAGTTTAGGAACAAAGCCCTTTCTCGACGGACAAAAGTCCAGCTATATGAGACTCATTTTACCAGTCTTGACATATGGCTCCGAAACTTGGGTCATATCGCAAGCGGATGAAAAACACCTGGGGTTTACGAGAGAAAAATTCTCCGTAAAATATATGGTCCTGCTAGGGAAAACGGCGAGTACCGACGTCGCTGGTACGCAGAGCTATATAATCTATATTCTGACGTGGACATAGCTAGACGAATCAAATTGGGTCAATTGCGTTGGCTAGGCCATGTTATCAGAATGGATGAAGATGAGCCAGCGCGAAAGGTTTTCGATAACATACCCGATGGAAGCAGGAAAAGGGGACGACCAAGACTCCACTGGAAAGACCAGGCAGAAGAATCCCTCCGTTTCCTTGGTGTTACCAACTGGCGAGAAAAGGCGAACGATAGAGCCAGTTGGAAGAATATGTTGAAATTTGTTTAATTTGTTTGTTTAATTAATATGTGTAAGACGTCTTACCTCATGAGGTTGTAAAATAGACAATAAAAGAAAGAAATAAATAGAAAAAATTAAGCAAAATATTTTATCTATCAATATACTCGAAAATGCACTGTAGATTTTGCACAAATTCACATTTTAAATCACCCACAGTAAATTTTGTTCATTGCCTCTTAGCATTGGGTAAATCTACAAATATGCAAGGCAAATTTCTGTATGGTTTGTCAATGTGAAACATTGGTAATATTGCCAAATTAAATAGCTGATCCCATGTTGCCCAGTGCATTGACTAATATCATACCATGAATGTAGGTAATATTACACTGAATTTTTTTTCTGTGAACTAGTCCGATTTTGTTGAAATAAATTTACGAAAATTCAAATATTCCATATCTTTAATTTATACGTAAAGTAGTTTTTAATCCGATAAATATTTTCAGAGTTATGAAAAAAATTGTATAAAAAAAATAAAAAGTTAAATTTTTTTTTTTTAGAAAAAAAATAGGAAAAAACGAAACTTGCAAAAAGTGTTACATGTAACTATTTCACAAATTTTTGTTTTTGAGCCTCTCCTTCTTGATAACATTTTCATTTATAAGAAATGATATCCACATTCATCTAAAGGGGCCCTTAGACCTGTGGATAAGTTGCTCGACTTCAAGTTGACATCAACTTCGATAACTAGATATCAACTTCGATTTTGCCCTTACACTCTCAAACTAGTTGAGGCAACTTCATTATCTTGTCAGACGTCGTAAAGAAAGGTGGTGAGCGCACTTCGAAAATATCACAAATTTTACGAAAAAACGCCATTTTTATTTTCTTTACATAATTATAAATAACACTGCAAATCATATTTATTTAGTTTATATTTTTCCGATAATGTTTAATTTAATTATTTTTTGGTTGATTTATTTACATTTTGCCGATAATGTTGCCTCATGAACGTTTCTCACCGAAATGCGTATGAAAGTTGATGCAACTTCCCCTTACACTGGTGGATAAGTTGACATCAACTTCAAAAAATCAAAATGGCTTTGATTTTACATCAACTAGTTTGTACAAACCACCAACTTCACCTTACACCATGGATAAGTTGATGTCAACTTGAAGTCGCTGCAACTTATCCACAGGTCTAAGGGCCCCTTCAGACCACCATTTCTTGAAATTGAACATGTGGTAACATTCTCATTGCTCAAGTCGGAATCATCCCTACAAGAACAGTGACAGTCATTTGACCGGTCAATTGACTGTCATTGTTGATGGGTATATCCATCAAAGTTTCTATCACATTCTTAAAGCCGAAATGAAAAAGTTGATGGAAACTTTTGTGTACGTGTGATTTTGTATCTCCCACGAACTTATGAATTCGGTCGCCTATAAAACATATATCTGAGCTGCTCACTCTAGTGAAGATTATATGAGTATTAGACACAGTTGATAGATATATCCATCACCGTTGACTAATCATACTTGATGGATATACCCATCACAGATGACTAATCAAATTTGATGGATATATCAGTCAAAGGTGATGGGTATACCTTTTATAATAAAAGACGATGTTATTAACGATTTTATGGTATATTTTTATTATTTATATATATTTTTAATATCTAATTGTATAATAAATGAATGAAGTACAAACAATGAATGACTAAGAATGAAAGAATGAGAGTGAATGAATAAGAATAATCGATTCAAAATGAATAAAGTAGTATCTGGGCAAAATAAAATACCAATTTACAATTTGTTTTTAATAAATCTTCTGCTTCATCCTATGGTGGCTTCGTTCAATTGTCTTTTCGCACATCTAAAATTTGAAAGGAGATATATAAATATATGTATTAATAATAATAAGTATATATGAATGTATATAAATTAATAATTATTTAATCATTTATAGACAAAAATATGTACATACCACGCAGTCTTGTTGAACCACATAGGCTTCCCTATCGCATGCTTTTCCCACCTCTCATCCCAATTGTACATATCAAGCAGGTTATCCGTGATCATTGTTGACATCCTCTGACGCCTCTTTCAGTATATTTTCTGTGGAGAAGTATGTATAAATATCAAAATATTAAAATATCGAACCATAAATTTTAGTTTGTTGATATTGCTTGAGCAAAATCTGGTGTTCCCAATTTCTGCTCTACCTCTTGCACCGCTGTAATGGTCAGGAAAGGGAGCATGCTGCCGACTTCATTAATGATTTTGTCCTGAGTTTGGCCAGGCATGCCAGACAGAATCTTCGACTACTCTTTGATGGCTTTTAAATGCCTCATTTTTCATAATCATTATCTTTGATTTTTGGATCACATAAGTTTATTCATTTCCACTGTTTATTTTTATTCCACGATATTTAACGATAATGAAACTTTTGTCGTTGCACTGTGTCGAGGATTCACAAATTTTACTTTTTAAACGTCAACAAATTCAAGTTTCCATCAACAGTGACAGTCGAATGACCGAAACTATTCTTCAGGGTTGTTTCACTCTTGCAAATGGAACTCATTATAAAATAGTTGCAAGCGTATCAGTGCAAAAATATTGTGTGCGTTAGTTTCCATCATTCATTTCTTGTAGGGATGGTAGAATGAGAAGGTAAACTCGGTAGACAGCTGATTTCAATTTTTTCTCGTTGTTTAGTTGGCCGCTTCTGTCAGATTCAAAGGTTTTGTTTCTGTTTACATTTAGTTGTTGGTATACGTATGTGTTGACTTTGACATGAGGAAAGCCTAAACAAAAACAAAATGCCTGTTGTTGTTGCCCACAATTGTTGTTGTATCTACTGCGACTACTTGGTATTTTTACTATGGTCGGAATTTAAGTGTTGTTCACAAGGGTATATAACGATGTGGTACTGATGTTAAGTTGACTTTTTTCGGCTAAGTAGAATAAAGATTTCACTATCAACTCACGCCAATTACTTGGGCGTGGCTCTAGACCCTAAACTATCCTGGAAGATTTTATAACCACCGACGTTCTCATCTTGTTAGGCGTAAATTTTGATCAGCTTTGCTGTTTCACGGGTATAAGGCTTGTCGACACCATACTGGACGAGGTAACACACGTATACGTATTTTTCTGCACACTACGCTATTGCTGTTGAGGTTGTTGCGGAATATTAAGGCTGTTTTTTTATTCAATTAAGCTATCGCCACTTCCGACTTTGCAAATAAACGATCAACACTTAAAGCCGGAATCACAATGCAAGCAACATTTTCAAAAGGCGTTCACAATGCAAGCAACAGTTTACTTCGAATCGAGATGTTTGTTCTAACAGGTGATACCAGTATTACGGCCAATATATTAAGGCAACAATACAATATATTTTGTTTTCATGTCAAAGTTAACACAAATGTTTGTCAAGAATAAAAGTAAGCCAGAAATTATAAAACTAAATACATTTGAATTTGATTCTTCATATAATGAACAGAAGGAAAAGCAAATCATTTAAGTTGTTCTTATAACTCACATCCACATTCTTATAACACACATTCAAATGTCACATCCAGGGTTGTATTTCGAATATTAAAAAATGTTAATGTATTTAAACATATTTTAACACAAATGGGTTAAATTTTCATTGATGTTTTTAAGTTTGAAAATGAAATTCGAAGTACAGCGCCATCTACCGCTTAATAGTACACTATTTATTCGAACAAATATGTTGCTGAGTAGAAATAGATCAACTTCAGAGACAAATTGGAGTTACATTTTTGTAAAAAAAAAACGAAAGGCCATTATGTGAAGTTCTGTGTGTGAGAACGAGATAGCATGAAAAACGAAATTATCGCTTGCATTGTGAATGCGGCTTAATACTACGAAATGTGGCAACATTTTCTGTAATGGGTGGAAAAAATGCGATACGGCAGCACGTTTGTAGCCAGTGCCAACAAATACATGGTAGCAGCAGATGTTGTAGTTGTAAGCAGCAACAAGAGACATCTTATTTTCTTTCATTCGTTTCAGGTATCAAACTCTACTCAAATACATAGATACCAACAATACAAGAATACATAAAAGTATAAAAACAAAATACATATGATTTTAACATGCGAAACGAAAAATGGCATGAAAAAATGTCATCCCCAGTTTAAACGACTATAACTGATAGAGAATTCTACCATGTTCAATTTCTATAACATTTACGAGCGCGTTGTTGTGAACAATTTACATATTTCCAATTTTGTTTTCAATCGCAAATAAAAATCTATCCTTAAAATTTAGAGATATAAAAGTCTACACAGAAAAAATAAGCATAGGTTATATTGCCCAGTTTGGGTTTGGTGATATTTTTTTGTGTATGAAGACAAGAAAAGGCGGCATTGTTTCCTAAATCAAAAGTGCTAAACACACTTAGGGTGTTCACGAAGGACTGCTTATCATCTTATCAGCTCATGTGCTTATCTCGCCAACAACAAAATACATTGAAATAAAATAAGCAACTTTGAGCAGCCTGTGCCTTTGGCAAAAGCTTATCAGCTTATTGTTAGTGTTGGAAAATACCAAAAATTTAACTTGCTGACAACACTAAAAACTCGAAGTTTTAGCAAATGGCATCTCAAATTTTATATTTAAGTATTGGTAGCACTGGTATTTACATCTGTTTTTTGTTTATTAAAAAAAAATCAAAATGAGCGCAAGTCGGGGGGTCGGGGAAACCTATGTGTACAAACGCAAAACCATAAATATTTGCATCGTATACATTTCTGACTACTTACCTTTAATGAATTCAATTTCCAAAGTACTCATATTGACTCTGAAGTCCATAATTTGTTGTTTAATGCTCTGCTTAGGCATTTTACAAACAATTTCAATTGTACATTGATGGTTTTGATTTCATTTATCGAACAGCTGATTGAAAAAAATAAGCAGATAAGCAGATAACCAACATGGAAGGGTGTTCACGTAGCCCAGAGCTTATTTTTCATCTTTTCAGCACATAAGCTGATAAGCAGCCCTGCGTGAACAACCTAACTATCAAAATCAATGCTGAAATTTCATTTGCTTGTGTCTCTTATATATTGATCAATGGAAAAGTGTCGAACATGTTTTAATAAGCAACCAGAAAATGTACATCTCTTACCCATTTGAAGAACAGAAATGTGTATCCTTTGTAGAAAGGAACAAATTTGATACCCAAGAGTTTGATATTTTATCTAATCATTAATAAATTTCTTCGCAGGGAACGTGGCTGGAGTCTTCGGCAGTGACAAACGAGAAGTGCTACTACATTTGAGGAGCCTGATAATTGTGGTTATAATATTATAATTTATTTAAATGTTACTATTGTAAGCAACAATGCAATAAATACTTCTTTAATTAAAAACAAACACAAAATTTGTTTCTGTAAATATGAAAAAAATGCGCTGAGTATTTGGTAAGATTGCACATTGAAATTAATCTAATTCACCTACAATAAATTCTGTAGATTCCCTTTTTGCATTGTGTAAATCTACAAATATGCAAGACAAGTATCATATTACAGGTAAACGTAAAATTGCCTACGTTTATTGGTAATGTTGCCCAATTAAATAGCTGACCCTATGTTGCCCAGTGCATTGGCTGATATCAGACCATGAATTTAGGTAATATTACATTAGGTTTTTTCTGTGTACGTAGTCTTCCATTAAATAAAATAATTTTAATGAAATTAACATGTGTAACGGTGCGCTTACACGGGACAGTTTGAGACAAGATAGTTGAGAATATGTATTAGTTGTCACAAAGAGAAAAATTGTTTGTGTGACGTACGCGTCCAGCCAGTTATAAAGACAGTACAGTTTTAGGCAATCGCCGACAGCGTCGTTTGTTAAATTTCGTGCTCTGATTTTTTGTTGCTTCGCTCTTTTGCCATTGTGTTTTGTCTTACTTCTCCAAATTACAATGGAACTGATGTACTCTGCAAAATTAGACATGTATTCGTGTTTATATGTTTGTATTGTCAAAAAATATTTCAATAAAAATTAGCAAAATTTTCAAATACAAATATATTTCCCAATTTGTAAAGTCGTTTGCGATGTTTTGCTTTTTTCTCAAATTACTACGAAACGTCACCGATATGGCCGATGGCTGAACTGTTAGAGGTTGACGCAGTAGGATTTGTGTGAACCAACAACAGGCATTTAGTTTCTGTTTCATGACTCTAACCGCCAGATTCTACACAGATCCATATGAACAAACACAGTAAACAAAAAAGTACAACAACAAAATACACTGAATTTAAAAGATGGAGTCATAAGAAAGCAAAATCAGTTGTTCTATTGCGCCAACCTTTACTAGTTCATCCATGATCTGGCCGCTTATGTCAAATCTCTTGCCGAAGTTACTGTCGTTGAAAAATCAGAGACAGTGGCGAGGCAAGTGAGAGAAGTGTAAGTGTGGTAGTAAAAATGTGTGAATGTATTACTACTGTCGGAGCAAAACTGTCGCGTGTAAACGCCAGGTAAGCCAGTTGGCAAATTTCTGCTTTTGAGTCTCTCCTTGATAACATTTTTGTAACATTTTCATTCGCAAGCAATGATAACAAAATTTATCTAAGATAACTTTTTGTTGCCATTTCTTGAAATTGAACATGTGGCAACATTGTCATTGCTCAAGTCGGAATTTAAGTGGGAAATTGAAATGACACTTAATATCCCCTACAAGAACAGTGACAGTCATTTTACCGGTCAATTGACTGTCATTGTTGATGGGCATATCCATCAAAGTTTCTATCACATTCTTAAAGCCGAAATGAAAAAGTTGATGTAAACTTTTGTGTACGTGTGATTTTGTATCTCCCTCGAACCTATGAATTCGGTCGCCTAAACATATATCTGAGCTGCTCACTCTAGTGCTGTTCACTAATTAAAGATTATATGAGTATTAGTCACAGTTGATAGATATATTCATCACAGTTGACTAATCATACTTGATGGATATACCCATCACAGTTAACTAATCAAATTTGATGGATATATCAGTCAAAGGTGATGGGTATACCTTTTATAATAAAAGACGATGTTATTAATGATTTTATGGTAACTATATTTTTATCATTTTTATATATTTTTAATATCTAATTGCATAATAAATGAATGAAGTACAAACAATGAATGACTAAGAATGAAAGAATGAGAGTGAATGAATAAGAATAATCGATTCAAAATGAATAAAGTAGTAACTGGGCAAAATAAAATACTTATTTACAATTTGTTTTTAATAAATCTTCTGCTTCATCCTATGGTGGCTTCGTTCAATTGTCTTTTCGCACATCTAACATTTGAAAACGAGATATATAAATATATGTATTATTAATAATAAGTATATATGAAATTAATAATTATTTAATCATTTATAGACAAAAATATGTACATACCACGCAGTCGTGTTGAACCACATAAGCTTCCCTATCGCACGCTTTTCCCACCTCTCATCCGAATTGTATATATCAAGCAGGTTATCCGTGAACATTGGGAGGCAGACACTGCTGACATCCTCTGACGCCTCTTTCAGTATAATTTCTGTGAAAAAGTATGTATAAATATCAAAATATTAAAATATCGAACCATAAATTTTAGTTTGTCGATATTGCTTGAGCAAAATCTGGGGTTCCCAATTTCTGCTCTACTTCTTGCACCGCTGTAATGGTCAGGAAAGGGAGCATGCTGCCGACTTCATTAATGATTTTGTCCTGAGTTTGGCCAGGCATGCCAGACAGAATCTTCCACTACTTTTTGATGGCTTTTAAATGCCTCATTTTTCATAATCATCTTTGTTTTTTGGATCACATAAGTTTATTCTTTTCCACTGTTTATTTTTATTCCACGATATTTAACGATAATGAAACTTTTGTCGTTGCACTTTGTCGAGGATTCACAAATTTTACTTTTTAAATGTCAACAAATTCAAGTTTCCATCAACACTGACAGTCGAATGACCGAAACTATTCTTGTAGGGTTGTTTCACTCTTGCAAATGGAACTCAGTATAAAATAGTTGCAAGTGTATCAGTGCAAAAATATTTTCCATCATTCATTTCTTGTAGGGTCACTTAGCTGTTCCGTACGAATTAAGCTATAATTAACTTTAGCGGGGTTAAAAATCACACTTATTGTCACTTACCACAATACATCTTTATTCTGTATTTAGATGCCCGCCGTAGTCGATTATATGTATATCTTAAGCTCAAACTCCAGGACGGCCGTATACTTGAAGTTGACGACCTCCACGACGTCGTTCTGAAGGCAGCTAGACATAATGATGGCATTGTTTACTACCTCACATTTCTGTTCCAATTGCGAATTGTCGAGGATTTTAAGAGTTAAATCGCAATAGTCCGTTTTTTTTGAAGATGTTATGTAGTTTCTGACGAAAAAAAAAACTCCGCAGTTATGGTATTTATCTCTATATTTTGTTGACATTCTAATAAAAAAAAGTAGAGTTGCCAATATGCATATGCAAATTTAGCATTGTCGTTAGTAGTGTGTTTTAGACTTTTGATTTTTGCAAATGTGACACTTTTTCTTGTCCTTATACAAAAAAAATCACCAATATAACTTATATATATATAACTTATGGTTATATTTTCTGCGTAGCATGATGCGACTGTTTAGCAATTTTGTAATTAATTTTTTTTAAGTAATAAACAAATATGAAGTTATGTCAGTTCATGCATTTTGTTGTATATTGCCGGCTAAAATATCTTTATGCATGGCGTATTAGATGCAATTATATCGACATTGAAGGTTAAACCTAAAATCTTGACCAAGTATGTGGACGAAAAGGAGTGAGGTTGGAAATACGCTTATTGCATTGAATTCATTTAACGGACAGACAAAATTCACGAGGGAAGAGGAATAAATTGCCATATTTGCACTCCATTTGGACAAGGAAATGTTCTTAAATTAGATTGGTACGTTTAACAAACTTTTTCTCAAAGCATACAAGACGTACAATAATTAACACTGCGACTAACTTTATAATAAGTTCTGAGGATTAGCGACAAGGAGTTTCACCCCAAGAACAGGAAGAAATAATACTGCAGAGAAATTACTTTCCATCAAAGACTATACAATATCTATAATTTCGAGTGGACAAAGAAAATTGGTGGAACATGATCCAGCATTACGAGACCAACATCCGGCCAAAATCTACAAATCAATGAGTTATATACCTGGATACTCTGAACGCTTAAAGCATTCGAACATTTATGATAATCAACAATATGATTTAGCTCTCAAGACGCACAACATACTTAACCAGTTATTCAGCCAAACGAAATCCAAATTGACTAAAAAGTACAAATCAAATATGGTATTAAGGGTGGTATTCTATAAGTCGAGAATCAGTCACTTCACGTTACTTTTGTCGTTTTGGTAGTTTATAAAATGTTACAGCTGTTCTGTGACTATCTGCGCTGAGTTATGATATTTAATGGGTAGTTTATAAAACGCAGCGCAACGTTTTTGAACACTTCAGCTGTCAAATTCAACACACCACAATTTCTCTCGTTTGTTGAAGAAATTACAATGGAGTTGGACGTATTTAGCATTTCATTGCTTGTAAGTTGTTTCCAATTTTGACTGAAATGCAATCGACGGACAGAGCTCAAACTTCTTAATTATCAAAATTATATTGTTAACTCACTGAAATTCTTAGTTACAATAATAAAACTTGAAATTGAATGTTTAAATAAATAATGGGTGGCAAAAGTATTACATTTATATTTAAAAAATTATAGATATCAGTTGATGGTGACATTATTAAACAAAAGAACCAACACATTTTAAAGAAACAGCTAATTTGATATAGATTGGAAAGTTTATTCGACAACCCAAAATATCCAAGGTTTTTTACACACTTTATGTTGGTATTTGCAGTATTATAAACAATACATTTCTTAAAATCTTTTGATCTATTGAAATAGAGCTATCTTTTCTAATTGTTTTCATTGTGTGCAGTTCATTCAAGATACGTTTTCATAATCTATTATTTTTTATTTTAGTTGGGCACCTCTATAAACCACAAATGTCAGTTACAACTTTCGTAAGCGAACGCAAGCGAGAAGTGATGTATAAACTACAATTTGTTGACTTTGGCGTTCGTGTTAGCGTTTGCGTTTATGGTAATTTTCGGAACTTTCAGAATACTACCCTAAGTGTAAAGGGGATAAGACCGATGTATGTAAGAAGATATATGTCGGCACTGCGATGACTAAATTAAACACTAGACTTTCATCACATAATTCTGATTTGAAGGCTACCGGTAAACCATTAGAGCAGAAAACAACATCGGCAGCGCACTGTGCCATTACAACGTCGATATCCAGACAGAGGAACGCAATTACTCAGGACGAAATATTGCATATTACACTATACAACAACATTTTACTGCGTCAAATGATCACACTAGTTGAGTATAGTCACAACTCAAAAATTAAAGACCGCTGTGCACCTACACTTTTTTATGGGCGTGGCAAGTATGAATTTTCTTATCCGATAGTGTTCGAAATAACGTTAAAAATAGAGTATAAATATTGAATTGAGCGAATTCTTGTGATAACATGTCCACTAAAATATGACAAGGATTAATTTTGTAGAATATTCGAATGCTTTATTTCAAAGTTTAAAGGGTCCTTTTCGTCCTTTGTTCAAAAAGCACCAACAATTTACACTAAAATGACCAGCTGCGGATTCAGAGAGTTTTACGAATGTATTCCTCATTCAAATTCATTTCACATTTTGAAACAAGGTCAAGAAAACTGCACCAAAATGCCCGGCAAAATTTCCAAATGTTCTACCAGTTTATAGTGGAATAGATTTCACTAGAGGTTTTTTTCAACTTGAATTTGCATATGTCCTTTTACTCCTTTTTAAAAAATTGAAATTTTGAAATCTTAAAATTGAAATCTGGAATAGTCTATTTTGAACACACTATGTTCTACAAATATATTGTCAAACAAATATGTGTACATTGCTCAAGAAGTTTCCCTTTATTGTTTATATGTCCTTTAGTCTCTTTACAAAAAATGCCAAAATCCAACTAAAAGTAAAACCAAAAATGGCATACAACTCACCACCAAAGTTGGTGTTTCACAGTGTTATTGACGTTCCAGTAGAGAAAAGACCCAATTATAAGACTGACGTAGACCGATGCACTGAAATATATCGACATACGATAAACAAGCAGAAGAGAATACCTACATATTTAGTTGACGAAAGCTTGCATAGTGTATAGAACTCCATACTCTTTTCTGTTTGTTTTTTGAGTTTATTAAACATGTAAATAATGTTAATTCTTATTGTGTTCTTGATTGGTTATTAATGTTTAAAAAACTTTTGTATACAGAATCCCTGATGATAATCGAAATTTTGGGAATTAATGAATAAATGATATAAAACAGTGGATTCACCTGGATTTTCATTTTCTGACCTCGAGCCGAACAAAATGGACATATCTGTGGTCACAAGGCATAACAGCATATGTCTATTTTTGCAACGTTTTAGGAGAGCATTTTAAGGCTTCAAATTTAATTTGTAATGTAGTGGTTGAGCGAGATTTGCTAATAAATCTTTTCCAATATCTTGGGAATTACAAATTGGATTATTCATATTTGAATTATATAGTGTGCAGTACGATATATACAGCTCGCTTCTCGAAAAATATAATTTGAGCATAACTCGAGTTATGCTGTTATGCCTTGTCACCACAGATATGTAGTTAAACACCAAAAGGTTAATAATCAACACCATAATAAAATAAAATTTTTGGGCATCGCTTTATTCGACCTATATACGAGTATATTGTAATTGAAATGCATTGTAATTGAATAGAAGAACCCTGCCGTGATGTTACATAATTCTAAAGAATCGCATGCAACAATCAATGATTTGTTAAAAATTGCGTATACATTTTGTGGAATAATAATTCTGGCAGCTATTCAAGCGTGAAATGTTTCATGACAACTACTTAAGATCAATCACGAACGTATCAAGTAATATTATGTACATGTAAAAAATATTTTTAATATTACTTCATTTTCATGACTACAGAGGATTTGTTAAGGTGTACAATGTTTCTATTAAAATCTGTTACTCTTTATATTTATATTCGTTGCACATTTGGTCAAATTAATACGAGTAGTAAGTATATTTTATAAATTTACACAGTAGGAAATTTGGTAAGTATAACAAAGTGTTACGAACAGCGATACTGAGCTCTTGAAAACTATTTACACATATAAAAACCCAAAAAAAGTTTAAGTAGTCTTTGATCCGAGTTTTTCAAAAAGGTGTAGTTCCATTTAAGCTAACATATCCGTTAGTGAAAAAATTTAAATAGGCGCTGGTAGGATTCGAACTCACATTCGCTCACTCACGCACGTTTCGGTGTTTGTGAAACATCATATTCAGCAGCGTCTAGCCCGTTAAGTCACCGCACTGAGTGTTCACACTTATCAGTAACCGAAGTTGTTGTTTTCGTAAAGAGTGATATTTACATGAACTGGTGCCGAGGTTTTTAAAGATCTATTTTAGTTTGTGTTCTGTTTTTTGGTCTGAATTATGATTTCTTATTTTAGTTTCTCAATTTTTGGTGGCTTTGATCCGAATTATTTTTTTTTATTTATCTTGCAGCGGCATCATATCGGAATCTTCCACCCTTGTATACATTACAAAATTATGACGAATGCGTTTCTAAACAGCCTTTCTCGAAATATTGTTTACTGTTTGCTGAGATCGAGCCGAATTCAAACTCCACATTATGGCAATCTATTCAACGTCTTTCAAAGGATACGCATCATCGTTTTAGACATGATCATCTGTTCTTCGGACTGTGTGTGGAGCAATGCAGGGATATATTACGAGACTCAAAATATGATATGGAAAATAATGTATTACCTGGTAATGCTAGCTTGTCTAAGGAGGTAAATATAAATTTAGGGTTCAAATAATTAATTAAGGTAATTCCAGAGATTACAACTGTAATGTGTTTATCCAAAAACATATATATTATAACCATTAAATTTTCAATAACAAGTATTTTATAATAACAACAAGTATTTTATAACCATTAAGTTTTCAATAACAATTGAAACGATTTATTTTAAAAATAGGAATCAAATACCTAGATCCAAATCCAGCATCCAATTATTTCCAGCACATCACATTTCTGTGATATTCTATTTTGGAACTTTTTAAAGGTTTAAACCAACATTATATAACGACAAAGAAACAAAACATAGTCGCGATTTCAAATAAGGTATATATTGTTGAGATAAACCTTCAAAAAGTCGCAAAACCTCAGTTGCGCGTAACGTAGGTGACATCTAACAATTTCTAACGATACTTCTCCTGTAGTTTCTCATTAATGTTAATAATTTTCCAAAAATTTCTGACAAATTTAAATAAAAAAAATATGCAATGAGACGCGTATTTTAACGGCTATTACATCACTAACACTGAGAATACATAAAACAAATGTGTCTGCCACTTATCTATTCAAGCTCCGTTTTAAGCTTTTGCAAAATTTTCGTAAGAAATTTTGTCATTTATCTCTAAAGCTTCGTATTCAGTTTTTGCGAAATTGTCGTAAAAAGTGTTGGCATTTATCTCTAAACGGAAAATTTTGATACGTAGAGTTACCTCCTAACTTTGGCTTACCTTGCAAATATTTAATTTATAATTCCTCTACGGACTCCATTTTATCTTTAACGCATGTGTTGTTACATTTATTTGATAAAATAAACGAAATGTCTAAATGTCCGCTCCCAAACAATTATCAAACAATTGTTTTCTTACGAAATAACTTTGGCGTAACAACCCTGCAATTGAATTTGCTTACGACATTTTCACAATTCTGGTTATGTGAAAACTTTTCAGTGATAATTCTTGTACCTAAAATAACACTGAAGATTGTTTTCATTCCACAGTTTCACAGAGACAGAATCGACCCCCTGAATACCAAGCAAATGAAAAGTGAGCGAAATTTTTGGTTCATGAAATTTTTGTTATTCTTTATACACGTAGTTCTTATGGATACAGGAAACTATTGAAATTGTCCTTGGGCTGAATAAACTTTTCGTGACATTAATTACACTGTGCAACAAATTGAAACAATCGGGAATTGAAAGTAGAAGGTTGCCGTTACAATAAAAATTCAGACAAACCCCGTGAAGCAAGATTCATGAAATTTGTATGTTGTGTTGCGGGAAAATCGTATATATACATATGTATATATATTGTTACGAATTTTCTATTTTATTTTATTTATTCAAGCTCAAGAACATTCTATAGAGATATAGTTATTTCAAAAAAGAAGTTTTGCAAAATGTATCCTCACTATTCCTGGCAACCGTGCAACTATTTCGGATCTAGTCACAGATTTTTATCAGCAGTTGTTTGGATAAATATCATCCCTCAGCGCTGTTTTATATTACAGTATATTACAGTTAAGTCTTATGACTTTACAATAAGTATTTTTTCAATAACACTATTGCAGACGTCGTTTATCTTTACCCGTATATTTTGAGTCCCACCTCCATTTCAACCCGAACCATCTCGTGGTTCTCAAAAATTATTATTGACTTAATGATTGGTTGTAAGATACCATCTGTTCTTGATTTTCCAGGCTGTTCTCGGGATATCATTACACATTCATAGTGAGTCGGTTTGAGGCAGCTTTTCATATTGCAACAACGGATATTTATTGCAACAACGGATGTTAGTTACGCAAAACATATACTATAGCCTTAATAGTGGCATTGTCTCCCACTTATGCCTGTTCGTCCCGAGCAGGCTCAACTTCGAGTTTTCCATACGAGGATAGTCGTTTAAAATGCACAGCCTTCATTTAGTTATTGGAGTTTTCGCGAGTCGGCGCGCTAGGACGGTTTAGTTATGGTTTTGGGGTTTCACTGGTCTCTATCGGTGTCTCCCTTTTGTAGTGGTTAAACTTGTTTCGTGATCCTGGCTTTTTCAAGCTAGTTATTCAGCCGTTTAGGATCTCGTTGTCGGTACTACTGTACCCTGCCAACACAGGGACTGCCAGTTCCCGGACTTCGTCGGAGTCGAATATGGAAGTGGATTAGCCACAAGGTCTCACCAGAGGCCTGTTTCTGGTACCGTGTGCTGTTTGGGAGTGACGCGTGGAAGGTCTCGTACTCATGCCCTTTATATTAAATAGCAATGTTACGTAATGTTGTTGTTGATGTGTTAAATAGTTTAATTGTTTCACGATTGATGCTTTTTGTCGCCGGGAGTGACCAGTCCCCTACTTAGTACAAAGAAAAAACTGGAAGCAGCTTCACTGCGAAACTCGGACCAGAGAGTATGCCTATCTGGTAGCACGGGTGGGTAGGCCCCCTTGTGGGGGTATCCTCCTGAGCCGGTAATTCTCATCGCCGTCCTAACTGCAAATCGTATTCTCGCAGGTTTTCGAGCGGGGGAGTCATGAGTGGCCGACCTGTAAGACAATAGGAACTTTGGTATAAATATGCTCATCCCAATCTCTTTGATATGCGCTGTTCATCGTGCACCTTTGTAAAATTCGAAGTTACGAGCATTTCAAAAAAACCTTTAATAAACGTATTTTATTTCAAATTTTAATCCCATGTAAGCTTGAAAACTATTTACTATTTACAGTTTTAAATAAATATGGCTTCAATATAGGAAATCATATTAAAAATTAGGCCTGCTAAACCCCACGTCAGTTATATTGTTAAAACTAGAGCACGTGAGTTGCAGAGGGTAATTCCTAGATGCCTACCACTCGGACCGTTATGGAATTCCGTCAATACTAGTAGTGTGCGCGTGAGGTGAGTTTTCCGTTAGCTACGCGTGATCGTGATTCAAAACTATCCCACTCATGTGATCGTGCGTGAATTTAGAATTGTAAAGCGTACGTGAGTATTATTGATGCTCACAATCACAAATTATAAATGACTACTTAAAGAAGAAAATTGAAGATAATTATAACATATTAGAATTTTGGAAAACTGCCGATGACGTCCCCTTGTTAAAAAAGTTGGCAAAACAGATTATTCATGTACATGACAGCTCTGCAACAAGCGAGCGTGTGTTTTCAATGTCGGGACGTACACTAGAAGAAGGGCGCAGCCGGTTTTTAAGCAAAAATGTTGATAAGATTTTATAGCTTGAACAAAAATTTGACACTACTTTAGTTTTCTTCGTGAGTGTGCGTGACGTGAGTATTTCCCAACGTCAGTGTGCGTCATCGTGAGGAATGTAAAAACTTTCGTGCGTGAGAGTGCATTATTCCAATTTTTTGGATCGTGAGCGTGCGTGATCGTGATTAAAATTTACTCACGCGCACACCTCTATTCAATACCTCTTTCGAGGAAGGTATCATAATTATGTTTTTGACGATTTTGTCATCTCCACTTTTCTATAATCGGTATATGCAACCATTAAAATAACCTTAGACTATTCCACTGAACCAATATGCTGTTAGCAGGGAGCTTTCTGTGGCGTGGTCATTGCGGGCTGGTCTTGTTTCTTTTGCCGAAATTAGTTTTTGTCAATGTTGGGTTGCTTCTTTGTGCAGTTCACCAGTCTTCGTTGAATTCCAGTCGCAGCAACCGGATGTCAATATTTTCTTTCACCTCAGCTTTAGAACACTGATGGGGTATCAGCATTTCCATGTTCTCTCAATCCAATAAGCAAGGTGTCCCTCGGGGTTTTGCAATTTTAGCAGCCACCTTAGAGCTGCATGACCGTTTCTTAGCTGGAAAAGCAGGCCGTACATATACTTGTGGTAGTGTGCCACACTCTATGACCGCCAGTAGCTCTCGTCTGTTAATACAGTAGTTTCTCTCTGGCTTCGAGGCTATTCAGCTGTAGTATCTTATAACTTTTTTCTTTAGATTTTCAACGTTTGCTTGTCTCCTTCGAAACGCTGCTCAATTTGCTCGAACTACTGCACAAATTCCTCGACCTTCTTTTCGACCTTTTCGAATTGCTCATTAACTTGTTATTAATAATTTCCAAAATTTCTTGTAGCTTCTGATGCTTCCTGAATATTTTTTCTTATAATCCTAGAATTTTCGTTATCGTTTAAGTTATTGTCCATAATTCTTGAATTTTCTGGACAGTGTTCTCGAAAATTTGACATTGAGTTAATGGTTGATGGAGTGGTATCCTCGAGAGCCCCACCCAGACTCTTCCACCCAGACTCTTCATTGTGCAACAACGGCATACTTTTGTATGCAATTAATATAAGGACATCAAGCTGCAATACACACCACGATCTTCGTTCAATGTTATTTCGATTATTTGGTTATTTAAATTGGTAATCAGTTGATTTTGCTTTATGTTTGAACTGACTTTAAACACGAAAAGAATTTTCAGTGATTTGTCAAATAATCTAACTACCATGTGGCAAATGCTACGAAAAATAACCAGTATTCATACATTTATCGGCTAATCTTTACGATGCATCAAGCTGATGCCATTTGCAAAACAAAAGTGAAGTGATAAAATACAAAATGTTTAATGAAATTGGACAATATTTGAGCAGGAGTAAAGTTCTAACTGCACTACGAGTTAAATGATATGTTTTTATTGTTATTTCAACTTGGATGGTGATTATAATTGTTCACATTAACAATTAAAGAAGCTTTGTGTTTGTTCTTCTTGTTGTTTTCTGTCAAAATCATGTGGTCACTCGATCATAGTTTAAATGCCCAACTTTGGTTCTTTAAACAGCAATTAACTACAAACCTAAAAAGTGAATTCAGAGATTAAATTTTGTTTGATCGTTGATCAAATATAATTTTCCACTTAAAAATTAGGCCATATACTTCACATGTTAGTTAAGTAATACATGTAAAGCATTTATCGTGACAATAGTGACCAGTTTTCAGTCAGTGGTGATCTTCGTTTCTTAGTTAAATCGTGGTTAAACATCGAATTGTGTTTTTTAGTCGTTGTTTAACTATGATTTAACCACCCAATGTTGGTTGGTTAACTTATAGTCAGAGCCATATTATTTTGACAATCAAATTACTGACTGTCAAAGTGAGAAATGAAGATTGTATAAAATACATGTTTCAGATTTGTGTATTTGTACACATACGTTGAGTCTAGATCGTTAAATTGTTGCGCCTATATAGTTTTTTACACATTTTTGTTAAAATGACTCCGATTTTGTGCATCTATTTCTTAAAGTGAGTGAAAACTGGAAAGCGCACAGCTCATTGATTGTGAGAAGTTCTCCCCGGTCCTTTCATGGGATGTAATGGGAAACCATTTATTTATTTTTTCTTAATTTACATAATTCCATTTTGTTTGTTCCCCTTTGTTCTTTTGGTATTATCCCAAAACACACGTTTTTTCCAATAAGAATACAAGGGTTGCCATAATAGTTGACAATATGGCGACTTACATTAACTCACCACTGAAAAACAAAATGCAAAGTTAACCTCCAATTAACTTAGAATTACGATTAAGTAATCCGATAGTTAACTACCCACTTAAAAACTGTCCATAAGCGTGTTTTGGTTACACCGCTTGCTTATATATTCGCTTGTTTTGTATGAAGCACTTAGAGAAGACTTAGCGACGGGATTCATTTTCGCTAAGTTTAAAAAAAAATTTGAAATCTTTTACCGTTTAACTATTTTTAAATTTTTAATAAAATAACTTCTCGCTAAAAGCCGTTTTCTTTGCAACTTAGCAAGCGATAATCGCTTGCTTGTAACCAAAACACGACTAATATATTGTTACGATAAAAATTCATTCACATTGTGGTGTATATTGCAGCTTGATTGTCTTGTAACCATATTTCGTAGCTAGCAAATTCGAACTCACCATAAATCTTTTGATGGTGCTACGCGATTGCACCTCAATGATTGAAGCCCGGTATTCAGTTTCTTTTAAATTTTCATTGTCATAAGACGCAAGTGTGTAAAAAGTAACAAAAATTTCATGAACCGAAAATTTCGCCCACTTTTCATTTGCTTGGTACTCAGCTCTTTGTAAAAACTTTATAAGCAAAATCAAGTGCAGGGTTGTTACGCCAATGTTACGATGAGAGGAGAAAAGTAATTTCTGGATTTTGCTAGATTGGTTGCCGTTCGTTTTTTATGAGCCTTTATAGTTTTTTCGCCAAATCCGATTTTGAGCACTTTTTTGCAATTTTCTTCTATTTTTCGCATGGCCATAGCTCGAAAACGGATGTGAATTTTTTGTGCAGTCTTCAGCAAAGCTGTACTTGTAATTTCATCTTCATGCTCAAAACCCCAAAAATGTTCGACTACAGCTCTTGAAGTATTGAAAATTTTACCAAACAATCAAGGGAAGAAATGTAGCCTATAAAATTATGAACAACTTTCTAGTACATACCAACTTCATACCACCACTCCTTGATACAGATTTCGCCATACAAATGTGATTAATTTTCATTTTTTTTTTTGATTTTATTATTTTTATTGAGCAAAAGTTTAAAAAAGGCACATGTATTATTTTTTTTGCAATTTAGTATTGAATTTTCTGATTAAAGTGAAAAACATGAAAATATGTGAAAGAGTATGAAAATAAGTATAAAAAAAGGCATCAAGCGGGTATTAATTTGTATTTTTTTTGTTAATCAGTATCGTCGATGTCCATTTCGGCTGTCTGGCGCGAAGTTGATGATTTGACAGTTGACGTTCCAGAAGAGAAAGGCCGAGATTTCTTTGCATCTGGTTCGCTTGATTCGTTTGATTCGTCGTCTGATTCTGAGCTTAAAATAGCCACGGCGATATCTTCTGCGTCATTTCCAGTTTGTGGAGTGAATAACGGTACATCTTCTTCTGTATGTCCTTCTTTATCATCCTCCGTCAACTCGTGCTCGAATCGTGATATCTTTTGAGACCACCAGCATACTTCAGCAATCATTGCGTCGATTTTCTTACCTTTGAAACGTCTTTCCATCGGCATGGTTACTTGGTGGAATCGTTCACCCTGCTCGTCTGATTCTGTGGGCAGTTGTTTCACGAACACGTCCAGATGATGGTGCATAAAATGGAGTTTTAATGTCATCGATGCATGAATGGAATCAAAGGCAGTGATGATATTCTTCACCAATTGCGTTGCTTTCTTATTGTACACGCGGTTTTTACCCAAAACATCTTGAATAACTGCTTTTATTGCAATCCAAGCCTCAAGTTTTTTGGCAGATAATACTTGCGTGAAAGCTTCACTTTTAATGAGTTTGCGGATGTCTGGTCCATTTAACACACCTGTAAAAAAAATGAGAACAAGCAACAAGTATTATACATAAAAAACAGTGCGAATATAGCGAATATATTAATGCAAAAAAATGAAATACAATACCTGCAGTAATTTTATCATTGCTTAGTTTCAAGCAATCAAAAATCTGATCGTTTCCTTTGACGGCCACTTCGATAAACTTTTTCACAATGCCCAATTTTATATGTAGTGGTGGTAGCAAAATATTATCAATATTCTAAATTAACGGTTTGTTGAACAAATTCAAATACTTTTGATTCTTCAGATCTCTTTCCACCCAATGTGTGGCCTTATAGTGGTCATGTTTATACCGCGAATCCCATGTGCAGTAGAAGCAGAAGAATTTCGGGAAGCCGCCTTTTTCAATGACACCTTGCAAAATATTTACTACTTTTAAGTCGCAGCAAATTTTCCAGTTATGCTGCGTATATTTGATTTTATCCAATATATCTGCCATGACTTCATATCATTCCTTCATATTCGTTCCGAATACCAACGGGATGATGCATGGCATTTTATTTGTAACATGTAATAATACGGCCTTCAAACTTGACGTGGAGCCAACTATAAATAATCTCCAGTCGGCAGCATTATATTCCATACCTATTTTGTTCACTAAGGCTTTTATGTCGTTGCAATATGTGAACGTATTCAAATCATTGACGTTGTATAGTATTTGGAACTCAGCATGGCGTTTACGGTAACCGCTGGCGATAACGTTTTTCTGTGTGAGCTTTCTGCGCTTCATAAATGTAGTGAAAAATTCGGCATCACGCTGCGACAAACGAAATTTGGCCACGAGGAAATCGATTTCTTCTTGTGCTAGTGGCTTTGCAGCATCATCTGCGATTTCAGGGAAAAAATCCGGATCGAAGTCACTATAGTTGGTGTTTCCACTTTCTGATGACATCATTGATAGCATACTCGGACTCGGTGGTTTTGGTACTTCGGCATCATCGGGCATCGGTATAGGTGATGCAGCGGAGTCAGTGGCATTATATACGTTTGCTCTGCGTTTTGTACCCCGGACGTATTTCTTACCCACAGCATTGGCTTGACATACCGTAAACATACATTTCTTTGATGTAACCACCCCAAGAGATTGCCATAACATAATGAACACACCGTATTTGGCGTATGTTCGTCACCACTTGTACCCTCTTCACCGAAATAGAGTTTATATGCGAGTTTAAAATCATTAGAAAATAAATTTTTCCGTTCTTGTTTTCCATGTTTTGGCTCTAGTTTACCACAAACGTAACAGAAACTATCTAATTTCGAGCATCTTTCCAGTTTCAATCACTCACTTCAATCACTTATGTAAAAAACGTAGAATGACGTAATTAATTTTATTGTAGAAATTGAAATCGTGGCAGTTTTATTTTTTATTTTCACTTTATCTATTTAAATTTTCGATCCAAAAATCTAAAATTTACCATATGCGTTTTATGACAAACGGTACAAACAAAACAAAATCAAAAATATCAACAACTTCTAGTCCAAAGTCCAACATGTAACAACAACTTGAACAACATTAGTATATACATTTACTTTGTTCTTTCGTAAAAAAAATAACAACAACGATTTTGACAAATACGCATTTATTTGTTTCGTATATAAAAAACGAAAATAAAAAAAAATTGCAAAAATGTTAGTCAAGGAGTGGTCGTATGAAGTTGGTATGTACTAAGAAGTTGTTCATAATTTTATAGGCTACATTTCTGCCCTTGATAGTTCAAGAGCTGTAGTCGAAAAACAGAAAAAATCGGTGAAAAAAGTGGAAATTTTTTCTACATTTTTGGGGTTTTGAGCATGAAGATGAAATTTTTCCGACTTAATATATTCAGCATTTTTGTTGACCGAGTCAAGAGCTACAGCTTTGCTGAAGACTGTAAAAAAAATTCACAGCCGTTTTCGGGCTATGGCCATGCGAAAAATAGAAGAAAATTGCAAAAAAAAGTGCTCAAAACCGAATTTGGCGAAAAAACTATGGAGGCTCATAAAAAACGAACGGCAACCAATCTAGCAAAATCCAGAAATTACTTTTCTCCTCTCATCGAGTACTCTCGTCTGGGATAAGTGATCTTTTGTTTGGAATTTTTGTGTTGTGTTGTGTAATTAATTGGGACCGGAATTTAGACGTTTCGATAGTTTTAACAATCAAAAGTAACACCACATGCGTTAAAATCAAAATGGAGTTCGTAGACGAATTGTAAATGAAATATTTGCAAGGTAAATCAAAGATAGAAATCAATGATAAAATTTGTTACGCCAATTTCACAAAAGCTCAACACGGGGCTTAAGTTGATTCAGAATTGTGGAAAACGGTCGAGAAAAGATGGAGTTACTACGGGATGGTTCTGGAAACGACTGAAATGATATAATGATTTCAAACGAGTAAAAGTATGCATTGTGGAGTAATAGTATTATTGAGTAGACTTATTGTAATGTGTTATGTGTGTACTGTGTAAGTAAAATAAATAGAACTGTTGTACTTAGTTTGAAATTAACCTAGTTTGAAATTAACCTCGTTTTAATAACGGGAGATAAAACAGTGCTAAAAATGTATAATTTGTAAATTCGTAACAATATAATGTATATAGACAATTCGCCTAAATAAATAAAATTAGTATTTAATAGTTATTTAGGACCTTTAAGTAATTATGTTACTAATTTTGACACTATTGTTTCCCTACGTATGACATTTTTTATTTTCTGCATACAGATAATTGAATATTATGAACGCATTCATGCCGATGCTGCAAAGGATCGTCTTCTTTACCACAGTTTCCTAGACCAATGTGCTAATTACGAATTTCAACAAAAATATAATTTAACCCTGAGGACTTTTATTGAATACTGTGACAATACTCATGATGATGATCTAAACGGTAATTCGGCTGAATTCATAGTTTCAACTTTACATTCGTGCTGGTTTTTGATCGAGAGTTCCATGTATAAATTCTAATAATAATATATACATATATTTTTTCTATTACAGGTGACCTAAAGACCATTTTCTATGTTGCGATCTCAATGGTGATTGTATTAAATATTTTATCCACAATTTATGATTACTATTTAAAGAATAAGCAGCGACAAAGTGTTCAAAACACCAACTATTACACGAATGAATTTAAAAATACAGGTAATTTGAAACAAGTTTGGTTGTCTGTCCTAAAGTCTGTTTGGACTTGTGGACTTAAAGTCCACCCCAACTTCGATTTGTACCTTACAATCTGAAACATTTCGCTGCAACTTTAATTTATTGCTGGATGTCACAATGGAAGATGCATTGTGCGCTGCAATGACACAGGAATATCCGCATTCCTTATGGGGAATATGGAAACGGAGCGTCCAATCGAAAAAATAAAAACAGGTTCCTAAGGAATTTTGATAAAGTAAATATAAAATACGGTTAGTTTTGCGATTAAACGTAGCGTTTCCGAGTTAGAGACATGAACGTTTTATCGTTGTATATTTTTATTATAACGATTTTCTTGTTGAAAAATCCCATAGAAACCATAAAAAGTGGTTATTTTTCTATAGGACGGTTCGTTTCTATTTTCTTTAATATTTTCGAGCAAAAATGGGGAAGAGTTACCCATCCCGTGAGTAATGTGCTCAACATGTGTAATGGGTAATTACCCATAGCCGTGATTACCCATCGCACATGTGTAAAGGGTAATTACCCACCGTAGTCAGTAATGGCTAGATGCCGCCACCTATACCCCATGTGTAATATGTAAACGATCGTTGTCCACTCTCCACGGCAATGCGTATGGACTACAAATTTTATGGGTGGGTAGCCCATATCGGAAAAATAGAAACTTCCCGGCAAAATTTTGTACTGAAATGAAACATTAGGGGAACATCTTATACTGTAAAACAGCCTGTTATCCTCCAGGATCTTCCATCGATTATATTTTTTCGATTTTGTCGAGTTAGTTTATGCAAAAATATTTTTATAAGTGAAAATTGTTCGTGTTATTTTGTTAGTGTGCGCGGCTCTTGTACACCTTACATTTCTTTCGACGACGGTCACCTCGCTTAGTGATGGCGACACTATCAAGTCATGAAAAATCTTCTCAAAATACCGTTCGGAACCGGTGTAAAATTGTAGGTCGCAATCAGTGAGTGTAAAACTGGAAAGCGCACAGCTCACTGGATGAGAATCTCTCCCCAATCCCTTCGTGGGATGTATTGGGAAACCATTTTTTTAATTTAAAATTATTAAAAAATGCCTAAAATGTTTGCATTACAGGAAGGTGTTTTCCTTGAGAGACATCTACTTTCAAATGTGAAGACGATTTACGAAAATATCTTTATGCGCTTGAAAAAACATAACTAAAAACTCAAAAAACACTTTAGGGTTGTATTAAATTATATGCATTTAGCTAAATTGAAAATACATGTCGAGCTTAAAAATAATTAAATTTATTTAATATATCTGAAAAAATTAGACCAGGGGAATGTTTTGCAGTACTCAGTTCAAAAACAGTAAATTTTGAGTTATGACAGTTTTGTCGCAAATTTTTCTCGATTCAAAACTTGCCAGTTAAGGACTCGAATCCAGACACAGATTTTCAGCCGCACCCCTTTGTATTGAAATATTAAAGTCATTGTGTTTAAACGAACTAAAACATCACTAGGGACACATTTCTTCTGACAAACACCTTTTATTGTTCGGGAGCTAACAATAGAATGGAACGTCATTACAACATAAGTTGTTATTTAAAGATTATAAAAATAGTGTTTTTCCTTAAAATTACTATTAAAATTTTCTATTTCTAAAGAAAATCTAAATTGATCTCATCTTGAAGTTGAGAAACACAGGTCTAACGGTCCCTTTGAATTGAAAACACGTAATCAAAACGTACAACAATTTACTTTAAAATCGAAGTTGATGTAAAAAAAATCGAAGTGGATCTCAACTTGAAGTCGACAAACATATCCACAGGTCTAACGGCCCCTTTAAATTAATTGAAAAGCGTAATCAGCACCGGAATTCTGTAACTTTTTAACGATAAAATGCGGTAGTTAAAATGATAAAATTCTGAAATATTGTATTGCAAATTTATGAAATTTCTATCCGATAGCTTGAACTTAACTCTAAACAAACTATCAGTTTTAGAAGTAATTTTACATTGAAGATTTCTTGACGACTCGTGTTTTTTTTATGACATATTTCTATTAGATTATTGTTTCTTCTCTTGTTAGATCTAACCGCACACAGCTTAAACAAAATCATGACCTTGTCCGATAAATTCTTCAGCGGCGGATCAAATCGATATTATTATTGAAATTATTATATTTACGGGAGAGAGTCGGATGAAACGTATCATGTTTATGTTTAACTTTACCTAGCGTGCGGTTATACATTTGTTACACGAATTATAATGATTTTTCTTTTTTCTAGGTCTATCAATTTTAACGTCGTTTTCAGTTTGCCGAAACTATAAAAGACTTACAAAATCTTGTCAAAACGTTAATGAACATGATTTACAGTTTACATATGCTTTTCGCGTGTTTACAATGTTCGTCGTAATTTTGGGTCACGTCCTGATGATAATAACCTCCGTTCCGGTGGAAAATACTGAATTTATTGAAAATCATTTCGATCGCGCGGATTCCATGATATTTCAAAACGGTTCAGCAGTAATACAAATATTTTTTGTGCTAACAGGATTTTTGTTAAAATATAATTTTGATAAGAAACAGTTGATAACTGCTGATTCCGACAAAGCGATGACTTTTGTTGTGTATATTTTATACTTCGTAGATCGTTATTTAAGGTACGTATCTATTTATATAAATACTATATTTATATAATATAAAAAAATCAAGACAAATCCGCTTTTATCAATTTTTGAGGATTCGAAACGGATTCGTTCTGATATTTAAAATTAAAATAGGCAATATATTTTCTACCTCTAATCCACTGAAGTTTTCACGTATAAAGGGTTTTCCAATTTGAGTGATATGATATCTTTTATATTTCTTTCTTTTCAAATGTTTTTATTTAATGTGAAGTACAATCAATTCAATTAAGTTCTGAATAAAACGTCTGTCAAAAGGCCTCCACGTCTTCTTTGCAAGAAAGAATTCGATGAACCCAATTTTCCACTAAATCAAGTCGTTTATCATGAACAGCACGTTCAATATTGACTTGTAAAGCTTGAAGAGAGTTTGGTTTATTGATAAAGACCAATGACTTAAAATAACCCCACAAGAAATAGTCTAGTGGTGTTAAATCACAACTTCTTTGAGGCCATTCAATGTCAGAATTTCTTGAGATAATCTAATCTTCAAACTTTTCTCCAATAATTCGGTTGTTGCACGTTTCATGACGTTTACGGTAATCCCATGGCTTCAGTTCTTGAGTGATAACAATTTTATACGGATGAAACCCCAAATCCTTTCTTAAAATCCGCCAGGTTGTGGTTTGAGACAGTCCCAATTGTTGACAGTGTCTTGCAATCGATAAATTGAAGTCTTCAGCACCACTTGCCTGAACGGCTGCAATATTTTCATTACTTCGAGCGGTTCTTTGTCTTATGGGCACTCATTGCGCTCAAAATTCGGAATTTGAAAACATCAGTCCGATTAATGTGTAATTGAGATAGATTTTGCCAAAAGAAATGTAGTATTTAACTTAACTGATTATTTCGATTTTTTCAATTCCTCTGGGAAAATTAAGAACAAGAAAGTAATTAATTTGGGAGGGTGTTCTCCTTTTTTTTCCGGTTCCAATTTGAAAAATTTTATGATATCGCGTTCAATAGTACAATTTCAAAATTTGATCATAAGGGTATTTCTGTTTGAACGGGGATTTACTAAGTTGATGACAAGATAATTTATTAAAATAAAATGCACTTTTTCTTAGGTTTCTTCCGTCATTGGTGGTTTTAATTTTATTTAATTCATCGTATCTTATTCTCTTGGAGGATGGACCTATATGGAGACACATGTCGGAAGGTGAGCGTGTCCTTTGCTCAAAATTTTGGTGGAAAAATGTGCTAATGATCAATAATTTTATGATGAAAGAAAGCGTATGTTTACTGTGTCATACTATGAGCTAAATCTCATTAAGTGTTAATAAATATTTATGAATTGCAGTGTGCTCATCATACGTGGTACTTAGCGGCTGACATGCAGCTGTATGAATTATACCTGATTGTCGTGATTGCAACAGCAAAGTAAGTTTAACCCTCTATGTACATATGTACTAATGTGATAGATATGTCTCAGACCCTAGTTTATTTTATAAATTTACAAATATACCGTTATTTATAATGTATCTTTCTCAATTTGAATGACAAGGACCAACAAACACATTTTTTATTTCAGTCTAAACATTTCAATCAACGTTTTCGGAGTTTTGACAACTACTACAAGGCATAAAATTAATAAAACAAAATACTTTCAGTGAACTGTTAAAGTGGCAGCTTAGTGACGGCGACACTATCGAGTAATGAGCCATGAAACCATAGAGTAATGACGTACAGAGACGCCAACTCTCTCTCTCTCTCTCTCTTAAATAGATTACATTTGGTGTGTTGCAGAAGGGCGGTTGGATGTTGGAAAGCATTGCTTTAATAATACCAGATAGAGGCAATGACTCAAACCATCCAACAATAAATCAGCAACGGCATTTCGATTTGTGTGTTAACATTTTTGTGTAAATACACCACAAATATATACTAATAATAAAATATATCAAAAAAGTCAAAAATACGTTGAAATTTAGCGATTCAAAATTTAAAACGACATGAAAAATGTAAGTCAACAATTTTCGTAATTCCTCCTGGCGTAAGCTAATTTACGTCAAATAACACTCTATCGCACCGACCGCACCACGAATAGTGTGAAAGGAAATGTCAGATGTGAATAATGGCAGCTCTATACGTCATTACTCTATACATGACGCGCTTGTTAAACAATGTTGGAACCGGTGTAAAACAGTAGGTCCCAATCAGTGAGTGGAGAACTAGAAAGCGCACTGTTTACTGATAGTGAGAAGCTCTCCCCTGTTCCTTTATGAGATGTAATGGAAAAATATTTATGTAGAAAAATAGTGAACAAAATAAGACATGGTACTGAGAAGTGAGTTGTTGGGTTTGAACCACATACTTATGTACATTACATTGATTTTAATCTGTAGTTAGTGAATGCATCCCGGTAATTCTCGCCCGGGACAATTCCAACGCATTTCGTGTTTGTGTGTTAAAATAGTTGTGTTAAATGCAAGACAATTGTATACCAACGATAAAAGTCAACAAAAAAGTTCAAAATACATTTAAATTTCAGCAGTGACGAAAGTTTTCAGGTTAATAAAACAATTTTTGTTGCGGAAATGTATAATCGTGTATATCTAAGCACTGCTTTTAGATTTATGTCAAAATTGTACAAAAAAATATAAAGTTATATTTTGCCAAACTCAGAAATAATCGAAAATAATTTCCAAATCTTTTCGAACTTCTTTTCGACTCAATCTTCTACGCAGGAAAAATTTAAATTTGCTGACAAAAGTTCATTCTTTAGCGCATGCGCTTATTCAAAATATACATTTATGTTTACATACATATATGTGTATACAATTTAAATTTATACTTTCATATCTCTTGTGGAAGCGTAAATAAAACATTTTATATCTTGAAAGAGGACTTATTTCTTATCTATGCCAACACTTATCAAAACATTGTAATGTTTAACAAGAAATTTTAAATTATATATTTCATTGAGTTTTCAATGATATACATATATATCATTTCTGTAGGATACTAAGATTCAAGATACGCCCGATTATATATTCAAGAAACTAACCGCCTTATTCATAAAAAGTTGTGAGATGTGATTTATCATACAAAAATCGTCTCTCAAACCTCTTCTAACTTTTTATGAATAAGGCCGTAAATCTTTATGTACGAAATCGACCTCAATAATTTCACCTCAGAATTTATTACAAAGCGGCTAAATTTTAAAATGAGTTTGTCGTCGGTAAACAATTGTTGGTTGAAAATAAAAATAGCATACTGTAGTCATTGGACAGACGAAGTGACAATGTATAAAAAGTGGGTTAGTTTTATCCACATCACTTATAGGCAGCGTTGCCACCAGTAGAGGCCAAAATAACACAATGAATTTTCAAGAATTATCGAAAATCACTTGATATTACGCAATATTTGTTATTTTCTTTCATCGAAGAAAAATTTTTTTTTAGATTTAATGCAAAATAATTTAATTAAGTCCACCGCTTTGATACGTCTGTTGCTACCATCGATAGAACCTTTCTTGCTGCGTCCAACATAATATATCCGGGCTTTGAAATGTTGGCGGGTCACAATAAAGCTTAAAGAATTGGGTATAATTCGATTTGTACCTAGACTTTTCCGTTGGTCATATTTGCCAAAAAGTCACTTTCCAAAATAAAAAATGTCGAATTTTTCTCGCAATAAAAAAATAAATAGTTGACATTAGTAAATGTTGCAAATTATAGGGGAATTGCAAAATTGAGTGCCCTTCCTAAACTTTTAGAGAAGTTAGTCACAGAGGTAATTTCTCATCATGTTTCCTCTATTTTAGATCCATATCAACATGGCTTTCGGAAGGGTCGTTCCATCGTGACTAACTTAATTGTAACATGCTGAATTGGATTAGTTCTTACTTAATGAACCGAGAACATATGTTGACATTTGGCCGATCATTCTCAAGATCTATTTTTGTGTCATCTGGGGTGCCTCGGGGCAGTCATCTTGTGCCGGTTCTATTATTGTTATTCATCAACGATTTACACGCCTCCATAATGCACTCTAAATTGTTAATGTACGCATATGCTGTTCTCTAGGTCATCATTCTTTTCGGTAAAATACATTTTAAGTGGCAATGTTCTTGAATCGGTGGATTCATTGGTTGATCTTGGTGTTCTCTTGGACAGAAAATTGAATTTCAACCCCCACATAATTTAGAAATCCCAAGTTTTATTGTATTGTCATAAGCTTTCCCATCTGAAGATATTGATCAAATTTGAAGATATACAGCGAAGATACATCAGCCTATATATCCCAACTGTCGAAATAATAATAAACTACTACAAGGAGCTCTCACGCTAAAAATAAAATTGATATGTCGGCGAAAAATTTCGTCCAGAAAATATTATAGTATTTGTTTACATAAAATACCATCAACATGCATGGAACAATATTTTAAATATAGGTGTCAAAATTGACATATCGCTGGTCAACTATGTACCAAAAACGGATCGGTGGATCAATGTCTCCAAGATGTGTTCATATATGGTGAACGTATAAGCACAGCTGATTTGCTGTGTTAACATTTGAAACCACTTTCGAAATATCAAATTCACGTGTACTTTGTTTTTGTATGCGTGTGCTTACTTTAATTGTTGGTGCTGAGTTTGATACAACGAAAGTGGAAAGTAAAATCAAAATGCCGGTTGTCAAATTACAACAATACCTCCTGCGCCTACCACGAGTATATTTATCATGAATGTTTCCTTGCAAACGAAGTTATTACCAGTCTTAAGCCCGGTACTCAGTGTATATGATATTTTCGTTGCCATAAGAAGTACATGTATAAAAAATAACGAAAATTTCATGAACCGAAAATTTCACTCACTTTTCATTTGCTTGATACTCAGCTCTACGAAAAATTCGTAGCCAAAATCAAGTACAGCGTTGTTACGCCAAACTTATTTCGAACGAAAACAATTGTTTGAAAAATTTTCAGCGCCATTTAGGAAAACAGTACATGGTAAAAGTGGCATGTGTTTATTTTTCGCATTTGTGAATATTCTCCACATTTTCAACCAGTTTTCAATATTATTAAGGAGAACAACACGAGAAGCCTCCCCTTCTGACGTATCTGATCCTCTGGAAGCAGTATCATCGGCATTTGTAGCAGCAGTTATATTTTCTGTAATTGGCATATCTCGGGGATCACACACGGCAATTTTACTTGCGCAAGTCTGGAATGTATGGGAGAGAGAGGGGAAGAGAACGGAAGATCCCCGGGTATCAGACGTAAAAATTGGTCCCATGTCCGTTGAGAAATACAAGTTGGTATTCAGGATTTATATTTTGACTCTTATGAACTGGCTTCATTATTTTTAGTTGAATGCTTTCAAATATTTTTGAAAATGTTTGGCCTACAAGATGCTAACGAATTTTCTCCCTTCATTTGGTTTAACCATTATAAACTCAGCACATTTCCATGCTTTGGAAAATGTTGAAGTTGAAAACCGAATTAAATGACATCTTCTTGAGTAAAGGCCGATCCATTTGACACGGAGATTCCAGCGTCTCAGCGTCATGAATGAGATAAGGATGAAGAGAATCGTGTAAGCACAGTTTGTTCCAGATGTTTATAAAAAGTCTCCGCCTTGCTTTTATCTGATCTACACCAGATACTATTTACATCCTTTATAGTAATATTCCTTTTGGCGGGTCGCTTTAAATATTTTGTGCCATTGTATAAATATATTTTATAAATATAAATTAAATTAAATTAATTCTTAATTATAATTTTCATCACATTACAGGTGGGGGGGGGGCAAGAAATCGTTCAATATGAGAATTGATTTTTTTCAATAAACCTTACCTTGTTCGGCGTATAGGTCTAAAATTATATAAGGATATATAGTTTACTCAATTGTAATACTATATGCATTAAAGTTATGGTTAGGGCAAAAACATTCATATGAAACATTTAATTAATTCAACTTTATACAAAAAGTCGATGTTTTCGAATGTAACAGTCTAACATTTTGTGACATCTTGTATTTTAGGCAAATTGCGCATTTTCGATTTTATTGGCAATATGTGCAATTGAATTGTAATTATATTCTGTTAATTTTAATTATAACTAAAACAATTCCAAAATATATTATTTGGGTTTGGTACCCTGGTTTAAACCAGATTTTTGTGAAAAAGGCAACTGGTTTTTAATGGAAATTTTGGAATAATTCTGATATAGTACTTGAAACATGTCGAATAAGGGATGCCAATAATAACTACATACAAATATTTTATATGTCATTTTATAGGTGCTCACGGACAAAGAAGCCACTTTATGTATTGATTGGAATTCTGGCATTTATTATTCCTGGATTCCTAACGTATTTCTACAATTTGGATGCATTTCCATACCTTAAGCCGGAGTAAGTACAAGTTAATTATACTACGGTTCTATATACGTGATTACTATGTTCTAATATCTACTTTTTTCATTACCCTTATGCCAATAAATAGTAGAATGTATGTATGTATTGTTGCAGAAACGCACACAATAAAGAAAATTAGTCGCGTTGAAATTTGTGTCACATGTAAAATTGGGCAACTTGCTACTTTGAGCACATTTTACCTGTTTAACATTGTCCATTAGTTATTTTGACATATGTACTTACATTAAAAAAGCACAACAAATAAAACAAAAGATTCGTTTAAAATAAAAATTTTAATTAATAGTGTTATTCTATAAGTCGTGAACCAGTCACTTCGCGTTACTGTTTTCCTTTTAGGAATTTATAAATCATTACAGCTGTTCCGTGACTACCTGCGTTAAGTTACGTTACTTATGCCTTGCTCACGCTGCCACGAAATTGACAATTTCGGATTGAAATTGGCGAACGAAATTGAAATCGTTCACACCGGCATTTGCGTAATTTATTTGTAAAATGACGACTGTTTGTTTACAAAGATTACCATGAATAAAATGTTTGTGTCTGAACCAAGGGAAATCAATGAGACAGCTGATCAAGTTAGTACTTGGAGAACAAATAGAGAAGACGCTGTCAAAAAGAAAAGGTGATAGGTGACTGGGTAGCGCGGTGTGATTTTCATACTTTTTGATTTTGTGGAGTACAAAAAGGATGTACAAGTAGAGAAGAAAAAACCGGCGCAATTTGGCAACCCCCGTAGAAGAGAACCAAAAACGTCGACGCGATTCACTCAAACGCATTTCTACCTCGCGTCATACCTTGATTTTTCATACTTTTTACGTACTTTATGTAGTTTTATTTAAACATGCTTGGAATTTCTATAGTTAAATACTGTAACATCATCAGAAAACAAGTATAACAAGAAAGAGGCAACTGTAGGTAACCAACAAATTTAATAGTGTCTTTATTTTTGTCGAGCCACACCTGTGCACCTAGGTAACCCCGATTTACCTTATTATAGTGGGTTTTGAGAATCGAAAACCGCGAAACACTTAAAGCATGTTCATTAGGAACGATAATGTATGCGATTTTTTTGTAATGGCATAGCAATAAAATGAAGACTATATGTGAGTTAATCAAACCCCTAAAATATTGTCTTCGTGTGATACCGCTTTGAGGTGCTCAATGTAATCGAATTGCATGCTCCAGGTTAGCGATAACCTTGTTCTCTAATCTTTGCCGTTTACAACTCCCAATTTGTGATTCAATTGACATTTCAGTTGGCAACTCCGTGCCGAAACTAAATTGTCGAAGACGGCGCTCAACAGAAAAATTAAGTTGATGGCTATTGGTATTACCAGTTTTGTACAAATGAGGGATGTTTTTGAAATAACCCAGCGGTGGAATTTGCGAGGCCTTCCACGAATAAGGCATGCGGAATCATTCTTTGGTAATGCCTACTTTAATAATGCCTGCGAAATGCATGATTTTATAAGGCTTCCACAGGCCTGTTAAAAGAATGCCAGAAGACGCTGTTGTTCATGAAACCCTGTCTTTCCACATGTTCGCAATTCGTCGTTGCAAAATCATAACATCCGATAGCCCAGCAGATAAAGCGTCCGATTGTAAGTTCTAAGGTCTTGTGTTCGATCCCTGTGGCTGCAGAATTTAAAAAAATCATTTATAACAATTACAACTGGTTAAAGTAAAAATCTGAAATATGAAGCTAATTTCCATATATATTTTTTTATTTTTACGTAAGTCCTTCTAAATCTACTCTTTTTGCATGCCTTCATAAGGCCTTCTAGTAAAGAGGAATGGAAGGCCTTGCCTCCCAATCTCACGCATTGTTAAAAAGAAAGGAGGAGGTAAGGTGTAGGGAAGGCCTGTCGTATTTTAAAGACGTCCTGTTCGGTCATGATTTCAGGCCTTCCAGGTCATGATTTCCGCCGCTGGGTTGTTCTCTAATCTTTGCCGATTACACCACCCAATTTGAGATTAAATTTACATTTCTGTTGGCAACTCCGTGTGTAGACAAACTCTGCGCCGAAACAAAATTATCGAAAACGGCGCCACAACAGAAAAATTAAGTTGGCGGCTATTGGTTTTGCCAGTTTTGTACAAATTTGAGATGTTTTTGAAATAACTGAACCTTTAAAATTGGATCAGTAAGTCAAATCGGGTCAGTCGATAAAATCGCCTCACAGTTTAAACCAATAAGAGCCATTTATATCGGCGGCGGCGTGAGCAGTGGCAATTTTTCGATCGGCTTCCATCTGTCAAGCAGTTGACTCTTTGTGTATGTTTTTATTGTGGTTACATTTTTTAGTAACTAACAGAGTTGCATCAAAATTTACACCAGTTTAAAATGAGGTTACAAATTAAACTTCAGTTTCAACACATTAAAATTGTATGAGTAATCTTCTCGGTTAGCGCGGGTTAACGGAGTTAATCTTCGATTTGCGTTTTTCGGTTGACGAAATTTTCGATATTTTTTTATATACGTACTTCTTACGGAAACGAAAATTTCATAAAAAGTGAATACGCTTTAAGACGGAAACACAATTAAGCCGCTGTCAGGCTTACGCTTATGCCAATATGAGTCTGAATTTGTATGGAACAACGCACAACAAAGTACTTTGCAACTCAGCATACGCTTTGCCAAATTTTAATTTTAAAGCCCCGTATTCAGTTCTTGCGAAATTTTGTCATTTATCTCTAAACGGAAAATTGCATTACAGAGAATTACTTATTTACGTTGCAAATTGTCATGTTGTACAACACAGTAGGCGTCAACGTGGTTATGACACCTCTAGACTCACGCTGTGAACCTTCGAGGCCCCACGTTGGGCGCCATTATGTCATATTGAAGTTAAGTTGCTATTTTTTTGAATTTGAATTTTCAACCGTTGTGCATGGATTGAGCGGCATGCTTGGTATGCCATGCGTTTAAGCCGGGCTGGTAACTCGCCGGACGGGGGGGATCTTTCCGCTTAATCCTCGCGTAAACAATTAACCTCATAACACTAAAATTACATACCAAGTCGTGATACCAATACTGGACGAAAGACATAAAAAAAAAGAAACGGAGCCCGAATTATGTTTCCAATAGCATGTCAAAACGAAAAGGCACAAAAATGGATCAAAAGGAAGGGACATTCGTGATCGTGTTGGAGGAAATTATTGTCGACAGGAAATATTTTTATCTCGCCTGAGATGGACTGACAGATGTTATGGTCAGTCTTTACCCACCCGCTTGAAACTTCCTGCTGTTTCACCATGACGCTGTTTCTCTTCTCAGCGTCCCAAAGACAAAATTGCTCCTGGAAACTTACCCTTGGCTTACCCTAAAACCAACTTGGTTGTCTACACAACCATAATTACTACGAACCAACTTTTCAATAATCGTTATAAAATTTTATTTAGCCTTCTTACGAGACTCTTATCTTTTCATACATAATCCGCTTACTCACTAGATAATCGCATGCTCATTTCAAAAATAATATTAACAAAGAGAAAAAGTCTAACTTAGGGTGCCCCGTGGGCGAAGCGCTACAATATTCCAAACAAAACAATAGGCAAGCCTCTGATGGAGAGCCTGATAACAAATCCACTCCATGGATATAATCTTAACTTTAATATACCTTCTAAATAGTAGGCAGGAAAATCTATAGGTGAAAAAGTTTAAGCCACAACTTACACCTTTGGCATGATAAAACGATTTGTAATGTCAACAAGAAAAAAAAAAAAGAAACCTCAATAGCAGTGAACACGATGTTTCACTTAATAGAACCCCGAGATTAAATACTTAGCCACCTAACGGGCACTTTAAACCGGGTAACCCTATTAACGAAATGCTACAAATGCGGCTCGTGGCGAATCAATAGTAACGAACCGTATTTGACCACAAGTATTTATGTCCCTAAACCATAGATGAATACTAGTTATAACCCCATAGCAGAAGAAATACACTATAAATATATGTATGTATATATATATAAGAACTTCTACACCATGGCCACGTTGCTGGATATATGATAATTGAAAATAAATGTAAATATATATATGTATATCGAATATCACGAGAATAAAAATATATAAATATATAGTCGGTACGTCACCCTATCGTGCTCACTCGTACTCTATTTTATTTCATGGTTACTTTGCTTCTTTTCTTTTCTTTTTAAACTTTTCAGAAGTCCAAGGTGGACTTTAAACTTTTTCCCAAATTAGAACTTTCCTTATTCTCTTAATTCTAATTTGTGTCCTCTCTTATTCTTCTTATATCTTACTCTACGCTTTAGCACTTTAAATTAGGATTTAAACGAATGTTACTCTCATTAATTTATATTCAGTTCGTGATTTAGTATTATATTGTACTTGTAGAAATTACAAATTTGAACTTCGGTTCTAATATAATTTTCTCATTCAAGGTTTAAAATCGCTCATATCCATTTAGCCTTTTTAACTGTTCAAACTTCACTTAGAATTTTGAAAAATTAAAACACTTTCTGCCCTTGAATATTACCGATTTTTAGCACTTTATATTCTCCTATTGCCAGCACTACTGAGTTAAATCTTAAATAGCACTTATAACTCCAGGGCGTCCCTGAATTTAAAGTGCTAAAATTCTTATGGGCTAGCTTTACAATTAATTTAGCACTAAAAGATTTCCGAATTTCACTTACTCACTTGAAATTCGAAGTATCTTTTAGGCGGTTTTTCAAAAACCGTAATTACAACACTAATTTTCTTTTAAATTTCGAAATTTAAGTTTAGGAAATCTACATTATATCCACATATACACAATTATTTAATTTTCACTCTTTTCACTCGTTTGTTTATTATCTTTAAACACCGTAGGGGTGTATTTTCAGACTAGGATCTTGTGACCCTATTGGATTTACGTTATCTAACTAGGAAATTATTTCACATTTGTTATCTGTCATAGATGAGACGCTTAAGTACCTTATTCTCTAGGCACTGAAACTAACTTTTCGGGGTAACATAATGGTTCCCCTTATAGATGCCCTACTCTAAACACGGTCCATAGGTGTTCAAATGTCCAAAAAGAAAAACTGGACTTACCGCCAACTGCTGGTCAAAGATAGGGGCTGGGTTTTGGGTATTGTCTACTTGCTGAGATGACCAAAGAAAACTGATGTAGTTGCTGTTGGTGGTTAGAGCTGATTTAGCTGATGTTGCTGCTGCTGTAGATGACTGTGGCTATTGATGAACGGTGGTGATTTCGTCGTTTATACCAATAGACGTTTCAGGGCTGTTTATGACGGTCGTTATGTGGCTACACTATCTGCGGGCGGTAGATGAGAGATGTCCTAGTGGATTTTGCCGACTTGCTGGAGCTGGTGTTATACGTGGTGTTCTGCTCAGAGTACTTGGAGCGACGGAGACTATTTATGGTGTTTGTGCGCTTTCCACACTTTAAACCGCAGCACTGGCCGATCAGACCAGACCGGGCGGCTAACGTTTTTTGGCCCCACGTCCGGATATGCACACCCAGAGTAACCCGGTGGTACTGCCTGTTCCTGCTGCGATGCCAGGTACAACCTCTGCAGTACTCACCGAACCTCCGAATGCGCAGTCTTTCGGTGGGTAACCTAAACAACTGCCGGACAGTTCTAATCGGTTCGTGCTGCCTTCGGCTTTTAGGTATGTTAACGCGGGGTCTCGTTGGGCACTCGGGTAGGATCTCGTTGGTTATCTGTGGGAGTGAAAAACGTAGAACTGTGCCAGTTTTGTGTTTTCTCAGTAAGGTTCACTATATTTAAACTGATCCAACACTACTATACTCGCCGTTTCTGACCTGATTAACCAGATCAGTTCGTTCTTTACCTGTTTTGTAAGGCTCTGGCACTGGCTGATGAAACAAAATTCCGCTTCGCTGTTCACTGGGGTCGATTTACACGATGACTGGAGTGGTCAGGGACAGCAAATACACGATGTTAGTTTGGTAAAAAGACAGGCAATGCACGCATACTTACACCCTTGTTTTTTTCTCTAACTCCCTGGCTGTTCGGGGCGCAAAAGTTTTGACTCTCGCCAACTATTCTCCCAGGCACTGGAATTTTCTTGTTCCTAAAGGTGGAGTAGTGGTACTGGTATTCCTGGTGTTTTAGGCTTTTTTAGTTTTCCTTTTTTTTTCTTGATTTCCAAACTTCTTAATAAGACTCTCAAAAAATTTTTCTTGTGTCTACACACGGCGGCCGCTGCAAACTTTACCGGTTATCGCGCTGGCTATTTCACAATTAAATTATAAAATGGCCGAGATGTTCCGATGACACCGTTTTGCGGGAATTTTTACTGCCGTTGTTGCAAATTTCACTCGTTCCGGCTTGTTTTTCTCGAAATTTCTGTGAAAGTTGCCGTTGTGCCAGATAATTTGGCGATGTTGTTTACTTTTGTTTTTGTCAGAAGTGACATGATGCATTTTTCAACAGGTGGTGCCCACCAAGTTCGGTGGTGGTGTAATCAAACTGGTGGTTGCCAGATTATGTGGCCGCCGGTAGATGGTTAGTACGGCGCCGCCACAAACCCGGTAATCCTGATGCCAGGCCTGGCGAAGGATGACAGGGAAACTTTCTCCTGTCTGTGCCTGATCCTGGTGGTGCGGTTTCTGGAGAAACCCCCACCTGGATAGTCCGCTACCGCTCCAGAGATTGATGCGGGTGCTACCCGGTGGTGAGGTCCTTATTTTTGCTACGGTTCTGGGACTCCGGTGTTGCGTCCTTCGGCATATGTTGTCGGATTAGACGTTTTAGCGAGGGGTCGCTCTTGCCCCTGAGGTCTGCGGCAGTCGATTCAGCACTGTCTGTAGCTGATCCTCCGTTTCGACCTCACAAGGATTCGCCTCTCCGGTTAGGTGGATGACAACCTTGTCCTCGAAGAGCCTAATGGTCTTCACTCCTTTCCTGCCGAACACTCGGCTGGTCACCGTCTTATAAAACGCGGATACGACCTCGCTATCCTTTACGACCAATCGTTGCAAGGCTGCCCTGCCGGTGTGTTGCAGGCGTTCAAACCGGTTCAGGATTTCAAACTTGAGGTCCGGTACTTTTACCTCCAGTCCTACCTGATACTCGGTGGGGGTGGTCACCAGTGAGCACATGAGCGTATGGCTAGGTCTTCGGGGCGGTAGTTAATGCCCATTCGCTCCAATAGCTTGCGGATCTTCGCGCTGGTGTCCTGCTCTATTGAAGCCAGAAAATACCGAATGGACAGCCGGCTGGCTGCGTAACCTGGGGTCTTCGACTTGGGTGTGCCCTCTCGCTGGCGTGACTTGGCTGTCTCCTGCTCCCGGGTCAGATCCTCGTTCCGACGGCGTAACTCACGCACTTCCACTTCCAGGTCCAGATGATTGCCCATCCTCGCTTGCAGGGCGCGGTTTTCGGCTTGTGTCACCTCCCATTGCCTCTGCATCTGCGCTACATCTCGCAATAGTGTTTCAACTTGACGGCTGTGCCGAGCCTGAGATGCATCCATCTCTGCGCGCAAGGTCTGGTAGTCCTGGTGTGGCTGGTTACGCAGTCGGCTATTCTCCAGCCGGAGGTGCCTAATTTCTTCTTCTTACGATGTTGTTGATTCTGCTGCTCGTTCACGCTGAGCAAGCCAGCCACTTGAGCCTCGGCACTCTCGCACCTTTCTTCAGCATCGCGGAGTTCCCGACGGAGCGTGTTTATTTGCTCCTGGCCATCGACCGGCTCTTCTACTACGAACCGTAAGTAGAGGGGTTGCGTCGTGTAATTTGGCCGTCGACAAACGGGCAATCGGTCCGCTCCTGCTCAGCCCAAGTCCGGTGACATCTGGTGTGGAACACGTGTCCACATTCCGACGAAACAATCCCGCCATCCGCCTCCGTCATTGTCCCTAAGCACACATTGCATTCCACGCTGCTCGCCATCGCCGATGAATCTACCTATTCAAGGGATGTTGCTACTCGGGGTCTTGCTTAATGCTAACTGTAACGACAACAAGGGAAAATTCTCTTCAATACAACGACTATCGACAAAGGGGAACTATATATCAGTCCGGGTCCTACCTCTGAATATCTGAAGTTTTCGCAAGCTGTTGACTAATGATTCATTGGTTTATTACTGCTTACTCAAATCGCATAGACGTATTGCACGCTTGCTCGCTCCTTTCAGACTCTATCCCAAAACCTCTTCATCGCTCAGGGATGGTGAGGTTAGCCTATCGGCTACCCGCATCTCCCAAGCTCCGAGTAGCCTTGAGACAGATATTCTGAACGGAAGGTTCATTGGACACGTTGTCTCAGACTTGTTCAGCCATACCTTCCACCGTTCGTAATGCCAAAAGTTTACCGGTATTAAACCAGCTATTAATTCCACTAGTTGACTTCAAGAAAAAGAAAGAGGAAAACTTCGAGTCTCATGCACCCGAACCCACGCCCTTTCTCCCGACACAACTTTGATCTTTCTATAAAAACAAGAGTCTGACTGGACTTCTCACAGAATCACGTTTTCCGCTTTCGCTTTACATAAATACGTGGATTATTGTTTTAAATCCTTTGCATGAAATACCCCTAGGGGTTTACCCTGCATGTCTTCAATCTCGTACAGGCTATTTCCTATGGGCTTCAGTATGCGACACTTCAGAAACTTCCGCGACAGTTTGGCGTTAAAATTATCTTTGAAGTTGCTTTGCTGGAAATTGCGCCGATATACTTCCTGTCCAGGTATATATTTAACCCGCCTACACCTCGTATTATACGAACGCTCGTTCTTTTCGTAGGCCTTGTGCAGGCTATCCCTGATTTTCGTACGTATCAGATCCTGTGCTACCGATTTTGGGACTTGGTCATTTTCAAGATCGTTTAAATTTCTCAGATACATGCTGCCGTGAGTAACCATGTTGACGCCGAACAAAGCGAAATACGGGGTTACTCCGATTGCGCTGTGTATCGATGACCGAAGTGAGCACTCAATTTCCGACAGATGCCTATCCCACTCGCGGTGGTCTTCCTGCATATAGGATCTGAATGCCGCTAGAACGGATTGATTTACACGCTCCGATGCATTAGCCTGCGGAGAATGTACTGCGGTGCGATAATGTTTAATCCCAAAGTTTGTTACAAAGTCGGTAAATTCTCGACTGACAAATTGCTTGCCGTTGTCCGAGACAATGGTCTCCGGCACGCCAAACTTGTGACAGATTTCACTGACCAGAAAACGAATTACACTCTTGCTGCTGGCTTTCGGCATGGACTTCAACAATACGAACTTCGTCAAGTGATCGAGGACAATAAAAATATAACTATTTCCATTTGTAGAACGTGGATACGGGCCCAAGAAGTCCACAAAGATTCTTTAAAAACGCCTCTCACTGATTATTTCTTTGCCCATCGGCGGTCGTAACGTTACGTTAGCCGCTTTGGCCTCTCGACACACTTGGCAAGCATCTACAAAACTTTTTATCTGAGCGTTCATGCAGGGCCAGTAAAAATACTCCTTGATCCGCTTCATCGTTTTGTAGAAGCCTCCATGGGCCACATGAGGGGGGTCATGCGACTTCTTGATGATACCTTGCGTCAATTCGTTCGGCACCCACATCTTCCACGCGAAATCCTCACGGAGGGGTATTCCATCGTATGGCATAGTTCTCTTGTATACCACTCCATCGATCACTCGCAAATCTGGTAGCCTATCTGCATTTTCCTTCACGGTCTCAATCAGATCTTCGTAATCGGAACTCTGAAAAGCCTTATCGTCTAGATCGATTAGCCTTAGCACCTCCAAGGCTATTTCCTCCATCTCGTATCTAGACAGAGTATCCGGTACGACGGTGAGCTTGCCTTTGCGGTGTTCAATTACGAAGTCAAACGACTGTAGATGTAGGCTCCATCGAGCTAATCGCCCGCTGAGATCACGATGGGACATCAGCCACTTAAGGCTGCTGTGGTCCGTGATCACAGTGAAGGCCATCAACTCGACGAAGGGCTTAAACTTCTTTATTGCTAGAACCACCGCTAGGCATTCTCGCTCAGTGACCGTATAGTTCCGCTGGGCGGACGTAAGTTTGTGCGAAAAATAGGCTATCGGGTGTTCCTCATTATTATCATCCCGTTGGAAAAGTACTGCGCCAACTCCTAAGTCTGAGGCGTCACATTGTACAAAGAACCGCCTTGAAAAGTCTGGGTGCACTAGCACGGGGCTAGTCACCAAAGCGTCTTTCAACTGGTCAAAAGCGTTCTTGGCCTCCTCTGGGAATTCAAACGATTTGCCCTTTTTCAGAGTATCAGAAATTGGGGCCGCTATGGTGGCGTAATCGGATATAAATTTCCGATACCAACCAGTGGCTCCTAAGAAGCTCCTCACCTGTTTAAGGGTTCTTGGATACTTATAATTTACAATGGATTCCACTTTCGCTGGATCGGGTTTAACTTGGCCGCCTCCGACAAGGTAGCCCAGATAACGCAATTCTTTGAAGCAGAATTTAGATTTTTCTACATTAATCGTGAGACCTGCATCTTCAAGACAACGTGCGACTTGTCGCAACAGGTCCATATGGGTCTGAAAATCTGGTGATACCACCAGAAGATCATCCAGGTAGACGAAGACGCGATCACGGAGAGCGGAAGGTATCACCCTATCCATTAAACGGCAAAGCCTTTGAGCTGCATTGCATAACCCAAAAGGCATTACCTTAAAATGGTAGAGTGGCCTTCCGGGTACCGTAAAAGCGGTTTTCTCCCGACTGGATGGATCTAATGGTATCTGCCAGAAAGCATCTTTCAGATCCACACTTGAAATGTAGTAGGTATCCCCAAGTCTGCTGAGCAAACCCTCTATATGGGGAAGTGGATAGGCATCCTTGACCGTCAAAGCATTGAGCTTGCGGGCGTCCAAGCACAATCTATTCTTGGGCCCCTTGCGGACCAAAGTCACGGGGTGGCTCCACGGACTCTCGCTGGGCTCAATGACTCCTAGGTCAAGCATCCTATCCACCTCTGCATACAGAAGTGTTTGCACAGCTGGTGAAATAGGGTAATAGCGGTCCTTAACTGGGACTGCGTCTCCTGTATCAATTGTATGCGTCTCCAATTGCGTCTTGCCGAGGCCTTTACTCGTATAACAAGGGAACAACCGAACCACGGCTTCCAAAACTTCGCTCTGTTGTTGCGACATAGTATGGGATTTGACCTCCTCAGGGGCTTGGACTTCCCCACATAGGTCTACCCCTTGAGTGGTAAGACTCTCTATATTCGCAAACAACTTAAAACTCCTCATAAAGTCCACGCCCAAATAGAGCGCACGTTCAAGAGTCGGAACTAGATAGATGCCAATTCCCTCCGACTTCTTACCGAATTCAATTTTTACTCGAACTCTACCTAGAATTCGGTGGGCACTTCCATCAGCCGTCTTAACCGACGAGCCGAACCGGAATATCCGTAACCCAGCTCGTTCGATCAGCTCCTCGCATCCCTTGCCTAAGCAAGTTACAGATGCTCCGCTGTCTACGAGTCCTTCGACTTCAATGCCTCCGATATTCACCTTGGTATAGAATCGGTTATCGTCTCCTTCGAACAGAGTAGCAGCGGCGATCTCTCGTCGGATCTGCCGTCGTTTCTTATAACGCACTCGTGTTCGTTCTATCCGATCAGATACCCTAAAAATTCTAGCGCGAGCTTCACGATATTCTGCCATTCGCTGATGCAGCGGCTTAAGCTGCCGGAGAGGTGGCAGTGAAGGAGTTTCTTCCACTCGGCTGGTGTTTTTCAGAATGGTAATGGTGTTATCATCATCGGGTAATTGTATCGCAGAAGTGGTATCAGCTAGTGTTATGTTAGAGTCTGTGCTAGCAACATCAGGTTGATTAATGTCTATGTTGTTAAAATCAATATTGTCACTGGCTTGGTTGGTAACATCCGAGTTGTTAATGTCTGTGTTGGTAATTTCTGGGATTAAACATCGGTGGACCTCACCTCCCCAGTTTGAGGTGTGGACCTTGGCTGGTTTCCCTGGCAAACAGGACATTTGGGAGTAACGGTGTTCTCTCTCCCACACTTATAGCAAAATATCTTCCTATAAGTTGCCAGACAATCTCTGAAAGTATGCCCTATGGTCCTGCAGTTCCAGCAGGTTACTTTATTCGAGCTACCTATGGCATCCACTTCAACTACTGTTACTTGACTAACAGCCTCATCTTCGAAAGTGACTTCATGCACTCGCGGTTGAGTTGTCTGCCGCGAAGGAAGTTGCTGCCGCTGCATCGATAATAAAGTTTCCGCTCTCCTCACCTCTCGTGAGAACTCACTAAGAGAATTTGCAGGAATCGGAAACATTAGCTGAGCTAGGGCTGGTTTCAAATTGCCCTTCATAATTTCTGCCAGTTGTGCCTCCGAGTAAGGAACCCTCTGCTGGTGCCGCAATCTCATGATGGTATTGTAGAAATCCTCAAACGATTCTTGTGGCTGCTGGCGTCTGCTGAGAATCTGCACCTGGATTTGGAACTCGTTGTCGAAGCGCTGGAACTGTACCAGCATCGCTCGCCGTAGTTCATTCCAGCTTAGGACTGGCGTTAATCTCCGATAACTCCAATAATACTCGAGCGCCGGACCTTCCAATAGGTGGTGCAATTCCTTCAGCAACTCTGACTCCGTACATTCTTTGTCCTCGCATGTCACGCTTACACGGTAGAGGAACTCCTGGACATTCATTGTTTTCGGTGTGCCATCAAATTTGATACCCCACTTAGTCAAGTCTGCCTTACGTCCATTTCGGTTAAATGTTTCGTCACGCCCCCCAGAGCTCTGATGACGATGTTGATATCCCTCTGTTCTCGGTGCTCTATTTCCTGGGGGTGGTGTTGATCCCCTCGTTGGCCAAAACTGCGGTGTAGGTGCCTGGAAGTTCTCTGAAGGCCGTTGGTATCCTACCGTCGTCGCTATATCCACCATTGAAACCATTTGCGGTCTGCCATACCCCGATGGATGTTCAGCCTCGGTTGGTCGCCTAAAATCTTCAGCCGGTGCTAGCTCTCTCGCATTCCCAGGAGCTGGCATCGGATACCTTGACATATCGGGTTGCCGAAACTGCCTTTCATCGAACGCCATCGCCTGGCGGTCCACCTGAGTTGGTACTAGTGGTGGCGGTAGTTGCGCCTCTGACTGGCTTCCCATACTGCTGGCTAACGACTGTCGAGTCGCTTCCACAACAGCCGGAAGAATCCGTCGCACCAATGCTGCATCTTCTCTCTGGCGGGCGGCTTCCGTTAGATAGCTAGCCTGTCTTCCCGGATGGTTTCTGGATGCTGCCGCGAACGCTGATGGTGTCGCGTCTGCCATTTGTCTTCGACCTGCTAATGCTCGTCGGGCTGTCAGCATGCTGAAATCTGGAGACTCTGGAGTTTCTTCTTGATCAGAAGTACCATGATCTCCTGTGAGTTGATCAAGGCTCACCGGATATATTCTACCACCCGGATTACTGGTTGGTACTGCCGCTGTTTTTATGGCCGTTACGGCCGATCCTGCTGCGGTAGTATACGTCAGCGTCGAAGACGCTGCCTGCGTGAAAAACGCGCCTGCAGTGGACTCTCGAGACGGGTCATCCTCGCCTGTTCCTTCTGCAAGTGGCGAACGCTGAACGGGCATGGTTAATCAACCGAAATCCGAAAACCGAAAGAAAATAAAAACGTAAAATTTCTTCCCCTCAATGGGGGGTACAATGCAAAGAAAAGTAACTAAAAATTTAGTAAAACTAAAAATTATCAAATGTTGTTCACTAAACTACAGCTTGCGAAAAGTTAGCTTAACCTCCCGCAAAAACAAAATCTACTAATATGAAAAAAAACAAGCTGAAAGTCAAAGTTAAATTAAATGATATGAAATGTTAAATAATATAGTGTGCAAATAGGAAATGTAAACAGAAGATAAATATTCGCAAAATTCCTAAGATTATCTCTTATCAGAGTATCTTATCTTATTCAAGTATCAGTCAGTGATAACTGAATAATCGAACGCAAAAATCAACGATTAAACAAAGCTTAAATCAAAACTCAAAAAGAAACTCAGAAAATCAGAAACTCAAAAAACCATAATCAAAACTCAAAACTCAAAAGTCATAATCAAAACTCAAAAAAAAACTCAAAACTCAAAAGTCATAATCAAAACTCAAAAAAACTCAAAAGTTAATAACCCAAACTAAAAATAAAATCCGCAACGCAAATAAATCAAAAACTCAAAATCAAAATCAGAAATCCGTATTCTAAATTGTGGTAATTAAGGGTAAGTTCCGGTAAGTTCCTTGGGCAATTTTGGGCAAGATAAAAAGACAAAAAAAAATTCTCCAAAACGACATAAACACAAAATCTGATATAAATCAGAAAAACTAATCATGGAGGTCTACTGCGGACCAAAGAGAGGGCAAACGAAATGGGTCAGCGACCGCCTACCGTGACTCTCTCTCCCAGATTCGCCTGAATACTTTCACCGTATTCAGCCTAGGTACTGATATCTAGTAGCAGCCGTAATTTAGTACGTAACCGTAAAACAAACTATTGTAGACACTCGTTTTGCCATGGATGTGGTGTAACAGGACGTCGCAACGCGGTTAGATCTGAAAATCTTCACCGGGACTTACGCCTGGCATCACACCAACGAACAAAACTAATGTCGGGAACCATAAAGTCTTGCTAGATATGCGTCAAACAACGTGTCGCAACGCGGTTAGACAATAAAATCTACGCCGGGACTTACACTTTGGTTGGCGACATAAACTAGACAGGACACATACTATGAACTACTAAATTTGAACATGGATCAAGCAAAAATATCTAAGTCTGTGTCCCACTTGGAGCAATTGCCCCTGACATTACCGCAGAGACAAGACTTCGCAAGTACGGAGCACAAAGAAAAATATTACAAAAAGAGAATTATCATTGCCCCGCGGCAGATCCGTCGCAACGTGTCAAGGACTGAATAACTGCCTAAAACGGGACTTACAGAACGCGTAGGGACAACTAAATTCTTTATACTAAGAATATCGGACTATCGAACACATAACTCGGGCCCCACGTTGGGCGCCATTATGTCATGTTGTACAACACAGTAGGCGTCAACGTGGTTATGACACCTCTAGACTCACGCTGTGAACCTTCGAGGCCCCACGTTGGGCGCCATTATGTCATATTGAAGTTAAGTTGCTATTTTTTTGAATTTGAATTTTCAACGGTTGTGCATGGATTGAGCGGCATGCTTGGTATGCCATGCGTTTAAGCCGGGCTGGTAACTCGCCGGACGAGGGGGATCTTTCCGCTTAATCCTCGCGTAAACAATTAACCTCATAACACTAAAATTACATACCAAGTCGTGATACCAATACTGGACGAAAGACATAAAAAAAAAGAAACGGAGCCCGAATTATGTTTCCAATAGCATGTCAAAACGAAAAGGCACAATTATGGATCAAAAGGAAGGGACATTCGTGATCGTGTTGGAGGAAATTATTGTCGACAGGAAATATTTTTATCTCGCCTGAGATGGACTGACAGATGTTATGGTCAGTCTTTACCCACCCGCTTGAAACTTCCTGCTGTTTCACCATGACGCTGTTTCTCTTCTCAGCGTCCCAAAGACAAAATTGCTCCTGGAAACTTACCCTTGGCTTACCCTAAAACCAACTTGGTTGTCTACACAACCATAATTACTACGAACCAACTTTTCAATAATCGTTATAAAATTTTATTTAGCCTTCTTACGAGACTCTTATCTTTTCATACATAATCCGCTTACTCACTAGATAATCGCATGCTCATTTCAAAAATAATATTAACAAAGAGAAAAAGTCTAACTTAGGGTGCCCCGTGGGCGAAGCGCTACAATATTCCAAACAAAACAATAGTCAAGCCTCTGATGGAGAGCCTGATAACAAATCCACTCCATGGATATAATCTTAACTTTAATATACCTTCTAAATAGTAGGCAGGAAAATCTATAGGTGAAAAAGTTTAAGCCACAACTTACACCTTTGGCATGATAAAACGATTTGTAATGTCAACAAGAAAAAAAAAAGAAACCTCAATAGCAGTGAACACGATGTTTCACTTAATAGAACCCCGAGATTAAATACTTAGCCACCTAACGGGCACTTTAAACCGGGTAACCCTATTAACGAAATGCTACAAATGCGGCTCGTGGCGAATCAATAGTAACGAACCGTATTTGACCACAAGTATTTATGTCCCTAAACCATAGATGAATACTAGTTATAACCGCATAGCAGAAGAAATACACTATAAATATATGTATGTATATATATATAAGAACTTCTACACCATGGCCACGTTGCTGGATATATGATAATTGAAAATAAATGTAAATATATATATGTATATCGAATATCACGAGAATAAAAATATATAAATATATAGTCGGTACGTCACCCTATCGTGCTCACTCCTACTCTATTTTATTTCATGGTTACTTTGCTTCTTTTCTTTTTAAACTTTTCAGAAGTCCAAGGTGGACTTTAAACTTTTTCCCAAATTAGAACTTTCCTTATTCTCTTAATTCTAATTTGTGTCCTCTCTTATTCTTCTTATATCTTACTCTACGCTTTAGCACTTTAAATTAGGATAACCTACCCTTTAAACGAATGTTACTCTCATTAATTTATATTCAGTTCGTGATTTAGTATTATATTGTACTTGTAGAAATTACAAATTTGAACTTCGGTTCCAATATAATTTTCTCATTCAAGGTTTAAAATCGCTCATATCCATTTAGCCTTTTTAACTGTTCAAACTTCACTTAGAATTTTGAAAAAGTAAAACACTTTCTGCCCTTGAATATTACCGATTTTTAGCACTTTATATTCTCCTATTGCCAGCACTACTGAGTTAAATCTTAAATAGCACTTATAACTCCAGGGCGTCCCTGAATTTAAAGTGCTAAAATTCTTATGGGCTAGCTTTACATTTAATTTAGCACTAAAATATTTCCGAATTTCACTTACTCACTTGAAATTCGAAGTATCTTTTAGGCGGTTTTTCAAAAACCGTAATTACAACACTAATTTTCTTTTAAATTTCGAAATTTAAGTTTAGGAAATCTACATTATATCCACATATACACAATTATTTAATTTTCACTCTTTTCACTCGTTTGTTTATTATCTTTAAACACCGTAGGGGTGTATTTTCAGACTAGGATCTTGTGACCCTATTGGATTTTCGTTATCTAACTAGGAAATTATTTCACATTTGTTATCTGTCATAGATGAGACGCTTAAGTACCTTATTCTCTAGGCACTGAAACTAACTTTTCGGGGTAACATAATGGTTCCCCTTATAGATGCCCTACTCTAAACACGGTCCATAGGTGTTCAAATTGCCAAAAAGAAAAACTGGACTTACCGCCAACTGCTGGTCAAAGATAGGGGCTGGGTTTTGGGTATTGTCTACTTGCTGAGATGACCAAAGAAATCTGATGTAGTTGCTGTTGGTGGTTAGAGCTGATTTAGCTGATGTTGCTGCTGCTGTAGATGACTGTGGCTATTGATGAACGGTGGTGATTTCGTCGTTTATACCAATAGACGTTTCAGGGCTGTTTATGACGGTCGTTATGTGGCTACACTATCTGCGGGCGGTAGATGAGAGATGTCCTAGTGGATTTTGCCGACTTGCTGGAGCTGGTGTTATACGTGGTGTTCTGTTCAGAGTACTTGGAGCGACGGAGACTATTTATGGTGTTTGTGCGCTTTCCACACTTTAAACCGCAGCACTGGCCGATCAGACCAGACCGGGCGGCTAACGTTTTTTGGCCCCACGTCCGGATATGCACACCCAGAGTAACCCGGTGGTACTGCCTGTTCCTGCTGAGATGCCAGGTACAACCTCTGCAGTACTCACCGAACCTCCGAATGCGCAGTCTTTCAGTGGGTAACCTAAACAACTGCCGGACAGTTCTAATCGGTTCGTGCTGCCTTCGGCTTTTAGGTATGTTAACGCGGGGTCTCGTTGGGCACTCGGGTAGGATCTCGTTGGTTATCTGTGGGAGTGAAAAACGTAGAACTGTGCCAGTTTTGTGTTTTCTCAGTAAGGTTCACTATATTTAAACTGATCCAACACTACTATACTCGCCGTTTCTGACCTGATTAACCAGATCAGTTCGTTCTTTACCTGTTTTGTAAGGCTCTGGCACTGGCTGATGAAACAAAATTCCGCTTCGCTGTTCACTGGGGTCGATTTACACGATGACTGGAGTGGTCAGGGACAGCAAATACACGATGTTAGTTTGGTAAAAAGACAGGCAATGCACGCATACTTACACCCTTGTTTTTTTCTCTAACTCCCTGGCTGTTCGGGGCGCAAAAGTTTTGACTCTCGCCAACTATTCTCCCAGGCACTGGAATTTTCTTGTTCCTAAAGGTGGAGTGGTGGTACTGGTATTCCTGGTGTTTTAGGCTTTTTTAGTTTTCCTTTTTTTTTTCTTGATTTCCAAACTTCTTAATAAGACTCTCAAAAAATTTTTCTTGTGTCTACACACGGCGGCTGCTGCAAACTTTACCGGTTATCGCGCTGGCTATTTCACAATTAAATTATAAAATGGCCGAGATGTTCCGATGACGCCGTTTTGCGGGAATTTTTACTGCCGTTGTTGCAAATTTCACTCGTTCCGGCTTGTTTTTCTCGAAATTTCTGTGAAAGTTGCCGTTGTGCCAGATAATTTGGCGATGTTGTTTACTTTTGTTTTTGTCAGAAGTGACATGATGCATTTTTCAACAGGTGGTACCCACCAAGTTCGGTGGTGGTGTAATCAAACTGGTGGTTGCCAGATTATGTGGCCGCCGGTAGATGGTTAGTACGGCGCCGCCACAAAATATTTTATTAATAGTTCGTCTTTGTACTCCATTTTATTTTTTATTTTAAAATAATCGAAATGTCAAAATTCCGGTCCCAAACAATTATCCAACAATTGGTTTCGTACGAAATAACTGTGGTGTAACAACCCTGTACTTGATTCTGCCTACGAAATTTTCTCAAATAGCTGAGTACCGAGCAAATGAAAAGTGAGCGAAATTTTCGTTATTTTTATAGACGTTCTTCTTACGGCAATGGAAATTAATGAAGGGAAGTATTGTAAAGTTATAAAACTGTGACGGTGGTATTTATGTGACAAGGACGTAAAACTGACGTAAAAGCAAAAAGCATTTTAGACCACGAACAAATATACTTGAGTCAGATTACATGTTTATCGAACATCATATGTCATACAATCTCGACGGTTATACAAACATACCTTATAATTAATATGTATTACATTTTTTATTTATAGGAGTTACCGCTATTTTTATTTTAAAGATGTGGATACGTTTTATACTACATATCCCCAATTCTATTGCAATCTTGGTGGATATTTAGTTGGCTTTATATGTGCTGAAATTTATCTAAAGTATATACGTGAGGACGGAGGTGGTTCATACGCCAAATACAGAAAGAATTTGAAATTTCAGATTCCATTATTAGCACTAATACTAATAATTGGATTTGGACTTCTGTTCTCGGGGATATTAGTTACAAATCGTAGTAGCCACGATCAGCCTTCTGTATGGATAGCATTATATGCCGCTTGTTATCGTAATTCATGGGCAATATTTGGTGGATTTGTTTTAATATGCATGCTCTTAAAATTTGGCTGTAAGTATTACCTAACATACGCATACATAAGTACATATTTTCATTAATTAAGTTCTAATTTTAAAGGGATTGCATATGATATATCATGTTTACCATTGTTTCGAGTCCTGGGTAAAATAACATTTCAAATGTACATATGGCACACGGCAATTCTAAGAATTATATTTGGCTTTTATCGTCAACCTATTTATTTAAGTGACTTTTATGTGGTAAGTTCTAATAAGTTATATTTACACTGACGGAGATTTGATTAGTTTCATTATAAGTGCCAATTCACACACAAATTTGACGTTACAGTATCTTTCTGATACTTCAAACATTATTTTTTACTTATGCCCAGTATTCAGTTTTATGAAAATTTCGTTGCCATAAGTACGTGTATAAAAAAATTACGAAAATTCCATGAGCCGAAAATTTTACTCACTTTTCATTTGCATGGTACTCAGCTCTTAGTGAAATTTCGCAGGTAAATTAATTACAGGGTTTGATAATGGGTTGGACCAGAATTTTGACATTTCGATAGTTTTAACAATCAAACGTACCACCACATGCGTTAAAATCAAAATGGAGTGCGTAGAGGAATTATAAATGAAATATTTGCAAGGTAAATCAAAGATAGTTGGTTACTCTCTGCAACAAAATTTTCCGTTTAGAGGCAAATTACAAAGTTTCTTAAAAAAATTTCGCAGGAACTGAATACGGGGCTTTAAATGGAATAAAAATAATCATTAAATAATCTTAAATATACATATGTACATTCATTACATGCATTGTAAATTTATGAAATATTAAACTTTCCCATATAAAATTTAACTTTACGAGGATTAGAGGAACCGGTATTATTTTTCTAGTGTGATTTGTAATCCTCCTAATACAGCATTTACAAAGAAGAAGATTAAAGCATTAGGAGGATTACAACTGTGAAATACCATAATAATCTAGTAGTGTGTAAACGCCGTATAATGATATAATCTGCGTCTCTGTAAACACCACATTGTGATGCACACAAAGAAATAATTTTTTTTTCAGTTTTGTCAAATTATTTTGGCATTTCTTCTTACAATGTTGGTGGCTTTTACAATTGCATTATTTGTGGAGTTTCCAATAGGCCACATAGTAAATGGTTTACTTAAACAAGGTTGGTATTTTCGAATTTTTATTCTGTACTCAAGATTAATATACTTCGAACAAAGTCATATAAAAGATATGGTATAGCTAACCAGACCAAAAATCCCGCTTTTTACGAGATTGCCAGCGTTTAGTGTCTCATACCGACATGAACGAAGTGATTATATACAATATAAAATGCTTTATTTTATATATTTAGGGTAGTATTCTAAAAGTCCCGAAAGTGAATGTGAACGCAAAGGCCAACTCGAACGCCAAAGTCAACAAATTTTAGTTTATATAACACTTCGCGCTTGCGTTAGCTTACGAAAGCTGTGACTGAATAAAAATTCCCATAAGGGAAATGATGAAAGTTGACGAAGAGCACCGCGAGCTTGAAACAATAATATTGTTGATGGCAACCCTCTGTTTTGTTGTTTTTGTAATGACATAACAAAAACAAATCATGTCTGATTAAAACCAATGGTTTTACGGCATGATAAAAAGAGTTGTGCATGAAGGTGTTCCAATGGTAGTGCTTGGTATTCTTCAAACGAGTATATGAAGGAATTCTCATTAATATGGTGAGTGTGTCTGGATATATATTTTTGAAGAATTCACCAAAAATATACGAAAAACGTCTGCTGATGAAGATCTTGGCAAGATCCGAAATAGCTATACAGACAGCCTTGGTATCATTGGAACATTTTTATGCTCGACTTTTTTGAAAGTAATATAAAGATAATAACTTTATATTATTTGAAAAGGTCTTGAGCTTGAATAAGTTTGTAAGTATAATTACAATAGTTTTGCAACGGATTATTTATTTTAACTTACCATTTCTAATTTTATTATTGTAAATAAGAATTTCGGTGAGTAAACAATATAATTCTGAATTATTTTTTAAAAAAATATTTGAGCTCTCCCCGTCGATTGCATTTCAGCCAAAATTGGCAACAACTTATAAGCAATGAAATGCAAAACACTTCCATCTGCACATCGTCGACAGCCATTTTTCTTTAAATTTTTAATTTCTTCAGCTAACGGGAGGAACTGTGGCGTGTTCAATTTGACAACTGTCGTGAATCAGTTACTTCGCGTTACTTTTGTCGTTTTGGTAGTTTATAAAACGTTACAGATGTTCGGTGACTACCTGCGCTGAATTACATTATTTAATGGGTAGTTTATAAAACACAGCGTAACGTTTTTGATCACTTCAGCTGTCAAATTAAAAAAGCGCCACAGTTCCTCGCGTTAGTTGAAGAAATAACAAATATAAATAAAATGTCGATCGAGGATGGGCAGACGGAAGTATTTTGCATTACATTGATTATAAGTAGTTGCCAATTTTGACTGAAATGCAATCGACGTACTTATTTTTTTTTTTATCAATTTTTTTTTTATATAATTCAAAATCATATTGTTTACTCACTGAAATTCTTATTTAACATAATAAAATTAGAAATGGAAACACATTTTAAATACTGCCAAATGACACGTGTTTTTAAAAAGACAACTATTTAATATAGATTGGGAAATTTGGTCGACACTGCAATCCAAAATAACATAGATGTCTGCACATTTTATGTGAATATTGTTGGTATTTGCTGTATTATAAATTATAACAATCTTAAAATCTATTGATCTACTGAAATAGAGCTACCTTTTTTTAGTCTTTCTCATTCTGCGCATTTCACTCAAGATAACCTTTTATGACCTATAATTGTTTATTTTAGTTGGACAACTCTATAAACCACAAATGTCAGTGACAGCTTCCTCGTACCCGAATTAAGGTAGATTCGATTCCTCGTACCCGAATTAAGGTAGGATCCTCCCCGGCTTGTCTTCGTAAATTTTGGTCAAAAACTATCACAGTGTTATGGTTATTAGATTTTTTTTAATCTTTCAATATTGTTTTATTATTAAATGATATGTTTTGTAACTATTATCTACATTTGAGTTTTAAATTTTGAGTGCTGCACAGACAATGTTTATATAAAATTAAAAACAGAGTACTATAAAACGTTTAACATTGACTATATTTTACAGCTATAATTAAATTACAGACGAGTACTGATGGACCTGGCGAACTTAATAGTTATAATTAAATAGTTTGTGAATGTTTTTAAATAAAATGAATAATTATGTATAAACATAAACGGATATAAAGGAATAACTGTAAATAAAATAAATATGCGTAGTTTAATTTAATTTTTAACAGCTTCCATCGAAAAGGCAACATTACATTTATTTAAAATGATTAATTGAAAAATTACATAATTTATTTCTTACTAAATGCTATGGTAAAGTACATTGCAACTACACACGTTGGGAAATTACCAGTCCGAAAGACATTTTTGGTAGATTTATACATGTGTATATATGTTTGGAGAAACTTTGTAAACATATTTATAATTGCAAAATTATCGCAATAAAACATTCTTATATTTAAATGTGAACCCAATTTTAAGCTTGTTTTTTAATTCCTGCTAAACTAATTTTTCGACGACTTTGTATGGGGAGCCGCTTAAAATCGCTTAATATCGCTTAGCTCCCCATACAAAGTGATCGAAAAATTAGTTTAGCAGGGAATAAAAAAAACGGGCTCATTATTTGCTTCCAAGAACTAAATTTGTTTATCACAAACATATTTTATTCGAAGATATTTATATATATTAAGTAATATATCTGTCAGGTTTTACGAAAATGTATTATGTTTTTCTTACATGATTGACGCGAATTAAGTTGTATCTGCAGGCAAATAAAATACGTTTCCCTGCAAAAATTTCGCATAAACATAAAATTGCATTTAATGGCCTCCACAAAGATCTCGAAACCTTTGTGGTGATTTCTGATCCTCAAAATTATAGTAACCAGTATATAGTATTAGTATTAATTATAGTATAACTGATTGACAATAAGCTGCTAAAATAAATATTCGACGACTTCGAATGGGGAGCCGCTTAAAATCGCTTAGCTCCCCATACAAAGTGGTCGAAAAATAATTTTAGCAGGGAATAAAAAATCAGCTAATTTTGACAATATGCTACTACCGTCATAGAATAACACATACATAGATAAACTTATTCTCTCATCTGACGTTTCATTTCACACTCTCCATCGTAGGTTTGTGGAAATGAGAGCAATTAAATTTAAAATTAACTTACACCAGGTGGAGTTCTAAAATATGTTCACTTAACTTTTTCATGTCGTTTTGGTGTAGAACTGAAAAATTTAAATATATTTTGCACTTTTTTGTTGACTTTTATCGTTGGTATACATTTGTATTGTATTTAACACAACTAGTTTGCCACAAAAACACGAAATTCGGTTGTTGTTCCTTTGTTGATCGCTGTATACTATTGCCACTATCTGGTATTATTGAACCCATATTTTCCACCACCCAATGTTTACTTTCCATCGTACCTATGACGTTTAATTTATTGAGCGAATAAAACCTTCTATGGTATGTGTTATTCTATGACTACCGTATATTTGTACCATAGATAAAGGAAATTAGTAGATATCCCACAGGCGTTGTAAAGTACTGCCACTAGGTGCTGTGTCGTCGTTTTGTAACTTTCATTGACGTTTCTCATAACATTCACTGATGTTTATTCAACAGTGTGGAACATTTTTCAATACAAAAATAGAATCATTTTCCAGGTTGTGCTATTCAAACAACTAATTTGGTTTTTTTCATTTCGTTGTATTCCCCACTTTCTAATTCAAATGCATTTGGGTTATGAGCTTTTTTGGTGTACTGTTATTGTTGGTCTTCGTTAGTGTTGACTTGTACAGCATCGGCCCCACTAAACAAAACAAAATGCCTGTTGATTTTGCCTACAACACCTACTGCTATCACCTGTTCTAAATACATATCGCAAGGTATATTTTATTTGGGATCAAATGTTATAATTATTGCTTTCAGCTCCATCTTGAAAATATCCCATTGAACAGGAAATTTTCCAAGGCATGTGCGATATCTAGTTATTTCCTTTATCTATGTTTGTACCATAGAATAAAACACGAAATTCGGTTGTTGTTCCTTTGTTGATCGCTGTATACTATTGCCACTATCTGGTATTATTGAACCCATTTTTTCCACCATCCAATGTTTACTTTCCATCGTACCTATGACGTTTAATTTATTGAGCGAATAAAAGCTTCTATGGTATGTGTTATTCTATGGTTTGTACCATGAAGCATAGATAAAGGAATTAACTAGATATCGCACATGCCGTGGGAAATTTGTTGTTCAATGGGATATTTTCTAGACGGAGCTGAATGCAATAATTACAACGTTTGATCCCAAGCAAAATATACCTTGCAAGATTTATTTAGAACAGGTGATAAAATAGTTGTGGTAGGTAACATCAACAGGGATTTTGTTTTTGTTTTGTGGTTCGTTGCTCTCAAATTCAACACAAACGAACACCAACAATAACAGTAAACAAAAATACACATAATCAAAATAACAAAATTTGAACTTGAAATAGGGGAACACGACATCAAAAAAATTAAGTTAGTTGTTCGAATAGCACAACCTGGAAAATTATACTTTTTTTGTATGTATCAAATTTTCCACAGTGTTGAATAAACGTCAGTGAAAGTTATGAGAAACTTCAATGAGAGTTACAAAACGACAACACAGCACCTAGTGGTAGTACTTGACAACCCCTGTGCGATATCTACTTAATTCCTTTATCTATGCCGTGAAGTACATACTTATGTACGTGTATAAAAATAACAATTGTTTGATAATTAGTTGCAACGTAATGTTGTCATTCTTTAGTTTTGACTAACAAAAGTAACACCAAATGCATTCAAAATAAAATAGAACAAATATTAATTATTTATTTTTGAGGTAAATCAGAGATAGGTGGTAACCCACTGCAACAAGTTTCCGTTTAGAGCATGGTACAAAGATAATTGGTCTGTTTTTGTATTCCCTGCTAAACTAATATTTCGACCACTTTGTACGGGGAGCTAAGCAATTTTAAGCGGCTCTCCATACAAAGACGTCGAAAAATTAGTTTAGCAGGAAAAAAAGCTTATGGCCAGTTTTTTTTTTTTAGTTAACTGTGGAATTACTTAAGTTACTTAAAAGTTAATTAGAGGTTAACTTTGCACTTGGGTTTTCAGTGGCGAGTTAATGTAACCCGTCATATTGTTACCAATGTTAATTTGTTAATTTTAACAAAACTTTATACGAGTAAAAGACTATGTAGGCGCACAATTTAACTATGTAGGCTCAAGTAGGTGTACAAATAATCAAAACAGAAATATGTATTTTATACATTTATTGTCCAAATCATATGGTTCTGACTACAAGTTAACCGACATAAAGTGGGTGGTTCAATATTTAACTCCAATTTAACTAAGAAACGAAGATGGAAAACTAGCCATTAATGGTAAACGCACTGCGGTAACAAATACAACCAGGCAACCAGTGGCACTTTGTTTTTGTTTTGTGTTTCTTTTCTGTAAAATTAAATACATTCGTATACTGCGAAGAGAAGTGAACAAAAAAGTACAAAAACAAAATTAATAACCAAATTCGAAAAGGAGCTCATCTCGGAAAACTGTAACAGTTGCTTTTCAGCACTCTTATATCTCAAATTCAATACAGGCTGAGACAAATTCAGTTTTTTGTGTCTCCTCAAAATTTTTAAAATCCGACATGAGCCCTTTTCGAATTTGGTGATTTGATTTAAATTTCAATGGCGGTCGTAAGAAGGGCCGCAGGAAATTTTACCCTAAATTCAAAATGAAAGAAGGCCCAAATTTGTGGTCTGTTTTCATTATAAAGGTGGGCGCTAATCAAAAAAGGAAATGTCCCTCAAACAATGGAAAAGGATCCTAAAATGGGCGGAGAAAAAAAAGTCAATAAGCAGTATTAGGAAAGTGTTGCAAAAAAATTTTGAGGAGTAAGTGGCAAAAAAATTTCTCGGTTAGTCTTGGTACACGTTCGTTCGCGTTAACTAAGGCCTAATTTTTGAGTGGAAAATCGTCTTTGATCAACGATCAAACATAATTTAAACTCTGAATTCACTTTTTAGGTTCATAGTTAATTGCTGTTTAAACTGCCAAACTTGGGCATTTAAACTATGATCAAGTGACCATATGATTTTGACAGAAAACAACAAGAAGAACAAACACAAAGCTTCTTTAATTGCTAATGTGAACAATTATACTCAGAAAAAATTAACATATTTGCAGGTTTGGGTTTGGTGATTTATTTTATATGAATACAAGAAAAGGCGGCATAAGAGAAACACCTAAGCAAGAAATATGTTGAAATCAGCTGTTCTAACGAGTTTAGGTTACTCATTTTACCATGTACTTGTCTTAAGTTAGTTTTATATGGAAGCCAACAACAAAATTCGTACAACTGTTGTGAGAAGTTACGACAGTACGACAAGTACGAGACCATGGAACAATAATATGTTCATGGTAAAGTCGTAAGAACAGCTGTTGTTGAGTTCGAAAATGAAAGAAAACAAATTTTCCCGAGTCGCTTTTATTTTGTGTTTATTTAAAAACCCGCTTATTCGCGTAGCGCTTTAAAACAATTTGTCGCTTTCGTATTTAAAATCGAACTGATGTTCCTCTTTCCTTCGTTGCCCGTCTTAGGTTCTTGTTTTGAAAGAAAAGAGTCACTGCCGTTAATTAGCAACGTACCAAAGGGCTACGTACTTACATACACACATGTTTGTGTGTACACACGTATGTACACATGACGGATTTGGCAAACAAACAAAAGAGCAACGAAGGAATAACAAATAAGCAATGATCATAACAAGAGAGTAATGACTACATAAACGAGTTAGAATTTGGTAAATAGTTAAATTGTAACATACAGTACTGTGCAAATAAATAGGTACTGAAATTGAAATATAATTTAAATATTTATGTTGATTAAATTAATTCAAATAAAATAGTGTCGGCGGCAACATTCCGTCCCTCGTAAGCGAATTAGGGTTCTATGAGCTTACTGTCATCCTTCTTATTGCCGACATCTAATACTGCTATTTTAGCTACGGGCCTCTCATACGTACTGCTACTCGTTCTGACTTTGGCGCTGCGTACTTGACCATCTTTTGCTGGGTACACTTCGGTCACAATACCCTTGGGCCAAATGTTGCGGGGAAGGGTGTCGTCCACTATGACGACTACGTCTCCAACGGATGGTGGTGATACTTTGTCGAACCACTTACTTCGCCGAACCAAAGTTGGAACATATTCTCGTACCCATTGTCGCCAAAAATGATTGGCAAATTTTTGAGTTTGGTGCCATCGTCGCCGCAGGTCATGGTCGAACTCACACAACGAATGTCACGAATGTCAATGGACGAGAATTGATTATGAATTCAATTTCGTATAGGGCACACCTTAAGGTGTCGTCGTTAAACTTGAAGACTGGACACATTGCGTTGAGTATGGATTTGACTGACCAGATTAAACGTTCCGAAAACTCGCTCATTTGCGCATATTTAAACAAAATATTTTTAGCTTTCCGGACGCAATCAAAGAGCGTTTTTTCTTGTATTTTACCGCCGTGGGCCACAGACTTCAATTTTTCTATATACAATAGAAATTGCGACAGGGCTCTATAAAGTCGTCTCCAGCATGAAAAATACTCAATATTCATAGTGAAGTTATTTGATTTCGAAATATATAAAAGATGATTTCGTACCTCTTCTTTATTGGTGTCTCCTAAATCGGAAGATTTTGGCCAACCACTTCCATCAGATTTGAGATATTCTGGACCCTGGAACCACGTGCTGTTGTTGGGGTTACAGATTTTCGTTGCAAAGTCAGCTGGGTTTGATTTTGATGGGACCCAATTCCACTGAGTCACATTCGTTGTTTGGAGAATTTCACCAACTCTGTACATCACGAAAGGTTTGAAGTTCTTTGGATCCATGGACAACCATTTTAACACCGTTTTCGAATCGGACCAGTAGAAGCTTTCTGCACATCGCAAACGAGTTGAATTTCGTATTTTTGCGGCGAGACGGGAGCCAATTAGGGCTGCTGCTGTTCCAGTCTTGGAATTGATATTGGCTTCAGCGGGGCGACTTTAGACTTCGCAGCTACAATACTAATGTCGACTTCTTCGTTGTATTGAATACGGAAGTAGCTCACAGCGGCGTAAGCGTCTTCACCAGCGTCGACAAAGGTGTGGAGTTGCACGTTGAATGTGAATTTTAATAATTCTGAATAACATCGTGGGATGATGACGGAAGAAATTTTATCCAGATTTGTGAGCCATGTTGACCATTTAATATATAATTCGTCATCTAGTTCGTCGTCCCACTTTATGCCTGATGGCCATATATTTTGAAGTAAAATCTTCAAGCCTATAGTATAGAGGGATACGAACCCCAGTGGATCAAAAATTGACATCAGGACCTGAAGGACTTCCCTCTTGGTTGGGACCACATTGAGTTGGAACACATTTCGTTTGAGCCTCGAGAATCTGGAATTGTACTGAAACACGTCATTATTGGATTCCCAATACATACCGAGAATTTTTTCAACGGCTCCAAATGCGTTTTCAGTTATCGCTCCATCGCCCAATTGTTGCCTCACTAACTTTGAGTTTGATGCCCAATTTCTCATGTGGAAACCACCAGCAGCATGAATTTTTTTGACCTGGGTAGCCAATTCCAGCGTCTCTTCTTCTGTTTGAACACTGTCGATAAAATCGTCCATATAGTGATATGACTCCACCGCCTTGACTGCCCTGGGATATTCTTCACGAAATTCTTCAGCATTTTTATTTCGCACAAAATGTGCAATACAGGGTGCGCAGCTTATACCAAACGTTAGAGCCTTCATCACAAAAACACTAGGCTTACGTACGTCTCCATTTTCGAACCACAAAAATCTTTGGACGTGCATGTCCTCATCTCTGACGTTGATACGGTGAAACATTTCAGCAATATCACCACATACTGCTATCTGTCCAACTCGAAATTCAAATAAAATCTTCATCAGTGATGTTAGTAAATCAGGTCCACTCGTTAAAAAATCATTTAGCGATTTATTGTTTGATTTAGATGCTGCTTGCCACACTAGGCGAACTTTATTCGGTTTGTTAGGGTTTCGAGCCACAAAAATTGGAAGATACCATGTACGACCGGGATATGAAAACATCTCTGAGTCCAATACCTTTCTTGCGTATCCTTTAAAAAGTAGTTTATCGATTTCCGCTTGCATTGTGTGCTGAAGTTGGGGATCCTTTTTAAACTTCTTCTGGAGACACTTTAAACGATGACACGCTACGTCATAACTTTCTGGCAACTGCGTGGCATTATCCTTCCAGAGTAAGCTGACTTCGAACTTCTTATCCTTTTTCATAACGTTGCTCTCCAGAATCTGCATGGCCTTTTCGTTCTCGACTGATGAGATATTTATCTCTTGGGACTCTTCCAGGGCGAAATACTCCTTGACTTCATCGTGTAAAGTTTGATATCGATTTTCACACTCACATGTATGAATAATCAACGAAGCAGAAGCTCCCAAATCTGTGCCACTACCTTGAAGGGTCCAACCTAAACGGGTTTTCGTAGCAATCGGTTGATTGCGTGCACCTTCTCTGATTTTTATAGGTACTGCTACCCTCCAATTGTTTAGTCCTATTAAAATCGTAGGCTTGGCTTTGAAATACGATTGTATGGGCAACCCTTTCAAATATGATTTACCCTTGATGATCTCATCAAAATCGAGCGACTGTGTTGGCAAACCGAGATTATTTACAGTGCGCACATCATGGAGTGTAAAACGTGATTCATTTTGAGCACCTGAGACTTCTAAATTTATTTTGACTGACTTGTCCTCCGAGCGAGTTGTATTACCTGTCCAGCGTAGCTCAAGGGCTTCTTTTCTACCTTTAAGACCGAGTTTGTCGAATAATTTCTTCTCCATTAGGGTCACTGAAGATCCTTCGTCTAAAAAGGCAAATGTTTTAGTTGAACCACCATTATGAAAAACACGTATCGGCAAAATTCTGAAACATGGTTTGTCTCTACCACTGTCATTATGTGCAGTTACACTTCCATTGCCTTCAGACATTGCAATATTACTCATACTTGGGCCGACCGTTGTTGTATATTTATGTAATAATGGGTGATGTTTTGCTGTACAACCAGCGACGCCACACACTCTATTGGCGAAACACTTCCGACGATGTAAATTCAAGCACTGACGACACAATTTGTTGTCTTTTACCACTTTCCATTTGGCGTCCAAGTTCATGGATTGAAACTCACCACAGTTCTGAATTTTATGAGTCTCGCCTTTGCAGGAAATGCAAGTTGGTTTGCTTGGGCTACTTTATTGATGAGTGTTCACCGACGCTCCCTTTTTTCTTGTGACCGGGGACACGACTTGACTGGCCGCGGCTGCTATAGCATAGATCCAATCACTAAAACCTTTCACAATAGGAACTTTTGGGTCTTTTGGATGCATTGCCCAATTGAGCTTGTGATTGTTTGGTAATTTATCCACTAAACTCTTCACAAGCATGGGATTATTTAAGTGGGCCACCATATCACACGCCTCCATTTTTGAGCAAATATTTCGAATTGTCAATGCATACTCGATAATACTATCGAGACTGTCCTTTAATGGAGGAATTTTCATTGCTTTGTCTATCATGCTGTCCAAAAATATGCTCTGGGCGACCGAAACACATTTCCAAGGTTTGAATGATTTCACCCACCATTGAAGGAATTAACAATTTACTTTTTACAAGTTCTTTTGCATGACCTCGGAGACACGACTGCAAACGCATTAAATTTTCAACATCAGTGTAACCTGCTATTTCAGTGCTGTTTCTAAAGTTGCTGATAAAGAGCGGCCAATCTTCTGGGTTACCGTCGAAACTGGGCAACTCCTTAGGGATTACCTGTCTAGCCGCAATTTGTGACGCTGTTGGTTGGAACGACGTAAAGGTGTTAGAAAAAGAACTAGATGGCTGGCTTACGTTGCCTTGAGAAAGAATTTCATATTTCTTTTCTAAATATTGCCTTTGTAGTTCTTTTTCCTCCTCCAGCATTTGCAGCAGCAACTGCGTTTGCGACGAAAGGTTCGCTGCAGACATATTGGGACCACTGGTGTTCACAAAATGGCGTTGCATATTCTGACCATTATGTGCTGTGGTTGATTGTGTTGTTGTTTTCGGCGGTATTATGGTTGTTCGCGGCATTGTTGCCATTGAAGCAACGTCGATGGAGCCATGATTATTTAAAATCTGATGATGTGCACCTTCGTTATGACTCGCTGTCCCTTGGCTTGACGCTTGATTACTTACAGCCGGATGATGAGCCTTCCGGCATATGCTGAGCCGTCGTAGATTTGTCCCTTAGGGCGACGGATTGGTCAAGACCACAAGGGCAACACCAGTTTAAATTAGCTACGTCGCTATTCACCCCAACGCACTCAAAATGGAACCACTTATCACAACGATCGCATTGCACCATACGTTCGGTGCCTTTAAAATTAAAATCGGTTTCCGACATTATTTTGTCCGAATATTTTTTCCAGAAACACGATTAAAATTTTTATATTATATTTAATATAGACACGAACAATAATTTTCGAGACTCGCGTAAAATTATTTTACAGAAACTCGCGTAAATCGTTATTAAGAATCTTTTAGATTCTCACCGAAATTGTTTTTGAGAATTTTTTAGATTCTCAGCAAAATTGTTTTTAAGAATTTTTTAAATTCTCGAGAAATTGTTTTAAAGAATGTTGAATTCGAAAATGAAAGAAAACAAATTTTCCCGAGTTGCTTTTATTTTGTGTTTATTTAAAACCCCGCTTATTCGCGTAGCGCTTTAAAACAATTTGTCGCTTTCGTATTTAAAATCGAACTGATGTTCCTCTTTCCTTCGTTGCCCGCCTTAGGTTCTTGTTTTGAAAGAAAAGAGTCACTGCCGTTAATTAGCAACGTACCAAAGGGCTACGTACTTCCATACACACATGTATGTGTGTACACACGTATGTACACATGACGGATTTGGCAAACAAACAAAAGAGCAACGAAGGAATAACAAATAAGCAATGATCATAACAAGAGAGTAATGACTACATAAACGAGTTAGAATTTGGTAAATAGTTAAATTGTAACATACAGTACTGCGCAAATAAATAGGTATGGAAATTGAAATATAATTTAAATATTTATGTTGATTAAACTAATTCAAATAAAATAGTGTCGGCGGCAACAGCTGTATTCATTTTTTCATGAGGTTCTTCGCTTCGGCTGTGACACTCACATGTATTTTGTTTTGTGTATTTTGTATTTGTGTTGAGTTTGACAGCTGAAGCGAATAGAACTAAAACAAAATGCCTGTTGTTGCCGCCTACAACAACAACAACGCGCGCTGCTATTACCATGAAGATATTATTGTACCATGTACGAGACCTTGTGAAATACCCAACTGTTTCTTAATTGAATATCAAAAACTGCGGCGAGGCAGCGGAATATCGACGACACCGTGTGTTACTAACTAAAACTATAAGAGTTTGTATTACTACTGTGTCGCTGTATATGTCCACCATTAATTTGTGAAAAGAAAAACAAAAACGGAATTTTGCCAAAGTTTCTCGGCGTCCAGTTTATTAAATTTCTTCAAAAATAGTGCAAAGTTTCAATTTCATAAAGAATTGTAACTACAAATTTGTTTTCCAAGTGTTTTTCACAGCCAACACATTTGCATTGGCCAATAATTTGTGTAATTAGAAAAGTGCATTGTCTTGGTTTCTCTTCTTAAACACTATCAATGGAAGAGTTTCGTCATAGGCCCTTAGACAGCGAAAAGTTTATAATAAGCGCCGGGAAAATAAATATATCTTAGCCACTTGGAGGTGGCCGTCGGTGGTGCAATGGTTAGTGTGCGCGGCTCTTGTACATGAGATCCTGGGTTCGAACCCTGCTCTGACCACCTTCAAAAAAAAAAATAAATTTCTTTCGGCGGCGGTCACCTCGCATAGTGACGGCGACACTATCGAGTATATTGCCATGATAAAAGCTTCTCAAAATACCGTTCGGAATCGGTGTAAACCTGTAGGTCCCAATCAGTGAGTGAAAACTGGAAAGCGCACAGCTCAGTGATTGTGAGAAGTTCTCCCCGGCCCCTTCATGGGATGTAATGGGAAACCATTTATTTTTTAGCCACTTGGAGAACATAAATGAGTGTCCAAATTTTATAGCAAAATGTTTGATAGTTTAATTAATTTCTTCACAGGAAAATTGAGGGATCGTGATTGGAGTCAACGACAGAAATAAACCAAGGGCGGAACTATATTTCAGGAGCCTGGACCTTAGTTATTATAATATTATCGTTTGTTTAAATGCTATTGTAGCAAAAAACCTAATTATTCAATAAATTGTTCTATGTTAAAATACAGCAAAATTTGTTTTTTTTAAATATGGAAAATATAGGCTAAAAATTTGTAAATTCTGTAAACTGTCCTTTCTTCGTTGGGTAAATCCACAAATATGCAAGCAAATGCCACTATAACTTGACAACGTAAAATTGCCTACGTTAATTTGTAATATTGCCCAATTAAATAGCTGACCCCATAGAGTAGTATACATAGAGTCTGCAACAGCTGTTTTTCTTGGACCAAACCCACTGGAAAAGTTGGAGCAAGAGTTTTACTCTAACACTTCCTCACATTTTGCTTTATTTCACTTGTTATCCCTTTTTTCTCGATTTCACAAAAATACAATTATCACAAAAATACTCTCAGTTGATGAGTTTTGTACATACTTTTGGTTCAATACAGAAAGGCAAATATGTGGAAAATGCATTGAGCAACCCTAAATACTTCCAGTCATCTACCGCTATCTCTCTTTCTTACCTTATTCTTCATGTTTCCCCAACTCTAATGTTGATCAGCTGTGGTATAGAAACCCCCCTCACCCTATGTTGCACAGTGCACTGGCTGATATCAGACCATGAATTTGTGTAGTTTTACATAAAGGTTTTTTTCTGTGTAATCACCATCCTAGTTGAAATAACAATAAAAACGTATTACAAATAGGATGTACAAGTAGACAGTCAAAATTTGTCTTCACTCAAATGCCAACAAACACAACGAGTGAATCTCTTACTCTCTTCATTGAATATTTCAATACACGAGCAATGTATGAATACCGGTTATTTTCGTAGCATTTGCCACTGTTGCCACATGGTTGTAATATGATTTGACAAAGCACTGAAAAACTCTCTTCGTATTTAAAGTCAGATCAAATATAAATCAAATCAGCTGATTACGAATTTAAATAACCAGTCCAAAATTGAGCCTTAGTTTAACAACTCATATGTTTACGTACAAACAAATCCGACCACTGGCTTAGAAGTTAGCAACTTTACCCTACTACCCTCCGACCGCCAAACCGAAAATTTTGAACCCGCTGCCATTTCGCACCCTTGCATTTTCGGACATGGTCCTAGTGGACTTTTCTTCATGAAATGAGCCAAGGAATACGCTGGAGAAATTTGTTCGGAACTTCCTGAAACATATAATAATAATTATTTTTGTTGTATGTGGTCGCCATATTGACTAAAATAGCCCTTTTACAATTTCAGAAAGAAATCGCTCAATTTTTTTAAAATAATTTTTGTATATGTGGTCGCCATATTGACTAAAAAAGCCCTTTCACAATTTCACAAAGAAATCGCGCGATTTTTGTCAAATTATATAGCTGACCATATGATGCCAAGTGTCATTGGCTGATATCAGACCATGACTGTGGGTAATATTACACTAGGTTCTTTCTGTGTAGAAAGTCTGTATTTTAACTTTTTTCAACTTCCATAACTCGATAACAAAGCAAGTAATTGATTGTTTACATTTAATCTTTTATACTTATTTCGACCCTGTTTATATAAAACAACTGCCAGGTCGGCTCCTAGAATTACTTGGGATCACAAAATCACTCCATATGCCTAAACTTCGACGGCCCATAAATCCCAAAATAGGGCTCGTCGCCAATTTTTTTATTAAACATTTTTTGTTTACAATAATGTGTTCTACACCCCCTTTTTTCTTTTTCTTTTTGGGAGGGTCCCCACTCTATGGATATAATAGATAAGCTCCAAAATTTCTTACGAAAATTTCCCACGAACTGAATACATGGTTTTAGAGAAATACGTTCGAGTGAATCGTATCGACCTTTTGGTTTTCTGGCGAGGGTTGCCATATTATGGAATAATTGTTCTCAATGGTTTTTGTTCGTAATATATTTCACAATACATACGAGATGAATAGTCTGGCATTAAATGCACAAAACTCTGGCAACGCTTCGTCATACATCTCTCAGGAAAAAGTGACGACAAATTGTGTGATATATTTCTAGTAATTCGCAATAAAGATATAACTTTAGTTACACTCTCGCCAGGTGAGATGTTTAAAAAGTAACCACAGTTTTTTAATTGATAAAAATCCCACAATATTGTCAATTGTGAAATTACAGAAATCGGAACAACTATGGCAGCACAGGTGGCCCAAGTACAACAACTTTTCGATCAATACAAAGGTGAAATGGAAAAGTCGTTGAACGACAAATCAAAGCCATGGAACAAAGGATTTGAGCTGATTGAACAAAAAACCTGTGTCCCCAGGTTGTATCTATTTTTAGGTAAGTAACTTGGTGGTGAACAATAAACACAAGTTTTCGTCATTCCAACGAGCGGTGCGGGCGATGTAGATGTACAACACTTAATGTGACCATGCTATGGAATGTTGTGTCGGCTATATGGTGACATATTGTAGGAATATACAAGGCACAACATGCATTCCCATATTTCAAATGAAAGTAAAAACTGCCACGCATTGGTGCTACGTGGCTATGTGTTAGTGCGTGTGTCGTGTTTCAAATTTGTAGCTACATATGTACTGCCTTATTTATCATGAGACTATTATTAAAACTAACCTGACTGACCTCTTCTGAGAAGTTTAGGAGTAAGAGAGAATATTTGTTTTATTATGCTTCGTCTTCCCATTGCCTCGTTGCATTTTACCGGCTTATCATTTTGAACCAATCTCAATATTAGATAAAAAACTTCAAAGTCTACCTTTGATCCACCTAAAATGTACGGCAATTAATATTTCCAATAGTGTTGGCACAATACGAATTATTAAAAATGAATAGTATTTAAAAAAATAGTACTTATTTTAGGGATGAAAAATTATACAAGTAGACGTTGTAATCGTGGGCAACAGCAGTCATTTTATTTTTGTTGGAGCTCTCACCATATCAAATTCAACACATGTATACCAAAAATAATAGCAAACAACAAAAATACAAAAACAAAATGTAACATTTGACAGAAAGAATCTTATGCTGCCCACACTTGTTGCAACTGGTTCTACAACTTTTTGACAATTCTATATGAAACTGTAAAGAAATAATGCCTGTTTTTATTCCCTGCTAAACTAATTATTCGACCACTTTGTATGGGGAGCTAAGCGATTTTAAGCGGCTCCCCATACAAAGTCGTCGGAAAATTAGTTTAGCAGGAATTAAAAAAACAAGCTTAATATAAACTAACTGACAGATTAGGGTACGTACGATATGAAAATAATGTAATCAGTTGTACTAGTGCTACCATTTAATAATACACTTTGGGTAGTACTTAATTTCAGCCGTGCAATATCTAATTCATTTATTTATCTATGGTTTGTTTATATGACGACTAACACCTAATGCCCGGTACTCGGTTTTTTGAAATTTTCGTTGTCATAAGAATTGCGTCTATAAAAAATGCCGAAAATTCCACTCACTTTTCGTTTGCTTGGAACTCAGCCCTTTGCGAGAATTTCGCAGAATCTAGTACAGGGTTGTTACGCCAAAGTTATTTCGTATGAAAACAATTGTTGGATAATTGTTTGGGACCGGAATTTTGATATTTCGATTATTTGAGTAAACAAAAGTAATAACACATGCGTTAAAAATAAAATGAAGTGCAAAGATGAATTTTTAATGAAATATTTGCAAGGTAAATCAGCGATATGTGGTAACTCTCTGTAACAAAATTTTCCGTTTAGAGATAAATGACAATATTTCTTACGAAAATTTCGCAAGAACTGAATACGGGGCTTAACAACGGGTGTGCGCTGATTTCAAAGTTTTTGAGATTTCAACCCACGAAACAGAAATCAGCTTTTTATGGAAATGAAATCGCGGTACACCTGAACATAAACTAACTAAATCTAAACACAATATTTCGATTGCATTTTTTTTTTTAAATATTAAATATGTATATGAAAAATGTCCAATATGTCATGTTTGCTTTACAATTTTTTCATGTGATTTCTGGCCGACACTGAGATGCATGATATGTATGTACAGTTACGGCCAAAATATTAGCAGTGCACGACTGTAATTAACGTGTTTTATTATATTTTTCGTGTAATCATTTTATATTGCTGATTATTTTGCGATGTTGTAATTAATTCAGTAATATCACATTTTTCGGAGTAGTCGACATTTTGGGCAGTTAAAAGCATTTATTCTGCAATTTTCGAATTGATTTACGGAATTTATCAAATGTGCACTGCTTTTGAAATAATTTTGTGTTATATTTTTTATTAAGTGATATGAGGGAAGCATTGTGATTAAGAAAAGCGGGTTCTTTTAAAAAGGTTGATAATCGTAAATAATGTTCGGCGAAAATGTTCAGAAATTACAAATTATGTAAGAAAAAGGCTGAAACACGTGGCAGAAAACCAAAGGTATCACCTGCAACCATTCGCCGAATGAAATTGTTTAGCACCAACGACCCACTAATGCCCGCCACAGCAAGAAAGACAATATATGTATATCCATCTCTAAATGTTGAAACCGCTCGCATCACATTATACAAATATAATATGTACGCCATAAGCCCGAGAAAAGTGTCACTTTATAAAACTACATGTTACCAAAAGATTGACCAACTGAAAAGTGAAGGAACATTTTGGGGCAGATTAATCAAATATTGTTTTGTATGATGGCGCAGCGTCTCGACAATTTGTAAGACGTCGCCCGAGTACGGTATACGTCTCCCGGATAAGTTCAAAACTGTCAAGCATTTAGGATCAAGTGTAAAGGTGTGAGCATGATTCTCATATTTTGGAGTTGGGTCCAAACATTGGCACACTGCACGATATGTAGAAATACTACAAAATATTATTTAAAATACGCAGAATATGAAATGAATCTCTCACCCGGACAATAATCCAAAACGCACTAGCCGTCTCGAAAAAAGGCGAGTTAAGAACAATACAAGCACAACCGGATGTCAAGCCAATCGAAAATTTGTAGTGTGATGTCAAAAAGGAGGTCTCACTAGCAAACCCCAAAAAAAGAATGACGAGCTTATTTGCGTAATTAAAGAGGCATGGGTAAAAATACCTGCTAAGAGGTTGACTCAATGGAACGCACTTGTGAAGAAGTAAAAAAAAATATTAAATTCAGAGAAGTATCAACTTATTATTTTAAAATGGTCAATAAAAAAATATTCGGCCTTATTCCCGTTGTCGTCGTCGACGTCGTCATCAGATTTTTGCAACTTTAGAACGTTATAAATGTATTGTCACATCGACAACAATAAAGTTTTTGATGTCTATGATCCAAAAACAACCCTCTTAAAACATTACGCAAAATTTTTTTGTCCAAATGCCTTCAAGTCGCCAATAAAAATGGTGGCGATATTGTTTTGACGTCGACGACGACAAGGGGAATACGGGCGATTATTTATAGTCAATATAAAAAAATATATACATAAATTTTTGTTAGCACTGCTATCTTTTTCACTGATGTCATTTCTTAAATAAATGGTTCTTAAGGATTCATCTCAGCATTACAAAAACTTTTGTTTACATTTGAAGTAAAAGTAAGAAAGGAATACTACCATCATTAACTCAATGGAAAAACTTTTAATGTTGCCAAAGGGAAGCTATAATTTTTCTTTGTCGACACTGTATATCTTGGCGCTGCTATTTTTTTGACCGAAGCTGTATATCCATTTTACAAAACAACTTATATTCTTTGTTTACGTTTATAAATATGAGAGTAATGCTCTCCCAGTTAACCAGTTGAACTTTACCCACAGATCAAAATAGACGCTGCCTGAAACTTTGTCTTCATGAAATTGTTGGAATTCGGATATATACGATATACGTTCAATATACCAAGAGTGCACGTGGAAAATACAGTTTCCTTTAAGATAAAACGAACAACAAAAGTATTTGGGAACGTTCACATAGTAGATATTGTATTCGTGGCCTGTTTTTAGTACAACATAACGCACGTTATTGATTACTCAGACGTGTAGTGCTTGTTCATTCACCCACATACATACACATTCACATGTATCTTTTTGTTCATCAATGGCCTTTGGTAACTTGGTCGCCGTCGTTATTTTAACATCAAATTCCCATCAATTTTAAGTGTGACGTAGGGACTTCGACGTGATATTGGGTCGTTCGTTTTGTAAACAAATGTGGTTGTGGGATTATATATGGAATCTAAAACAGAGGCAAGAGCAAGAACATCGACGTAGCGTTGCTATCGTCAAAGTGGGCTTGAGTAAGTACATTTCCTTGTATTGAAATACACAATAGTATAGGACATAGGAATGAATATAAATTGTATCCTAATTGGTTGACCCATAGACATGTGCATATAAGATCTAAACGGGAATATGATTATATTGTTTGGAATCCATATACTAATAACTTACAAGGTAGTAAAAGGTAGTAAATTCCTTTGTATTGATTGTCATTAATACATTTTACTTTCTCGCTGTAAATTGATACATCTATTTGTCAACGCGGATTAATCGTAGTAAATTATATTCAACGCTACATTTAGACTTGTAAAATGTAATGTAAGTTTGGAAATTTTAAGCGCTGTACAGTGGAAAGGATTATGTTAGTTAAAAATACTCATGGTAGACGCAGGAAGTGTTGTAGTTGATGGTAACAACATTCATTTTGTTTTTGTTTCCCACTTACGTTATGTCAAATTCAACACATACGAATATCAACAATAAATGTAAACAAACATAAAAACAAAATACATATGAGCTTGACAGTGGTGTGCAATGTAAACAAAGCAAATCAACTGTGCTTATGCGTTCACCATCTATGAATCCATCTTGCACGTACATAAGTTCCAGTACAGTGGGACGAATTTGGCATAAAATCGGATTTTCAGACTGACGTTCAACAAAACCCATTAATTTCGAAGGCAACCGAAACAAAGCGTCTAACTACGCTTGAAAAAATTAAGATACAAATTTTTTAATGGCAAATTGCTATTTTTTCGAATGAAAGTAAATTTGAGTTATTTGGAGGGCAAAACCACAATAATTTAGGGCAGCAAAATGAAGACATCGATGACCAAAATCTTCAACATACACTACTGTGTGGTGGAGGCTTCGTTGTGGTGTGGGGTGTGTTTCAGCAACAGGCGTTGCAGATCTTGACTTTATTGAGACAATAATGAATACACAAAAATAGCACATAATAGCTTTGTTTCTTTACTTTTTGGGTAAAAGAGAGTAAAAGCAAAATTCTGTCTCAAATACTCAATATTACCCAAAAGTAAAGAAACGCAAAAAAAAACACTTTTCTAGCCCGAAAACAAATGTCAAACCACAAAACATATGCTTGACAACAAATCTTGCATATCACGTTCATTTTCACTGTTCATTTGCACACTTCCAAGCACTCTCAAAGCAATCACTTATCAAATTAATAAAATTGTAAATTCAATAATTTTTTTTCACTTGTGTTATTTTTTTCACAAATAATAAATACATATATATGTATGTTTTTATGTTGTCGTTTCGAACAGCTGATTGTTTGACACTTTACCCAAACTTACCCGATGAAAATGTCTGGGTAAGTTCGGTAAAAAGAGAAACGCATTTTGACGTTAAGAGAAACAAAAAATCGCTCTCATTTGCCCAATTTGTGAGTAAAGAAACGCGTTTGGGTTCCCGCGGTAAAGTAAAGAAACAAACCTAATGTCGAAAAATTAGGCTTGCACGATAATTGGGTATTCCATCAAGATAATTACCCGTAACATATATCGCGATTAGCTAAGGAATTGCGGTTATATATGAGCCAAAGGTGCTGAACCACCTCCTATAATCACCGTTTCTAAACCCAATTGAGAATATTTGGGCAGACAAATGCGAAAAATGTTCTATCATATTTGTGGATTTGTAATCCAGTTACATAATTGAGTAAAAAAGGTGAAAATGAGCAAAAAAAATTGAATTTTTTCGATTTTTAAGGCACTGGATGCACTTTTTTCGGGTAGGTTCGTTTCTCCTATTCAATATCTACAAATTTGCTTCAGACACAAAAGAGATATTCCGTACAGTATATCGAGATATAACCGTGTTAAAATATAGAAAAAGTCCACCTTGAGCAAAAAAAATCATATGCCCATTAAATTAATAATGCAGCCAACTTGAGAAAACGAATGATGCAGAATTTCTTATTTTTGGGGCTACTTTTACTTGCAATTCTCAGAATTGAGTCCCGAAACAATGACCTGAAAAATGTACTGTGTAAGTGAAGTGAACAGAAAAAAGAGACTTATTTATATACGCAAAACAGCATGAAAAATAGAATATTGAGGATCCAAACTTTTGGACACGAGTCATTTTCACGGATGAATATAAATTCAATGTTTTTGGAAAAGAAGGGCATAGAGTGTGGCGGAAACCAAATACTGCACTTCAGCAAAAAATGTTTGCCCCACAGTGAAACATGGCAGCAAGAGGAGTTGACGAACTGCGGTTTATAGAAGGGACAATGAATTTGCACATGTATATTGACTTTTTAAAAACAAATTTCGTACCAAGATTTGGAAAAATCCAATTAACCGGAAATTATATGTTCTTGCATGACAACGATCCCAAGCATAATTCTGGCTTGGCTAAAGAATGGCTGCTGTATAATGTGCGATCAATACTGGATCACCGTCCGCAATCTCCAGATCTCAACGCGATTGAGCAAACGGTGTTGGTTGAAGAATGGACAAAAATTTCCCAAGAATTTTCCATTATTTTTGATCATTTCTATGCCGTATGTAGACTTTTGGAAATGTATAATCAAGTTTTTTTTCTCATTTTGAGATTTAAGTTAATTCTTGTGAAAGAAATATGTGATTTTTTATTTTTGTATTATTTTTTTAATTGAAAATAAAAAGTTAAGTTGGGTATAAACTATTCTAATTGTCTTTTTGGCTTAAACCTAGAATAGGTCGGCAACTCGCTTCGGCTCCAAACTATTACCATTGGATAGAACTTTTAATTTTAAGTAAAAAACATTAAATAAAAAAATCGGGGGCAACGCCTATTTTCGGAGTTGTGGGCCCCCAAAGTTCGGACATACAGGATGATACTACGAGTGTGGTGCCGTGTTATGGGACCGATTTCACAACTTTTTTGTGTAAAACGAGTCGAAATAAACAAAAAAATTAAATACATTTTTTCGATAACTTTCTTAGTTATCCACATATCGAATTTTTAAAAATATCCAGAAAATATTTTTTTTTAAAACAATCGAGTGATTTTTCGGACTTTGCCACACATCGACTTCAGGTACAGAGGGAATTTTAACCCCCCTGCCTGAGCCCGGCCGGACGGCCGGGCGACTAATTGCAATATAAATTTAACGATTTTCCAAAAGTTCTACCACACGGTACGAGCAACATAGGTCCCTGCCAGGGCTACTTGGCCCGTAACTCCCAAAATAGGGGTTCCCCCCGATTTTTTTATTTTACTTTTTTTACTTAAAATAACGATCCCTACACCAAAAAAAAAAACAACAAAATTGGACGTGCCGACCTATACTAGGTCTGTTCCGTCTTTTTTTCTAACATATTGAATAAATTACAGTCGTATGTAGACTTTCGTAACATGGTGTATAAACCTATCGAACAGAAAACAGCATTATCGATTTTAGCGGAGGAACTCAATTACTCGCAACGATTTACTAAAGAAATGCTGCACATAATAGACGTTACCTCAGAGAAAAGACTCAATTACAAGCCTGACATTGACCGATGCGCTCAAATATGTATATCGACACGCAACAGGGATGACAAAGTACAATTGTCCTTTTTTTGATACAATTTAAACCAATTTTACCATGGTACTCCCATAATAAATTTGACACTAAACAACTGCTTTTGAAATATACTACATGATTTTCACAAGTAATGTTATATCCTATCAAAAAACGGTCCCAGTTTTGATTAGAAATAAAGGGTATACGAATAGAGACGTATTCATACGTCAACAGAGTAAACCAAGTTGCGTTTGAGATATCAAAGAATTTGTTGTTTTACTTCAGAGTGGAATCAATGGAATTATATGCCGAAAGTTACATAGTTCAAATGACTGCCGCGTCTTGGCCGGGCGACGCGCATCCAAGAAATTAAATTTTCGATGATTGTCGAATACATCATACTGAATTTGAGCCATGGAACGGGTTACGTTAATTTTAAGGGCACCAGTCTTTTTTTTTGCATATACCTTTGATATAGGGAATCCCACAAAAACAATCTAACGGGGTCAAATCGTATGGTCTTGGTGGCCAGTTCACAACGACTCTGCGTGAGAGAGCCAACAGATTTAAATGTGAAATACAATTTTTGAAGTGTATTTCAAGGTTTGTACTAAAAATATTATTATTATATTGTGCAAATAAATTTGCACTTGCAAGTGTGGCCAAGCAAAGTATTGCAGGAAGTTTTTCGAAGTTTATCGAATTTTTCGATTATAATATGTATTAATTACATGAAAGTGATTAATTTCATGTGTGGCTGCAGCGTTATGTAAATCCAAAACTGCATACCGATTTCTGTATGTGTAACATTTTTGTCAGCTGATTTTGACAATAACTCGGTACGGACATAGAATAACACATACGTAGAAGGTTTTATTCGCTCAATAAATTAAACGTCATAGGTACGATGGAAATTACACAGTGGAGGGTGGAAAATATGGGTTCAATAATACCAGATGGTGGCAATAGTATACAGCGATCCACAAAGGAACTACACCCGAATTTCGTGTTTTTGTGGCAAACTAGTTGTGTTAAATACAATACAAATGAATACCAACGTTAGAAGTCAACAAAAAAGTGCAAAATACATTTAAATTTTTCAGTTCTACACCAAAACGACAGGAAATAGTTAAGTGAACATATTTTGTAACTCCACCTGGTGTATGTAAACATTTCCACAGACCTACCGAGAGAGTGTGAAATGAAACGTCAGATGAGAGAATAAGTTCTTCTATAGTATGTGTTATTCTATGGGTACGGAAATCACAACAATGCTAATGTATTTGTATCATGGGCGCCATGTTAAAAAAGAACAAACAAATTCTTCTTTTATACAATGACTTACGACCCTGGCTCACGAGTCGCGACGTACGATGGTTCTTCTTGATGGGGAAGAGAAGAAAGGGGGTAGCGTAAGAGTCACGAATTGGAAATTAAAATTTAAAAAAAAAAATTAAAATTTGCATATTCCTAGTTGGCCTGCTAAATTTAAACATTTCTAACAGAAATAAGTATGTGTTTAGTAGACTTTATTCTGTAATAATGAATCATGCTTCTAATGCTAACAAAATTTAAAAAAAACAACCTAATAATTCATCTAAATTGTTCGAAATATGCTATGTATATACAGTTATAAATACTTATCCGGTCTCGAACAACCCCGGGGAGTCAGGGACCTTATAAAACGAAGATAACGTATTTCGCCAACCAGTTCAATATTTTGCCTTATCTCTCCCGTTGGCAATACCAAGTGTACGCAGGGATTCGTCAACTTGATTCCTCCAGCGGAGTCTTGGTCTTCCTTTAAGTTCGGTTTCGAAAACCCTTCGTGCTAGTTCGTTTTCATCCATTCTACTGATATGGCCTAACCAGCACAATCGGGATCAATGTCGGGATAAAGCTCATACAGCTCATGGTTCATGCGTCGCCGTTGTGCACTATAGGGCCGATGTGCATACATTTCTCGGAGTATCTTTCTCTCGAAGATTCCTACAGATGTTTCGTCTGAAGACCCAGGATTCTGCGCCATAAAGCATAGCTTGATTTTTGTTACTCGAGAGAGGGCTTTATTTCTAAAGTGCTTGCTTAGCCCAAAATAACACGACGCTCTTTTTGTTTACGACAGAACCGAGGTATATAAATTCGCCCACTACCTCGAAATTATAACGGTTATCAACGTTAACGCTTTTGTCTAATCGCGTGGAGGCCCTGCTTGTTGAAACCATTAATTTTGTATTGTCCTCATTTACTGTCAGGCCCACTTGTGCTCAATTCTCTCCAATAAGGTCAGCGATAATTGTTTTTAGTCTTTCGCACATTACACTTGATGGACCTTATATGCTAAGGATAAAAGGCTTACTCCACGATAGTTGGCACAGAGACTCGGTCACCTTTTTTAAATATGGAACATAGTACACTGACTGATGCATGCACCTTATCAGCTCATATCCGCCAGCCTTAAACAGCTCCGCCGGTAATCCATCGGCTACTGCGGCTTTGTAGTTCTTAAGCCGGGCAATAGCTGTTCTGACCTCGTCTTGGTTAGGAGGGGGGCAATCGACGTCGTCGTCCATATTGTGATCGATTGTCCCATCGTCATCGGATATCTCAGGTACTAGTAGCGCGGAGAAATGCTCTCTCCATATTCCCAACATGCTCTGCACATCTGCGACGAGATTTCCGTCCTTGTCTTTACAGAAGGAGGGTCATGTCCATTAGTTCCGTTTTTAACTTTTTGGTAGAATTTTCGGGCTTCGTTCTTCCTTCTGTATGTCTCAATTTTCTCACTCTCGCGCTTTCTCCACTGCCGTTTCTTACGCCTAAAGAGACGCTTTACCTCCTTTCTCTTCTCCCTATACCGCTCAGTTGCAGCTCGCGTTGCAATTTACTGAAGCATTGCCATACGTGCAGCGTTCTTTTCATAATTGACACTCTTCATCGTACCATGTTTTATTGCGAAGCGGTTGCGAAGTACGGTTGCGTCAGTTTTTATAGAGTCTGAAATGGGTTTCTACTGCGTTTCAGGATCGTCATCGGGAGGGGGTGGATTCTTTGCAAAAAAAAAAAAAATGCGAGAGCTTCCTTGAATATGCAGTGGCTACCTCGGGTAATTGCAGCTTTTCGTACGATTTTCGCTCTACTTAATCTTGTGCGAATCTTTGCTGCTACCAGGTAGTGATAATAATCGATGTTAGCTCCTCTGATCACTCGTAAGTCCATTACACTGGATGAGTGCCTTCCATAAATTACCACGTGATCAATTTGGTTCTTCGTTCTTTGACCAGGGGATACCCAAGTGGCCTTGTGAATGTATTTATGCTGGAATCTTGAACCACTAATGACCATGTTTTTTGCCGCGGCAAAGTCAATCAGTCTCATACCGAAGTCGGAACTGTCAGCATGTAGACTGAAATTGCCAATAGTTGGATGAAACACATTCTCCCTGCCTACTTTAGCATTAAAATCTCCTAGTACAATCTTAATATCGCAGTTTCTTTTTCTTGTGCAGTCATGTCCTGTCCATCGCATGCCTGGATAGCGGTAATGTAAGCCTTATAACTTTCGAAGACATCTGCCGATTGGATACTTGCACCGGATCTATACAGAGTTCTTACATTCTAAGTGCATATTCGTAAATCGAGGTTCTTGTAACGTTTCCGGGAGTCGTCCACAAATAGGGATTGTTTATGTTTTTTTCAATTTTGTATATTCACTGCTATTATGAGCGGTGGCGGGAGGCAAACCCAGTCCACCGGGTTTTTGCATTTTCCTACTGCCAGGATATTTGATTGCAGCCGCCCATTATGGATCAGACGCTGACCAGGATGCAATATGTCGAATCTGGATTTTCTTCTTTTGCAAATTACAATAAGCCTAAATATAATAATGACAGCTTGTTCCTCGTTTTATTTATACTGTGCACTATTACGAATTTCCTTAATCTTTATTTTTTATCGCTGTTTTATTTCCCGTTAATAAAAAAAGTTCATTTTAAATTACGAGAAGTACAACAGTTAAAGTTCTCTTTATTCTACTTAACAGTTTCCGATAAGTCTTTATTCAACGTTTTACTATTACTTAACGTTGCGTACTTTTGAGGGTTTACTTGGCATCACTTTTGATGACGAACTGTATCGTTAAACGTTTAATCACTCCTCCAAGTACCAAATATCCTAGCTATTTATATGAGTTATATTTCTCGCCGCTCTAGACTGTTTCCAGAACCTGTGTTTAATGATTCATTATCTTTTCGTAGTCGTTATACGTTAATGTCATCTTCCGAACTTATAGAAACCCGCAGACGGTACTACCATCTTTTTCTCGAATATTGTAAATCTCAACCGAATTTAATCGGTACTGCAGCTTATTCACCAATTGGTTTGGCGAACTGGTATGCTGCTGCAAAGGCCTGCCGCCCTGCTATTAAGTCAAATAAGTAAAGCACTAACATTATTTTGACATTCATGCCAATTTAGGCATTACGCATACGTAAAAGTTTTTAATTAATCGTAATACTGCATCCCACTTAAGCCTGTTCGTCCCGAGCAGGATTAACTCCACGTTTTCCATACAAGGCTAGTACGACCTTCATTTTGGGTCTTGTACTTTGACTTTTCTGGATTCGATATACCACATCATTTATTCGTTTGACAACGTTGTAAGGGCGTTCCCAGTGAGTACAGTTTTGGTGATAAACTTTCTTGCGATGTGGATTGAATAAAAAAACTAGCTGGCGTTCATGGAATCCTTCTGAATTTGTCGCTCGGTCGTATCTGGCTTTCATTTTATTACTGACCATCTTTATTTTGTTGCGCACTAATTCATGGAGATCATTAGCATTCTCCGTAATCTCATAATTGCTATCGCTGTTTGCAGGATCAAAAGCTGGTTTAGTACCGAACACCAACCAAGCCGTCAGACTGAGCATGCAGTGTTGCCATTGTTTTACGAATCTCGTATGACACACATTTCTTTCAAGGTGATAGATTGGCAGTTCCTACCATGATCCGAATGAAGTTCTGAGGGGACAACATAACGGCATATCCAGTTATCCACGAATAGTTTAATAATTATGACATTTATTTACTGATTTGGAACATGGTACACTTGAGGCCATTTAGTGAAGTAATCCATAACCACTAAGACGTACTGGCATAGAGAAAGATATAAAGAGTGCATGTGTGTTTCAGTTCCACCAAATTCTAATCGAAAGTCACTGGGCTAATGGCAGTTTTGATACGGTTTTTTATGTCAGTTTTTCTGCCAGAATTTGGACGTAATTCAAATAAAAATTAAAGAAAATTGTTTTGTTCTTCTATTGCTATAAAGTTATTTTAAAAGTCATAATTGGAAATAAAATCAAATTTAAAGTCAGCTTTTTTCAATACGCCTATAGCTCATTCCCTTTGAAATTCTATCCTGTATCAAATTTGCAACTGGGAGATCGATCAGCTGTGTCATCGAAACTCCCTGACGTACTGGTTTCTCGAGCTACTGACCATTGATATACGCTCGAACGGACCGCAAGAATTGTATTGCTGAATTTGGCCACGACTTCTTCGCGTTGGTGCTTTAGCTGCCACACATTGGATGCAATTCACTATACAATCGGCCAGCGCTTGCTGACAACCCAGGCAATAGCTTTTCTATAGTTTTGGTTATACCTATGTAGTTGTTCACCATTCGGATCATTATGGAATTCTCCTTAGAGGGAGCTCCTACAATTAAGCTTTTGATTATTTTACCGTCCTCATTTCCCATAGCTGACATAGGCAACCATTCAATAATTTTAGGCTGTTCCACAGGACCCAATATGCTGGACAATTATAAAATAAAAATATATAACTGTGTGTCCAACACGTTATTTCTGTCCGTGATAATAAATCAAAGTTCTGCACGATATACTTCCATCCAGACATTATTCTTTTTTATTTTGACTTTATAATCTATGGCGCTTGAATCCCATAGAATTCTTCTTCTCTCTACTTCACTTAGCTGCTTCCATCTTGCAACTATGCAAATTACTGTGCGAAAAACATCGTAAAAATAACCAAGTAGTAGCAGTAGACGTCGTTGTTGTTGTAGGCAGCAACAACAGGCATTTTGTTATTGTTTCAATCGCTTCATTTGTCAAGCTATACACGTGTAAGCATGATACAAATACAAGGTAGTAGCATTTGCATTGTTGTAATTTCCGTACCCAGTTATTGTCAAAATCATCTAATAAAAATGTACACATGCATGTACAATTGTGAACATATGTCATAGAATAACACATACGTAGAAGGTTTTATTCGCTCATCTGACGTTTCATTTCACACTCTCTCGGTAGGTCTGTGGAAATGAGAACAAATTAAATTTAAAATTTACATACACCAGGTGGAGTTACAAAATATGTTCACTTAACTATTTCCTGTCGTTTTGGTGTAGAACTGAAAAATTTAAATGTATTTTGCACTTTTTTGTTGACTTTTAACGTTGGTATTCATTTGTATTGTATTTAACACAACTAGTTTGCCACAAAAACACGAAATTCGGGTGTAGTTCCTTTGCGGATCGCTGTATACTATTGCCACCATCTGGTATTATTGAACCCATATTTTCCACCCTCCACTGTGTAATTTCCATCGTACCTATGACGTTTAATTTATTGAGCGAATAAAAACTTCTATAGTATGTGTTATTCTATGACATATGTAGGCATAGACTAATACTTCAGTAGACCTAATAGTTCTCTCACCAAAATTTATGACATTTGGCCTGGTGTGATATTTACGTTCGATGTTGCAAAGAATTGCTTTACTAATACAAGATAGAGGCAATGGTTCAAAATAACGAACCAAATAACAACAATGGCATTTCGTTTTGTGTGTTAAAATTATTAGTGGTCTTCATGAAAGCTCGAAAGAACCTCGAAAACATCGTAAACTTGCGCAGCAAACGTCAAAACAAACAAGTTTCCCATACAAAGCAACTTGCTTAAAAGTGGAAAGTTTGCGAAGCTAATACCAGATAGCGGCAATGGTTCAAAATAACAACAAAGGCATTTCGTTTTGTGTGTTAAAATTATTGTGTTAAATACAACACAAATGTCTGCTAACAATATCAGTCAAAAAAAGGTTTAAAACACATTTAAATTTCATAGTTTTTCACCAAAACAACATGACAAATTAAAACAAGAAGTTATTGTAATTCCACCTGGTGTATGTGACTTTTCGTCAAACATCTCTCTATCACACCGACCGCATCAAGGAGATTGTGAAACGAAACGTCAGATGAGCGAAATATTCTCTCTAGTATGATTTACTCTATATATGTAGGTAGATGAAATCAAAATAAAACGCACTCACACAAACAACTTTGACATTTGCTGGGTACGATGAAATGTAAACAAAGGACATCATCATAGACTAATACTTCTAGTAGACCCAATAGTTCTCCCACCAAATTTATGACATTTGGCCTGGTGTGATATTTACGTTTGGTGTTGCAAAGAATTGCTTTACTAATACCAGATAGAGGCAATGGTTCAAAATAACGAACCAAATAACAATGGCATTTCGTTTTGTGTGTTAAAATTATTAGTGGTCTTCATGAAAGCTCGAAAGAACCTCGAAAACATCGTAAACTTGCGCAGCAAACGTCAAAACAAACAAGTTTCCCATACAAAGCAACTTGCTTAAAAGTGGAAAGTTTGCGAAGCAAATTTGCTGCGCAAACGTGGGATGGAGAAACGTGTAAACTTTTGACATTTCGTTGTCATCTGACAAGGATGGATAAATAAGGTGATAGCACTAGAACAGTAGAAAATGTACACATACATAATACATGCAATTGCTACTGCTACCACCTTATGTATCCATCTTGGTCAGCTGATATGGTTTTGAGCACAACTACGCTGAGCAACTTTACCTGGTGCCTCATGCAACGGTGCGAGGGAAACTTGCGCTGAGCAAAAGTTCTCGGCTTTCACGTTTGCATGAATACCGATATTGTGTTAAATACAACACAAATGTATGCTAACAATAACAGTCAATAAAAAAGTTAACAACGCATTTAAATTTCACAGTTTTTCACCAAAAAAACATGGAAAATTAAAGCAAGAAGTTATTGTAATTCCACCTGCTGTATGTCACTTTTCGGCAAACATCTCTCTATCACACCGACCGCATCACGACGAGTGTGAAAGGAAGCGTCAGATGAGCCAAATATTTTCTCTACTAAGAATTACTCTATGGCCATCATATGGGCTGACGCTACTACCTTGTATTTGTATCATGCACGTAAGTATACCAACAAATTCGTCTTTTATACAATGACTTTCGACCCTGGGTCACGACTTACGATGATTCTGGGTGAGGGGGAAGAGAAGAAAGAGGGGTCGCATAAGAGTCACGACTTGGAAATTCAGGGGGCAGTTTGATATTACTCTTTCCCCACTTTCGTGTTTTGACATGGTGGTAAAGCAACAGTATACAAATAGTGAGGACAAATTGTTTTGAAGTAATTTCTTAATAAATTAAGACGATACAATTGCAATTGTATCTTCCATTGTTCATTATTTTTTTAAAATGTTGAATTTGAGATTATTACGAATAGAAAACAAAAGACAATTAACCGACAATACGTCACAAAGAGTCATACATAGTTGTATTCAGAGAGTCGTCTGAAAGCACATGAATTTACGAAGCGTTACCAAAAGAGAATGACCACAATGTCCCAGGGTCGTAAGTCATCGTATAAAAGTCGAGAAAACAGGAATACAAAAAAGTACATAAACAAAGTATGTATATTCAGTTTGACAGCTGAAACGATCAACCACAAATTTAAAACATCTGTTCTTAAGAGTTTACCTTCCTTATTTTACCCATAGACCAATACATACATAGATACTTTTATTCTCTCATCTGACGTTTCATTTCACACTCTTCGTCGTACGTTTGTGGAAATGAGAGCAATTAAATTTTAAATTGGCTTACACCAGGTGGAGTTACAAAATATGTTCACTTAACTGTTTACTGTCGTTTTGGTGTAGAACTGAAATAATTAAATGTATTTTGCACGTTTTTGTTGACTTTTATCGTTGGTATACATTTGTATTGTATTTAACACAACTAGTTTGCCACAAAAACACGAAATTCGGTTGTTGTTCCTTTGTTGAACGTTGTTTACTATTTCCTCTATCTGGTATTATTGAACCCATGTTTTTCACCATCCAATATGTTTACTTTCCACCGTACCTATGACGTTTAATTTATTGACCGAATAAAAGTATCTATGTATGTATTGGTCTATGATTTTACTATGGCACAAATGAAGTCAAACAATACCCAAAACAAACGACACTAAGAATTACTCCCCTAAAACAAAAGTATGTGTTAATAGCAACAACATTACTAACAAATCAAACACACACTATGAGAGGAGAGAGAGCTTTTAAATACGCGTGTGTTGTAGAACTGTAGAAACTCAACGTGGAGGCTTTCTACGACGCCCGCTACAGTTGTCAAATGTATAAGACGATATCTAACTTCGTATGAAATGAAATTCGGAAATGAAATCGAAAATAAGGCAAAATTAAGAAATTTATCTTATAATTATAGAGAAATGGAATATAGAGAAGCGATTTAACTCAGTAAATTTACGAAGTTTAGTGTATTGCAGTTCAAAACAACAACGGCATTTCGTTTTGTGTTTTAAAATTATTATATTAAATACAACACAAATGTATACTAATAATAAAAGATAACAAGAACAATTCTTGTAACTCCACCTGGTGTTAGTTAATTTACTTCGAAATTCTCAGATGACACCAGTTTTGAGTGTACCATGGTACAAAGAAATTCTAGAAGCATTAGCCCAGCTGAGTTGAACTTTTTTCTGGACTGAGATTGAGTAAGTTTTTCTCTTATGTCAAAGTTTGTTTACATTTGTTTGTCTGCAAGACCCGTTCGCTCGCAACTGCTGTTTTTGAAATGTTTCTCTGGAAAAATCACATCGAAACCGTGGTAAAATAAGTAAGGTAAACGCAGTATGAATTGTTGCAACAAAAACAGGCATTTTGTTTGGTGTCCATAATCTGTGAAATTTTCTACATGTGTGTATCTACTGTAAAAGTAGACAAAAAGAGACAAAAACAAAATACATGTGAAGTTGACATAAGAGAAACACCTAAGCAACAAAAATGTTCAAATCAGCTGTTCTAACGAGTTTACCTTCCTTATTTTAACGTGATCGAAACGTTTAAAATATCAAATAACACACACTACCATCTACCCATGGTACAAGAAGGAAGGTAAAGTCAGTAGCCCAAATACAACAACTGAGATACAACTATGCATGTTTACCATATGTTTTCGTACAATGGTTTGTCAAAGTCAGCCATTTGGCAATTTTCAAAAGTTGTCCATATGACTTCACAATAACACAACAGGCGGTAAATTTAATAGCAAAATACAGAAATTCTTGTACGATTGAATTTCAATTTCATTTCATTTATTTCCATTGATTTGATTTGTGTGGACCGTGGAGGTGACAGGGTCTGTCGAAGTACCCTCGCGAATGTGTTACACTTGTTGTTATTGTCAAATTGTTAATCCAAAATGGAAGAGAGCCGAAGCATTTCTAAACGAAATACTTGCACTAAGTGTGGACACAGCGGTTCTAGTTACAACTTTAATAATACTACCATGAATACTGCCTACAACAACCGCGAATACCAGTGTAACAAGGAGGCCCGCAACAGAAATATACCACCTTGTTGTGACACACTAGTTCTATCAGATACAACGGATAGTGAGACAGAATTTGATTTTGGAGTGACACCACCAGCAGGTGTTATAAAACCGGAAAAGCTTAAACGCCAAATTTTGTTAATACGGGGACACGATATGAGGAAAATGATTGGAATGTCCCTCCGTTGTATCCCAAAGAACCCAATAAGTATATGAAACTGTATAATTGCGCGGTGCCGTATGCCATCATACCCGTATGCCATCATACCATCATGCTCGTGTAATAGGCAAAAATACATGATTGACAGCACGGTATGATGGATATCAAAATTTTTTGATATGCCATCATGCTCGTGTAATAGCTCTGCTGTCCTACACAGTACAAACTTTCATTTGAAGTTAACATTCGAAGTGTAAAGATGGCGTGGCTAGATCGGGGATTTTTGAGAGAATTTATTTTGCTCTATGAGCATTTCCCAGAATATTCCCAGAATAATTTTGTCTTTTAGCAAGCCACTTTATCCAAATTTGCTTTTTTTTCTTCTATTAATTCGTTGATGACCAAAGCTGCAACCAACTCGCGTGACATTACAAATAACAACCTCACTCTTCGGTGTTTCTTTTAAACTGATGTATGATAGCTCAGCATGATAGTGTAATAGCAAAGCACCTTTTTTCATCATACCGTGCTGTCGTACCGCGTATGACCGTCTAATATGCGCGTAACTCGAGCGAAAAGTGAAGGGGACCTTAGACCTGTGGAAAAGTTGCTCGACTTCAAGTTGACATCAACTTCGGATATTTCTCATCAACTTTTGTTTTGCCCTTACACTCTCAAACAAGTTGAGACAACTTCATTTCTTTGTCAGATGTTGAAATGAAAGGCACACTGCAAACATATCATCAATTTTGAGAAAAAGTACTATTTTTATATTCTTTAGATATTTATAAATAAAACAACAAAGCAAAACGTAAAATTTGTACGCGCTATGAAGGGGGAATCAATGTGCAATTTTGTCAAATGACTACCCCCCGATAATTCGTTCTCAATGTAATGCATTCTTCCCTTTTCTGCTGGGTAGTTACTGGAAAAGTACGTAGACAGACCTGATGAATAAGACCCTTATATTGAATCAATTTGAAAACTACTTCCCTATCTAGATACATATATTTTCCATGTGCACAACACCCACAATAATCGTTGGCTTTATTTTGCTCCATAACACGTCATTCCTAAAAATTTGCGATTATATCTCAAAAAAAGACAATTTAATGTAATTTAATAAACTTTAATACGGATTTTCACGTTTATAGATATACCTGAAACAACAATGAATAGTTAAAATTAAACAGTCAAAAAATAAATTATTTAATTTCATATTTGGACATTTTTGATAATCTAGATGGTTTTAAAGCTTTTGATTTCTCTGATTGAATTTTATCCACTACAGCATAAATTGACTTTTTTGGTTTGTGCTTTTTTAAACAAAATCAACAATAAATTATGCGTAATAGTGCAATCTAAGAATGATATTAAAATTACCATTAATTGATTGAGATAAAACTCATAAGGAATATTGCCAGTCAAGGGATCTATAGCTACAGCCATCATTTCATCAACTTCTTCTTGTGTGAATTGTTCTCCTTCTTCCATTATGAGTTTACTTAAAAAGTCTTTTGTAAGTGATCCGCGATTCTCAAAATCTAGAACATGGAAAGCTTCTAATAATTTTTCAGGTTCTGCTGGTTCCATCCTGTAAATTAAAAGGAATGTAGTTCTCTTGTAAAAAATTAATATGCAAATTACGAACAGTGTGCTTACTTGTGTTCCATTAGCAACTGTGAGACATGTGGCAAGAATCTCGTCAAGTGAACTTCACCACTTGAATCCTCAGTTTCCGTAGCCGTAATGATTTCATTTATTTCCTGTTCCGTTGGAACGCAGCCCAAAAAACGCAAAACAGTGCCAACTTCTCGGACGTCAATTGTCTTATCGCCATGGTGGTCAAATATACAAAATGCATCGGATATACGCTTTTCCAACTCATTAGAAATTTGTACTATTACGAGAATTTTACAAAATTTGTCAATCTACCATAACAAGTTTCGCGTACTTACTGGGCATTTCCATATTTATTGTTGTTTGCAAATAAAGTTTCAATGAGTTTATGATTTAGATTTTTTTAGTTATAGATTTCACTTAGAATTTGGCAGAACTTGAACTTTATACGGTTTTTTTTTGTTTTTCAGTATGAATTGTTTAATTTGTTGTTCAAAATTTCCTTTCGCCATGGCAACTTGTGTCGAATTTTTGTCGTTGTCATGCAACATGACAAGTTTTCTTTTCAACCAACCAATTATTTGATTTCTACTCGTATAATTAGGTTATGATATATTATTCGATAAAGTGTTCAACGTTTGTAGCCCAAAACGTTATTCGGAGTTGAAATTTTTCTGGGCATTAAAATTTCATTGGGATGTCAACGTTTATACTTTGTAATTACGACTAACATATCTAATTAATTTATTGCCTAATTTAAAACACAAGTGAATTAAGGCTGATTGTGGGAATAAATCACATTGCTACGGTTTTCATGCACACTCAGGGCCAGTGTTAGGGTATTTGGCGCCTCATATATTTGCTGCATGAATGTTTTTACTTTCGGCATATTGAGAATGAAGCGAAAACATAACTCTAATTGAGAATGCAACCGAAACGAATTTTTTTGTCGATTCTAAAGGGGCCCTTAGACCTGTGGATAAGTTGCAGTGACTTCAAGTTGACATCAATTTATCCATGGTGTAAGGTGAAGTTGGTGGTTTGTACAAAATAGTTGATGTAAAATCAAAGCGATTTTGTTTTTTAAATTCTTTATATTAACTTCACCTGTCTGTATGCATGTATGTATGCACCGCACCGAAAAAACCATAGATGAATACTTATAGTAGATCTACTAGTTCTCCCACCAAATTTATGACATTTGGCCTGGTGTGATATTTACGTTTGATGTTGAAAAGAAGTGCTTTACTAATACCAGATAGAGGCAATGGTTCAAAACAACGAACAAAATAACAACAACGGCATTTCGTTTTGTGTGTTAAACTTATTGTGTTAAATACAACACAAATGTATGCTAACAATAACAGCCAAGAAAAAAGTGTAAAACACATTTAAATTTCAGAGTTTTTCACCAAAATGACATGAAAAATTAAAGCAAGAAGTTATTGTAATTCCACCTGGTGTATATCACTTTTCGTCAAACATCTCTCTATCACACCGACCGCATCACGAAGAGTGTGAAAGGAAACGTCAGATGAGCCAAATATTCTCTCTAGTCTGAGATTACTCTATGGAAAAAACTTGGGATTAATTTTTGACCCTTTTCTCGTGATCCAATCGAGCTGAAACTTCGCAGGTAAACTAATGGCGAAGACAAAAATAAACTATCAAAATATGGGCGGGATTGGATAAAGGGGCGTTGTACCTCCCATACAAATCACAAATTAAAAATCCATAATTTCTGCTCCCGTTAATGGTATGTATTTGAACAAAATTGGGTATGTTCGTTAGGTGTACATATTCTAATATCTGCTGCAAATATGGGCGGGATTGGACAAAGGGGCGTGGTCATATATAAAGAATTTATATTCAAAAACTATGTTTTTACGGGTTGGTTTTTTTGCAGTTGATATCAACTTATCCACCAGTACAAGGAAAAGTTGCATCAACTTTCTATGCATTTCGATGAGAGAAACGTTCATGAGACAACATTATCGGCAAAATTTAAATAAATGCACCAAAAATAAATAAATTAAACATTATCGGAAGAAATAAATATGATTTGTAGTGTTATTTATAAATATTTAAGAAAATAAAAATAGTGTTTTTCTTTAAATTTGTGATATTTTCGCAGTGCGCTCACCACTTTTCATTTCGACATCTGACAAGAAACTGAAGTTACCTCAACTTGTTTGTTAGCATAATTAATGCATTTTTATCAGAACATTTTGGCTTCAGCATAATTGTTTTGAAATATGATGCTAAATGCTAACATTTTTCCAAAATATTCCTAAAATTTGATATTTTCCATCAAACTATTAGCATAATTTTTTAGAATTGCACAATTTTCCTTAAATTTTTTTTATCATAATTAATGCATTTTTATCATAACATTTTGGCTTCAGCATAATTGTTTTGAAATATGATGCTAAATGCTTTTTAGGATATATTTCACATTTTTCCAAAATATTCCTAAAATTTGATATTTTCCATCAAACTATTAGCATAATTTTTTAGAATTGCACAATTTTCCTTCAAAATTGTTTAAGATTTTTTTATATTTTACTTTTTAATAACATGTAAAATGTATACTTTTAATAAATATCGAATCTTTAGACTGAAAATACACCGGAAATTTTTATTTTGATTCATGAAACAATAATACATTATTTTTTAAGGGCGAATACAGATCAAAGGATTTTCAATACATTTTCTTGCCTAATGTGTCAAAAACGTTTCGAGATCCAGTGTTTTCAGCCTTAGAGGCCGATATCTCCCGAACCCGTAACAAAACTTTAAAACAAAGAAACATTTATTGCTATGCTACTTATTTCACTCTTTTTATATTACATTTCGTACAAATGTTTTATAATAGCTTGTAATTAATACAATATATTCTGGGATTTTTCTGGTTTTAAGTAGCAACGTTTTTTGGGAACAATGTAAAGCGTACAAACGGGTTTGGACACTTCCAATTTAATATGGACGGAAATGCGATACATAAGTATGAAAATGGGAATGTTTGTCACATCGTTAAGATTTCACTCCGAATTTCTTAGTTCATTCTTTGAAATAGTTTATACTTTAAAAAATAATTTCATGTTCGTTTTTTAGGATAACCAAGAAAACCTACATATACCTATTATAATCGAAAATTCAACAATTTTCGAAAAACTTCGTGTAACACATTGCCTGTCCACACTTGCAAGTGAAATTTTATTTGCACAATTTCGTCGGAGGCAAATGTTATCACTACAATTGCGGTATTCTGTAAATTAAAAAGCTATAATTTACTAATTTCTAATTATTTTTAACATATTTCTTATTCATTTATATGTTGTTAATGTGTTTAATTGCGGTTTGCAATCTTGCCCATCCCTTTATAATTGCTTTCAACAAACCAAAGCGAGAACACAATAATTAAGAGTTGCCTTATAATCGAAATGCTCCAAAGCATTTGGGGAAAACTTGTGTTAATACATTTTATTCTGAATTATGAAATTATATTAATTATCTTAACTATATACACAAAACTAAGTACATTACTAATAATATTTTTAGTACAAATCTTGAAAAACACATCAATAATTTTATTTCCCAATTAAATCTGTTTTTCCAACACTGTCTCTTTAGTTTAGACAGTTCACTTTCATGAAATTTGCTTGCATGAAATTTTCGTTGGAAGTTTCTTTTAGTGGTTTGTTTTCTTTAATTTTAGCAAAATTTGCACAATTTTTTTGTGTGTTTAGCATTATTTCTTTCCATTTTTTCACATTTTTTGATCATTTAGCATAATTTTTTTAACGTCTTCTGGTAACACTGCTAGAAAATCTATATTATTCCAATATATTAAGGAAATGAACTAGTTCGTTCATTCTAATGGAAATATTGTAATGCTGGTGAACGTTTTGAAAATGTTGATTTGCGATATGATACAGAAGAAGCTCTTGCCTTGATTTTAGTTGATCATGAAAGTTCAAAACCAAGTCGAAAAAGAAGAAACTTGCGTTCACAAATTTTCGATTGCACTTGACAAATTTTTCACCTTTTCCGTTATTTCTTTTATTTTAAAGCAATATTTGTAGTGAAATAATTTTTTTGTTTAACCCTGCTGTTAGATTAGGACCATTTGGTCCAAATTTTTTCTGTTTTCCCTTGTAACTTTGGAACGGTGATATATACTGACTAAATTTTTCTGCTAATGGGGTCTTTTAATAAAACAATGTTATGTGCGAAAATTAAATTTTCTAACTTTATTCAGGACTGAGAAAAATACAAAATGACGAATCTTAGGTTAGAGGACCATTTGGTCAATAGTACATTTTTTCATTACCAAGCGAATGTAAATTCATGTCAAATATTTAGAAGATGTTTTTGATATGTCAAATACTTGCTTTAGAAATTATTGAACCAAAATAGTTACAAAGGATAAGATAAAATTATTATTTTGGATGAAAATTCCAGTATGGACCAAATGGTCCCTCAACCTAAGATTCGTAAATTTTTTCATTACCAAGCGAATGTAAATTCATGTCAAATATTTCGAAGATGTTTTTGATATGTTAGCGGATGTTTTTGATATGTCAAATACTTGCTTTAGAAATTTTTGAACCAAAATAGTTACAAAGAATAAGATAAAATTATTATTTTGGATGAAAATTGCAGTATGGACCAAATGGTCCCTCAATCTAAGATTCGTAAGTTTTTTCTAATCTAACAGCAGGGTTAATGTTTTCTAAAAATTGTTTTTAAAAAATATAATCTCGATTTAAAACAAAATTAACATGCATATGTATGTTTTTTTATGTAATGCCTTAAATGGCAACCGATATATAAATGCGCCATCAAACTTCAAAGCATGACTAAATTGCAACGAAATTTTGATGCAAATTTAAGGGTGATTTCGATGATGCGCACGATTGACGGGATTTGTTAAATTTGCTATGCAGAAGAATGGGGCAATGACCACTGCACATACTTTGTTTATTATGGGCTACCAAGCGAGAGTGAAGTCGCTTGTCACTAAAGACAAACGAAGTGAGTTTTAAAAAAGGGTAATAACACACAGCAGTACTGAAGGGGTGCTATTCTATTCGATCTCTGATGTTTCATTACGTTTACTTTGGCATTAGACGTTCGTTCATTCACCGATCACATTTATTTTTTGTAAAATGACACGGTTCCATATGAAGTAAACAGTCATTTCTTTAAAATTGTTATGAAATCTACATTTAGTCTTAGTAATTATAGAAAATTTCTTTGGCAAAAAAAAAATTTGCGAAATTATATCGTTAATATTAGAAAGAGATTAGCATAAGCCAAACGACTTTTCATTAATATAATTAAATATGTTATATGTGGCCTTAGGATATCTTAAAACCGTCCCTGTATGCATAGTGTACATTATCCCTACAGTCTGTTCCATACTGAGTACGTTTTGGATGCAATACATACATACATATACCAGCTGTTTTTATTATTCACTTTAGTTTTGCAATCACATATGTGTCGATCAAGAATAAACCTTGACACACAAATTACCATTTTTTGACATAAAAACACTTAAAAATACAGTTTCAACTACACTATTCTACATATACAAAACACTTTGTCGTTTTAAATTCGATGTACTGAAAATCGGCTTGGTCAACATCTCTCATTGAACTTTTGTAGGACTCTGTCGACTAGTGGCATTATCAACACCGGTTTCGAAAAATATTATGTATTTATGACTGTATAAATAATTAAAAACCTGCAGCTGACAAAGGATCAGATTATCTCAGTACAGAGTGTCACTTGTATTTTTATGCCACTGTATTATACCTGTACATCAAGTGTACACATATGCGCAAACATTTAAAATTTATCAAGAGCTGAATATTAAAATTAGATTGGTGTGTTCACTATGAAAACCGCAATTGTTAAAGGTTCTCTTACGTACTAGATATATGTACTCAACAAACACAAGAGCCCACAAATAAGAAACAGTCATATTATTGTTGGATGGGGTTTTTTGTTTGATCAGTTTTTTTTCTTGTTAATTCTCCTGAAATTATTAAGTTGCTACGAAGAAGTTGAATTGAGTTGTTGTCAACGCTTCATGCAGTTGTGCTGAATAAATTGAATTCTAAAATTTGTTTAAAAATGTTTGAACAAATAACGTCTAAATTAATTGAAATTGTTCGAGATAATATTCTAGTGCAATATGGTATTAAAAACTACATGAGACTCATCAGCGTTGACGAAATGATTAATATGTTAACTAATTCATTTATTATTATTTTTTCTCTTTAAGGTGCTGCCGGATTCTGTGCTTTATATTTAATTTTTGGTTATGGTGCCCAATTGCTCTGTAATATTATTGGTGTTGTATATCCAGCGTATATTTCTATACATGCCATAGAGTCCAGCACTAAATTGGATGATACAAAATGGCTGACATACTGGGTGACTTACGGTATTATGTCAATAATTGAATATTTCTCAGGCATATTGACATCAATTATACCCTTCTACTGGTTGTTAAAGGTAAATTAAGAACCATATTCATGAAACTTATGAAAAGTTTAATAAACAAAATTTTCATACAATAATCCTCTAATACACCTATCATAGGTATCATGAATATGAACCTAAAGATTTTGTATTCAAAAACGTGATGTGAAATAATGTTCTTCCTTTGTTTTCTTGCAGTGTGCGTTTCTAATTTGGTGCATGTTACCAACAGAACAAAATGGTTCTTATATAATCTACAACCGTATAATCCGACCATATTTCCTAAAACATCATCAAGGTAGTAAACAATAATACATAATAACAAATTGAATTATATTTGAATAACTTAAGTAAAGTTGAAGTTATGTTGTCATTAAACACACCCATCTATTTTTTATTTAAAAACGTTAAATCCAACTTTTCTGTGTCTTTCCAGCTGTCGACAATGCGATAGACAAAGCTATTGGCCAAGCCAAAAAAAATATAACTTCAGTTTTGAAGAATGAATGAATTGCTCGTATATTCAACATCGTCATCCTATTTTCCCATCGCCTTCTTGTACGCTAATAAAACAAATCTGTTCAATTTAAGCAGTATGAGTTGAATTACTGCGGCTTGAGGCGTAAATATTAATTTAATTGCAAGTGTCATCGAGTGCATAAGTGTCTTCGCCGTAATTGTCTGATTCATGCTGCATCTTCAATCAATCGAATATGATAAAAACACATACATAAATTATGTACAATGTACAAAAAACTTTATTCTTATTTTGATAAAACTAACCTAAATTCGAAGTAAATGGTAAATAGGAACAAAAATAAATGTTAAATTTGAACGTCTAGTTAAAATAATTCAGATTTATTATTTATAGGACAATTGTAGATTTTTTTTGTAACAAATCTAACATTCGTTGCCAAATATGAGTATACGTTTTCCCCAAGTCGACTTTCCTTAAAGCTGATGATATTGTTACGAATTTTCTTAATCAACGCTTATCATTATCGCTCTCTAGAAGCGAATAGTCGTTTTCAGAATAGTGGAGAGATATGTTAAGCGATTTCATAAAACTCGTTTGGCGAGCAGGCACTAAATTAATTGCCCTATTATTTACATTATATTAATTTGGGAATTACGATTATGTAAAAGCTTTTACTTAATCGTAACAATAAGCGTGTTTTGGTTACACCGCTTGCTTATATAATTGCTTGTTTTGTATGAAGCACTTAGCGACGAGAATCATTTTCGCTAAGTTTAAACAAATTTGTTTGACATCTTTTACCGTTTTCAGCCCTGTTTCACATTTTTGAAAAAAATTACTTATCACTAAATAGCCGGTTTCTTTGCAGCATCTCAAGGGATAATCGCTTGTTTGTAACCAAAATACCACTAATATACATATGTATAACAAAGCACGTTTGTCACAACAATTAAGAAGCCAAAAGGCCGCTTAATCTCTTAAACAAGGGAGACTACTCCAATATTAAATAAAAACATTTCATAAATAATTTATGTTCATGGCATTCTTTTTTAAATTAAAAAACCATAGCGAACATGCACCTTGAGAGAGTAACCACTTCTCGCAGTAAATTTAAGACATTAGGTTTATTTGCATATGAATGTTGCATGTTGAAAAGTATTGATTTAATAATAGCAGATAGACGTAATAATTTAAAACAACCAACAGCCAAACATCAACTGCATTTGTTAAAATTTGTGTGCTAAATCCAACACAAATGTATGTATATCTATACTTCTATACTAATATTATAAAGAGGAATTGTTTATGAGTTTGTTAGTTGTGCTTGCGAATAGATGTTATTTTGGGTTAAGTAAGCACTTTAGAGATAAAGCCCTCTCTCGAGTAACAAAAGTCCAGCTGTACCAGACTCTCATTCAACCTGTCTTGCTTTATGGCGCAGAATCCTGGGTCCTATCGCAAGCAGACGAAATATCTGTAGGAGTCTTCGAGAGAAAAATACTTCGGAGTATTTTTCTCTCGAAGACTCCTACAGATATTTCGTCTGCTTGCGATAGGACCCAGGATTCTGCGCCATAAAGCAAGACAGGTTGAATGAGAGTCTGGTACAAATGTATGGCCCTATAGTGCACAACGGCGAGTATCGGCGACGCATGAATCATGAGCTGTATGAGCTTTATCCTGACATTGACATAGTTAAGCGGATCAAGTTAACGCGATTGCGCTGGCTAGGCCATGTCAGTAGAATGGATGAAGACGAACCAGCACGAAGGGTTTTCGAAACCGAACTCGAGGGAAGACGAAAAATAGGAAGACCAAGACTCCCCTGGAGGGATCAGGTTGACGAAACCCTGCGTACACTTGGTATTGCCAACTGGAGAAATAAAGCAAAAGGTCGAACTGGTTGGCGAAATATGTTATCTTCGTTTTGTAAAGTCCCTGACCTGACCCCCCGGTGTTGTCCGAGACCGGATAAGTAAGTAAGTTGTTAGTTTGTATGTAGGGGGTAATCTTCTAAACTACTCATCCGATTTTAAAAATTCTTTCACCAGTAGAATGCTACGTTAAAAAATAAGGACGAAATTTGACGGGTTTGCTAGTTAACAATAAAAGATAGCACAAAAGGCCGAAATACTTTTAAATTTTACAGTCCTCCACCAAAACGAAATGACAAATTTAAGTCAACAGTTCTTGTTGTTGTTGTTGTAACAGATTGTTTCCACTCGTTCGTCCATGGAAGATAAAAAAAAAAACGAAATTATCAGCCCGATTCTGAATACTCCCCGGGAGATAATTCCCGGGGAATTATTTTTTCCCGGGAATAAAATCCTCCTATTCTAAACAGACGGGGAATAGAATAATAAGGGAGAGAGAATTGCGAATTTTCGAAGTCAGCTGTTTTGCTTTATGACGTTTGGTTTTGGTTGTTAAATGCAAATCATTTTAAGCAAATAAAACTTAATTAACAATCAAAATAAGTGAAAATGTACACCACAGCCTTGAGAATGGCAGCAGAAGAACGACCGGGAGCAGGAGAAGCAACAACAAACGTTTGCAAGGAGATAGTTACGCGATGCGACGAGTTCACTGGAGCTGCCCCAAACTTTGTAAGTAAATATGGGAACATACATATTTACATGGCTAAACTCTAGTTCAGGGGCATTTCTTGGAATGGAATAAAAATTTTATCATCAATATAGATTTTTAAGATGAGCTGAAATATATATATTTTTTTGTACGATCGGCCCATCTTCTGGAGATATGGGCTTGCAAAGCTTGAGTGTATAGTCGGCTATATCTCTGAAACTACTTTTCCGACGTTGTTGAAATTTATGTCATTAGAAAGGCCTTTTTAAACTCCACAAATGCGGTTAAAAATATTTTACTTTTTATTAACCTATTGTGGAATAATTTAAAAAAGAAGATTTTATAACCTCACTTTTTTCTTTAAAATCATTCTTTTTCAAAAAAAACCGTAATGTTGCTACATTTTTTCTACATACCGGTAATAGAGAAGATTTCAGGCTTTCTTTCGAGGTATAATACGGCTCAGTAGCCCTTGACAGACCGGGGATATAAAAAGTTCAAGTTTTGTTATCAAACTTTCAACATAATATGAGGAACTGTTTTCAAAAAAATATCAAAAATTATTTTAAAACAATCGCGCGATTTTACTGATTTTACCACACATCGTCTTAAGGTACAGAGGGAATTTGTACCCCCTGCCTGAGCCAAGGTGAAATATAAATTTAACGATTTTCAAAAATTTATTTCCATTTCAACGTTACGGAAAAGCGATTAATAAAAGGGCGCTGGTCCATATTTTCCGAAATATAGACCTCCAAAGCTTGAATATATAATCGGGCATAAGTCAGCCATTTATTATCCGATCAGTACCATTACAAAGGCCTTTTTAAACCCTATAAATCTGTGTATAAACATTTTTATCTATATTAACCAATTGGTGCGAGTGCGAGTCCAACACCCGATTCGTGGCTTTGGCATAGTATTTTTGTGTTAAATCGTGTGATGTTTTGTAAATAATTTTTTAATTTAAAGTGGCAAATGTATTCAAAACTTTGAAGTTAAATGTCTCCGGTCCTTGAAGGGTTATTGGTGAGAATTATACATTAAAAATGGCAAAAGTCTTGTCTATTATCGGAGTCTACCAAAAAACTACCAATTTTTTGAAATAATAAATTTTTTATTAAAAAATGGAGGTTAACAAATATTGTTTTTTAATTAACGCCCAATGGATTAATAAAAATAAATATGTGCATACACAGATTTATAGAATATAGAAAGACCTTTGTAATGATACTCATTTCTACTAACTTTGATAATAAAAAAAAAAATAAATGGTTTCTCATTACATCCCATGAAGGGTCTGGGGAGAACTTCTCACAATCACTGAGCTGTGCGCTTTCCAGTTTTCACTCACTGATTGGGACCTACAGTTTTACACCGATTCCGAACAGTAATTTGAGAAGCTTTTTCATGGCTTAGATACTCGATAGTGTCGCCGTCACTATGCGAGGTGACCGCCGCCGAAAGAAATTTTAGGGTGGTCAGAGCCGGGTTCGAACCCAGGATCTCATGTACAAGAGCCGCGCACACTAACCATTGCACCACCGACGGCCACACTAACTATGATAACCTCTTTTAAAACTTTTGAACTCAGTGCAGACGCTTTTCTCGGTGGTGACATTTTGGTGTAGATCTGAGAGTTGGTGCTAAACTAAATTTATTCCGTAGAATAATGCCATAATATTGATGAAAATAAAAGTCATTATTTAATTTTTTATAGAAAATATTAAATACTTAAATTTTTGCGGAGCACTCCCTAGTAATTTGTTGGCGGAATTACTCCCAAAATTTGTTTTCACATTCTCCATTTTATTGACATTTAGAATACATACTTTTTTCCCGGGGAAAAATTTTCCTTTTTCGAAGTTCGTTTAGAATAAGGGAAAAGGGAATAGGGAAAAAAAACTCCCAGGGAGATTTGATTAAGAATAGGGGAACAGGGAATAGGGAAAAAACTCCCAGGGAATTGCTATTGAGAATTGGGCTGTATGTGTAATTCCCCTATGAGTCACTGGAGGTAGCGGTGGGGAGCTGAAAAAATTGTGCCACCTCCAAGGGTCTGTCCCATAGGTCCACTGGGCGCAAGTCTATCAGGACAGTTGAAAATGTGAATAGAGTTATGAGAGCTTTGTAGGCAGTGTAGGAATGGATCTAAGGTGCCAGGGATTATCATTGATCTGTATGAGTTCAGAATAGAACTTCAACCAGATCTAAGCTGGGCCAGAATAGTTCTGGTGTGCCTGGGCAGAAGCCTCATTATTCGAAATCCCGGATGGATGTTCATTAAGCACCCTGTTGCAAGAGTAGCCATTTATGGCCTCTGACATCGCCGTGTTATGCAACAGTTTCTGAGCATCAGAATATGATGGTTGGGGTGACTGGGCAGATGACACGCCATAATAAACTGTCTTGACAACAACACATTATGTTGTTGCACTGACAGTAACTTGGTCTCCTCATGTAAATGATCCACGCTCGTCATTTATGTGCGATTCGAAGTGCACTATTTTGGATCCTCTGCAGACCTTTCCATTGGGTATCAATTGAAGTAATTGAAGTTGTTGTTACAAAATATTGTAAGCACATAACCATATATCATTTTGAAATAAAGTTAGTCTCTCTACATCACTCATCGTAAACACACGCTCTTCTTTCTTTAACCTTGCTCTGCTGCCTTCAATGTGTTATGGGCCCAGTGCATAAAAGGGAATTAAGAACTAATAAGTAAAACGCAAAAGTCACGTTTTTTTCCTTTGGAATTTGTTCTTGTGCGGTCGTTCGTTTTCAAATAATCATGATCACTGAAATAAAAATTAACAAGTTGCAGGAGGCTAAGGACTGGACGCTGTGGAAATTGCAGACGCAAGTTGTTCTAAGGTCCCTGGAAGTGTTCAAGGTGGTGGATGGGAGTGAAAAGTGCCCCATACTGAAAGAAAACGCCAGTCAAGAGGAAATAAATTGTCGGACTTAGGCGAGAAAATACCAGAATCTATGATGGTAACAAAAATTTTTATGGCTTTACCTCCAGAATTTAACCATTTTTACAGCGCGTGGGAGTCAACTAATGATGACAAGAAAAGCTTAAATGAGTTACGCAATCGGTTGATGATTGAGGAAAGGCGCATGGCGTCAAGGTCACAAGGTGAAACGGGTGCATTTTTTGCCAAAAATTCGGGTAAGACGAAGTACAAAGGCAAGGGAAATGTGCGCAAATGTTATAAATGTGGCAGTAGTACTCATTTGAGAAAGGACTGCCCTAATAGAGGCAAATTCATGGAAAATTTTAGAAGCATTGTGTTGTGATGCATTGATTGGAATTACCGATTCTGAATCTTGGTTTTTAGACTCAGGCGCAACTGAGCACATGTCAAATCGTCGAGATCTGTTGTCAGAGTTGTCCGTGACTTGACCTTTGTTAAAATGGCATTGAAGGAAAACGAAAGAGAAGAGAAAAATTCCGTTAACATAAAACAACAAGTGTACAAGAGACTTCAAAACAAGCCTGAGGAAAATTAAGTGATTGTTCGTCTAGAGTGTGGTAATGGGGACACAAATACACAACGGCGCAAAGTAGGCGAGCAAAGTGCGGATGCTGGCGAGAGCAGGGATTTTCCAGTCCAGTCAGCTTCAAGTGTTTTTGGTGGCAGCGGGGGTAAAGGGGGGCAAACGATACGATTGTTGAAGAGACAAACGACACGATTGTTGAAGAGACGGACGACACGATTCTTGAAGAGACTCGAAATTTTTGTGATGAATGTAACTGAATCAAATATTGTAGAGGGTCGTCGCTTACGCTCTAACTCAAGTTCGAGCGCAAATATTGTTAACAGCTGCGCATTTTTGGCATCCACGGCAGAACCATGCACTTATAGTGAAGCAATGAAATCTGACGAACGTGACAAATGGCTAGAGGCGATGCAGGATGAGTATGATTCGCTTGTCAAGAACGGTACATGGACTTTAGTGGACCAACCACAAGGTCAGAAGATTTTGGATAACCGCTGGGTGTATCGCATTAAGCGAAATCCTGATAACACAGTCGACAGGTATAAAGCCAGGTTGGTTGCGCGAGGTTTTTCGCAACGCTATGACATCGATTATACGGAAACATTTAGCCCAGTCGTAAAGTTTGCGTCAGTTCGAACGCTATTGGCGATAGCAGCTAAGCGAAACATGTTTCTGAAGCAGTTCGATGTTCAAACTGCATTTCTGTATGGAGACCTACAAGAGACGGTGTACATGAAGGAGCCCATTGGTTTTAACGATGGCACATCCAGTATATGTAAGCAAGCTCCACACTGCTGGAATACAAAATTCGAGAAATTCATCATCGATTTCGATTTTAAGACGAGTGAGGCAGATTCATGCCCTATTGTGGATGATGCCCTATTAATCTCGTCTGACGACAGCTATTTTAATCCTGTTATTGGCTATCTTGGAAAACATTTCTGCATCAAGGCTTTCGATGCTCAATATTTTCTTGGTCTGGAGATAAAACGACAGTCTGATGGTTCACTACTTTTAAATCAAGCATCGTACACGGAAAAAGTATTGAACAGCTTTGGTTTTGCTGATTCGCATCTACGCCTGCAGACTATCAACAAATTTAGAAGGCGAAGTTAATTGGGACAATTAGTTTTGCTGTTGGTTATGTAAGCAGATTTATGGAGCGTCCCTCAAAAGCTCACGTGACAGCAATGAAGCTTATTCTTAGATGAAGGGGAAATCCGATTATGGTATACTTTTTTCAAAGAACGCTAACGATTTTAAATTCTATATTTACAGTGATGCCGACTATGCTGGTTGTGTAAAAACAAGAAGGTCCACAACTGGCTATTGTTTAATGATTGGAACAGGTATTGTCAGTTGGTGTTCTGAACGGCAATCCTCTGTCTCACATTCAACAGCAGAATCAGAGTACATCGCGGCATCACAAGATCAAAGGGAATTGGTATGGCTAAAACGATTACTGGCGGAGCAAAACGTCCAGTTGGCATCTGAGCAACCTATCCTATTTGTGGATAATGAGAGGGCCTTCAAATTGATCAAGATCCCGGTGATACACAAGAGAACTAAGCATATAGAAGTCAGATACCACTTTGTTAGGAAAAAATATGAAGAAAATGTTTTTGGTGTTAGAGGGGTGTCAACTGGAAATCAGATATTTTTACCAAAGCCTTGCCAAAAGTTAAATTTGAAGATTTTCGTTCTAAATTGAATATAGTAAAAAATGAAAAGAAAATTATCTTGATGTTTGCCAACTTTTAACATTTGAATTGTATAGTATATTCTGTTTAAATAATTTATTTTGTAACAAAACTAGGGAAAATTGAAGTAATTGAAGTTGTTGTTACAAAATATTGTAAGCACATAACCATATATCATTTTGAAATAAAGTTAGTCTCTCTACATCACTCATCGTATACACACGCTCTTCTTTCTCTAACCTTGCTCTGATGCCTTCAACTGTATCGCTTAAGAAATATGTCGACAGACTGAGCCACTTATAGCTTTATAAGTCACTACAATTGTCTCCTTCTCCTTGCCCCAAGTTGTCCCTGCAAAGGCCTTTAGGACCTTGTTGCGGGTGTGGACTTTTCTTCTAATGTAATCCGCATGTTTAGAGAAAGTAAGGAGATTATCGAAAATAACTCCGAGTATTATGGGGTTATTGACTGTGGGTATATACCCCCATTGACAGAGATGTCGAGCCCTGTCCTTACTTCTTTGGTTCAAGAAGTGAAAAGGGTCACAGAAGACTTCGAAGCTAGTAAGGGTAGCTAAATAGCTGTTAATCCTAGCACATATGTCGTCTACATTTACGCCTGAGGAGATGATAGTACAATCATCGGCGTACGACACAATACTAACTCCTTGGGGGGTGCAGGAAGATTTGCAAGATAAATGTTGAAGAGTATAGGTGACAGTACTCCTCCTTGTGGCACAACCATTTTTATCTTGCGATAATGGCAATTCTGGCCCCTGAACTCTACAAAAAGCCTGCCTCCCATTGAGATAACTTCCAAGCCAGCGCTTGGTAGTATTTGGGAGAGACCAGTTCCAGATGTCCTGTAGCAGGATCGAGGGATCAACAGTGTCAAAGGTTTTAGACAGGTGTAAAGCTGCGACCACTGTGCGTTCAGCGGATCTGCTCTGATTGAGGCCATTGGTGATATGGGTAGTTATCTCGTTTAACGCATTTCCTGGCATCCGTTTAATGCGTATTATCAAACGCGATAGCAATGTGACCCTTATTGTTTCCATTGCCAGATAGACCTCTGATAGTAGACCAAAGCCTTTTCGAACCAATATTGCAATTTTCCAGATGTTCAGGCCATATGTCGCGACGCTGCTGGTTGATGAGTACGTTTATCTAATCCGTCAGGGGCAATATTCGATCATCGGCTGGGTTGCTGGCGCGTATGAGATCACGCTGATCCGCAAGACGCGCAGCATCAGAGGGGAAGTTGGGTCTACAGTTGGGAGTTCTACCAGCTGGGATAAAGCGTTTTGCAGGCAGGTCAGTTGGCTTTGTTGTAGTTGACGAATGCCCGTTTATCCGACTCCACAAAGTCGCTAGGCTTCTCTACAGTGATCAGGATGGGAATATAATCAGAGTTTAAGGCTATATGGGTCTGCCAGGTGGCATTGGACAGTAGCAACGCACTGACGATGGAGATGTCAGGGGAGCTTGAGCAATTAGCCGTTAATCTTGTGGAGAAGTCCTCATTTATAGCTGCGAATTCCGAGTCGTCTATCTGGTCTGCAATATTAATGCCACGCTGGTCTGCAACCAGCTGGGAGAACCAAATCTCATGATGAGCATTGAAGTCGCCAAGTATAATTGTACTATCACCCTGGAGTAGGTGTTCGATAGTTTGATTATAGCCCGCACCGATGCTATTAACTGGCGGAATATATACATTGACGATTTCAATAGCGATGTCTCCAGTCTCTCGCTATGCTCATCGCCTCAAAGAACTGATCGGGCTGGGAGGGAGGGGGTGGGTCTGTTAGTCTGAAGCTCACGCTTCGCTCGATGAAGAATGCGAGCCCTACACCGTGATTTCTCTCCCTGTCCCTCCGAATAATGACATCGTTCCCATGAGATGAAAGTCTACACTCACTGGTGAGTTTAGTCTCCTGAACGGCGGCTATAAGGATCTTGTGAGTATGCATATAGTTGGTGATCTCAGCAATTTTGTTCTTAAGACCATTACAATTAAATTGCATGACCCTAAACGATTGCTGATCACCAACTGTATGCGGTTGCCGTCGAGGGTGGTGCCGTGGCGTTGGGTTGGGAGCTGTCTGGCGCAGCTGGGATTTTAACCGGGGCAATAGAGAGGCTGTCGAAAGCAGCTGTGGGGTTGCGGGGTGCAACTGATTGGCTGGTGAGTGCAGCCGTGAAGATTCGGGCGCTGACGGGCACAGCTGAGTTGGCGTCTGAGTAGACTGTTTGGCAGACATAGCAGTTGAGGGGTTGCAATGTGCAACTGAGTGGCCGCGGGTTGCGGCTGAAATGGTGCGTGCCTGAGAGTTACAGGACGTAATTGAGTAGCTAACGGGGGCAGCATGGGTGTTGTCGATGGCAACTGGGTAGCTGACGGGAGCAGCTGAGTTTGAACGTGAAGCTCATTTGAAATTGCAGGACGCAATTGAAAATTTGACGGAGACAACTGAGATGGGTTGGTTGCCTGATGAGATTGTTGTAGTGGCCGAGGCGTGATTGAGGAAAATTGCATTAATCTGGGGGGTGGTGTATGTGCAATAATCGCATTCCCCGCTGGAGTGCCGACAGTTGTCCCGGCATTAGCCGTGCAACAAGCAGCGACAAAGTCCCCGTTCCAGTTCCTGTGCGAACAAAGACTAGTGCAACGCCTCATATGACAAAAATTCCTACAGCGATTACACTGAACTGATGTAATATTCCTATTTATAACACCGTTGCAAACTGAGCAGCCATTGGGAAGGGATCGCTGCATTGTGATCTGAGGGTGTCAATCGATCACGGGTTGGGGGTATTAAGACAGGAGCAGTGTTGCCCGATTGCTGTAGATTTCCACAACAACTCGCCTCGAAATTTCTCGACCAGTCTCATGACTTGCGAGGTCAGAGCACCTTCTAAGATGGCATCAATTCTGGCATCTATTGTATTGGACCTGGGTAAGGTTCCGATGGATACTGGTGTGGCACACAGAACAGATCGAGACCTCGGGAGGGCCTGGTTCTGTTCTATGCCAGCAATAATTAATAAAATGTTGAGCAAACCTGCTGACATGATTTGCTCACCTGGGTAAAAAACGGGTGGGTGATACAACTGTTGCTGAGTTGACAATCCTTGGCCGAGTGAAACTCGGGTCGTTCCGGAGCATAGATCCGATTGTCGTGGGAACGAACAGTTCTTGTAACTCCACTTGGTGTAAGTTAATTTATCGAAATCTCTCTATCGCGCTGACCTCACCACGAAGAGTGAAATGAAACGTGTGACAACTTTGCACACGTTTTTAATTGGTAACTGCAAACAATTTTTATTTTATTTATTTATAACTGCAAACAAACAAACACCTGCATCCGAATATCCCTTCTGTTGTGTCCCTATGAACAAACAGTACACGCGTTATAGATTAGGTAATACTTTATTAAAAGAGATATACAAAAAGGTTAATCTTCAAAGAGACGTTATATCGATGATATGCAAAAATGTAATAATGTGAAGAAATATATGTACAATGAAAAGTAAGGATAACCGTTTTACAGAGTAAGATAGAAATCAATAACATAGCATTTAGAGTTACCAAGTAACTATTAATCTGATACTACAATCTCCCACGCTTAATATCTGACGTGGTCAGACAAATAGGCTGGAGGTTTTCTAATTCTACCAGATCGTCTTGGTGTACCTTCTTGAGTACTTGGTGTTGAAAACTCTTCTTCCGGTTGTTGGTGAATAACTGGATCTGGTACCTGGTGTTCAATGTGGATTTCTTCGACTATACGTTTTGATTTTCCTAAGGTTTCTCCCCCTGTGACTACTTTCTTCGAATGTTGAACGCTGGACTTGCAAAGCTGGTTTATATGTCGTTTCAGTTTGTAACCATTATCTAATTTTACTTGGTAGTGAAGTCGACCAAACTTTGTGATTATAGTACCAAATTTCCATGTCGTTTTATTTCCGGCATACCAACACACTTGGACTCTATCTCCCACGCTTAATTGACGCACCATGGGTAGATTCGACGTAGGTTTAGATTTCTTCTGTGGACGTATCACACTTAGTTTAATGCGTAGCTCTCGTCCGAGATATAACTGAGCAGGTGTTTTTCCATTTGCAAGGGGTGTGGCTCTGTATCTCAACAAAATATCTTGAACTTTTATATGTAATGGTTTTGGATCCTCTTCCATAGCTTTCAATTTCTTTTTCAGCGTTTGTATGTACCTCTCTGCCAAGCCATTCGTAGAAGGGTGTCCCGGAGCAATAAATTTTTGGACGATACCATTGCTGTCACAAAAATCACGAAATATGTTACTTTGAAAAATTGAAGCATTATCTGAAACAATCACTTGTGGTAAACCATGAGTTGAAAATATATTTTGCAATAGCATGATTGTTTTTTCTGATATTGGTGATTCCTTGATTATCCTTACTTCCGGCCATTTCGATTTTGCATCCACGAGTACCAAAAAATTTTGATTTTGAAATGGACCCGCATAGTCTATATGTACTCGTTGAAAATTGTCAGCTGGTTCCTCCCAATGGTGTATGGCTACTTTTGGTGGATTATTTTTAACGCTAGCACAATTTGGACAAGCTCGTACCAGTTCTTCTATATCAGAATCAATTCCTTTCCAAACGCAATATTTCCGAGCCAGTTGTTTCATTTTGACTATACCAAGGTGTGTGTGGTGCAATTCCTTTAAGATTTCTTTTCGTAGGTTTAGTGGTATTATAACTCGACTTCCCTTGAATAATACACCATCTTGAATTGAATATCTGCAATCGAAATTTTCACCGTTCAGCAATTCTTGTTTTAATTTGAAAAGTTCAGGATCTTTATTGGTTTCCATAGCAATAGATGTCGCGGTAATTGAACAAGTTGAAATTTCGTTTATAATTTGATCTTGAATCGCTGTTACTTCCTCGTCCTGAAAATTAATAAAATTTGATTTACAGTTTATAGGTGCCCTTGACAAACAATCGGCATTGACGTTGTTTTCCGCTTTTCTATGTTGAATTGTATAATTAAAATTTTGTAAAAATGATGCGTACCTTACGAGTCTTGCTGATGTCATTGCTGGCGTTTTTGCATTTTGGTGGAAAATCCTTGATAGTGGTCGATTATCGGTTATGAGTGTAAACTCTCTCCCATGTAGATATGTAAAAAATTTCTCAACTGCGAAAATAATTGCTAACGCTTCTCGATCGAGTTGACTGTAATTTTGTTCGGCCTTTGTCAATGCTCGAGAGATAAAAGCAACAGGACGCTCCTCTCTATTCATTATATGGGATAAAACAGCCGCTATCCCCACTGGACTAGCGTCGCAAGCTAAGGTTACTGGCAGTGCTTCATTATATGGAACTAGCACTCTATCCGCCACAATTTCTTGTTTTAAATTATTAAAAGATTGCTCACATTGATTCGTCCATACAAATTTTCTGCCTTTTTCTAAAAGTTGACGCATTGGAAATGTTATTGTTGATACTTCTGGTATAAAACGGGAGTAATATGTAATCATTCCGAGGAATCTTCTTACATCGTTGACGTTTGCTGGTTTTGGCATATTGATAATGGCTTCGATTCTGCTTGGACATTTTAAAATTTTGTTGTGGCAGACGATATAGCCCAAATATTTAATTTCAGTTCTAAACTATTCACACTTGTTCTTGTTCACGTGTAATTGATACATTTTTAATCGCTCTAAACAATTTATGAGCCGCTCTTCGCATTCTTTCATATTTGAGCCATGTATTATTATATCGTCGAAGTATGAAATTGTGCCGTCTAGACCCTGTAGTATTTGGTCAAGAGTTCTATTAAATTCACTTGGGGCAGTCTTAATTCCAAATGACAAACGGTTGATTTGATAAGCTCCTCTGTGTGTTGAAATGGTTTGAATTTCTTTGCTCTCGTCGTCGACCTGGACGTGCAGATACGCTGGTCCAACTTGCAAAAGAATTTGGAATTTTTTAAACTATTGAACATTTTATCGATCCGCTTCTTCCAGTTGGGGGTTGACGGCTACCTTGTAGTATCACTGTATCACCACCAGCGGCGATCCCCAATTGCTTGTGTTGACCTTTGAAATTATTCCTTCTTTTTCCAAAATATCTAGCTCGCGTTCCACTTTTTCACGAAGTGCATATGGCACTTGTCGCTCTTTCACAAACACAGGTTTAGCCCCTTTTAGAAGTTTCAAACTGCAGATTGTATTAGGTATGCACCCAACACTCTCTTGAAAAATTTCTGAGTACGTTTGTACTATCTGAGTTATGGATTTCACACAATTATTTTATTCACAATCGTTTGCCATATTACGCTCCTGGTCGATATCCTTGAGATTGATGTTTAAATGTCGAATCCACACTCTTCCTAGTAGTGGTGAATGTTTTGACGAAACCACATATAATTGTTCCTTTGATGCTTTGTTGTTGTACTTGACATTAACGTCAACAACACCCAATGGAACAAACACATCGCCAGTATACGACCGGAAAGCTATTTTTGATTTTTTCATCGGCACTTGGATATTCAATTTCTCAAAATCTTTTTCCGGAATCAGGGAATATCCCGCACCGGAGTCCATTTCGAATTGCTGTTTCTACCCTTCGATTAAAACGGTTGTGTAAAATTTTTGATGATCTGCGGCAGTTGATGTTATTGTTTGTTTATTATAAATGTCGATAATTTGATGAATTCCAAAAAAGTCTTCTGTTGATGTGTGTGAATCAGCTGTACTTGACGTGTCGTTGATGTCGATTGCATTTGTTGACATTCTCCTTTTGAGTCCTGGGGGCTAATTACCACAGTCGTGATCGAAATTGAATTGGAATCGAAATTAATTTCGAAAGCGTGTAATCTTCTAATGATATTACTCCACACGAAACGAATCGAATTATTGTGTCAGTGTTGTAATAAACCCACCTAAATACGTTAAACAGCACTGAGTGTATTTTGTAAAATGTAAACAGAAAACATGTTTTTACAAAAGAAAAAAGTTTAAGGTGTAAAGGTTTTGTTGAAAAAGTAAATTGAAATTAAAAAGAATGGATCCCGTATTTTTTTTTTATTTATCTTCTTCTGATTCGGATGAAACGTAAAACCTGAATGTTATAAGGAAAAAGATTAGAGGAAGTACCGGTCCCTTAAGTTTACCAAGCAATGAGCAATTTTAAACTAATTTTTGTATAAATAAAGCTAATAGTATTTGATTTATAGCTTTAAAACACGTTTTCGACTTACCAAGGAAGCATTCAGTTACGTTCTTGGAGAAGTACCACAGTTCCAATTGGCAGCTACGCTTTCGCTCTTGGCTTCCAACATTCTGTTGGAAACGAATTTTTAATTGGAGTAAGTCAGAGTGCTATTTGTTAGCAAAGCTTACGCTTTGTAGCCAATTTATACAGTTCAATCCTAAAAATAGTAGTGACTGTAAAGAGTAGTTTATGGTAAAATACAGGATTGCTGGAGGTATAGAAATAAAATACGTACATACATATCGTCACCTCATTATTGGTTGCACCCACCGACGATTTTGGAAAAAATGAGTTAGGAATGGATTACATATAATATAAATGTCCTCCTTCTAATTTAGAAACTCGTTTCACGATATCTCTTTTCATACCTGAGATATCCAACATCGACTTTGCTCTATATCCGCAATTTTAACATGTAATGAATATTGTTTTATCTATGGTAAAAATTTGGACCCGATCGGAGAGTTTACCCTAAACTCAACTTGAACAGTAAAACGTATGGAAATGCGGCATAAACAGTTAAATTGAAAAAAATTGATATGCAGCACAAAACAAACAAAAACAAATTTAAAAATTTGACAACTTTTGATTTATTATATTAAAAGTTACGAAAATTTATACTTTCGCATTTATACTAATCACGCAGAATTTGAGAAAAACTAACTTAAACTTTCTTTGTCGATTTTCTCGTTACCGACTTTCTGGCATATGCGCCAAACTAAGTATATTACTAATTATCTGTCTTTACAGTTGTACCCATTTTGGTTTAGAGAAGCCTCCAAATGAGCGTATGATAAATTCTCCAAGAATCTGTTTTTGTGCAAAGTTTAATGTGGTTAATTTTGACCTAAAAGCAGATGACATAGTTTTTTTTAAAAAATACAAGTTTTTAACAGACATTTCCTCTTTTTTTGTTAACCTGTTTACTGAAAATAATTATTTCGATTGCTTTTGTGTTTGCGACTTAAAACTCGCAAGGTTGCATTCGAATGATCGTTCGTTATCGAATGCCATCATTAGAAATTTCGATACATTTTATTCGATATCGTGTACGAGAATCCCAAAAGTAGAAAAACTCGCACGTTCGAATAAGAACCCGTTCGAATACGAATGCGGGAATTAGCCACCTGGATACATACTTTTTGTACATGACCTACCTTGCCACATGATCGACATTTTAAATTGCTTTTGTTGATTTGATCGCCCGCTATATGGTTATCTCGGCCACATCTTATGGCCAGTTTTTAAGTGGGTAGTTAACTATCGGATTACTTAATCTTAATTCTAAGTTAATTAGAGGTTAACTTTGTATTTTGTTTTTCAGTGGTGAGTTAATGTAAGTCGCCATATTGTCAACTAATATGGCAACCCTTGTATTCTTATTGGAAAAAACGTGTGTTTTGCATAAATACCAAAACAACAAAGGGGAATAAACCAAATGGACTTATGTAAAATAAGAAATAGATGCATAAAATCGAAGTCATTTTAACAAAAATGTGTTAAAAACTATATAGGCGCAACAATTTAACGATCTAGACTCAACGTATGTGTACAAATACGCAAATCTGGAACATGTATTTTATACAATCTTCTTTTCTCCCTTTGACACTCAGTAATTTGATTGTCAAAATAATATGGTTCTCACTATAAGTTAACCAACCAACATTGGGTGGTTAAATCATAGTTAAACAGTGACTAAAAAACACAAATCGATGTTTAACCACAATTTAACAAAGAAACGAAGATCACCACTGACTGAAAAACTGGCCATTAGACACAAACCTGCCAATCCTAATTCGTTGTAATCAATTTCTTTTACTGACTGCCTTTTCCTGCTGTTGTTATTTCTGCGACTGCGAAGTTTGTTGGTGTGCGTACTGCGTAACTGATGGACTTCTGTTGATGAATAATTATTCGTAATTACTTTACTGCCGATTTTTGCCGCTTCCATTGTTGTTGCTTTTTGTACAATTTCCGTAAACGTCGTTTCTGGTGTTTGTAATAGTTGCTCTCGAATGTGTTCATCACGTACCCCTCTAATGAATTGCGATCGAAGAAAAATGTCGGCAACTGACTTTTTGCACTCAGATACAAACCCACATTCACATGCCAATTTCTTCAGAATTGCAACAAATTCATATATCGATTGATTTTCGTTCTGTATTTGGCATAGAAATTTGTGCTGTTCCACCAAAATATTGGCTTTGGGACAGAAATGTGTCTCAAGAATCGTAACAATTTCGTCGTATTTTAAGTTGCTTATACTTTGTGGTGCAGCTAATGTGGATAGAAGTGCGTATGTGGTGGGCCCAATATATTGCAATAACAGTTTGGCGCACATCTCTTTGTCTTCAAAAATCTTTTTGAGCTGGAAATGCAATTCCAACCGCTCTTTGTACGTTTTGAAGTATTCCGTTTTTGGATCGAAGGCGTCGAATTTCGTAATTATATTTACGCTGCTGTTTGATGGAAGTTGCGCTCGATTCTGCATTGCCACGGTCATGTCGGCCATTGCCTTTATTAATACATTTAGCTGGGTCGCATCCATTTTGAAGGTTATGTACGTTGATTGATGTTAATACCGGATTTGTAGAATTCACTGACTTTTCTTTCAATTATCGTTCGTTCTTTTAATCCTCGTCGCCAATCTATTTGTTGTGTCCCTATGAACAAACAGTACACGCGTTATAGATTAGGTAATACTTTATTAAAAGAGATATACAAAAAGGTTAATCTTCAAAGAGATGTTATATCGATGATATGCAAAAATGTAATAATGTGAAGAAATATATGTACAATGAAAAGTAAGGATAACCGTTTTACAGAGTTACACAGCCTTTACACGATGCCATTTTTTAACCATGCAATTTGCGTTTGTTGATAAGGGGTGTAGAGAAGCAAGAAGGGAGGAAAAAATGGCACGACGCGCCACCGCATCGGGTTTCATGAAATTTTATTGCAATTCTCTGTGCTCGTTCCGCATTTGTTATCATTTTGACATTTGATGTTATTGTTTCCTTCATTCTAGTTTTTCGTGTGTTGTGTTACATTGTTAGAGGTTACGTGAAATAATTTAAAAGAAGTTAAAAAAAAGAAAAAGAAAGTTAAACATAAAAATTAATTAAAAATAATAAAGAACAATTTAATTTCTTCCTTCGAAAAAGCAATTTTTAGACTTATGGAGAACAAAATTTGACCGCTGACAAAAATGAACAGCACACACAAGAACACTCACTAAAGAGAGATGTCAGAAAAAATGGCAAGGACTAATATCATGAGATGGCAACGTGTAAAGGCACAAAGATTTGCGCTGCAATTTCAAAAGAGAATTGATAAAAATGGCATCGTGTAAAGATGGTGTAAGATAGAAATCAATAACATAGCATTTAGAGTTACCAAGTAACTATTAATCTGATACTACACCTTCTCACAACCAGTAAGCTATGCGCTTTCTAGTTTTACACTCACTGATTGGGACCTAAAGTTTTACACGGCTTCCGGAAGGTATTTGTGAAGCTTTTTCATGGCTATGTACTCGATAGTGTCGCTTTCACTAAGCGAGGTGACCTTCGTCGAATGAAATGTAAGGTGGTCAGAGAAGGAATCGAACACACGTTCTCATGTACAATAGTCCCGAACACTAACGATTACACCACTGATGGTCACCTCAGATGCTTTAATGCATAATCCGAAGAAATAGTATACTGCAAATGGGTCTAGCTGGGAATTACTATTTTCAACACGATTGTAGTCCAAAGCACACAACAAAAATGTAAAAATGTGGCTTGCAGTTAATAGGGCCCCCTATTCGTGTTACTCCTCTATAAAGCCCAGTGAAGGGAAGTTTAGAAAAATCGGAAACACGAAATTCTACGCAAAGGTTCTCATGGAATAAAATTAGCACGCCAATTACAAAAAGAGAACATGGTAAATTGTATGAAAAACGGAAGACATTATTAGAGATATGAAAGGTTATCCAACTAAATACTATCGTTCCGATAAATAAAAGTACCGATTAGTAAGCAGACACTTTAACCGGACTTTGAGAAAATTTACCTAAATAAGGTAAAACTTAACCCAATTTTTAATAAATTTTTCGTCCAGGTGCCCTTAATTTTGTGGATCCTAAACATAATGGCATGACAATCTTTTCTGAATTACTTTTATGTTAAGCATTGAAATTGCAAATTATATGGGGATACACTCCAAAACTTTCCAATTGAAATTTAAAAGAAATCAATTGACATTTAAAAATACTATTTGAAATTTAAAATACATCAATTATCGCTGGCTGCGACTTGAGTTATTCCTGCGGTGATAGCGAATTTAAAGCCAAATAAAAATACGGCAGTATGTGTTTAAATACGGGTAGGCTTTATTTCTAAAAAATAATTAAATTATAAAATACAAAAAGGAAATATACTTCACGTCTTTATCCCCAGCAAAATGGCCTATCAGCAGAGCCACGATTTGCTGGAGACATATTTACATGTCTCCACAAACACCTATTGCGACAACCCGAAATTTGAATAGTACTGAAGGCGACGGCTTATATTGTTGAGAGCCTTTGAATAATTTTGAGTTTAATGAGACTCCTACCTTGGTAGCAAAATCAAACACCAAACGAATTTTCCCTGGCTTATTGGGCTTCGCAACTTCAAAATGGGGCAAGTACCACGTCCCCGGGTTACGGGCTTGAACTTCATTTGGTGTCAATTTCCGTACATACCCTTTCTCCTCATATTCAACAACAATATTTTTATGACATGCCAACCTCGGGATTCTTCTTCATATTTCGCTCCATGCCATAAAGGCGATTGAGGGCCATGGAATAGCTATCCGGCAGGGCTACCACAGTAGTCTGGATTGAAATCTTCCGACAATCTTTTTAAAACTATTTTTTTAAAACCTTCCAAAATCTTCCGACCACGTGGATCGTCCTTCGACTCAATGATTGATAGAGTCTTAACGCCAATATTCTGTCTCAAAATAACTTGCCACCAAAACATTCAAATTGTTCGGCTGTGCTCTCAGCAAACAAGTGCGGGCTGTAGGGTGACCTCCATCCATTTTCCCGAAAACGATTCATCCCAAAGGAGTGTTGGCAGTATATGTACCAGCTTCCTCCAACGGAACTATATCATCGGGCAATCCTAAATGGCAATGGTCCAATCCAATGAGACATTTTGGATGCACATCGCCGTCTGCGGCTATAGGAATGCCATAATGCTTTATCAAGTTCGCATTGAAACTCTGATTGGGCAACTTCAAATTTTAGACACCATAAATACATTTCAATGCATATTTCCGTTGCTTATTTACGCCACTCACAAGAAGATCGACGACCTCTTGAGACGACTTTCCACCATACCAGCTCAAATTTAATTTGATTTGTCTTCCCTGAAGCCGAAGTTGTCTCACCAGTGAACTATCCATCATAGTGACCGATGAGCCTTCATCCAAAAGAGCATAAGTCTCCACAACACAATTTGGGCCATACATTTTTACGGGTAGCACTCTATACAAAAATTCACTTTTTTCACATAAGTTTGAGACACAACTTTATACCAGTTCACCAATCGGATCACTATCAGCTGATACTACATTTGAAGTATTATTTCCCCCTAAGGCTGACCTTCATGCAATAACTTGTTATGTTTCCTTTGGAAATTGTTCACTTGACATTCTATGCTGGCGACTATCTCTCCTTGAGTATCCTTCATTAAGGCATAAGAAACAACCTCAACTTTTTCACTTCATCTCATCTGATCTACGCACAGATAAAAATGTCTTGCACTCTAATCTTCTATGTTGCCCTTGGCACTGTATCTCTTTCCGTTGAACATCCGATGCATAGAGAACCACTTTCATTTTTGACTCATTGTTGTTTGAGCGACTGGTTGTCTGAATACTCCGTACTAAACCGGCTACATCTTGGAGCCAATTCCTACAATCCACAACAGTGCGCCACCGGCGTATATTGGGCCAAATCTAAACGGCGGCTCAAGGGGAGCTTCTGCACCAACTCTGCCATCAAAGCTGGGTTTGACAAATGCTGATGCCCACTTACATTTTCTAAAAAGGCGGCCAAATTGTCCGCCAAAAATTTCTCGTACTTGTTGCAGCCAGCATCTTATCAGCAATTCCGTCGACCATATTGGAATTTCAGTTGCTCAATAACAGTGGGAACATTATTTGGATGTATAAACAGACTTAATGCACTCCCGGTCATCTTTCAACGCATTGTGTAAACAATTTTCAAAATTGCTGCACCAATATGCGGCCGTTGAGAGATCAAATGCAGTTGAAACCATTGTAGAAATTTCAGTCGCGTGAACCGACTTAAACATACCCTCACCCGAAGTCATCCATTGCGGCCGAGTTCTATTGAATATTGGCAAATGTGCCAAAATTCAAAAGCAGAGTGGCATTGCGCTAAATATTATTCAATACGCAACTTAATTACGATCCTAAGTGATTATGAGGAGTTATCGTGACTACCAGCCAATTGTCCGCCCAATATTTATATGTCTGGTACAAAAATGTCATATGTTGTTCATGTGTTTTTACACAGAATTACACAAAATATTGATCAGTATCAAATTTTGATAGGATCAGTTGTGGTATACGGGAGATATCGAGTCGGCCAGCCAGAAGCCCGTCCAAATTTTGTATGGGAGGTACGAAATTGGGCGTGGACAGTAGTTAATCTTTGTTAGGAAAACATTGCCGAGTACCGAATTTTATTAATATCGCTTATAGTCTATGAGAGTTATCGTGTCGATCAACCGGTCATCCGCCCAACTTTTGTGTGCACTTGACTAAATTTTGACTAGTACCAAACTTCATAGATTCATTCGGTTTTGTGGGAGTTATCTTGCCGAACAACCAGCCGGCCGCACAACTTACATTCACTCACATTTAAAGTCGGGCAGTACCATGAAAATATTTTCAGTCCAAATATTTCTGTGTTTATAAAAGAAAATATATTTTATTTTTTACCCCTTTTGTTACAAAAACTCTTGGCTTTAAAAACAACTACAATGAAATATTCTAAGTACTTTTATAAAAAGCACATGAAGTCTAAACTAAGCCTTCTACACTTTTTTGCCTCACATTGAAAGTCGGGCATAATAAAAAATATTAAGAAACAAAAGTTAATATTTTGTTGCTCCGCCTTTTTGGTTCTCTACAGCTTGTAGGCGGCTTGGCATTGATTGAACAAGTTTTTTGCAAACATCTGGATTAATATTGTTCCATTCTTCAAACAGAGCATTTTTCAGCTGATCTTTTGATGAACAGAGCCTGTCCTGCATCCTGTGTCCTAATTCGTCCCATAAATGTTCAATGACATTGAGGTCGGGTCCTTTGTGCAGCAGTTTTGATCACCTTCGGGCAATTATATAACAACCAGCTCTTAACATCGTGTGCCGAATGATTCGGGTCGTTATCTTGATATAATTTGAAGTTTGATTCAATGCCAAATTTTTTTACGCTATCTTTCAGATTTGTCTTCAAAATCGTCAAATACACATTCTTGTTCATTATTCCTTCGGTAAAGTGTAAGTTGCCAAATCTTGAAGCCTCCATACACCCCCAAACCATCACGGACCCACCACCATGTTTGACCGTTTTTCTCAAATTTTTTGATTATAGTTTTTTTGCTTGGTTTGCGGCATATTTTACCCCTTCCATCGCATCCAAATAGATTAAATTTACTTTCATCAGTAAACAGTACCCAATAATAGATTGTTAAAATCATAAAGCATTATTTTTTGTCCCCACTTACAGTGCTCCAGAAGTCAAAGTCCTTGGCCATATATTGATGGGCAAAAACAAGTCGGTCATTTTGGTTCTTCTTGCTAATGAGGTGCTTCTTCCGTGCAACTCGGCCATGAAAGTTATTTTTTCGAAGAAATCTTCATACTGTTTCTGGGTTAACCTCATTCCCAGAAGCTTCTTTGACCATCGCAGTTAGATTTGGTGCAGAAATAAAGGGATCATTCTTAACTTTTCTTAAAATCATACTCGCATCCCTAGAGGAGAGTTTCTTTAATCGGGGTAGGCGTTGTTTGTTGGCAATCAACCCATCTTTTCTATATCTAGCTATGATGTCATGAACCGTTGATTTGCTTTTCTTCACTAGTTTCGAAATTTCGCGTTCAGATTTTCCTTCTAAATGCTGATCAATAACTATTTTGCGTTCTTCCAAGGTGGACTGTCTAATATTACAGAATATTTTAATTGACTTCACTGAGCACTTGAGAAGATAACAATGGCCAATAATTTTAAAAACAATTACAGAAAACGAAAAATTAACGGTATATTTACTGACTTCTCGCTCAAAACATTGCTTGCCCGACTTTCAATGTGAGGCAAAAAAGTGTAGAAGGCTTAGTTTAGACTTCATGCGCATTTTATAAAAGTACTTAGAATATTTCATTGTAGTTGTTTTTAAAGCCAAGAGTTTTTGTAACAAAAGGGGTAAAAAATAAAATATATTTTCTTTTATAAACACAGAAATATTTGGACTGAAAATAGTTTCATGGTACTGCCCGACTTTAAATGTGAGTGACTGTATGTTGATAAGAAATCACACTTGTCTTAACCGGTGACTGGTGTTTGATGACACGAAGCCTATAACCTAATTTCATTCAGATCGGCTTATTTTATTGAAAACCCGGACGACCACCAAGCTTTTGTAAGTGAGGTACCAGAATGGGAGTGGCAAAACGACTCATTTTCTATAGAAGAGTGGCATTTGACCAGAGGTGACCAAAAATTTTTATGGTGTAGTATTGGTCAGAAAAACGATGTGGCTTCAGTCGTCGTTTAGACAGCAACGTATGCACATGAGCTTGTGTATATAACTACATATTTTGCTGATATATCAGCAAACGATGCATATGTCCGCTTACTTGTTAGCTTTCTCAACGACGACTGAATGGAAGAGCATAAGAATAAGTGTGACTTTGTTTATGTGTTGGTCTCCGCAATTACGGTATGGGCTGGTCACCAGTGCATTTGACTAAATTTTGTCTAGTACCAAATTCATAAAGATTAGTTCGGTTTTGCGGTCGGAAGTTATCTTGCCGAGCAACTTACATATGTATGGGAGGCACCAACGTTTGATGACATGAAGCCGATAGATAACCTAATTTCATTAAGATCGGAAGTGTTTCACATGACTTATCGTATTGACAATCCGGACGACCACCAAGTTTTTGTATGGGAGGTACCAGAATGGGCGTGGCAACATCGCTAATTTTCTCCAGTTAAGTACACTTACAGATTATTAACCAATGTTTGAGTTGAAGCTAATCACATCTACCAGAAAAAAGTTTTAGAATAAAAATGTTTTTGTACTAAATGTATCGATTTGTATGGGAGGTACCAGAAGGGTCGTGGCCAAACGCCCATTTTCAATCCCAACCTAAATTTTGACAAATAATGGGCACTAACAAAATATCGTTGTGATCGGCAAAAATTTACGGGAGTTATCTGGCCGAACAGTCAGCCGGCCGAACATCTTTTATATGGGAGATACCAAAATGGGCGTGGCAAAAACACCTTTGTCTTAATCATTGACGGGCGTACATTGACGTGAAGCCTAATATCGAATTTCATTAAGATCGGAGGTGTTTCACGTGACTTATCGCATTGACAACTCGGACGACCACCAAGCTTTTGCATGGAAGGTACGAGAATGGGCGTGGCGACTTCGCCCAATTTAGTATATATTTACTGATTATTAACCAATGTTTGAGTTGAATCTAATCACATCTACCAGAAAAAGTTTTGGCAGAAATATTTCGTACTAAATGTGTCGAATTGTATGGGAGGTACCAGAAGAGGCGTGGCCAAAATGCCGATTTCCAATCCCAAACTAACCTTGGGCAAATAATAGTCACCGACAAAATTTCGATGTGATCGATAAAGATTTACGCCAGTTATCGTGTTGACCAGCCAGACAGACAGACAGACGGACATGTTTCAATCAAACGAATTGCGTCCAAAGATACTGAGATACTAAGATACTTGTTGAGATGTTTAAATTATTTGTAATTGCAGCTGCTTTCAGGGCTCGTTGGGCATTTAAAAGTTGGGTCTGCAAAACATCGATTGGATGCTGAAGGCTTTCCATGGCTGGCTGGGCAACTAAGTTGGAGCTTGACGTAATTACGCCTGGCGCTGGGGTCATCGGTGGCGGTATATGCGACAGCAACAAATTTGGGCCAGGTTTGTTTACCTGACGCCGTTTGAACCGTCTCAAGACCACTTGTGGCGGCTGTGGTGAAGAACGCAGAGGATGTTCCGGCAGTAGAGGAACTTGTTGTATTGGGCCCCTGCGGCATATGGGTCACATTCACAGTCATTTGATCCAGCAGGCATGGAACTGTTGAGTGTACTTACTGATGAGGGCAACGAATCGGTAATTTTCAGGTTTCGGGAACTTCTTGGAGGCGAACGCTGCAAGGATATCCAAATGACAATCTAAAAAACAACTAAATCGCACAAAGGTTACGAAATAAAAAATGTATCGCTGGATGCGACTTGAGTTATTGCTGCGGGGATAGCGAATTTAACGCCAAATAAAAACACGGCAGTATGTGCTTAAATACGGGTAGGGTTTATTTTTAAAAAATAATTGAATTATAAAATACAAAAAGAAAGTACATTTCACGAAAATTTAAAAATACAAAGTGTAGGAGAATGTTTACTTTAGCACCAAATGCCATATTTAATTCGTTTGTCTTTGGTCTGATAGGGCATTAAACGGTGACATTTTCCAAAGCTTTAATGTATCATCGGCCATATGTCAGCATAATCCAATATGGTTGAAGTCATTAGCATTAGAAAGGTCTTTCTAAACTCTATTTAAAAAAAACGATTTTTTAACCTTACTTTTTCGATAAAAATTTGTTTTTTTTCTTAAAAAAAATGCACTTTTATACTTACTTTTTGTTAGGTTCCAATAACAGACAAGAACTTAACCTTTTTTAGGGTGTAGTACTCACCAATAACCCTTCAATTTCAAAACTTAGAACGTAAATATCTCCGGTCTTGAAAGGTCATTGGCGTAGATCGGAGTAAATGTACGCCAAAATGTATAAGTCAATTTAACAATTAAACTGGTTAACGGGAGTCTGGTTGAACATTTTATTGCATTTGCATAACACTCAAAATACGAACTTTAACTAATAGTAATCATATGGTAAGTTTTCGGTTGACCGTTTCTCAGTCCGCAGAGCGTGGTTTATCTTCACCGGGTACATTTTGACGATTTCGCCATGCACTCATGTAAGTACGTGGATGAATAGGCAAGAGCCCAGCTATGCCTAATAACTCAGCTGCAGGCGTCGACATATGAGCTCCTTTACCTAACCAATAGCGTATGCGTTCAAAATTAAATGCCACCAAACGTTCGTTATGTTCATTTGGGAGGGGGTCGAATGTTCCAACTTGTTCAATAACAGGCTGCTGTTGGTCTTTACGACGCTGTGGATAGTAAACAAATTAAAGTTTCTCTGTATAGTGTTTATCACACAAAACACTAAAGTTCTATCTTACCTCCATGACCACTATGTGAAAAAATGGCCGGTTAGTGCATCCTTTGCGAACAAAACGAATAATTTTGGCAGAACGCTTATAGAATCTACCAATGCCACTGGCAGGTGATAAAGGAGCGATACTCATTATGTAGTCGAAAAAAAAATAACTTTTTAGTCTTAAATAAACGAAAAATTGTTACGAAAAGCTGACAATCAAATAATCGAGCAGAGAACGAAGCCGATAGAAGATTTTCTACGGCTCTACCCAAAACCGGGATGGCGGCATGATAAAATAACTCGTGGTAGGCCAAAGAGATGTTGTAATTGATGGCAACAACAGACATTTTATTTTTGCTTCTCACTATTGTTGTGTCAAACTCAGCGCATCCCTACAAGAACAGTAACGGTCATTTGACCGGTCTTTTGTGTCAGTGTTTCTGTAAACAGCCATCAAAGTTTTTATCACGTTTTTGACAATTTCAGAAACCAAAAATTTTTAAACGATCGGACCATGGGTCCCTTGGAGTCGGAAAAATGGGTGCACCTAGATACATATACGATCAAGCACGTGTGGATACTCATATTAAAGGTACCCTACAAGAACAGTGACAGGCATTTGACCGGTCCATAGAATAACACATACTATAGAAGAACTTATTCTCTCATCTGACGTTTCATTTCACACTCTCTCGGTAGGTCTGTGGAAATGTTTACATACACCAGGTGGAGGTACAAAATATGTTCACTTAACTATTTCCTGTCGTTTTGGTGTAGAACTGAAAAATTTAAATGTATTTTGCACTTTTTTGTTGACTTTTAACGTTGGTATTCATTTGTATTGTATTTAACACAACTAGTTTGCCACAAAAACACGAAATTCGGGTGTAGTTCCTTTGTGGATCGCTGTATACTATTGCCACCATCTGGTATTATTGAACCCATATTTTCCACCCTCCACTGTGTAATTTCCATCGTACCTATGACGTTTAATTTATTGAGCGAATAAAACCTTCTACGTATGTGTTATTCTATGGACCGGTCAATTGACTGTAATTGTTGATGGGTATATCCATAGAATAACACACCATAGGAGGTTTTATTCGCTCAATAAATTAAACGTCATAGGTACGATGGAAAGTAAACATTGGATGGTAGAAATATGGGTTCAATAATACCAGATAGTGGCAATAGTATACAGCGATCAACATAGGAACAACAACCGAATTTCGTGCTTTTGTGGCAAACTAGTTGTGTTAAATACAATACAAATGTATACCAACGATAAAAGTCAATAAAAATGTGCAAAATATATTTAAATTTTTCAGTTCTACACCAAAACGACAGGAAAAAGTTAAGTGAACATATTTTGTAACTCCACCTGGTGTAAGATAATTTTAAATTTAATTGCTCTCATTTCCACAAACCTGAGATGAGAGCATAGGCTAATACATACCTAGATAAACTTATTCTCTCATCTGACGTTTCATTTCACACTCTCCATCGTAGGTTTGTGGAAATGAGAGCAATTAAATTTTAAATTATCTTACACCAGGTGGAGTTACAAAATATGCTCACTTAACTTTTTCCTGTCGTTTTGGTGTAGAACTGAAAAATTTAACTATATTTTGCACTTTTTTATTGACTTTTATCGTTGGTATACATTTGTATTGTATTTAACACAACTAGTTTGCCACAAAAACACGAAATTCGGTTGTTGTTCCTATGTTGATCGCTGTATACTATTGCCACTATTTGGTATTATTGAACCCATATTTCTACCATCCAATGTTTACTTTCCATCGTACCTATGACGTTTAACTTATTGAGCGAATAAAACCTTCTCTGGTGTGTTATTCTATGGATGAGAGTGTGAAATGAAACGTCAGATGAGAGAATAAGTTTATCTAGGTATGTATTAGTCTATGGGTATATCCATCAAAGTTTCTATCATATTCTTAAAGCCGAAATGAAAAAGTTGATGGAAACTTTTATGTACGTGTGATTTTGTATCTCCCTCGAACTTATGAGTTCGGTCGCCTATAAAACATATAACTGAGCTGCTCACTCTAGTGCTGTTCACTGATCAAAGATTATATGAGGATTAGTCACAGTTGATAGATATATCCATCACAGTTGACTAATCAGACTTGATAGATATACCCATCACAGTTGACTAATCAAATTTGATGGATATATCAGTCAAAGGTGATGGGTACAGCTTTTATAATAAAAGACGATGTTATTAATGATTTTATGGTGTATTTTTATTATTTTTATATATTTTTAATATCTAATTGTATAATAAATGACAATGAATGATTCTTAGTCAAGAATGGGAGTGAATGAATAAGAATAATCGATTCAAAATGAATAAAGTAGTAACTGGGCAAAATAAAATATTTATTTACAATTTGTTTTTAATAAATCTTCTGCTTCATCCTATGGTGGCTTCGTTCAATTGTCTTTTCGCACATCTAAAATTTGAAAAGGAGATATATAAATATGTATATGTATTAATAATAATAAGTATATATGAAATTAATAATTATTTAATCATTTATAGACAAAAATATGTACATACCACGCAGTCTTGTTGAACCACATAAGCTTCCCTATCGCACGCTTTTCCCACCTCTCATCCCAATTGTATATATCAAGCAGGTTATCCGTGAACATTGGGAGGCAGACACTGCTGACATCCTCTGACGCCTCTTTCAGTATATTTTCTGTGAAAAAGTATGTATAAATATCAAAATATCGAACCATAAATTTTAGTTTGTCGATATTGCTTGAGCAAAATCTGGGGTTCCCAATTTCTGCTCTGCTTCTTGCACCGCTGTAATGGTCAGGAAAGGGAGCATGCTGCCGACTTCATTAATGATTTTGTCCTGAGTTTGGCCAGGCATGCCAGACAGAATCTTCCACTACTTTTTGATGGCTTTTAAATGCCTCATTTTTCATAATCATTATCTTTGTTGTTTGGATCACATAAGTTTATTCTTTTCCACTGTTTATTTTTATTCCACGATATTTAACGATAATGAAACTTTTGTCGTTGCACTTTGTCGAGGATCCACAAATTTTACTTTTTAAATGTCAACAAATTCAAGTTTCCATCAACACTGACAGTCGAATGACCGAAACTATTCTTGTAGGGTTGTTTCACTCTTGCAAATGGAACTCAGTATAAAATAGTTGCAAGTGTATCAGTGCAAAAATATTGTGTGTGTTAGTTTCCATCATTCATTTCTTGTAGGGTATTCTCCTCGCGAATTTGGTCGTATATATCTGTGGTCATATGGAAGAGTAGCTTAAGTCGACATAAGAGAGAATTGAGTTACGGCGTTGGGAGCTTTATAGAAGTAAAGGCGCTTAAATGTATTTAGTCCGTTTTGATCAATTCTGTTTTTCAACAATGTTAGGTGCGTTTACTTTTTACATTAAGTCTTTTGAATCAACAATGCATTGATCAAAACAACTTATGTGCACATAGTTTTGTGTAGATATTCCGATCTTCCATTCATCATATAACTGTATCGCTTAACTTGACTTCAGCTGTATAAATGTTCACCTTGAAAAAATAAAGTAATTATTTTCAAACAACTTATGTTTACATGAGTTTTTTTAATGAAATATGATTCTTGTATACAGTTATCTTAAGTGAATGTAAGTTCTTACGACGAAATGTAATTCGACGAAATAAACAAAAAACAAATATTTCAGATCAGCTTATGTAGGCACAAGCTGTTTTAATCAAGCGACGCTAAAAATTAACAGTACCCTATGTTTACCTAAGTGTTGTTTGTTCTGAGAATTATTGTGCCAGCTTCCACATAAGCTGCAGTCGTGAAGTAATTGCTGCGTCGTGCGAAGATAAAAATGGAAGTTTCTGAAGAAGAATTATACGGATTTGAGAGCGATGATTCTGTTTTATGCTGCCCTCAGACGTACCAACAGTTGATTCAACCTGTCATAAGTTGAATCAACTGTTGGTACGTTTGAGGGCTAGTTGAAGTTAGTTGGTCGTCAGTTGAATGAAAAATCAAAATTTTTTGATAATTTGGTGAAGTTGAACCAACTGTTGGTACGTGTGAGGGCAAGCTGTTCAACTTCATAGTTTTTCTTCATTTTTTCTTGACGTTGATCAAGCAAACACATACGCTGTGAGCGCAAGAACGTTGATCGAAAGAAATATATCAATAAATATATAATAAGAAATAAATAATAATAAATAAATAATAATAAATAAATAATAATAAATAAATAATAAGAAATAAATAATAAGAAATAAATAATAATAATAAATAAATAATCATTGAATGTTTCATCTGACATTCGCATATAATTTGTATAATTTTTGCCTAACTGTCTTTCAATGTTTTAAAAGTTTTGTTTGAAAATGTATTTCTGTTAATTAACCAGTATTTGGGCAATTTTTTCTTTAGTTTTTTATTTTTCTGTAATTATTTCTTCTTCCTCTAAAATTACATCAATTCTTTGTAGCGCAAGGGCAACCGAATTCATGTTACCACTTCAAAAATAATTTTTAAATGAAGTTGAATGAAAAGTTGATTCAAAAGTTGAAACGTCTGAGGAGAACGACCAACTTTCTTATTCAACTCAAACGTCAAAAGTTGATTCAACTGTTGGTACGTCTGAGGGCAGCATTAGATCCGAATATTTGTTTCAATGAATTAAATGCAAGCAATACAGATTCTGCAGAGGAAAATTGTGATGTAAAGCATGAAACACATAGACGACGACAGGCTACATGAACACACGACTACAAATGCCGCTGACTGCAAATGTAGACGTGTGGCAGCTACTGAATTATTTTCAAGACGGCAACTGCAAAGTAAACAGCTGATCTGTAATGTTGACGTTTGTGTTATTGTGTTATTTGTGTTAGAAGAAAATAAAATGTCTGGAGAATATTTAATAAATATTATTACAAACATAACAAAAATTGTGAAAACAGTTGATTATTCTGTCAGTGGTGCCACTTCAGGCATTGACAGCTCTAACCTGTTGATTGTCGCCCACACAAATAGAAGTTAGTTTAATTCAACTACAGCTACATAAGTAGCATAGACAACAACCTGCAGTCGTGTCGCCTTGCCGTCGTTAAAATATTCACTTGCATATAAATGCATGTATTTTATTTTTGCATGAATATTTTAACGACGGCAAGGCGACACGACTGCAGGTTGTTGTCTATGCTACTTATGTAGCTGTAGTTGAATTAAACTAATTTCTATTTGTGTGGGCGACAATCAACAGGTTAGAGCTGTCAATGCCTGAAGTGTCACCACTGACAGAATAATCAACTGTTTTCACAATTTTTGTTATGTTTGTAATAATATTTATTAAATATTCTCCAAACTTTTTTTTTCTTCTAACACAAATAACACAATAACACAAACGTCAACATTACAGATCAGCTGTTTACTTTGCAGTTGCCGTCTTGAAAATAATTCAGAAGCTGCCACACGACTACATTTGCAGTCAGCGGCATTTGTAGTCGTGTGTTCATGTAGCCTGTCGTCGTCTATGTGTTTCATGCTTAAGTAATAAGTTATGGTGCAAACAGTGATAATACAATACAAAAATTCATAATTTAGGAAAACAAGTTACAAGCAGAAGCAAATACTGATCTTTCAACATCCAAAAATGTGCAGAAAAAACTACGCAACGAAGGTGAATCTTACATTTGAAGCAGTGGAAAAATTGTGCCTTACCGCGCGATTCGAGTATTGCAGCCATGCCGAAATAAATGCAAAGATAAAATTACACCAGAACAGCAACAAGAAATTCATGACCTATACTGGCAGCTGGGATCGTACCAATTGCGACAAGCGTTTGTGGCAGGCTCAATTGAAATACATTCCAACTAAAACTATGCGGAAAGATACAAGTGAAACCAATCCAACGAACCGGATGAATGCATATAAATACTATTTGGAAATAAGCGGTCAAAGAGTTTTGGTGTGTCAGAAATGTTTTAAAGCGACTTTATGCGAAAACGATCAGTTTTTTAAAACTGTAGCAAAAAAATTTGAAGGACATGGTGCTTTTACCCATGGCGATCTACGTAGAAAACACCGGAACCCAAGAAAACTTCCACATTCAAAAGAAAGAGAAGTGATTGACTTTATAAATTCTTTCCCTTCGTATGAATCGCAGTATACTCGACGTGACACGTCCAGGATATATTTCCCCGGTGGTTTATCTGTTGCTGAGCTTTACAGGCTTTATTGCGAAAATCATGATCACTCTATATCAGTTTCAAAATTTTCTCAGATTTTTCACACATTAAATTTAAAATTCAAAAAACCAAAACTAGACACTTGTCACAAATGTGACAAGTTCAATTCCAAACTAGCAGTTACACACGCTGAATCGCTTGATGCCTTAAAATCCGAACAAGCAGATCACCATCACCAAGCGGAACAATGTTATGAATCAAAACGAAATGATAAGCAAAAGGCAAGTGCTGATAAAAATTTAAAAGTATTTTGCTTTGATTTGCAACAATTTCTTCCTACTCCATTTTTACGCTCGTCAGTATCGTTTTATAAAAGGCCATTGTGGACCTTCAATCTAACTGTGCATGACTGCTCAACAAATGAACCATTCTGCTATATGTGGCACGAAGCTTTGGCTAAACGTGGTGGCAACGAGATAGCGTCATGTTTATTCGAACACTTACAAAGCATACCACTCTCTGTCAACCATGTAATTTTTTATAGTGATTGCTGTCCTGGCCAGAATAAAAATTCTTTTGTTGCAACAATGTTTGCCATATTCATGCAATTTACCGATACAACGAGATCAATATGTATAATTGATCATAAGTTTATGGTTCCTGGCCACACACACATGGAATGAGATAGAGATCATGCTTTGATAGAAAGAAAGAAAAAAATAACATCAGTACAAATTTACCATCCTCGGGACTGGTAGCAATTTATTAGGACTGTTGGGGTGAAAAAAAAGTTTAGTGTGAGTGAAATGAAAAGAAACCAATTTATTGATTTTGCGAGTGCTGCTAAGGAATTATTTTTTTGGTGAATATAAAGTGATTAAAGTTGATATAAAGTGGTTACGATTTACCAAAGAATTTGGGTCCGTTTTCTTTAAAAGTTCCTTAGATAAAAATGAGCCTTTCAGAAAAATTAAATTAAAGAAAAGAGGCATAACGTCTATTAATGAAAATAATTTAAAACAATGCTATTTTTCACCAATTGAAATTAATCAAAAGAAGAAACAAGATTTAATTGGCATGTTGCCACTTATTGACGAAACTTATAAAGTCTTTTATTTGAAGTTAAATACTGCAGACATGTTGGACTTCCACCCGGACTTTACTGAAGCTGATGAGATTTTTTAATGAATACAAAATTTCATATTCAACAATATATTATCAATTTTAGATTTTATTTATAATTTTTCGTTAAGAGCAAAAATATTGTCATCTTAGCAATAACCTTATCTACTTTTTTAATTTCTTTATATAAATTTGAATAAAATGTCGTATGTTTACTTAAAACTATACAATACATACTTTTTATTTTAATAGAAGCCCTTAAGTTACTTAAGGTTAAGTAAAATGGTAATTTCAGTTTCAAAAAAACGCTTAAGTAGAAAAGGTGTAAAATCTTCTGAATTCACCAATACTTTTTTAAAATTTTAACATTTATTCTCTAATAAAGATATTACCAATATATTAATTCAGAGATTATTCGCAAAAATCAAGTAGAATAAAAATTACACAAAATGGGTGATATCTCAAAACTTCAATTTTCGACTTAAGCTACTCTTCCATATTTGAATTTTTGCCCAAATTTACATTATTTTTTATTTCTTATTTGGAGTTTTTTTTTAATTTCACCAGACCCGTTATAATATCTTATCTTGCCATATTTTTTTTGAGCCAGGCCCGGGCTCATGCATTTTTCCCAATTTTTCTATATATTTATGTGTAGAAATAACTGTATTTAATTAAAGAAATTTTTGTGTGGAGTTCATTTATAATTTCTGGAAATTTTGTTAGTATTTAGAAAATAAAGAAAGATCATATCATATCATATAACACTACCTCGTATATCAATCATTTTGTATGTGTTGTCATTAATGTGCATGTTCAGTGAAATACGTTTCCTTTACATTCCCATTTCCGTTTATTGTTCACACCGTCTCATTCTGAAAATGCGTATACAACTCTGCGGTTGAAATGATTTGTGATCTTGGGTACAACAATGTATGAGAAATCACGTTATAATAGAGTGATTTGCCTATTATCGGGTCCATCTGCAAGATCTAGTGCATGTAAACGCCCTATAAGATTTTATGAGTATTAGTCAGAGTAGATGGCTACATCTGTCACAGTTGACTAATCATATTAGATGGATATATCCATTACAGTTGACTAATCAAATTTGATGGACATATCCGTCAAAGCTGATGAGTACACCTTTTATAATAAAACGCAATGTTATTAATGATTTTATTATATATTTTTAAGCAACGTTCAGGTATACTGATATATCAAGATTTTTGGGATTTCAACCCCCAAACATATGTTTTCCAGGACAAAAATCAACTGTTTATTAAAATGAAATCCCGTAAACTGTGAAATCCCAGTATACCTGAACATAGCTTTAGTATTGTATCACATAATGAATGATTGAATCAGGTACATAACAATGAATGAATAAGAATAAACTATTAAAAATTAATAAAGTAATATATTACAAATTAATTATTTTCTGTAAATAAATAAAAAAGTAAAAATGGACCAAATTAAAGTACTTATTTAAATTTTTTTTAATAAATCTACTGCTTCATCCTGTAGTGGCTTCGTTCACTTGGCTTCGTTGAATTGGCTTTTTACAGTTTTACAAATTCCACAGCTCGTTGGAGTTGAAAAACATCTAAAATTTGAACAGGAGATATATATATATATACTAATAATAAGTATATATGCATCTATATAAATTAATAATTATTTAATCATTTATAGACAAACATTTTTACAAACCTATGTTGAACCACGTAGCGCATGCTTTCCCACCTCCCATCCCAATTGTATTTCTCAAGCAGGTTACTTGAACATTGCACGGAGTTTGTGTAAGTATGTAGTCTGTGAAGAAGTATGCACATATAAATACAAAAATTTTAAAATATTGAACTGTAAATTTGGCTATGTTACTATTGCTTGAGCAAAACCTGTTGTACCTTTTCCATGAAAAAGAAAGAAAAGAAAAACAAAAAAGGGATAATAGTGTGATTTGTCGATTATCGAGTAATGTAATTACTCGAGTAATGCATGTAAACACCACTTTTTCGAAGTTACATATCTAAAAATTGTAACAATATTATTTTCTTTAATGTATTATTTAATCTCTTTAAAAAATCATGAAAAATGTAATAGAGAAAAAACGTTTAATTTTATTACTTTATCATAAAGCCACATATCTTATGAATAAAACAAGACATGGATGGTGGTCTTCATGAAAGCTCGAAAGAACCTCGTAAACTCGAAGACATCGTAAACTTGCACAGCAAACGCCAAAACAAAGCAAACCTGGAAAAAGAAACGTGGAAACTTTTGACATTTCAATGTCAATATTTTTGTATTGAAAAAAAAGAAAGGGTTTTTGATTTATGTGAAAAAAATAAAATAATCGAATAGGAACTTTTAATTTTCCGTTTTTTATTTACTTTATCAGCCTTTTTTGACAATTGCTGCATAGATATACTGAGCAACTTTATTTGATGCCTCGTGAAACGCTTCGGGGCAGGGGCAAACTTACGCTGAGCAAAAGTTCTAGGTTTTCTTGTTTGCATGAATACCACTAATGTATAGTTTTTGCTTTTATTCACAATTAAGTGAAGGTATATAACTTTGTACTCTTTAGCATTATTGTGTTGTTGATGCCTTCGTGTAAAGTTTGACAACTGAAGCAAATAGAACAAAAACAAAATGCCTGTTGTTGCTGCCTACAACAGCAACAACGCACGCTGCTATTACCATGTAGATGTTCTTGTACCATGGTATATAATTTTGACAAGAATTGTGATTTTTTGTTTGGGTTTCATAATATTGAGTAATTATTATTTTTATTTGTATTCGCGCGTTTACATGCACTCTTTTATCATGATAATGTTATGATTATCATTCTACGGCAAAAAGGTGTTTACATGGATTTTTACTTGCTTTGGTTTGGAAATTTTTGTATTTCATGATGCCATTATGGAATTTTACCAGGTGATGATAAGTATCATACAATGTGTTAGATGTGTTAAGCGGCATTTACACCTACCAAGATTATCGCATTTACAGGATTATCGACGTTTTTTTTCTTAAGTGGAGTTCAGATTATCAGACGGATTTGATGATCTGTCGAATCTGAAGAAAAATTGTTAATGTGAACAGCTGTCATCAGATAAATCTGATGGTCTTCAAAACAGTTTGAAAACAAAGCGATTTCTTTGAGGTTATCGATAAAACAGAGAGCGAGAGATAAAATGTCGGAGAAAAAACTAAAAGGAGAAGAGCGAAAACTAAAAATTACATAGAATTTCTGGAATTTAATGTGAAATGAAAAAATACAAACCTCCAGTCTAATTTATTAAAATAAAATGTTAATAAATAAACCCCATAAACGCTTGTAAAAATAAAGAAATTACACATAGCGAAGGGAGCTGGGATTTGTGTGCTTCGTTTTTTTCATGTGAACTAGCAAGTAAATGTTGCAAGACATTTGCAAGCGCAAACCGTTGATGTTGACACTGTGGTGTCTTGTTTCAAATGATGTCTGTCAGATAAATGTTTCTGTGTGACGAAAAATTGATATTTTATCGGTAACTGCTTTAGATATGTCTATCAGATCTGTATGATAATTTGAACTCCACTTTATGGAGTTTGACATTTATAATCCTGAAAAGGCGATAACCTTGGTAGGTGTAACTGCAGTTTTAGTATCATACAATTCTGCTAGTCAGTAATTTTTTCTATTTATTTGTGTAGAAGTAGCTTTTTTTAATTACAGATATTTTTATGTGTTAGTTCTATGTATAGTTGACCTTTCAAATTATGTGTTCAGATTTGTTGCGGCGTGAGGTCATATGTGGAAAAGATAACAATGTATAGGATTGTCTTTTTGTCACGATTTTATTAGGTAATTCCAATATTTCGACCAACTTCGTTGCTCATTTTCAAGGATCTAATACAAGGAAAAAAATTACAGCAGACAGTTGTCCGAGGCCTTCGGCCACGGACTGTCCCTGCAGGCTGTGTCAGAGACACGGCCATTAAGTTTAACGTAGAATACGCCATCCGATAAGACAGAAAACATATATAACAATAAATTCATTTGCTTATATTATTTATCATTTATTGTTATATATGTTTTCTGTCTTATCGGATGGCGTATTCTACGTTAAACTTAATGGCCGTGTCTCTGACACAGCCTGCAGGGACAGTCCGTGGCCGAAGGCCTCGGATAACTGTCTGCTGTAATTGTTATATTTACCAACGGCATTTGATTCAAGTCCGTTTAAAAAAAAAATATTATGTAAAATTTTTTTTAAACTTAATTTAATTTATGTATTTTAATTAATATTTTTATTGAAATAAGTTCTGCGAATGTTGAGAGGGCCGCCCTAATATTAAAAAAGGTTTACCTTATCGAGTCTTCGCATTAGCATTCGAGCGTTGTGTGAAAGCTTTACGCTTTACACTTCAAAATTAATGTTACAACAGCTTTATTGAAGCTTTCGCAAAAAAGCTTTATTACGTTAGCTTACTGTTTGTTCCACTTTTTACTAGATACATGTTGCCAAGCAACGTTAGCTTGCTGTTCGTTTCACTTTTTACTAGATACATGTTCCTAAGCAATGTTGAGCAACCAAAAACACTCAACCAAACACCACACATATGTTTGAGTGTATGTGTTTAAACAATTTTCATTTGAGAAATTAAAATACTAGAAATATATCAACCAATATGAAATGTATATCAAACGAAAGATAACATCTTCATTTACCTACAAAAAAAATTTTAAAAAAATTCATCTAGCCGTTTCCTCAAATTCAATGAAATAAAGATTACAACAATAAAAACCTGACATGACTCCTCATACCGTAAGGTAAGACGTATTCTACGTCAACACAAATAGTAGTGGTCTTCATGAAAGCTCGAAAGAACCTCGTAAACTCGAAAACATCGTAAACTTGCACAGCAAACGTCAAAACAAACAAATTTCCCATACAAAGCGACTTGCTCAAAAGTGGAAAGTTTTCGAGGCAAATTTGCTGCGCAAACGTGGGATGGAGAAACGTGTAAACTTTTGACATTTCGTTGTCATCTGACTAGGATGGATAAATAAGGTGATAGCACTAGAACAGTAGAAAAAGTACACATACATAATACATGCAATTGCTACTGCTACCACCTTATGTATCCATCTTGGTCAGCTGATATGGTTTTGAGCACAACTACGCTGAGCAACTTTACCTGGTGCCTCATGCAACGGTGCGAGGGAAACTTGCGCTGAGCAAAAGTTCTCGGCTTTCACGTTTGCATGAATGCCGCTAGTATTTTATACGTTAGTAAATCAATATAAACAAAAACTACAATATATATTTTCTATTTTCAATGGAATTAAAGTTGTAATTACATTGCGCGATAACACAAAATGCGTCGAATCTTTTTCGCAATCTCATGTGAACTGATTTTGATTTTCCTCTTAAAGTTTTGAATAGTATGCCGACAGCGTCGAGACGACTACTAAGTTTTGAGTCCAAACACCCCAGAAGGACTATTATGAATACAGCCAGCAACTTTATTAGGACAGTATTACAGTGGTGCAATAGTAGTGTGCGCGGCTCTTGTGAATGAGAACGGAGGTTCGATACCTGCTCTGACCACCTTAAATTTCTTTCGACGGCGGTCACCTCGGTAAGTGACGGCGTCACTATCGAGTATTTAGCTATGAAGAAGCTTCTCAAAATACCGTTCGGAACCGGTGTAAAACTGTAGGACCCAATCAGTGAGTGAAAAATCAGAAAGCGCACAGATCACTGGTTTGTGAGAAGCTCTCCTCGATGGGATGTAGTGGGAAACCCTTTTTTTATTACAGATAAGTGATATAGTTTCATGGGACGAATAAGGAGAAAGTACGAAAAATACTCCTATTGAACAATTCCATAACTCCGAAAATAGGCGTTGCAATCGATTTGTTTATATTACTTTTTTTACTTAAAATAAAAAGTTCTATCCAATGGTTATAGTTTGGAGCCGAAGTCGAGTTGCCGACCTATTCTAGGTTTAAGCCATAAATAATATTAATAGCCTGCTTCTCGATGTCGAATGAAAACATAAGCGAACGAAAGACACTCACTCGAATTCGATTCAGTTTGGGTTTCTCAATTTGTATGCGTTACTTATTTTCGGATTTAAGAATTGCCAGATCTTAATTTTTAATTTTTATTGCAATTTCCCTAAAAAATGCTACTTAATTTTATAGGCGTGAATACAACCCTGCTGCTCTGTTAATACCGATTGTAAGTCGAAAGCAAAGAAAAACAAAATATAAAACAAACAAAAGCAAACAAATAGAAAAATATAAACCAAATTATTAGACCTTGTGATCAACAAACACAATCATTTAAAAGAAAATAATGAATATGATGATTCCCATCCATTTTGTGCATGTACAATGTTTTGGAGCTGCCCTCACACTAGTAAGTACTTGCGTTTGGAAACGATAAGTAAGCGGTAATGGTAATTTTATTATAGAATTGTTCGCCACTCGACAACAAGTAAGTACGTGCGTTTGGAAACGATAAGTAAGCGGTAATGGTAATTTTATTATAGAATTGTTCGCCACTCGACGATAAAACAGCAAGTGTCTGAATTTGACATTTCCATTAGCACTGTTGACAACTCATTCGAAATAGAGAAACCGTGTTTTGTATGAAAACCATTACGTTTTCGAAATTTTCTTTCGACTTGTCGTTCGAGTCGTCGTTCGCATAATGTTGAGTTGGTGAAACCCAAATCAGATTTCTTTCGCTTACTAAAGGTGCGAATGAATTCTTTCGACATCGAGAACAGGCTATAAAATATGTACTTTTGTAAAAATCCTGGTTGTATACAAAACGGGGTAAATAAAAATTCAAAACACGTGCACATTACGCGTTTGTCCACAAAAGCGTCAGTGATATATTTTTCATAGGTTGAAAAGTGCTAAATCTAGGCGCTAATCGGCATCACTGGCTTTGGTTGAAATTTGACCGTGAATATTAACAAGAATATTGTTCTATGTTTATATTAATGGAATTTTTATTTATTTATTTATTTATTTATTCATTCTTCATCAAAGAGGTAAAACCTCTTATAGACTACACAGAATTATAATAATAATCAAAAAAAAAAATATATTAAAAACATTCTTAATTATGATTTAAAGCCTTAAATAATTGTTGCTTAAAACTAATTCTAGAAATGTTATTAAAAATATTACAATCAATAAGGACAGAATCACATATTTCAGAGCAATGAGTTAGAGGTTCCTTTTGAGCATATTTTGAGCTATTCAGAAAATTCCGAAAATGAAAATTCTCGCGTAATGATCTTATAGGTGCGTAAAAATTGATACGCTCCAACAAAGCTGTGCAATTAATATGTCCATGTATCAAATCACGTATGAAGTTAACAGAATAAACTTTACGCCGACACTCTAAAGAACTCAAATCGAAAAGGGCACAGCGAGTAGTGTAACTTGGTTTAACAATTTGCCAATTTAATTTAAAAAATACGTATCTGGTAAAATTGTTCTGAACTATTTCAATTCTAATAGAATGAGAGCTGAAAATAGGATTACAGATAATGCAACAATACTCCAATTGAGGACGAACTAGGGCATTATAGAGAGCCTTTAATGTAAAAGGATCAGAAAATTCAGCTGTGTTACGTTTAAGAAAGCCTAACATTGAATAAGCTTTGAAAATAATAAAATCAATATGATCGGTAAAATTTAATTTTCGATCAAGAAAAATTCCAAGGTCCTTGATCAAGGATACTCGTACCAGATTGACTGACCTAATTTTATAATTAAAACTGTGTGACGGCTACCTGCAGCCGTTTTTATTACACTTCGTATTCCATGTCTTGTTTGTTAAATTATTCGCTGCAGTGTCAATGTGACATAAAGTGACAAATGCTTGAACGGAATGTATGGTATACCATAGCTAGTCACTATGGAATCAAAGTGATGCCATATCGACATTTGGGAATTGAAAGTGTTGTTGTAACTAAAGAGGTCGCTAGTTAGGTTAGGAGTGACGTGTGATCTTTCAATTTGCTGAAAGTCACGTGAGTTAAAGGTCGTACGAGTTAGTGTGAAAGTGGTGAACAAAAGTTATTTGAAGGTGAATTAGAAGTTTTATACTTAGCACCCAAATAACTTTGAAGTAATTTTGATTTTTTTTAGTGGTACAAAAAATTTTTCAAAATCGTGGAAAGCGGAAACGCATTTAAAAACGCGGAATATAAAGAAAGGGGTAAGAAAAGGTCATAAATAAGGTAATTCCTCAAGGGTATTACTGGAAATTTATCGTATAATTTTTGCCTTTTTGCCCAAATAAATCCCTACTCGAAAAGTAATTTTATTTCGTTTATTCTAAAGGAATTAGGGCACCAAACGGAAAACACGCCATCTGCAGCCGTGTACTAGAGGTTCCCAAGACAGCATTTTCCACAACCAAAAGTGAGAGAATCGACGGCTAGTTGGAGCAGATTTCGATCAACCTGAGAGGAGATTCCACTAGGTGTCACTAGCGGTGTCCTAACCCCTTATAGGTAATATAGTCCTCTTCCTCGATAACAGCGTGTAAAGACAGAGGTAAGAGCGTGCCTTAAGTGTTGCCAAAGGGCAAGAAAGTGCAGGATATCCGGAGAATTTTTAATTGAAGGAGAAAACGTAAAACTTTGAGTGTTTCACGAAAAAAAGCAGAATTAAAATTCCCGTAAATGTATAATAACCTCAAAAGTGACGTCGTGTTACATGTGTCCGTGAATGTAGTGATTGTGTAATATATGTACCATCCCGTATACATAACAGTAGCCTCCTAAATTATAATAAATTAAAAACTAAAAAGAAAACATTGATTAAAAGTTAAGAAAAAAAATTAATATTAAAATTCAAAATTAAATACAAAAACTTAAAACTATTAGATACATAACCCTAAAAATACTGGAAAGAGAACAAGAATCTGAAAAGAAACCATAAAACATTGAAGTAAAGAAATAATGGAAATTAATCAGATATAAAATGCATAACTGAAAAATCTACGAAAAAAAAAATAGTAAAATATGAAGTAAAATAAATACGTATATGTTAAGAAAATTAAAAATATCCGAAAAGATTAAAATCAAAAAATCCAATTTCAATAATTAAAATTTAAAAATACCTAGAAAGAAAATAAATTATTGTATATAAGTTAATTATAATACAGAAAATATAAAAAAAAAAAAATTGATTTTTGAAAGTTTAAAACTTAAAATAAGATATAAAAACATTAAAATTCCTAAAAACATTAGGAAAATATAACGGCCGTTATTCATAAAATATATTAAAAAAAAATGAAAATTAATGCATTCATAGAAGAAATTAAATTTGAATCTCATTAGTTCAAATATAAGTTCTTTAACTTAATATATTTAAATTTTCAAAAATTTTTAATAAAAATTTCATATAAAATGGTTAAATTTACAGAATAGTAAATTTACAGGAAAACTGAGTTAAGAAAATCGAATTTAAGACCAAATTGTGAAAATCTTATAAAAGCTGTAAATTTTTATTAAGTTGTAATATTAGTGTAAAAATAGTTTGTGTATTTTGTTTGTCTGGTTCTGCATAAGTTCTCTTATGCACCCGGTAATAAAAATTTGGATTGTTTAAGTTTTTATATTGAAATAATGTGTTAAGTGTTATTCAAAATGGTTGAAATGTAGCGATCGTTACTAGTCTAGGGCATGGATAAATTAGGGACAAATTCATGAACACTCGGCTACGAATTTGTCATGGCATGACTGAATAAGTCATGATAGGGGTGGGCAGCCGCAGAGGACATCGCCATCTCGGTCCTCCGAGGAAAAATCCGATAATGACGTCATGGCTAAAATCATCGTGGTGTTGTTGAATGTTTTGTTCGTTTTTTTTTAGTTTCTTTTTTTTTAGGCACGAATAATTTAAATGTGCAACCTTTAAGCGGAAAGAATCCCCCATTTCCGGCGAGCTAAGCCGCAGCCATCAGCTTCGTGCCACTTCCGCTTTGCTAACACAGAGGTTTGTCACAACTGATATAACTATTAGTTCTGTAAAGCGAAAAGATTTGGCATTTTTTTATATTCAAAACAAGATAATTAGCATCACACCAATCAGCTAATGCATCAATATCTTGATGTAAAAGGTAACAGTCACTTATACTTGAAATGGATCGAAATAATTTGAGATCATCCGCAAAAAGTAAAGATTGCGAGAAACGAATAGTTTTGGGCAGGTCGTTTATAAATAGCAAAAAAAGAAGAGGCCCTAAATGGCTGCCTTGTGGCACTCCCGACGTCACATGAAATTGGTAAGAACAGTTAGAAATTAATTTTAACTATTTGGAAACGATTGGACAAGTAGGATGTAATCCATTGCAAAAAATTTGACGACAAACCTAACTTCTCAAGTTTAATGCAGAGAGCAGTGAGGTTGACTTTATCAAACGCTTTAGCAAAATCAGTATAAATAACGTCAGTTTGCAATTTTCTGTCAAAGTTGTGATAAACATAATTACAAAAAAGGGAAAGATTAGTGGTAGTGGACCATGTTGGTTATCACAAAAAATATTATTAAGTATAGGTTTAATTTTTATAGTAACAATTTTTTCAAGCAGTTTAGGTATACACTGAATTTTCGAGATAGGCCTATAATTACTAATATCTTGTTTACACCCCGATTTATGTATGGGAACCACATGGGCGATTTTCCAACAATCAAGAAACTTGCCAGTTGATAATGAATTAAAAAAAGGGGATAACTTAAAGAATTACAACAAAATAATTTTGTCAAAAAACAACCAACATTTTGCAATCCCTGGCTATATGAGACAATTCTACGTTTGTAATATATAATTTTGTTTCCTTGTTTTGTTGCGCAGAGTGAAGCCACACTATAATCTGTTACGCATGATTGAAAGGTACATGTATAGTGTTTTTCGTTTCTAATATACTTCCTCTTCAACCATATGCGTTTCTCAGCGCATTCTGCAGGTTCGTCACGAATTTATAAAGAGTAAATTGCAAGAAAAACAGTGCAAGTGACTTAAAAACTTTGTCAAATAGTTAATAAATATTAGTGGAATAAGTACAAATTCAAATATTATATGTGGGAAGTGCTAAAATCTATATACTAGTGTCTGATAAGTTGTCCCCTGGAACCCATATAACAAAAAAAACTTAAGAATTTTGAGTGCGATATGGTTGTATTATCTAGGGTGGAACAGTGTAAATGAAAGGGATGCATATATTATCCACGATGGCGTCTTGTGGAAATGCGAAGAAATACAATTTTATTGTTTTCTGAATGAAATTGTTTTCGAAATCGAATAATAGTTGGTTCTTGTGGAGAGTATATTAGAAATAACTCAAGTAGTTTGACTATTTTATAATAAATTGTTTATGGTGCGACTATTTCGATTAGTTTACTTTTGCCATCATATAGTTGTCACGTTTTTTTGTTTGTTTCTTATTTACTTTGTGTTTTCGTTAATTTCCGTTAAGAGTGTTGCCAGATGTTGATTTTTGGAATTCCTTTGTGAACTCAAGTGGAGGGTTAAGCGGTGTTCTCAGTTTAGCGAAACAGGTCAATTTTACGGCTTACACTCCAAAAAAGTTTTGCGAGGAAGGGTGAACACGCTATTTTAAGCAAAAAAGTAAAATAAAAAATTCCGGGCAAATGTATAGTTTCGGAGTTATGGTTCCCGAAATTTCTGATATGTGAGGGTACTGAGGTTGAGGTACCGTCTAAAGGTATTGGTATTATAACTTTTTTTTTTGCCTGGTAATGCGGATTTAAAAAAAAGTTTTTCCGAAATATAGGTTACAAAGCTCCCATCCATTTCTCCTATCCTGATTAAATAAATTTCATAAATTACAAATTAGTCGCCGATGTTGTTTTTTACTTTCTTTGCTTAAAATAGCGGTCTATCTGACGCAATAATTATTTTTATGTTATAAAGCTTTCTGATTAACAGACCTTCGCCCGGGATTACGGATTTTCTACTCTAGGGTAGGCCCAACACCGGCTTAGCGACTTAGGGATAGCATTTTTGGGTTAAATCGCGCGATGTTTAAGAAAATTTTTAATTTTGGTTATAAACAGCGCCAAATGTATTTCAAAATTTTGAACGTAAACATCCCGGTCTTTGAAGGGATATTGGTGAGTATTATACTCTATAAAAACGGGTACTGGGTCAGGTCCAACACTGGCGTCGGTATTGTATTTTTGTGATATATAGTAATTTTCTCCTTTGGGGTAGGTGCAACACCGGCTTCGGCATAGTAGTTTTGTGTTAAAAAGCTTCTTGCGTGTCCGGCCTTTGGGCGGGCTTAGGGATTTTCTCTGGAATAGGTTCAACACCGGCTTCGTCATAATATTTTTATTCTATGCTGAAAAATTTGTTCCAAAATGTTCAACGTAAACATCTCCGGTATTTGAGGGGATAATGCGTATTATTATACCTTTAAAAAAATTGAAGTTTATTATCGGAGTCTAGGACACGGGATTTTTTGAAAAATAGTAAAAAAAAATAACTTTTTAACTCAGTGCAGCAAAATCTGTCGGTGGTGAAATGTTGGTATAGATTAGAGTATTCTGAGGAAAGTAAATTTATGACTAATTTAAAGTATTAATGATTTTGTGACCCTCGGTGGTGCAATGGTTAATGTGTACAAGAGACCCTGGATTCTATCCCTGCCCTGATCACCTTAAAATTTGTTTCGGTGGCGGTCACCACGCATAGTGACGGCGACACTATCGAGTATTTAGCCATGAAAAAGCTTCTCAAAATACCGTTCGGAACCGGTGCAAAACTGTAGGTCCCAATCAGCGCAGAGCTCACTGGTAGTGAGAAGTTCTCCCCAATTCCTTCATGTAAAACACACCTTAATATCATGTTTAGTATTTTGTAAAACTACTGAGCACATAATCCCATTGTAAGCGGCTTTTTAATATCTCGCTAAACAAATTTGTCGACGACTTTGTATGGGGAATCGCTTAAAATCGTTTTTCTCCATAAAAAGTTGGCCAATAGGCTTTAAATTACGAGTTAATATGTCAAAAAAACGGTATCGGGCTTAATGCTGTAATTTTTGTATGTACACGAGCTTTTAATTGCTCTTTATTTTTAATTCAAGTGATACTCTGGCAACACTTCAATCTGAACGAAAGGTATCACGGCACATATATTGTATTCGTTATTCAAATATAATTAGATATGGCTGTTTCTTTTGTTCATCTGTCATTTGAGGTTAGAATAGATCGACCAGATATGTGTATTTCATAACGAAAGCCGAACACAAAAGAAATTTTTGAATAACCGAAGCGAAGTTGTCTGACATTTTTTCAAATTGTTGTAAATCAATTTTTTTGTGTATGCAATTAGTGTGTTAACGCTATACTAAGGTATTCTTTTACTTTTTAAGTTGATAAGGAAACTATAAGATATCGAAATAATTAGTAATTACTATGTGAATAATGATGGTGCAAGTTTAAATAATGTGTAGAATTATGTGTTTCGAAGTCGCAAAAGAAAAAATGTGTTTTCACTGAGATGTGTGTGCATTCATAGTTGTCTTCGAGAAGTGGAGTTCAATTTGCCCCATAATTACTTTGTGTGAAGAATACCTAGTCCAAGAAAATGAAAAGAAATTAACCATATTTTGGCTGCTATAAGTTGGGAATTTTCCAGTATTGGCTCATAGCATTGTTTTAACAGAAGTATATGTAAATATACTTATGTATTAACTTTTAATGAAAATTATCCCCCATTTGTATTTTTCACCGCTTTTCGTTTATCCGATTACGGTCATGGGAAAGCTCAATGAACTATTGTGTGTGTGTGTGTCCGTGCGTGCGTTTTTCTCATTTTAAAAGCGGTGATCTGCCATTTCAACAGACGGACCTTAACAAGCCACTTAGTTTGTCATAAGTGTGTTTATGTGTGGGACCCTCACTTTCAGTCGTATGGGGGTGAGTTTGCGTTGCTGCTTGCTGGGACGGTTGTGAAAATTGTTTACATATACGCCACAGTTTAAAATTCGGAAATGGGAATAGATTGAGAATATACGCGGATATATCTACATATACGCTGCACCAGCCTGTGGTGATGATAAAGATGATGTGTGTAACTTCACAAAATGCTTCAAACCATCGATATACATTTGTATACTTTATTTAACAATTTAAACAATATGGTACCCATAAATATTATACATGTATAAATTAATGTATTAAGTTAGCAAAGAAAGTCCCAAACGATTTTTTATGGTCCTGTAGGATTTTAGTAAATTTTGGTTAAATTTGGGTAAATCTGTCTGAGGTGAAGAAAGAATAAAAGGCAATAATGCAGAGGCCGGGCCCGCCTGAAAATCGAGTAGAATATGGCAATTTCAGAAACCAAAAAATTTTTTAATTTTTTTTTAATAAATTTACATTATTTATTTCTTATTTGGAGTTTTTATTTTTTTAATTTCACCAGATCCGGTATAATATCTTAAAATAGGGTTATCTCGGTCCACAGACGCCGCACAGCCGAAATATATATACGGCCAAATTCGCGAGGAGAATACCTTTAATTTGAGTACCCACACTTGTTTGTTCGTAGATGTACCTAGGTGCACCCGTGGAACAGACCTAGTATAGATCGGCACGTCCAATTTTGTTGCTTTTTTTGGGTGTAAGGAACGTAATTTTAAGTAAAAAAAAAATAAATACAAAATCAGTGGGAACCCCTATTTTCGGGCATACGGGGTGGTATTACGAGTATGGTGCCGTCTTGTGGGACCGATTTGACAACTTTTTTTGTGTAAAAGGAGTCGAAATAAGCAGAAAAAATTAAATACATTTTTTCGATAACGTTTAGTTATCCAGATATCGAATGATGAATTTTTAAAGAATATCGACTTTCTTTCTGCATGGACGGCCTTCGGCCGGGCTTAAGGGGTTTCCACTCTGGGGTGGGTATTTTTGTAATATATGGCTTTCTGGGTGGAATATTTTTGATTTCCTATTAAGACCTAAATATTTTGAAAAACCTATATTTTTTAAAAATTAATCATCCGATATCTCGATAACAGACAGTTATCGAACAAATTTATTTAATTTTGTTTGTTTTTCTACATAAAAAAGTGATGAAATCGGTCCCATAACACGGCACCACACTCGTATTGTCATCCTTTATGTCCGAACGTAAAGTTCTTATTTTTTTGTAGAACATTTTAACAATCTGTCTCCTATATGCTTTAGTATTTTTTTTATTACTTTTTTTAAGAAAGGAGTCGGAATGTTTTGTCAATAGATGTCAGCATTGTGTTACGATTACTAAAAATATAAAAAAAATGACGGGATCACTTGATATAATAAACTCACTGATTGGGTCCTACATTTGAGATATTTTGAGAAGCCTTTTTATGGCTAAATATTCGATAGTCTCGCCGTCACAATGCTAGGTGACCGCCGTCGAAATAAATTTAAAGTGGTCGGAGCAGGGATCGAACCCACGTTCTCATGCACAAGAGCCCCTCACACTACCATTGCACCACCGACGGTCTTGATACTACCAACAAAGGTGGACGGCATCGCAAGCCATGTGAGCGAACAGACCTAGAAATTATGTAATTTGCAAGTTGATAAATCAAGATCCTTTTATCTCCACTGTGGATATCATACATATTTTGGAACGCAACAGGAAAGCCGTGGAAAATCATTTGAAAAGTTATGCACCAAGCAAAAAACCAATGCTTAAAAAAACATTTGCATAAACGTTTGGTACAGAGCGTTAGTGGTTCAAAGATCATAAAAAATGTTTATGGTCCAATTTTTTTTTATAGAAAAGCATTAGCGACCAAATATAAGGACTGGAATAAAAAAAAATGGTTAAGTGTGCTGTTTAGTGACGAATCCAAATCTAATTTATTCGGCTCTGATGGGAAGTGTCACGTTCGCCGCAAAAAAGGAAAATGGCTAGATCCACGCTTCTGTAAGAAATGAAATGAAATATTATTGACAGCATTATGGACCGTGTCAATGACAAAAATATCTTAGAGACGGTAATGCTTCCATATGGTTATTCCTACGCTTTGCCACATAACGGAATGTTCATTCAGTGTGAGAGTTGCACGTCTATTTAATACTCTGCGAAATCAAATGTTATCTATGCCGTATATCGAAGGCGACTTCTTCGGCATATACATGCAGCCACTGACTTTATAAATAGATTTCTATAATTCGTTACCCTAATATAAAAAGGTAATATTATATAATTATATTTCGAAATCGAGGTTTTTACTGATCATTGTCCGTACGTCCTGATACACCTTGTTTTAAAATCTCCTGCAGGTTAGATGAAAACTACGGAAGTTATAATTTTATTTTTATATTATTTCCCGTTTAAACACGTTTTTTTCCTCCTGTATAATTGAGTTGAGTCTTAAGGTAACGCATTATTCATCTTTAAAATTAATTTAATATATTTATTTTGTTTCTTGCACTTGATTAAATCGTAAATATTAAAATCATAATTTAAATTATTATTAATGGTTTTAACGTCAGATGTAAAAAATAAGAAAAAACACCTTAAAATCATGCTCATTTTGTATAATGTAATTTGTTTTCATCGGCCAATAGGCTTTATTTATTTATTTATTTTATTTAATTATTTCAATAACCGAGCCCATAAGGCCATATGTGGTTACTACGAGCTAAGATTAAGATGCCACAATAAAAAAAAAATTATACATATATTTTTTTAATTATCAAAAAAATAAGACTTGCTCAGGCAATAATGATTGTTTCTTGAGTTTCAATTGTTTATTATGAAATAACTATTAAGTTTTTAGTATTATTTATTGCTCAGAAAGTGAAAGATTTATCACACGTGAAATTAAGTGCTCACCAAAATGAATTATCAACAAGTCCATTGTTTCACGCGCTGTATGGCTCGTAGAGCCTTTTTGTTGAAAACAGAGCTCACCGAGACCATGCGCTTGAATTTCAGAAAGTACGTAGTCCTTGCCATAACGGTTACCATTGACGGTAACATTTTTTTTTAAAGAAATATGGACCACTGATTCCATCAGCCCAAAAACCACACCATATCGTAGTTTTATGTTTAATGTGGTCTAACCGATCGAGTATCATCCACTAATGTAAACTGGGACTTAAATTTGCGAATGGTATTGGCAAGAGTGGTTTCAGTAGGCCGATTATGCGCACCGAAAGTTCCTCGATTCGCAAGAAAAACATTTCTCACTGCACACGCTGATTTTCGTAATACAGCTGTACAATTCGGAGACGCTGTTGCGCTGTGAGTCTTTTCATAATGACTTGCCAAACGATACTGAACGAAAATGACAAAGCAGTTTGGTATGAGTCACGCGTGATCTGTCAAAAAAATCTTATTGAAAATCAAACCTCGCGGTGAATCACCCGATATCCAATTAGGTCTCAGATTTGTCCCTGTCAGATATAATTGAATATAACGTGACGTATAATAAGGCGTAACAAGATATATAATTAGGTCTGGGGCATGATACGGTAATACCTAGCCAAATGTCTGTTATATAGATCAGTTTTGATCCAATTTGTATATATTAGATATAACCATTTCTCGGATATAATGATATATAATTAGGTCTGCAAAGATACCTTTCACAAATCTAATGGAATCTAATTTGTTCTGTTAAGATCCAAACATATCTACACTTTTTATGTGTTGGTCTTATTAGACATCCAATTTGTAAGATATAATCAGCTCTATAGTGAGACATAATTTTGGTCCAAGGCGAGATTAGGTTAATACTGGCCAAATTTCTGATAATATCTATCGAAATATGCTTTTACTGGTCTTAGATGTAGCCTTGTATTTCGCCAGACCTAGTTATATCTCACATAAGTTTTAAGCATATCCGGCCAGGACAAATTTGAGATCAAATTAGACCTGATTAGATATAGGTTAGTTCTAATCTAATTTGATTTTTCAGTTCATTTATTAGTATTCATAATACTATTAATTCACATAGTTTTACATTACATATACATTAAAATTTATATTTCATTTCTAACAAAATTGATGTATTGTTTTTTAAAGGCATTATTATTGGTTTCTTTCTTAATTATATTTGGTAATGAATTAAAAAGTTTAAGGCCCTTGTAGAAAAGAGATCTCTGTATTTAGGATGTTGGAACCCGTTGTAGTCTGAAGAAAGATACATATATAAATATTTTTCGGATCTAATTATATCTGCTAAGATCCAGTCATATTTACACTTTTTACACGGGTTGTGTTGTACAGATATGCATAAATTTTATTTATTCAGTATGCGGCCGTCGGTGGTGCAATGGTGAGTGTGCGTCCCTCTTGTACATGAGATCTTGGGTTCGATCCCTGCTCTGGCCACCTTAAATTTCTTTCGGCGGCGGTGACCTCGCATAGCGATGTCACTGTCGAGTGTTTAGCCACGAAAAAGCTTCTCAAAATACCGTCCGGAATCGGTGTAAAACTGTACGTTGTGAGACGCTCTCCTCAATTCCTTTATGGGATGAAATGGGAATCCATTTTTTTTATTTATTCCGTATTGTAATACAAAGCCCAGGCCAAATTTTTTGACAACTGTGTTTTATAAACGGCCAAATTATTAAACTCAAGGAATATCTGGGCAATACACAAAATTTAATTTAATTTAATTTCTGGGCAATAAGTTAAGGAAATGTACTTTACGGACTTTGCTTCAATTTGTTTTTGGTGTAGGAATTATGTATGAAGAACAAGAATGAACAATTTATTGGTTTTCGGGACACCGGAGTTCAGATATACATACAGTGTCGGTCAAAAAAAATAGCACCAACGTCGAAAACTATTGTCATTCCAATAAAAAAATAAATTCTGTGCTTATTATTTGAACATAACTAAGCGATGACGTAGTACTCTGTTTACTCTTTTTAAGAGAAGTTTTTTTCCTCAAGATAGTTAACGGTTCTCTAGAAATGATCGATCATTTACAAAAGGATCTACTTCAGTGCAGTCAATGAAATAGCACCAGCAGGGTTTTTTAAATTTGTTTTGCAAAATTTTGTGAAAAAAAGTGAAAACAAAAGGTAATACAAATTTTTTAATATACTTTCTTCAAAGTCAGGTAATAATTTTATAAAAATTGTATAGTTATGGGTCGCGGAAAGCATTGTTCGCCGGAAAAACGTGAACTAATAAAAAAATTTGCGTCCGAGGGTAAATCTTATTCCCAAATAAGGAATTGGCTGGGCTGTTCCAATAAAATGATAATAAATACCCTAAGATATGAGCAAACAGTTGAATCTCGTGGTAGGAAGCCAGTTTTGTTACCCTTAATGGTAAAGCGTTTAGTACGGACGACTAAAGCAAATCCCTTTATGACAGCCACGGAGCTCAAAAAACATTGGATGTGCCGGCAAGCGTGGAAACTATTCGCCGCAAACTTCGAGACAACAGCCTCAATGCCTGTAGTCCTCAAAAAGTGCCGCTCCTTACCTCTAAGCATGTTGCTAAAAGGATATCTTTTGCTAAAGCTCATCAAAATTGGCCAAAGGAAAAATGGAGAAATGTGCTTTGGACTGACGAATCCAAAATTGTCCTTTTTGGTGGAAAGGGTTCCAGATCTTTTGTCCGTAGGCCACCTAACAGTGAATACATGACAAAATTCACATCAAAAACTATAAAACATGGAGGTCATAGTATTATGGTATGGGGTTCCTTTTCATATCAAGGTGTGGGTTCCATATATTGGATCAAAATCGTTATGGATGCATCGGTTTATGTAAAAATCCTTGATGAAATTATGCTGCCGTATGCTTCCTACGAAATGCCGCTGGTGTGGGTCTTCCAGCAAGACAATGACCCCAAACACACCAGCAAAATGGCAAAAAATGGTTCAACGATAACTCTATCAATGTAATGGAGTGGCCTGCACAGTCCCCAGATTTGAACCCTATCGAAAATCTGTGGACGGATATAAAGAAGGGTGTATCAACAATAAAACCAATAAGCGTTGAAGGGCTCTGGGAGGCTGTGCAGAAAATTTGGAGTTCCGTCAAAGTTGAAAGATGCCAGCATTTAGTCGATTCCATGGGAAGGCGTTGTGCCGCGGTAATAGCAAACAAATGTCACGCGAAAGTATTGAAACAATACAATTAATTTATCAACAAGATATCTTAGTACAATTTTTGATTTATTTTACGAAAGACCACTATTTTTTGTTAAAAATGAAATGAAGTGCTATTATTTTGACTGGGCAAATTATAAACTGTTGAAAAAACCAAATAATTTTCTTATGATAATAAACCATTAACATCAAAGAATTTATTATCTTGTTTTGAGTTAAATTGGCCCAACTGTTAAACAGATGTAAACGGAGTCAATATAAATTTGTGCGTGGTGCTATTATTTTGACCTCAGCTGTATGTATATATTGTTTGTATTGTTAGACATCGGTTATGATTGATAACATTGTTGACCGCATGTCAAAGAGGTATCCGTTCACGTGATATTGCCACCAAAGTTAACTCTGAATTTGGGTTAAATTTGTCAGACAGGCCTATCCGAAGACGCCTCAATGGGCGCTCAAGCCGAAAGAAGCCACTCCTTTCCAAAAAGTATATTGCAAAGCGTTTACACTTTGCTCATACCCATAAATCAAGAGATCTCCCATTCTGGAAAAATTTCTTTGGAGTGATGATACAAAGGTAAATCGAATGGGTCCGGATGGTAGAGTAATAGTTCATCGCCCTAAATGTGAGGCCCTATATCCATGCAACTCAGGAAATCGTGAATCAAGCTGGAGGAAGCATTGTGGTGTGGGGATCTTTCTCATGGCATGGGGTGGTGGGCCCTATTGTGAAGATAAACGTTAAAATGGGTCATCATCAGTATTTGGATATACTGAAGAACCAAATGGAGCCATATGCATTTGAACATTACATTCAGGCATGATAATGGTTTGCTGAAGATAGAAATCCCATCTGAAATAATGTAAAAAGTAAGATCGCTCATCATAAATATAAAAAAAAAAATACGGAGTGCTTGGTATTCTATTCCCCAAGAGCGTTGTCAAAATTTGAGTAAAAGAACGTTAAATAAATAAATAAATAAATTTATTTTTTTTATTTCTACTTATCCGGTCTCGAACAACCCCGTGGGGTCATGGAGCTTACAAAACGAAGATAACAGTTTGATCTTTTGCCTTATCTCTCCAGTTGGCAATACCAAGTGTACGCAGGGATTCGTCAATCTGATCCCTCTGAAATCTGAAATTTTAATTTGTGGTATTTTAGCGTCCTGGTATATAATTAATTGATGGTTTTAATTTGCAGACAACTGGAAACTTTGTTAAAATGTTTGTGTTTTAAGAAGAATACATATCTTATGTTTTTATGATAAAGCTTTTTGTTATTTGGAGTGAAATGAAAAAAATAAATGTTTGTTTTTGAGGAAAAATTTGTGCTAATTTAGTGTCCATGACTGTATATGTATGTATGTATATACATATATCCGTACTTTGGGGGCCCTGTAACTGTGAAATTTTTGACCTTTGTTCCACAATATTGTTACTTTGCTTTAGAATACAAAATTTTATCTGTAGTATAAATTTGAGAAAAATTCAAGCTATGTCCGAAAAGTAGATTTAAGCTAATACAAAATCAAAAAATTACATCTGTATGTAATTTGAGTGATATGATTTCTTTTAAAAAAACACAGTAGTTTAGTAAATTCAAATGTTTTTTTTATTTAATGTGAAAGTACAATCGATACAATTAGGTTCTGAATAAAACGTCTTTCAAATGGCCTCCACGTCTCCTTTTGCAGGAACGAATTCGATGAAACCAATTTTCGAGCACTTTTTCCACTAAATCAAGTCGTATGTCATGAGTAGCACGTTCAGTATCGACTTGTAAAGCTTGAAGAGAGTCTGGTTTATTGCTAAAGACCAATGACTTCAAATAACCCCACAAGAAATAGTCTAATGGTGTTAAATCACAACTTCTCGGAGGCCATTCAATGTCACAATTTCTTGAAATAATCGAATCTCCAAACTTTCTCTCAGTTTACGGTAGCTACTGAAGCCATTAGTTCTTAAATAATAACAATTTTATACGGATGCAAGCCCAAATCCTTTCTCAGCAACACTTGCCTGAACGGAAGTAATATATTCATTACTTCGAGCTGTTTTTGTCTTATTGGCACTTGAACATTATGTGAAGAAAATTTACGCTCGTAATTTGCTACAATTCGACCAGCAGCGAGCACAGGTGGACGATATTACGACCATAAAATGGCAATAGCGCACGAAAAGTTGTAATTGGAGAACGAGTATATTGAAAAAAAAAATTTAATAATTCGTTGTTCTTGCATACATACATATGTATATCTCTTCATGATGAAATTGTAAACATTACTGAATACAATGAAAAAAATTACAGATCATGACATACTACAAATGATCGAAACGTCAATTAGAAATCATATCACTCAAATTGGAAAACCCTTTACATATGTGTGGCATAATTATGGAGTTTCATTCAAACTTGTAAATGCTTTATATACCTCGTACTTCTCATAAATTCAAATACAAACTTGAATGAAAAATGTTTGACATTTAGTAATGTATACATTTTACGAGGTTTACGAGCAATTTATGAGTTTCAATGAAAGGCCATATTATTTTTAAACACGGTATAATTATTATGGTACGGTAGCAGCAAATTCATATATGCATTTAGTTTTTTTTTTTAAATTGACAGAAAAGAAACAAAGCAAAAACAAAATGCGATTTAAAGTTAAATTATTGTTGAAAAAAGTTAGGAAGAAAAATTGTGGCGGATTTCAATAGAGGCTTCAGCAAAGAATAATTTTACTCTATACCTTTGTAAGTGTTGTTCGATATTAATGATTTTTTTTATCTTAAAGCGAACCACAGACTAGTCAGTCATTCATGAGCATGAACATCAGCTATCGTTGATATTTAGTGTATTCAAAAAACAGGTTTTTCAAAAATGTCGGTTTTCGGTTTCTTCCAATATTCCGACTTTGGCGAAACCGGTTTTCGGTTAAACCGAGTTATATAAACCGGTTTCGGGTTTTATGACCAAATGGACAACTATGCGTATTATAAACATCGTTTATTTTTAATTCGTCTCTTTACATTTTGATATCGACTATCGAGTACATAGCCATGAAATTGCTTGACAAGATACCGTTCAGAACCGGCGAAAAACTGCAGATCCCAATCAAAGTGTGTCAGCCTATTCCTTCATGGGATGTAATGGGAAACTTAGGGTTCAAATCGCCAATGAACTTCCAGGTTTAGGCTGATTATGAGGTTTGCGAACACAGTTTCAACTTTTGGGAACAAAAAATCGTTGAGCATGGCACGATAACGGTCGTCATTGACGGTTACGGCGGCTCCTTACTCATTTTCGAAGAAAATTGGTCCTATGATGCCGCCTGGATAAAAACCGCACCCAATAGTCACTCATGAATGCATCGGTTTCTCCTCGACGAAATGTGGATATTCCGAGCCCCAAATGCGACAATTTTGTTTGGTAACGTAATCCCTGAGGTGAAAATGAGCTTCATTGGGAATCATGATTTTTTCGTAAAACGCTCAAAATTTTGCGAAAACAAGTGCGAGAAATGTTCAGTTCTGCAAGCGGTGGCGAGTTGATGTTGACGGCTGTTCAAACACACTTTCAGCTAAAGCGGCAATAATTTCCACTGAACGCACGGGACGAGCACGTACACGAGTAGTTTTGTCGATGTTATTTTCGAATTATTTTGTCGAATTTATTTCGTAGATTTCTGACAGTTTGAGTTGAAAACTCAGAACTTTAGAAGAGAGTTTTTAATATTTCCCAATATCTTTTAGAGCGTAAAGGGAATAATTTTAAAATAATCTGTCACTTCATAGATTTGAAATGGGTCATCTGCTTCGAAAGACTGGGAGGTTCAAGTTCCAAATTTTACATGTCCCACCCCTTATTTATTTATTTTATTCAACCTATCTCTTCTCATATACATTTGATTTATCCAATTAGGCAAAATCATCGTTGAGCAAATATTCCTTTGGACGTTTTGTACTTCTTTTTTGAGTGTGAATACTGTTTGTTATTCATTTCAGCTAACATACCACCTGTGTTGTCATTAGATCCAAAACTTATATCTAAATCGGAGTTGGCAGATACGACACCTAATGTCATTGGACAAACAATTTCGGCAAATTATCGGCGAAATAATTGGTTGGCAAAGTCTTTTGTGTCTGTCTCATGGAGTCAGTAATCATACTGAGCTTTGAAAAAGGCTTTAGGTGTGTAATTCTGCGGTGTTTATCAGTTGTGTAAAAACCGAAAAAAACCGGTTAATCAACTTGAAATAACCGGTGAAACCGATTCTTCGAAAATAGCAATTTTTAGAAAACCGACATATGGTTAACCGACCGGAACCGGTTTCGGTTTTGAATACACAGTATTTACCGCTCTTTTTGGTACCAAATACGACTGTAATTGCAGTTGTTCGCATCACTATCATGTTTACAACATTTTTTGGTAATCTGTTTTCAAATTCATCAGGCAGATAAAAAGTTATCGATCAGCTTGAAGTCTGTGGTTCGGTTAATATACAAAAATAATTTATTATTTTCGGTCACTGTTATTAAATATGTATATTAAAATGTTTCGTTGTTAAAAAACACTTTATGGATTTTTATTCAAATTCATAAGTTCCTGTTATACCTCTTAAAATCCGAATATGTACGAAATGTCAAAAATTATTCATACAAAGTTGCAGTTTGAATTTCGATATTCGACAATGTATTTAGGAGGTTGAATGAAAACTTATATTTTATTGTATCAATAACTTTTCTAAGTATTATTTTAATAATTTTGTTCACTATTTCTATTAATTTGCCCAGCTTACTTTGTAAATACAGTGTACATAGAATATGAGCACACAAACCCGTAATAGCGGCGGTGGTCGCAATCAGAAGAAGTCAAATTCTGGCAGTGGCGGCGGTGGTGGAGATTCAGTTTCACAAACTTCACACAAGAAGACGGACATTTCAAAAACAGAAAAGGAAAAATCTCATCCAAAGGTACAATTTTCAAATACTCTAATTCACACAGACACATTATATTACACTGCCCCAAATTTCCATATATATCTTACAGCCAACAGCCGAACAGTTACGTATTGCTCAGATAACCAACAGCAATACATCGGAGGATCCACAGATGCGTGAAAAAGTCGCCACACTTATAGAGATGACACAGCGGTCCGAAGAAGAAGTCTGCTGTGCTCTATATGAATGTGACAACAATTTAGAAAATGCTGTTTTATTCCTTCTAGAAACTCTTCCAGTGGTAAGTCTTATTAGTAGTTAATGGGTACTTGTAGTTAAACACCGCACTACATTATATAGGGAGCATTTGAAACATCTTCTAAGAAGAAAAAGAGCAAGGCTGCAGCTGCTCAGGATAGCAATGCAGGCGGCGGAGATGGAGATTGGGATGGAAACGCCAACACGGATAAGCGTGAGAAATCACGTAATCGCAACATAAGTAATCGAGGTGGTCGCGGTGGATCCGACAGCCGCGGTTGTAAGTTATTCTTTGTTTGAAATTTCATTAATTTTTGTTGTTGTGGAAGTTAAGATATTCATTTGCAACCTAATTTAGGGCGCGGCAGAGAGGCTCGTGAAAATGAACGTAATGTAAGAGGTGGCGGTGACCGCGATGATCGTACTAATGACAATTACCGCGGTGGCCAACGGGGTGGCTTTGACGGCCGCCGCGGTGTCGGTGGTGGTCGTGGCGGTGGCTACGTTGGCAGAGGTGGTCGAGGGGGTAGCCGCATGGGCGGTGGGCGTGGAGGACCTGGAGGACGAAGCGATCGTAGTAGCGGAGGCTATGGATCACGCTACAATAATACCAACGATGACCATCAGGAAGTCGAGTTGTGGGACAATACTATTGCCCAAAACGCAGAGAAACAGCAGCAGCAAAGCCAGGACGATGCCTGGGGAGACTGGGATAATGAGGAGTATGTAGGCTCTTTGAAGGATAGCAAGGTATTTACTACGAGTAACCTACCGAACCAAACAGTAGCCAGTGTCCTCAGCAGCGGGCTTGCTGGAAGTGGAGTTGCCAGTGCAAGTGCGAGTACAACAGGTATCATATCTGGCGAGTTGTCTTCCGCAACTCCGGGATCGGATCATCACCAACATGGAACGTCCATTATTGGTAGCAGTTCTGCGCAAACGCAATCCCAAGGATCTCATTTAAACTCAGCGGTTGGCAGTGGTGTAGCCGCTTCCGGACAAGATGAGAACTCCACCAGCAATTTGTCGTCGGTATCGGCTACTCCGCTGATGCAATACAGTGCCGCTGTTAGTAGTACTCCGCAAATGCAGCAACAACAGCAACAGTCCAGCGTGGGTAGCAGTTCTGCGTTAACAGCTGGCAGCGGCGGCAACAGTGGCAAGTTGGGTTCACAGTACGTCGGAGGCTTAAATAGCTACTCAGCCGCAATAAATCTGGTTCAACAGGTGGAACAAATGAAGTCGTCGACCACGTTGTCGGCAGAACAATCGCAGTATTTCAATTCATTGACATCGCAGAGTGCAGCCGCTCAAGCGGCAGCTGTTGGCAATGCTGTGCCGCAGCAACAGCAAATGACGGCGACATATGCGCAGAATGCAAATAGTATGCAATATCCGACGTCATATGCCAACGTTTTTGGTAGCAGCGCTGGTACAGGCTCATCGACGGCAATAACGAATGATCCTACCGCTCAAATACAAATTAATCAACAACCACAAGTCCGGCGGGCACGTGCAAAACTTCCTCCCCCATCAAAGGTAAAATTGCTATATATATACGCATTTTAGAAATATAAAGACAGAATATACTTTATTCAATTGGAAAAACTTCTCACTCGGGAATATTAGCAAGAAAAGTTCTGTTTTTAAAGGAACAGTTTAATTCTAAAACATAAAAAAAGCATTTAAAATAAAAATATTGTTTTGATATTGCCTACCTGTTTAAAATTGTTTACGTATATAAATAATTTTTATGCGATAAGTAGAATATATTATTCAACCTCGTTATGGGTGTCGTAGAAATTGTGATTCGACAGAGTTAACACTAGGCGAATTTCGACAACGACAACCGTAATCAGCGTGTTTTTAAAATGCAGACAATTTCTATGGGATTTTAACTTCTATACATTTTTGTAACATAGATTCCTTCGAGTGCTGTCGAAATGCCTGGAGATTCGTTAAATAATATTGGTTATTTGGATGTACAGTTTGGTGGTCTAGATTTTGGAACCGATGAATCATTTGAGAATTTATCGGAAAAATTCAACACCTCTGTAAATTTGGACGGTCAACAAACACAGCAACAACCGCAGCAGAAGTCACTGGTACAGTCAGCACAAGATGTTGGTGTTTCGTCATATGATCAAGCGAAATCTGTGACACAGCAACAGCAGCAATCATCTAGCACTGGTTTGCAGAATTCTCATCTGGTAAGCTTGTCTGTTATGTTTAAAAATTCTGACTTTTATCCACCGTTAAATTTAAAATCTAAAATTTATTTTATATATGTATATGTCAAACCAAGGTTCGCATTTTCTCCAGGCCAGTTCAAAGTAAAAAGATTGAAAATTAGTAACACGAAAATAATAATAATAACAACTGGAAACATATCTGCAATATATAAAAATTTGACAAAATTAATAATTCTTTTTTTTATTTTAATTTTCTGAAAATGACGGTGAATGTGTTTTTTTTGAAAATTTGCTAAAATACAAAAATTTGAAAATATGTATAAATTAGTTCAAATGCCGTCATTTTGAATTGCTATTTACAATTTATTATGGAACCAAATTCTACTTTCCGAAGTTAAAACATATTTGTATTTTAGCGAAGACTTCACCGACTAAATACAAATTTCGTGTTATGCTGAAGATATGTGTTGTTAGATTACTCTCTATCTCCGCGATTCGACTCTAGTTAAAATGTATGTTATGCAAAATAAAATAGAATACTTGGGCAACATAATTTGTCAGAGCAAAACAGTTATTGTTGGTGCCCTAATTTGGATCAATATATAGTTTCAATCTGTCAATGCTGTCAAGCTGATGCTGTCAAGCTGAATATTCAATTCATTCCCAGTTAAGGGTAGTAAATCTCCTTCAGAGACAACCTACAACAATGTTGTGTTGTTTATAACGTCTTCATCAAAATTCAATATTAATGAATTGGTTATTATTCGACATTTTTCTAGAGGTAAACGATAGATAAAAGTCCGAATTTTCAAACATACCAGTCCTCTTGTTATATAAAACTAAAGAAATATCATGCAATAAATTTTCTTTTTAACACAATCAAAAAGGTTGATACATTAACTGCGGCGGGGTACTCTCAACGTTCTTCATCGCAGCAGCAACAACAGCAAACACAACAATTAGGCGCCACCTCGGCTCAAGGAGTTGGAGCGGGCAGCAACGCGCTGGATCAATTAACGAAGAACGATCCGTACAATCAGCAAAATGTTACATCTGCCCAAGCTTATCAAAGCTCCTACCAAAGCAACACCAATGTTTCAAACAAGGGTGTTGCTAATGCCTACCAGCCGTCGGTATCTTCTCAAGGTTATAGTAATTCGGCGTATGGAAATGTTCAGGTAGTGTGTACATGCAAAACAACCATTATTTACAAATATATTTAATTGTAGCATTCTTTTCTGCAGTCGTCGGTTGCAAATTCATATCAACCTCAAGCGTACGGTTCGTATCAACAAAATTCTATGGCCTCGTATCAGCAGCAACAATCGGTCCCAACGGCACAGAGCGCATCAAATGCAACAGGCGCAACAAGTGTGGGAGGTGGTACCAGTTCAACCCAAAACATTCCTTCAGTTGGCGGCATCAATAGCAGCAATAATGCATCGTAAGTGATCAATTTACCCGAAGATCGATACATATAGTTTGCATTTGTTAATGGCCTTTACAAATACTAACATCTAATGGCTTGTTCGATTTTTTACTTACGATATTTAAATTGTGTATTCTAATATATTGGTATGTATGTTTTCTATTCCATTCCTGCTAACCACAACACCTCAAAAATTTGTAATTTAACTGAATGAATGCTTTAAAATACCTGACATCTGGTAAACAACCGACGGTTAGGGCAAACACAAATTCCAGTTATTTATCCTCAGCATATGGATCGCAACAAAATGCTTACCAGTCAAGTCAAAGTGTTTATGGTTCAACTGGTCTGTCCAATAGTACTGGGTATGTATATAAATGTTTATATTGTATTTACGGAAGTTAGATTTCAAAAAATTCGTTTGAATTAAAAAAGCAACGTTTAATACTTGATCGGCTGGGAAATAAATATAAAAAATTCAGCGTTAACAAATTCAGTCATTATAGAGAATTATCTCTAACGAAAAGCCGCAATTAAGGCATATATAGAAAATCAAGTGAAAAATTGTAAACCTTCTGGAAGCTAGCAAAGAGGGTAAGTTAGATTGGAAGCATAAAGCATATTTAGTGCGATGGATTCAAACAACCTAATTCTATCTCGAAAAATTTGTAAAACTTAGAAAACCTAGCAAGAGGTAAGTTAGGTTGAAAACGGAAAGTCTAGTGCAATGGATTTAAACACCATAATTGTGCTTTAAAAACTTTTAAATGAGAGGTTATATATTTTGTAGTAATGTATTTATTTGAAGGATTTTTTATCAATAAAAACATAATATGCATAATATGTACTAATACCTGTCAGAACTAGTATGGAACTAGTATTTTGTACCCTAGAACTAGTTCCTCGCCATATGATCAACTGTTTCAATGAACATTGCAGTCATAGGTTTGGCATAAATTATTCCCCTTTCTGTCACTATTCAACTAGTTATATTCTAGTAGCCTTACGTACTCAGTTATTGAAATAAATGAATAAATATATACACATATTCCAGTACTAGTTGTTCTCACAATCAGTGAGCTATGTGCTTTTACGCTGTTCATTCACTCATTAGGACCTACAGTTTTACACTGACGGGATAAAAACCTCGTTCTCATGTACAAGACTAATGATAATAACATTTTATGTTACGTGCTGCTGTGCTACTGAGCAACTTATCTGTGAAGCTCCAATAGCTTATTGGCTAACATCCTGCTTAGGAAAAATTGTTCTTGCTTAGATAAACCAAATATGGTTGTAAAACGGTGGTTTTAATGAGAGACTTGTAATTTTTCAATCTATACATAATCGTGAATAAAATTGTATATAATTAATCATGTAAATTACATGCACCTATTAACAATATAGGTACACAGGGAGCTCGAACCCGTCATCGTCTCAGTACAGTAACTTTAGTTCAAGCGCCAAGTTGAAGGATAACACCTCCACATCATCGAATACTTCTCACTACGAAAGGTAAGTATTTGTTGCACATTTTTTTTATATGATTGAATCTCTGGTTTTTCGTTTATTTTTTGACTACTCAGTTGATGTTTTGATTTGTATGAAATAATTATTCGTTTTTACTTTTCTTTATTTATTTTATAATTTTCAGTGTCTCGTCAAGTAATGCCATTAGCAATAGTGGCTCAGCTGTAAATTCCGTTTCGAGTGGTGTGAACTCCAACAATGCTGTCTCAAATAGTATGATCCCCTTCCACTATAGGTGCTTTAACAATCAATTAAAATGTCTATCCTTCTTCTTTAGCCAACAACAGTGCGAATAGCAGTAGCTCAAACAGCAGTGTTACTAACAACGCCACTTCGAATGTGGTATCACAGACTGGTGGTAGTGGTGTTGCCAATGTCAGCAACAACAACAGCGGCAGCAATGTCAATAGCAGTAGTGTAGTGTCGGCAGGCGTGAGTGTTGGCAGCGGAAGTGCGTCATCTGCCGTAGCTGCTGTATCGTCAGGCGTATCTTCGGCGTCGAATAAGACTGGTAGTGTTACGGGTAATAGTGGGGCACCTACAGGTGCTAGTAGTAGCGGTGGCGGAGCTGGTAGTGGAATGGTGCCCAACATCCAAATGGTTAGTCAATATATTCAGACATCATTGCCATACTATCAGCAACCAGTTTATTCTTACGAGGATTTACAAATGATGCAACAGAGAGTGCCACATGTGGTGAGTTCATGGAGAAATGCAACACAATACTAGAAAAATATCATTAAACACGAATTAATCAACAAACCAAAATCATCAACACTATTTTGTTAATGTAATAACATGCCTACTATTACTGTATCTCTACTAAAACTAATCAGGAAAAATGTATGTCGTTTCAAGTCATATATCTATAATTTTCATTGGTTTTGTGGTGAACCGTCCGCTATTTTGGGAATTGCTGAACATATTCCATCTATGAAATTTCGCGAATGTGAAGTTTTTGTAGTATGTATTTCATTATAAAAATAGTACATTTAGGGCGTTTGGGAGGCAACATTCACCAGAAGTTCCAGAGTGTTTGTCCTTAGTATTTTGTCCATGTTCTGCAAACCGAATTCTTTCGAAAATTAAACTTTTCCAAGAAATCGGTGATGTGCAATTCATTTATTATTTTTTTTTAAATGTTCACATATTGGTTCTTAACCCTCTAATGCTGGATTCTAAAATAATGTGTAAAAATTATGAGAATAATTTTTTTGGTAAATTTGGGCCTCTGATTTCAAAAAAAAAATTATTTGCAATTCAGTACGAACAATCGTTTAGCTTCCATGCGACAAAATGTAAATAAGTACCTTAGGCACTCTTGGGGCTTTAGTGGCAAAAAATACAGTACATTTTTAATGAATACTGTATTTTGGGTTTCGTTGAAAACATTTTAAATTCATATGAGAATTGAGAAACACATTGTTTATTTTCGGTTATGATAATCAAACTAACAATTTTTATAATTCGAACAGTATAAATGAAGATTATTAAGTTTAAAGCGGGAAAAACTGACAAAAGGGAGCGTTTAAGAGCTTAAAAGCTATTACAAATATATTGCTATATCTGTTAGCAACTGTAAAAAGTGATTCCTTACATTTGCCATCAGTATGTCTTTTGTGATGAGTGCCTTAAGACACTCTTAGGCATTGAGGGTTAACATATAAAAAAATTAACCTATTGGCTAATCAGTATTCCTGATTAATTGATTAATCAACAATTTGTGTAAAATCGCATGTTTTTAAGATTTTTCATTTAGAATGTGCGTTCGGTGGTGCAAATTTTTTGTGCTCTGAACACCTTACATTTCTTTCGACGATGGTTAACTCGCTTAGTGAAGCCGCCACTATCGTGTACTTAGCCATGAAAAAAATTATAAAAATACCGTTCGAAACCGATGTAAAACTGTAGGTCCCAATCAAAAAACAAAAAAAAACCGTTTCCCATTACATCCCATGAGGGATTGGGGAGAGCTTCTCACAACCACTGAGTGAGTTGTGCGCTTTCTAATTTTTCACTCACTGGGGTACCAATCAGTTAGTAGTGCACAGTTCTCTGGTTGTCACAAGCTCTCCCCAATCCCTTCATGAGATGTAATGAGAAACCATTTTTTTGGCGTAGAATACGTCTTACCTTACGGTATAGGGAGTCATGCCAGATTGTTATTGTTGTAATCTTTATTTCATTGATTATGAGGAAACGGTGAGATAACTTTTTTTAAAAAATTTTTTGTAGGTAAATGAAGATGTTGTCTTTCGTTTGATATACATTTCATATTGGTTGATATCTTCCTAATATTTAAATTTCTCAAATGAAAATCGTTTAAACACATCCACTCAAACATATGTGTGTGTTTGGTTGAGTGTTTGAATAGCGTGAACACAAACTATGCTGCTGTTTCAGTGTGGACACAAACCTTCGGCTGTTGTTTTGATTGATGAAATATTGAAATTTCGTATATTTACTTATGTATTTAAGTGAAACAAAATGTTAAAAGTGAACTTGAATTTAACATGGATACATAATTATAAAAAATATATGAAAAAAGTAACTATCAAATAAAAAAAAATTACAGCAGACAGTTGTCCGAGGCCTTCATTTGCTTATATTATTTATCATTTATTGTTATATATGTTTTCTGTCTTATCGGATGGCGTATTCTACGTTAAACTTAATGGCCGTGTCTCTGACACAGCCTGCAGGGACAGTCCGTGGCCGAAGGCCTCGGACAACTGTCTGCTGTAATTTTTTTATTTTCTGAACAACCTACTTTAGTCAAAACGTATAAAAAATTTTTGTTTGTTTGTATAGTCGATTAATCTCACACATTACTTATAGAACGAAAACTGAAGCAAGTAGTTTTTAAAGATATTTGTATCTCACGCTACGAACATTTTATGTCCGTCTCTGATTCCAAATCCAAGAGAAAAACACGGTCTTTTCTATATATCGTCGACTTATTATTGTTTTGTCGTCAACGTCAATTGTTTGAAACGGAGATACCAATAATTACAACTATAGGGATATACAAACAAATTAGAGTAAACATCACGGTGATGGTAAGATATATCAAAGAACTGACAACATATTCGGAAAGAGAACGCACAAAAACCTGTAGACACAATATCAACTTGAAAAACATAAATGGCGTATACGACAAAATAATAATCGACCGATGATATTTAGGCATTATTTCGCAGCCTGATTTGGCTGAACTACGAATATGTTTCTGTCGAAGTTCGTATACACACATAAACTTGTTTAGTTTATTTAACCTTAATTACATGTTTTGAATTTTAATTAGGCATACAGTTTTGGGGCCTTACTAAACACTCTCCTAACCAGAGAAAGTAATCGAGTACTCGGTAAAAAAAGGATACCCAAGTATTTAATTATAATTTTTATACTTGCGCACACACATACTTGTCATGCCAAAATATCTACCGTCACTTTAAAGTTGAGTAGTTCAAGAACTACATAAAGGGTTATCCATTTTTCGGTTTCAAAAGTAAATTTAAATAAACCACATAAATCTATGATTTCGATGAGACTTCTATTTAATTATAATGCTTGGAACTTGTCATTATGTATAAATACAATGCCGCCTCTGGATTGGTTGCAGCATTTCAGTGGGTATCTAGGCCATAACTTGACGAATGTTGGTTTTCAAATGCTCCAACGTAGGGGATTATCCGCGTGGATACGGTGTTTGTCGTAGCAAAAAAGTCTAACGGCGTCAAATCGCATGCTCATGGCGGCCAATAAAGCCAAAATCGGTCGTGCCGCTCTTGGCACCGTCTTGTTGAAACCACATATAATCATAAGTTCATAATCTTCAATTGCAGGCCAAAAGAAAAGAAAGGTTATTATACGGTCATAGCGCTCAATTGAAGGTAACGTTTCTTCGGGCGTCATTTTCGAAAAGATGTGACCCAATGCTACCTCTAGACCATAATGCGCACCAAACACTCAATTTTTCCAGATGCAATGGGCTTTTCCACAATTACTTCTGGGTTCCCCGTGCCGCAAATGCGACAATTGTTGACGTAACCATCGAGTGAGAAATGAGGTAGATTATCACGACCACAATCACCCTGTAATGCTCGATAAGTGGTCACGTTTGAATCACCACTTTTGTAGTATGTTTTAACTATTTTAACACGTTCTTCGCTTGTTAAACTATCCATATTCGTAAATGGCAAACATTTCACTAAATAAATTTCTACGAAAACAGCTAATTTACAAAAAATTTTAAAATTAAAAAAATTTCAATAATCAGTAATTTTTACTGATATTGGAATTTGTTACCAGTAAACTTTTACTGAGTACTGAAAAAATAAATGCAGTAATTACTGATAATGTAATTTAATTTGCATTACCAGTAAATTTTTACTGATTACTGAAGATTTGTACTGGATAATTTGCCGAATCGGTGGAAACACACTCCATGCTAACATCTGTACTAATACATATTAATACATCTGTTTCATGAAAAGTGAAGTGTTAAAACTTTTCAGTACCAGTACAAATCTTCAGCAATCATTAAAAATCTACTGGTAATACAAATTAAATTTCATTATCAGTAAATACGAACTCTGGGAATAACAGACCATTTAGGAAAGCACAGTCACTGGCATGACTAGTTTCGAACTCCGTGACAAGTTCATCATCAGATGCCTAACTACTGTGCCTGAATTGATTCAATCGGTAGATCATCAATCGTATATGTACAAACTCGCATGAACAATTTTGCATATGCGAATTGGTAGCGATCGAAAATCCCTAAGTATCAATTCATACTGAAAAGTTAATTTTTTCTTACACAAGAACAGAAAACTTCTTCCTCCTTGTTCTTTTCCGTCCTACAGGCACTTGGAAGGGCTTCCACAAGTTAGCTGAACAATACTATGTATGATTTCCCACGAAACGAAATTTTGATATTTGTTTTTAGAAGATGTGCGTGTGTATGTTTGGGTCGCTATAAATAATAAAAATATATAACAAAGTCTACAATGTATTTAAGTTTAATTTAAATTATGGTTTTAAAACGTGTTACTCACTATTTTCAAGTTCTTATTGTATTTTGTTGAACCTATCTCATATAACATTGTTAATATAATTTGTTCTCTCATCTCTCAGCATTTAATATCATATCCCATTCCTTATATGTTTATGCTAAATATTCGAAAAATAATAAATTTTTTTGTTTCTAATAAAAAGTAGTTAAATAATCGCGACTGTCCTACATCGGTCCTAAAGAGGACAAACCTTTTTTTTACGGAAATTTACATTTCTTATAATCAGACCTGTCACAGAATTCCATTCCGGTCGAAAGTGGAATTAATTCCGTATTTTTCGACTTCAGAGAATGTAAAACGAAGTATTTCTTTAGGTTTGAAAACACTTTTGGTTTTGTAAACGGAATTGATATTTTCAGTTCCGTAAGCACAAAAAAATAGGTAAAATAACTTTTTGTGAATAAATTAATTTTGAAGTTTTTTTTTTTGCTAAATTTCAATAAAATAAACATTTATTTTAATAAAAAATTACACATTTTCACTATTACTATGAAACCCACTTCATTTATTTCCTAAATTAAATAAATTTGTAAACATAGTGCTGTCACATACTTTTCTTCAAGTGAACCACTTTTTGTTGAAACATAAACCGATCATTATTGGGTAAATTCTTTAGCGAGGTAAATTTTGCAGATCGTAATTTTTTTTAAGAACGGAGACAAATACACAGTTGTTTTTTCAGTCGTCTTCCACTTTCAACTCATATTTTGAATGAAACATATTAAATTAAATATAAACAAATGAAAATGTTTTGCATGAATATATTTGCCGCATCACAATGTATATTTTTCCCCGTTCGTAATATCAATGCATACATATTTGCTATTTATTTTCCTCCGTTTTATCGAGGAAAATTAGTTGAAAGTGAAAGACGATTGGAAAAAAAAACAAACTGTTTATTTCCCCCCTTTCGTAGTGTAAATTGAGCTCACGATATTGATGTTGGAAAGTGGAAAATATATCCGATTTAAAAAATTTACCTCACTGAAAAATGTACCCAATAAGGTTTTTGTTTTGGTATGCATAAAGATGCCATACCAAATCCGGAAAAGTAGGTTCGCTCATATTTTTTGGGAATTAACAAAATCGATCGGAATCTGAAGAAGGTAAAACGAAATCGATCGGAATGGTAACTACGGAATTATAACCATTCCGAAAGAATTCTGTGACAGACCTGAATATTCCGATGTATGTACCCCTGCTTTTAGTCGAAAATTCATATATTGTTGACTCCGCTTTTTTTGTTGTTGTTTATTTTTATTTTATATATTTATCCATACGTAATACAGAAATGTAATTTAAAATCACACATTTAACTTACTAAATTACTTTCTTTAAATTTTAGCAAGGTTATTATGACTTGAATTACACACCTACAAGCCTTGGAGCTGGGCGTGATAATTTGGGTTCGGTCGCCTATTCTACGATGACTGATGGTCGCTTTACAAGAACTGACAATAATTCCAGTCCAGTTAGTAATGTAAAATTGCACATACTGAAATGTCCCATACACATATATTACATCAACGTACTTTATTTGTAGGTTTCCAGTACAATGTCACAACAAGCTGGTTCTAGCGGGCCTATGCTTAATGTTCCTTATGCATATTTCTATGGTGGCAACGTTATGCCCGGCAGTTTTCAATATGGCACACCAGCTATTTATCCGGTATGTTAATCAAGCATTTATATTTGTTTTATTTTTAATTTTTAATTTATCGGGTGCAAATTTAGCAAATTCCTGCTGCTAATACAGCTTCTGGCGGAAAATTTCCACAACCTTCATATAACACTGGATACGGTTCAACCAATTATGATGCTCTCTCTCAAGCTACACAAGATTATACAAAGGGAACATACCCTTCAAGCGTTAATCAACCAACAAAGTCCCAAAATGTTACAAATCCGCCACAAGCCGGAAACGCTTCAGATATAACATCATCAATGTATGGTAAAGGACACGTGGCACTTAACAAAGTCAATGTAAGATTAGTGCAAATAAAAAAATAAAACAATTATTAATTGGAGTGATTATTATTTTTGTATTCCAGTCATACGAAAAACAAAATTTCCATTCGGGCACTCCTCCACCATTTAATATGGCCAATACACAGACTGCCGGTGGCACATCGGCACAACCTTATGGCATGTATTTACCGACAATGCCTGCTGCAGGTCATCACATGATTCACCCACCCATTCACCAGGTAATTTTAAACGAACTATTATTTGCATAGGTGCACGAAAGAAATGATGGGCGACATTGCTACACATTAAAAATTCGCTAACATTCAGTTACATGCTCCGCATTTGTAGATGGCTAACCGCATCAGTCACATCACATTTAATCACTGCATTAAAAAAAACAATATTTTTATTACATGTATAAAAAATGAGATTTTCGACAAATATGTGATGGAATCTAACCAAATTTTGCGTATTTTTGTTTTAAGCTTTACTTAAAAGTCGGTCGCTCGAGAAATAATGGTAACTTAGTTTGCTGAATTGAGTCAAAAGAAATCGTTGAAAGCTGTAAATGATTCAATTATAGCGGTATATCTTCCAACAATTTCCAAGGAATGTGCTATGTTGTTTTTGTTGGACTAATAATGTGGGCTTTATCTTTATACATATGTTAATATTAAAAAGAAATTCGAAGCAACCCCCATTTTAAAAAGTCAAAGTATGCAAAAAAGAAAAATTTTCAACTCGAAAGAGTGTGAATAACATGCTAAATATACCGAGCTAGCTGCATTGATGCATATAGATTTATTGATTGAAGTGAAAATAATAACCGTCGGTTTCTCGTAATTCAATCTGCATTGCATAATTTTGTTTTTTCACTATGTGTTAAACATCTGGAAAACTAAGATTTTATTAAAAAAAGAATAAATGTTTTAGAAGAATATTTTTCCATTTGTTACATCCCCCCCCCTCATTTGTAACCCCGACGACGACAACTTAAATTAGTTATAATGTTAACAAGACGGTCACTGGTCTAGAACGCTAAGGCACTGATGAGAAGAGTCACAATCTTTGAAACGATCGTCCGCCAACGTGAGTGCAAATCCTTGTGCCGACTGTTTATATTTTTTCTAATTGCAAAAATAAACACCTGATCTGTGTAGGTCATAACAAATGGAAAAATATTCCTCTAAGATATAAATTCAGGTCGAATCATAATAATAAAAATCATGTGGTAGAGCCCGACCATAAAAACGTAGAACACTAACAAAAACATAAATAGCTATATTCTATAAATATATATTACTTTCAAAAACTTCAGCACAAGTGCGTGTAATTAAGAAAGAAAAACGTGTTTGTACTGGAATAAAGCCGTTCACACGACAGATAGAAAGAGGAGAGAAACCACGACGACGACAACTGCAATTAGTTATAATGTTAACAACACGGTAACTAGCCACTGGCTTAGAACGTTAAGGCGCTGATGAGAAGAGTCACAAACTTCGAAACGATCGTAATAATATTTTACTCACGTCCGTCTACGTGAGTTCAAATCCTGGTGCCGACTGTTTACATTTTTTCTAATTGCAGAAATAAACCCCTCCTGATCTGTGTAGCTCGTAACAAATGGAAAAATATTCTCCCAAGAAATAACTTCAGATCGAATCATTATAATAAAAATAAACAACATTTGTTTAAAAAAACAACAAAATGTTTAAAAAAAGAAACAAATAGTATACGAATTTCGATGTGTAACATTTTGCATGAAGGTAAAGGAATTGGTAGTTTGATTCATTAGTCTGGCAGAAAGGTTGTAAAATCGTACAGGCGGCTGCAAAAGTAAAGTATTAAGTTTCCGAAAACGGATTTTTGTAGCCGTGGGTATTGTAGATTCAGAATTCTTTAATTTTTAACTCTATAAAATCAAATGTCTAATTTATATTTATATTTGTAAACGACGCCGACTTTTTCCTGAATAATAATTCCTAATTATACAAGATGCAACGATCTGTTGTGTCAAACGTTTTGGGAAATATGTGCGTCTGTTTATTAAAATGTCTTTGTATTTTTATATGTAAAACTTTGCCATGACGCAGTAAACGTATGATGTAGCTACTAAATCTCAATGTAATCTGTAACTAAGACATTTTTAATATTCGAAGCGATGAACTAATTTTTTTTATACTAAACACATTCAATAATACTCTGCTTCTACGTTCATTTGCCTGGTGTTGATCATTACTGCAAACATTAAATCATTCTTCACTTATTGATTTGTCAAGGCATCTCAAATCATTTGTCCACATTCTTTCATAAAATCAAGTACTTTGTTTAATATAAAATGTAATATCAAACCATGTCATTGATTTGAATAAACACGAAAAAATTTTCTTCATTTAATTATCTTTTTAATCCGCAACAGTATTTTAAATAATCAAATAAGAAAACCAAAAATAGAAAGAAATAAAATACACACTCAATCTCAAAATTAATCAACTTAATACAAACAAATTTATGCATGTAATATTTTCCTGTTTGATTTCTTATTATTTCTTTTGGTTTTTATTGGACATCAATAGATGGACGGCAGGATTCACAATTCATCCCGCCGGGTAAGTTAATAAACATTAAAAAACAAACAAGTAGACAAAACTACAATCCAGTACTAATTGATAGAATGTTCTCTTTCCGAAGAGTATTTAAATTAAAGAAATCCCGAAGTCTTATATTTTAGTTCATTTAAAAGTGAGTTGCGTATATACATCATCATCCACCATTTTGAAAGGATTTAAAATTATTGAAGCGTTTAAGTGGCAAAGTTTTCAAAAATTAAATTATAATTGACACCAATTAAAAATTAATTTTAATGTTGGAAATTTATATGGCTACTCACAATCATCCCATTTCGGTATTTAGATCCGTTTTTTAGATTTTTCTGTAGTTTTGTTATTTTTCTATAAATAAAAAATTATGCTATGAAATATTAACCAGAAATAATTTGTAACGGATTTTTTATTGTTTTAGGATTCAAACAGCACTGGTCAGCGCCAACCTACAAGTAACCAGTCCAAATCAGCTACAAAGCAAGGATATTCGCCATCCTATTGGACTGGTCAGAATTAAGCTCATTTTGTATTGTAAGACATAGACTACGACATATACCGGCGGGGTCTCCTTTAAAAATTAAAACACAAAAATTAAAAGATACATTTTTTGAAATGGACACGAATTGCAATCGCCTGCTGCTGCTGCTTCATAACATCAAATAAAACAAGTTACTGTAAAACAAATTCCTCAACTGTCTCTGTATCACCATTTATACCAACAACCAATTTAAATGTGTTACGAAAACAGTAATATACATCTTCGTCAGTTTTTTTAAAAGTATAATTAGTAATCGCTTTTAGGAACCTACATTTTTAATTTAACGAAGTCTCGTCGTTCTCATTGTCGCTTATTGTCCATTTGCTATACATATTTAAACAAATTATCATTTTCTATAAACGTAGGTATCATATATACAAACACACAATTGTATTAATCAACAAATTAAAGGGAAATCCAACTATCCCACAAATCCTTTGTACTCCCCCTTCCAAACTGGCATCCTATTTTGCATTGCCAAACATCCCATTCCTTCACAAATAAATTACCTCCACCCTATGCCCATTAATTCACAATCACCACACTAAACAGTTTTTTATATAACAACAATGATACAACTAGTAAACAAATAATTTATTTTAAACGAATTATTACAAAGAAGACGTATGATGGAATCATTATAATAATAGATATGTATATATATATATACATATATGAGCGTACCACTACTAATAAAATACACACAATACATGCATACAGCGTTATACAAATGTGAGGAGTAAACCAAGTGTAGGATTTATTAAAATGTCAACCTTTCTCCCCAAATTGAAATTTATAAGTTGAAACTGATAAGCAAAGAAAAAAATATGCGTAGCAAACCCAGAGAATTTCGAAGCAAAAAAAAAAAAACATTCTTAACATTTGAAGGAGAACAGGCAAAGAAAAATATATATAAAAACAGAACAGAATAACATAATTATTATAATGAAACAAAATAAATATTGTAATCGGTTTAAACTTATATGTATAATTATAATAATCTTAATATTTAAATTAAATACAACAAACAAAAATATGATTGAATCCAAAACAAAGATAAAACAATTTAAACAAGTCTTTCTATTTAAAATTAATTACAATGTCGCAAACACGAATTTTTCGTGTTTTTGCTGTACATGACAGAGCTTAGCTGACGAAAGATTGTCAGAGTATCAAGGGTATAATTATAGCATTAAATCCAAAAATACCTAACAAGTATTTCCACCATAGTTTGACATGAGAAACGATATAAAATTTAAGGACCTTACTATTATCCTGGGCTTGTTCGGAAATGAATCACGTTTGTAAATGAAAACTAGCAACATTGCACGCGTCAATGTTGGTGAATGAAATAATGGTCATCTGATGGGCCAACTTTCTGCAACTGCGCATCATAAAAATGTCTGCTGCACAGAATGACTACTTTCAAATTTTGTTTATTTTTTAATTTGTTCCATTTTATTTATTGTTTAATTTAATTTCTTCACAGAACTGGCCGATAGCAAATTTTCCTGGAAAATTTTATTTCATTGGGATTTTCATCCAATTCGCACATTTAATTCAACACGAAATTTTCCATTTTAGCGTTCTTTATTGCAAACAATATGAGCGTCAAAAACAATATGCATCACCGATTGTCATCAGCGATGACAGTTGCGCATCAGATGCATATCAATGATGGATTTACGAACAGGTCTTATGTGAACTTCTGTAAGACCGTGTATGTACATTAGGGTGTGTGTACTAAATGGAAAATTCGACGGGCGGTATAAGACTATAAGTACCCTCGTATAACGTCGCGAAATCAGCTCTGCGCATTACATTACCTGGAGCACTTAAGATGGTTCCAGAGATGTAGCGCCCTCCAGCACGCTCAAACTTTGGGAATCCATAACTTCGAAAATAGGAATCGCTGTCGATTTTTTTTTATTTTCCCCCCTTAAATGATGTGATCTACCCGGCAAAACAAAAACAATTTTTTTTTTGGACAGCTGACCTAAACTACAACTGTTCCTAGAGTTAATTGTCTTTTAATTGATACCACGTTTTGTACTTTGTCTTCTCATCAAAAAAATAATTCCACTGAACTCATCGTCTTTGTAATTAAAAAAGTTTTTCTTTGTTTTTAAAGACGCTTTTATTTCTCAAACTCCTTGTTGATCGCCGCGTTAACATCGTTTTCGCTCTCTCGATTTACAGCTAATCAGTTTCTTGTTGTTTACTGGAACTGTTTCTACGTGTTTTCTTTTTTGAACCAGCTAATAAAAATCTTAATAAGAAATAAAATAATTAAAAAAAATTAAGTTACAGTGTTTTATTTATAAATGCACTAACAACTAGAAAATAATTTTTCTCTTAGCCTCAATAAGTATATTCTTCTTCATGATGGGGTTGTATAATGGTCCGCCTACTTAGCACTTCAACAACAATGGTCTAGATACTTTCAATAAAGAGCGTAATTAAAATGAATAAGTTAATTAATTTTCTCGGGATCTCTCAAATAAAACGCTTCCATTTAAATTAAAGATGGTGACAAAATTAAATGTCATATCTCCGGAGACGTACTGATGAACTGCGGCTAAATCATCTAATCCTAAGACCTAATCTTAATTTCTTTATTTCTTTTCTAATTTTTTTTTCATGACTATGTCAATGTCCAATGGAACATCCAGAGCTTATTGTGCCATAAGTTCACTTTGGGGATTATTGTTGCTAAACACAAACACACAAGAGACACACATCATTGAAAGGAATGTTAATTTTCTAAAATTACCAGGATTCAAGGTATTTTCCTATAACAAGGACTATAATTATGCGAAAGCAGGTATTGCAATTTTGGTAAGCAACGCCTTAAATGTTTCCTCACCTATAACTTCTACTGGTAGTTTACTCTTTCAATCGGTGGCTATTGATTACGGCCATCCTCTTATGATCACTAATATATAGGTTTAATGGTTCCATCGCAAGACTTATTCATATTAGGCAACAAGCTTGGAGAAAATTCAAGAGACATCGTTCAAAATAGAATGGCTAGCCATGGTTAGAATAGAGTGCAAGATTGCCAAGAAGCGAACTTGGACTAATTTGCTTAATTCACTTGATCCCTTTTTAACTGCCGCGTTCTTTGGAACAGAGTAAACCATTTGCGTGCTTCAGGACCAACTACATTTTCTAGTGTAATATCTTCCGGGAGAATTTTCTTCAATCCACGTAATGCTTTTACGGACGTTCGTGCTTCCAAACATAATTTAAATATTTCGAACTTATCACCCGACAAACTTTTTCCGGAGTTATTCGAGCCCTGGTGAGCAATGGTGAGGAAAGCTCTTGAGATTATTAGAGAACGCGTATGCAGACTTTATTGCAGGCACCTTCCCACATAACTGAAAAACTGCGGTTTTATCGCTCATACCTAAACGGGAAAAACCCCTGTCATTTGGAAGGTTACAGGCCTATCTCACTTTTGCCCATCCTCTCCAAAATCCTGGAGAAGATACTTGCCAGACGATTTTTTAGACATACCATGGGCAACTTTTCTAAAATACAACATGCGTTCCTACCGAGACACGGGGTTGACAGCCTTTGTCATCACTTAGAGGAAGTTTTACGAAGTAACTTGTCGAGGAGACACCCCATTGGTTATTTCAGCTGATTTAGAAAGGCTTTTGACCGCGTGAATTTGATTCCTATCATCACGGAGCTGAATAGTTGGGGTATAAACCGCAATTTTCTCACATTACTCTACTCAAGGATTTTTGACCTTGACAGTGGAATTCTACAGGGTTCTCCACTCTCAGTAGTGCTTTATAACATTTATGCTAATACCCTTGCCAGGGCAGTAGACAACTTTGTTTCGTCCGGCACTCCCGAAAAAGTGCAATCTAATCTGATAAATCTCGATTTAAGTAGTCAGGATTGGGCTGAAAATGTAGGCGCGATCATTCCCTACAACAATACTGAAATATTACATGTTACTAGACGGAGACTATGCCAACCGAATCTCGTTAATTTCGGCAGAGAGACTGTACGGGTGGTTCCGCGTATGCGAATTTTAAGTATCATCTTTACGAAAAAACTTTTATGGACCGATCATATCGAGTTCCTCATTTCCAAACTTAGCAAAATCAACAATTTGCTACGACTTAAATGTTCGAGGAGAAAAGGTCCTCATTTGGACACTGCTGCCAACATTGGCAGATCTCTTGTGTTCGGGGTATTGCCCCATAGGATCACGATTTACGGATGGTCTTCTAGAACTAATATAGCCAAGATTGGCGTCGCAACTAACAAATGCTTTAGAACTGCAACCGACCTCCTGAGAGCTACCCTTACTTGAGTAGAAGGAAGGTTTTCTTAAAGAGTAGAAAGAAGGTTTTCGAGCTTTTACACACTCTTTAAGAAATTCTCCGTTAACTTGGCTTCCAGGTCTATTACCGTGCCATGTGTTGGGATCCACCAACTTTTTTGGAATCACATTTCCTCCCCAAATAGGGCTTCTTCCATAGATAGGATCTTGCGAATACTCCCGGAATTCAATATCGTTATTCCTCAAAAACCTTCGGAACGAACTTCTTTCGACCATAATGTCTCTATTGATCTTAGTCTAAGCACGCAAGGCAAAAACATCACGAGTCCCGACGTCTACAAGTCTCTTGGCTGAAAGGATTACAGATTTCAGCCCACAAACGACCTTGTACACGGATGGTTTTTTTGATGGCATTAACACGTTTTGCGTAGTTAAACAGGTTTCTACTACCTTCTTCGAGACTATAAGCGAAAACCGCTTGCCGGACAAAATTGGCGTTTTTCCCGCGAAACTGGCTGCTGTCATATCCGCTATGACTTTTGCCTCAGGTCTGCCGGGAAAACATTAATTTGCACTGACAGTCTAAGCGTCGTCAAGGCTTTAAGTGTTAATCGCAAAGGTATCTCATCTTCGATTACGTCTTACCACCAACATCCCAGGACAAAGTGATTATTCTCTGGATTCCGTCGCACATAGGCATTGAGAGTAATAAGCGGCCAGTTGAAATTGCCCAACACGCCCTTTACCAACCCCGTATATCTGGATCACCCTGCTTCCCTAAGTCGATCACATCACCGTATAACTCCATTAGAGCCGCTATGGTTTCGAATCGCTCAGAAATGTTTCTCCGTATGATCAATCCAAAAATTAGGCCGGACTACAACTTTTTACCCGAGATGACTGCATTTACTTGGCCCGCGTTAGGGTCAATAAAACTATATTTAACACCAAACCTATTATAAACGAACAGATCCAGCCAGATGTGAAACTTGCAATAACTTACTTTGTGTTCGCCATATTTAATCCGAATGTCCTTTATCTCGAATTGACGAACTCCTTGAAAAGACACTTGATTGTTCAACTTTGTGACTTCGACATATAGATTATTCATAGTTCACCCGTAACTTTAACGCCCGTACTACATGTAAATAGTAGTTTATTTGTAGTTTTACTTTCCTTTCTTTAAAACCTCAGGTGCATATGATCTAGTTATCAGGCGCCTTTTAATTGATATTTTGTAACATCTTTGTAAATTTTATTGTAAAATATAATGTAAAAAAAATATATTTGTAAAATATATTTTAAATAAATAATTTTCTCAAACTCACTTTAGAGTTATTGTTTGTTTACAATATTTACAGTTGCCGAAGTATCAAAACTCTGTTATCGACGGAAAAACACTTATCTATGGCAACTGGCAATAGTTGCCGCACATTGTAGATGCCTTCCATAATCGACCCATCAGTGTGGGTATTCAAATTAAAGGGAATGATGAATGGTTTCCCATTACATCCCGTGAAGTAATTGGGGAGAGCTTCTCACAACCAGTGAGCTGTGCGCTTTCCAGTTTTATGACCACTTATTAGGACCTACAGTTTTTTACACCGATTCCGAACGGTATTTTGAGAAGCTTTTTTATGGCTAAATACTCTATAGTGTCGCCTTTACTATGCGAGGTGACCGCCGCCGAAATAAATTTAAGGTGGTCTGAGCAGGTATCGAAGCCAGGATCTCATGTACAAGAGGCGAGCACACTAACCATTGCGCTACCGACGGCCATTGCTTCTGCTTCATTACTTTCAAGAAAAATGTTCCAGATGAAACAAAAAGTCCGGAACCTAGGTCCGTCCGACAAAAAAATTACATATTTTTCGTATTCTTATATTTTTCTCTAATTTCGGCTTTTTGTATCAAGTTTTGAGCTGCGCCCGAACTCCGGCAATTTAGCCCTAGTAGTCATGTGTTTGCCCTGAAATCAGAAACCTGTTGCTCCAAATGAGGGTAGAACCAGATGTCTGTCGTCAACGTACCTGATTCCCATTTCGTAGTCGCACATCTGCAATTAGATCATTGTTATGAAAATAATTATTATATGTATATCGTCAACTAAAATGCCCAAAGACGTAACCCTCATTATCATAATTTTACAGGAGAAGCAAAAAACTTTATAAAATGAAAACTGTTTACTTTGAAATCGCGATTTCTTCCCATCTTGTCTTAAGATAGACGACAAACTTATTTCTGTAAAAAAAATATATTTTTTTTAGAATTTCGGAAGTTATATGGGTTACGTCTTTTGTTATAGTTTTTCTCTGAAATGCCTAAAGGCGTAACTCACAGTTTCGTGAGTTTGTAGTAGAAGTAATGTGTTTTAATATGAAAAATATTTATGTTTAAAACAGTAATTTTTACAGCTTGCTTAAAGGACGGCGATGTACTTATTAAAAGAAAAAATACTTGGTTTTCTGAATTACGGATACTTTTTTCCGCAAATATTTATTGCAGTTTATTATTCAATTCACTGAAAATGGCTTAAAGTAGTCAACAGATAAGGTGAAATAAAATAAAATAAAAAAATTCATCGACGAAATAAAAATATGCTAATACAGGTAGTAAGTTAGTGTAGAAGTGATGTAACGTATGACAACATTTTAAATACATTTTTTTAATTCTCATAAGGAATGTGGTCATAAAAATAATGGAAGTAAGTGTTTTAGGTCTTGGAGGTGTTGACATTTTTTTTTTTTTTGAAATTTTTATTCTATGGGAGTACATTTGAGGAGGATCCACTATTTCGAATTTTTGCGCAATTCGCTGGGGAAGAATCTGGTAGTCGTCTTTAATATTGATTTTAAAATAAATATAATCGGAGATTATTGACTGTTGGATTTCCTGTCTTTTCGCCTAAGTACAATGAAAACAAATTCGTTCAATATTACAAAAAAAAATGCATCTTTATTGTAATATTAATATTTATCGTACCTGGTGGAGTAGAAGAATACCGCTTAGGAATAGAGTCGTAGTCGAGGAAGTATTTATGATCCAGGTGATGAACCTTAAGAGGTGCTGGCTTTGTTCGTGAAGTTTGTATTAAATCGACAAGCTGTGATGGAATAATTGAGTGTGTCGAATCGCTTTTCATTTGCGTATGGCCAACGACTAAATATTTGTGTTCCACTGTAATATTTGTCTTGACACATATAGAAAGTAACGCATTAGATAGTATTACATTGCGATTCTGACAGTAACAGCCATCGGAATATATAATAATATGGTCTATACTCGGCGATTGCACAATTACGTTTCTTATATATTTTATAATGCAGGTTGCAAAAGTTGATGCAACAAGATTTCCTTCCGACTCGTCCCAGACAAAGTTGTCAGATTCGTGACTTGTAATATTGTATATGATGAATTTCATGTAAAAATCGAGATGCATTGAACCCGACCCCCTCAGATATCGATGAAATTTTGTTTATAGCTAAATTTGATCAATACAAACAAACCCTCATTTTTAGAAATGACTGTTTTGCGATTTTTTGGGCGTGGCACAGTGGGAAAGTTTTCGAAAAAACGCGAAAATGGTCGAAAAGAGCTCCATTTGAACTACAATGACTCAGAATCGGCTGAACCGTTTCCCATGATCTTGGTATCATTAAAAAGATATTTTAACAGGCTTTATGACACGTTTAAAAAAAATAAAAAAATACACTGTAAAAAATTTTATAACAAAAACAAATTTTAACTAACGAAAAAACCAAAAAGATCAAGGGTTTTTGTTACAGTGTAGTATTTTTTTAGAAAGGTTTATCCTTCACCTATACCATATCAAAAAATAAAAATGGGTTCTTTTTTAGTTTTTTTTATATAATTTTTTAAGTAGTGTCACTTCTAGTAATTGCCCTTATATTTCATATTTACAGGTAAAATAAATAAACATTGTCCCAGGAAAATTCATTTTGCTCCATTTAAACTACAATAACTCAGAATCGGCTGAACCGATTTCCATGATCTTGGTATCATTAAAAAGATATTTTACCAGGCTTTATGACACGTTTAAAAAAATAAAAAAATACACTGTAAAAAATTTTATAACAAAAAAAAAATTTTAACTAACGAAAAAACCAAAAAGATCAAGGGTTTTTTTTACAGTGTAGTATTTTTTTAGAAAGGTTTATCCTTCACCTATACCATATCAAAAAATAAAAATGGGTTCTTTTTTAGTTTTTTTTTATATAATTTTTTAAGTAGTGTCACTTCTAGTAATTGCCCTTATATTTCATATTTACAGGTAAAATAAATAAACATTGTCCCAGGAAAATTATGAATATGTTTTAACCCCAAAAAGTTCTTGCTTGCCTTAAAAATTGCTATATAAATGCACCTGATGAAGGTACCGAAATTCATAATTATAAACAGTTTCGAGAAGGCAAGATATCCCATTACAATTTTTACGCGTATAGTTTAAAAATTTGAGTGAATATGAATTCAAACAATAAGTACAGATGCATAAAAATATCTAATAAGTGTTGCGCTTCGCTTCGTAAAATAAGTGAAAACGAGGCTGCAAATATAATTGAATATTTTCCAGCTGTCGCCAACATTCATTTGAGCAGCGCAAAATTTCTTACAAATAATTAACTTAAAAAAAATGTAAATAAAATAAAACACAAATTAATAAAAACATGGCAAATAATATAAACAATTGTTGATGGTTTTTTATTTGTAAACATTTAAAAAATGTTAGAATTGTTGAACTATTTTGTAAATGTGTAAGAATGTGACCTGATATTTTCGCTGTTATTCGAATTATTTCGAAAACTTTCGGTACGTATTATTAGGAGTGACACTACTTAAAAAATTATATAAAAAAATCTAAAAAAGAACCCATTTTTATTTTTTGATATGGTATAGGTGAAGGATAAACCTTTCTAAAAAAATACTACACTGTAAAAAAAACCCTTGATCTTTTTGGTTTTTTCGTTAGTTAAAATTTGTTTTTGTTATAAAATTTTTTACAGTGTATTTTTTTATTTTTTTTAAACGTGTCATAAAGCCTGTTAAAATATCTTTTTAATGATACCAAGATCATGGGAAACGGTTCAGCCGATTCTGAGTTATTGTAGTTTAAATGGAGCTCATTTCGACCATTTTCGCGTTTTTTCGAAAACTTTCCCACTGTGCCACGCCCAAAAAATACCAAAACAGTCATTTCTAAAAATGAGAGTTTGTTTGTATTGATCAAATTTAGCTATGAACAAAATTTAATCGATATCTGAGGTGGTCGGGTTCAAAATTTCAGTTTTATCTCGATTTTTAAATGAAATTCATCATATGGTAAAATTGTGTACCTGTAACTTCATTTTGTAGTACGGAGCATTTGTATTTGATTGTGGAATCAGTTTTACGGCTTGCATATCCATACATAATAATAATATATATAATAATAATATATGTCCTGATTTATCGATTTCTATATCATTCAACTTCTCTTCTCTCATGTTTTTTATGTCCTCTCTGTGGAGGTAATACTGATCTTCTGATAAGTTTTTAGCTTCATACGATGTGCAAATATCACGCATGACATTCCTCGGCTTAAATATATACTTTATTTTGCTCTAAAATGTTTCTAAAGTTGGGAAAAGATACAGGCAATATCCCATTTTCTTTATGTAATTTAGTTTCTTCACATTAAACGTCATAAATGTCTCTATAACTTTTAAAATCCGACTGTAGATACAATCTGTTAGTGTACTGACGTCTATAGTGTGATTCCAATTCTGGCACATCTTCTAACCATTTATTTAAAAATTCCAATCGTTGTTCATACTGTGCCCCATTCTTTGTAATTTTTCGTTCTTGCGTCTTTAAAGCGGTTTGTTTTTCGGGACCTATATGAGTAAAGTTTAAAGCTGTATTCACCCAGTCTCTTGCCATTCTTTCTGTTATTCCTAGCGTTGGCAGAAACATTTTCTGGCAAACTTGACGACGCATCGTATTTGTCTTTAAAAAATATATCTTTGTAACTGAGCGACGAGAATCTACTGCATACACTCGTTTTCTGATTATTGTCTCAATAAGACTGGTTACGTACATTTTCTTTTTGTTCCAAGACATTTCCCAGAAACTCGAATATTTCCATTTGCTCCATTTCTTGAAAAAAAGAACAATGTCGGGACGAGCTGGTTGCACAAAATGATCATTTCCATTTGACCGTCTTTCATATTTTTTTCCATACATGCAATTATTTTTGCTTTCAACTCTTTTATTTCTTTGGGAGGCTTGCTTAAAGCTTCACTTAAGTTATATTCATCGCCTGATATCATTTTTAACACTTCAATTCACCTTTTTAATTAATCTTCACAAAATATAGCCTAAATCGCCAATGTTAACTGATTAATAACAGAAAGAAAACTAATCTAGTAAAGAGCAACAAAACAAAAATCAAAGCCTGCATAGATCAATACTGTTTGCTCTATTTCAAATAATGTGGGTTACGTCTTTTGTGTTTTATGAAAACGTTCAAATGATGTTACGTCTTTTTCCATTTCTTGAATAAAATCGTTGATTTTGAACGTAGGAGCCTAAAATGTTGTAGGAGCATGTGTTTTTGGCTTGTGTACCAGATTAAATCAAAAAACGAAGTTTGATTTTTGAGGGTTACGTCTTTGGGCATTTCAGGTGACGATATGTAGTTAGTTTGACATTTAACCAGCTGATTCAACGTGCTGTGTGCTCTGAATTTACCCTTGTCGCTGATGCTAATGTTATTATTATATATTTTGATCACTTTAATTTACCTTATACGGGTTGCATTTTATGTTTCGTGATTAGAGAACAAAAACAAATATTAATCATCGAAAATCACTTTATTGTTTTTCAAAATATTCCCCATGAAGATTTATAAACTTTTGCATGCGTTTGAACCAATTGTCGAAACACTTTTGCCACTCTGATTGGGGTATCTCCAAAACATGCATTCTGAATGAAGCAGCCGCTTCTTCAGGTGTCGAAAAACGTTGACCTCTCAATTTGTTTTTTACGTACGGGAATAAAAAGAAGTCAATCGGTGCCAAGTCAGGACTATACGGCGGATGACCCATCAAATCGATGCTTTGGACGCTCAAAAATGCAGTTGTTTCAGCCGATGTGTGAGAGCTCGCATTGTCGTGGTGAAGAGTGATCCGTCTTCGGCGGTTGGTTTTCCTGATTTCTTGGAAGACAACCGGCAAACAACTAGTTTTGTACCACTCAGAATTCACTGTTCTGCGTTGTTCTAGTGGTACGGTTGCGACATGTCCGGTTTTTCCGAAAAAACGGGGGACCATTTGCTTGGAAGTGCTTCGGGCGCGAACAACTTTTGTTGGATTTGGCTCATCTTGAAACACCTATACAGTTGACTGCTGTTTACTTTCGGGTTCATACGCTTAAATCCTGGATTCATCACCTGTCACGATGTCATAGACGTGTTTCGAAGCACCGCGATCGTATTTTTGGAGCATTTCTTTCGACCAATCGACATGAGCCTTTTTTTGAGCGTTTGACAAATTGTGTGGGATCCAACGCGAACAAATTTTTTTGACAGTCAAATATTTATGCAATATTGAATGTATGCTGCTCCCACTGATGCCTAAGGTTGTCTCAATCTCACGATAGGTCACATGACGATCTTTCAAAATCAGTTCGCGCACAGTATCAATGGTTTTCGGAACAACAGCTGATTTTGGACGACCTTCACGAAATTCGTCTGGGAGTGAACTACGGCCACGATTGAATTCACCATACCATCGATAAACACTGGTCCTTGATGGAGCTTCATCGCCAAAAATTGAATTAAGTTCATCCATGCACTGTTGCCGAATTTTATTACGTATCCTTTGTGCGATTTTGTTGTTTTTTTTTATTGACAGAGTAGGTTGAAAATACAAAAGTACGTGTTTATGTAATACAATATGAAAGTACACGAGTAACAAAGTAATACAAAAGGCGGTAAAGTGTGCTTGTATAATATAAACAATGCAACTATAATAAAGTGTAATAGGGTAACAAAGATAAGATTAACAGGGCGACTCCAATACTCCTCCTTAATCTGGGATTTGTTACTGGACACCTAAGGCTTCACGGAACTTTCCAAACTTTGTTCTATCAAGGGATTTTGTAAGTACGTGTGCAACTTGTTGATCTGTGCTTACATATGTTAGTTTGAAATCTCCTTTTGCCAGGTGTTGAAAGTAGTGCTATAAATTTCAACAAGTATGTGTCGCTAGCAACGGTCCGCTGTCATTAGCGCGTAGCCCTTTGCTATAAACATACATACATATATACATACGCATATGCCTTCGTTGCATCTTATTTGTTTCTTCTTTCTCTTGTTTTCGATGCTCTCTGTCGCGGCGGCCATCGGCTACCGGCAGTGAGCAACGAAAACAAGAAATCAATCTCAGTCTAGAAGTCGATCAGTGTAGTAATATTTTCATCCCCCGCGACTGGTACAACAATCATGAAACAATAACACAAAACGAGACTCAAAGTTTTTTCACAACACATATGTACATACAAGAAACATAAAATAAAGTCAAATCATATATTTGAAAATAGAAAACAATAACCTTTTGATTTACAATATAAAGGAACAGTGACAAACATAATTGGTGGAACAAAAACCCACAACAACAATGAACAACAAAACATTTGGTCCTTTGCGAACCGAATAAGTGTTTAGAATAATAAAAACCGTGTCTTGTTAAACAAAAAGTGACCCCAAATTAAAGTGACTCGAAAACAAAATTATTAAAAAAAAACAGAAATCAAAGCATAAAATCAAGTAAAAAGTGGAGAAAATATTAAAACAAAAAGAATATAAAACACGTTAAAAAAATTACAGTACAAAGTGAAACAAAAAAAGGGGAAAGACAATTTAAACATTTGATCCCACAAAACACGTACAAATTACACAAACAATATTTTCTCAAAAAAGTGACAAAATTTGTGGAATTCATAAACAGAAAACAGTTACAACGGGAACTTGATTCCGACAAATAAAAATTGGCAGCGGCAGCAAAGACAGCAGAACAACAACAACAAAGGCGAGACAAAAATCTTGGACAACAACAGCACAAAGAAATACAGCAAGTACATAGAAAGCGGCAAGCAGTAAGTACACAACAAATAAAGCACAACGAACAAGACAAATACTACAGGGTGCATCAGTACTTTTGGCATCAACTTAAAATTTGATTAAATATTCAACGTATGGAATAAAGAAGCCATAGACACTCAGCAAGACCCGTCAATTGTATTTTTCTCGTTAAATTGTGCAAAATAAGTAGAGTTGCCATCTTATTATATTTGAACAATATTTGTGGATAAACAATTTCGGACTCGACTACTTTTTCTTAATACAAGACTCGTTCGTGTTTTCGATAAGGCTGCTCACTATAGCGAATTAATTTTATCTCGACTCGTTTTTTGTTTTGCAAATTCTTTCGACTCGTCTCTGTGCTTCACAACGGCTGTCCGCCATAATTATTGATCAAAATTTTTAAATTTTTTTTGATTCTTACATAACAAATTCGACCCGTCATTCTTCATGACAATGGCTTTAGAGACCTTTGCTAATTGCACGAATGACTTGTTGGATTTCGAAAGTATTCATGCGGAACGGGATACTGATGACAACATACATTCTTTAGAAATCTTGCGTGTCGAACTTAATTCTTTGTGGGGGCAAGTCAAAAAATCCTATGTAGATTGCCGCGACTCACCAACAGCTGAAGGAGCTAAGTCAATAGACAAAGATAAGTTAAGAGAACGATACAAAAAGGCTCTTACGGCATATAAAAACTGTTTCGGATCTCTCAACGCTGACATCCAAGCATTGGCAGATCAACTAGCATCAGAGAAAACGGAACGCCGGTCGTCAGTGCAACGGCCCGACGTTGAAGCCGATTTCGCACCAATTACAAGGTTGCCACCTTGTGACACAGCCATTTTCCTAGGTGATTACAGTACTTGGCCCACATTTCGAGATTTATTCTCTGCCATCTACATTAAAAATTCAAAACTGAGCAAGGTTGAACAATTATTTCACCTGACCCAAAATACCGCGGGAGAAGCTCGAGAAATCATCAGCCACGTTCCCTTGACTAATGATGGCTTCGATATAGCCTGGAGAAATTTAGTAGATCGGTATGAAAATAAAAGAATGCTAGTAAACGAACAACTCAAAACTATTTTTAGTTTGCCTCAAGTCTCTATGGATGCCGGATCTTCCATTAAGAAACTGCAACGCACAGTCAACAGTTGTATTCAAACTTTAAACACCATGCACATAAATACAGAAGGGTGGGACCCGATTCTAGTTTTCTTAAGTTCTACAAAACTCCCTAGAAAATTTTTGGAGGATTTTGAAGACTCTTTAGCAGATTGCTCAAAAATTCCAACGTGGAATGATTTTGATTCATTTTTGACCCATAAATTCAAGACCCTAGAATCAGTTAGCAATATCCAATCAAATAATAAATCTAATCAGCCTAGATCAGAAAAAAATTATTCAAAAGAAAAGCGCGTCAACACTTTTCAAACAAATTTAATACCACAAGATGCGGGGATGAAAACCGTCACAAATAATAATCAACAAGGGACCTCAAAGGGGGAACAGAGTTGCAACTTTTGCAAAAGCAACCACTCCCTGAGGACTTGTGCAAAATTTTTGGATAAAAATGTCAATGATCGTATCCATTTTGTAAAAATCTCATTTTTGTGTTACAATTGTCTCTCTTCGGATCACGGGGTCAAGGAATGCAAAAGCCGATTTACTTGTAGACAGTGCAAACAGAGACATCACACTGTACTGCACAAGGATAAAGAGACTCAGCCTACAAGATCGGAGCCAATCAGGGATGTCGCGCGCCCTAGTACCAGTGCGGCAGCTCTAACCACCATCATACAGTCCACACCTATTGAAGAACAACCTAGAATTACTGCATTGACTCTACATGAGAAAAATGCACCACGTCAACAAAATAATCGAGAAACCTTGCTGTTCACTGCCATAGTCCAAATTGAATCAAAAGGACAACGATACAATGCCCGAGCGATCATTGACCCAGGATCCCAATCAACTTTCATTTCGGAAAAGTTAACAAATCATTTAAAGTTACCCACAAAGCGAAATTTAGTTCATGTTACTGGTCTAAGCCAGACAGTTTCGGAAATTTCGACCCGAGCCTGTCTCTTTACTCTTTGCTCTCGGGTGGACCCTAGTTTTGAATTAGAAGTTTGTGCACCAGTTTTGAAGACCCTGCCTTCTAATCTACCACCAAGAAACTTAGACAAATCTCTCTGTGAATCTAACAATCTAGAACTAGCAGATCCTCATTTTAATAAAAGTCGTCCCATTGACCTTTTAATTGGTTTGGACCTAGGACCCTTAATCTACGACACTGGAGTCCCTATGCGTTCCATCGGATCCCTCTTAGCACAAAAAACAGTATTCGGCTGGATTGTGGGAGGACCCATTACAAAAATCAACGAAAAGGATCGGTATATTTCACTTTGTAATACCATTGCGATAGAAAAAATTCTCACACGTTTTTGGGAGGTGGAGGAGACCCCAAAAAAAGTTTTGAGGTCAGAAGAAGACACCTTTTGCGAGGATAACTTCAAAGCTACAACACGTCGGAGCGACTCGGGGAGATTCATCGTCACTTTACCCTTCAAACCTTGCGAAGAGTTGGGTACATCTAGGAACATCGCCTTAGCTCAATTCAACAGAATGGAAAAAAGACTTACAAAAACGCCAGAAATCAAGTCTTTATACGACAAGACGATCACTGAATATCTTGAGCTCGGACACATGAAAAAACTTAATGCTTCAGAAATAGAGAGGACTCCAAATTATTACTTGCCTCACCATGCGGTGATAAAACCAGAGCGACTCACAACTAAACTTAGAGTCGTATTCAATGCGTCTAGTCCATCATCAAATAAATTAAGTCTCAACGACATTTTATACCCAGGACCCGTACTGCAGCAGGACTTGGTGTTGCAAATATTAAAATGGAGATTCTTCAAATACGTTTTTAACGCAGACGTCACAAAAATGTATCGGCAGATACTTGTAGACCCAGCACATACAAAATATCAACGAATATTATACCGATTATCTCCAAATGATCCAGTTGAAGATTTTGAGATTCAAACAGTCACCTTTGGTGTCAATTGTGCCCCATATTTAGCCCTTCGGGTTCTAATTGAACTCGCCGAAGATGTAAAAGAAAAATACCCCCTTGCTAGCAAAATTATTTTACAAAATCTCTATGTAGATGATGTTTTAGCTGGGTGTCATACTTTAGAAAACGCTATAAAATCTCGTAATGAATTAATAGCTGCACTGGCATCAGCAGGCTTTCAACTAATGAAATGGACGTCGAATGATCCAAGAGTTTTAAAAGACTTGCCATCAGACTCGTTACTACCCGTCAATTGGTTAAATATATCTGAAGGTATATCTACAAAAACCCTGGGCATTCGCTGGAATATTTCTCTAGACTCATTTACCTTTTCATCACCAGATATTGAAAGTAAACCAACCTACACAAAAAGAGAAGTTTTATCAACAATAGCAAAACTTTTTGACCCATGTGGATGGCTGGACCCAGTTATCGTCGTAGCAAAATTGACCATGCAACAAATCTGGTTAGACAAAATCGATTGGGATGACACTTTGAAACTTATAACAGCTCAAAACTGGCTAAATTTTGTAAAAAATTTTCCAAAAATAGACTCGTTAATAATACCACGATGGTTACAATACACGCGCTCAAACCAAGTGGAAATACACTGTTTTTGTGACGCCTCAGAGAAGGCATATGCTGCAGCAATTTATATACGAATACAAAATTGTGATAAAAGCGTCCACACTTTTCTACTAGCCGCTAAGACTCGTGTAGCTCCCATCAAAAAAATCTCTTTACCAAGACTCGAACTCTGCGGTGCTGTTTTTGCTTCAAAATTAGTTACGTTCGTTTGTGCCAAACCTGCAAATTGAAAATTTTTCGACACACTTTTGGACCGACTCTACAATAGTTTTAGCCTGGCTACGAAAACCGGCTTGCTCCTGGAATACCTTTGTGGGAAATAGGGTTTCGGAAATCGTCGAAAATGTCGGAAATAATTCTTGGAGACACGTGGACTCAGAACACAACCCAGCAGACATCGCAAGTCGAGGTTGCTCACCAACGGAGCTAAAAGAAAACAATTTATGGTGGTATGGGCCGGCATGGTTAAGATTGCCTCAAAGCAGGTGGCCATCATCGGAAGAAATAAACGAAGATACAAGTCTAGAGGCAAAGCCAGTAAAGGTATTCACTACAACCACTTTTGAAGATCCATTGACCCGTTTTTCATCATTATCTCGTGCGTATAGAGTATTGGCATATGTTTTTCGATTTTGGCGAAACACAAGTGCAGCTAGGATGCATCTGCGCGTAGCAACTGTAGAGATAACTGCGGCGGAAATCCAAGATGTTAAATCTCGTCTGATAACTTGGACCCAAAAGCAATATTTTACTGACGAATATCATTCTTTGACTCAAAAGCAACGCATATCGCCTAGTAGCAGTCTTTTAACTCTCAACCCATTTTTAGACTCAAAAGGCGTACTTAGAGCAAATGGGCGTCTCGTACAATCACCGGTACTATCATACAATGAACGACACCCTATTATTTTACCGTATGACTCAAGATTTACTCAGTTAACTGTTGAATTTATACATAAGATCACATTACATGGCGGCAATCAGCTCATGACAAGAGTCTTGCGCACTGAATTCTGGATTTTCCGGTTAAAATCTTTAGTCAAAAAGGTCACACGCAACTGTAAAACGTGCATAATTTTCAAGCACAAGACACAAAATCAAATAATGTCGTCACTGCCACCAGAACGAACTCTGCTCGATAGACCCTTTACTAACATAGGCATCGATTATGCAGGACCATTCAATATTCGAAGTTTCACAGGCCGAGCGTGTCTTGTCACCAAAGGTTACGTTTCCATTTTTGTGTGCTTTGCAACAAAAGCCATACATTTGGAAGTAGCCAGTGATCTTTCGACTCAAGCATTTTTAGCAGCCTTCCATAGATTTATAGGGAGACGCGGCTGCCCTTCAAAAATATATTCGGATAATGGAACAAATTTCGTTGGAGCCGCGCAAATGATTAAAAAGGATAGACTAGATTTTATGAAAACTCTGCAAACAAACGTCATCCAACAACAGAGCCATCAAAGCCTTGATTGGAAATTTATACCACCTGGAGCCCCTCATATGGGAGGACTCTGGGAAGCCGGTGTCAAATCCTTTAAGACTCATCTTCGAAAGCTCATACCGGATATGACGTTCACATTTGAAGAGTTCTCTACAATTTTGGCTCGTATCGAAGCTTGCCTCAATTCTAGACCCTTAAGCCCGGCTAGCGATGACCCTAACGATTTATCACCATTAACACCTGGACATTTTCTGGTTGGAACACCAATATTGGCTCAAGCTGAACCTGATATCTCTGACGACAACCCAACTTTTGCCAACCGATGGAAAGGCTAAAAATCGTGTCACAAAATTTTTGTCTGCGTTGGAAATCCGAATATCTGAACGAATTACATCGCAGATATAAGTGGAAGTATCAACATGAAAATGTCAAAATTGACGATTTAGTAATCATAAAAGATGATAGACTTTCACCAAATGAATGGAAGCTTGGTCGCATAGCAAAAACTTATCCTGGAACAGATCAGAATATAAGAGTCATTGATATCCGCACCTCTAGCGGTATCGTGAGCAGACCCATCACAAAAGTAGTCAAACTATTCTCAGACTGACTAACAATTTACATATTAATCGCCTTTCATATATTTAGACACTCATTATTTCTTTTCGTTTTTGATAGATATGTCCCAGACCCAATCTCAACACCCACGCCATAGTAACTGGTTAGACTCATGCGCTATATGCAAAAAGGATCATGCCCTGAAGAGATGCGAAAAATTCCAGGACATGAACTCCTACAAGCGGTGTGAGGTGGTGATCCAACGAGGATACTGCCGGAATTGTCTAGCTCGCAGCCATCTAATAGATGAATGCAAGTCCGAGACCCTGTGCTACATTTGCGCTCGTCGTCATCACACCATGCTGCATGGAGCCCCTCAATTGACAGGAGCTATAACGCAACCCTCCAAACTGGAACCACAGTTTTCGTGGGCAGCTGTTTTCGTTCCAACAGCAACCGTAAGAGTTGCTCTCGACAATTTTGATTCCTGGACCAATGTCAGAACTTTGATTCGACAGTCATCGCCAGTGTCACGCATAGCAGCATCGACGTTTGAGAAGTTAAAGGCGCCATCATTTCAATATAAAGGCTACAGGTTTACAACGTTCAGCATAATGTCCAGACATCTCAAAAATAAATGGAACCTCAGACTCAACGCTTTAGTCACCGATGACTTACCCAAAAAGGTGTATTCGGACCCAATCACAGAAGACCCAACTATAGATTTTCCAAAGGACTCAACAGCAGACATGGACCCTCGCTGCAACACCCCCATTGAAATGGAACTTGGAGCTGATGTGCACCCTTGCCTTAGACGTGACGGAGTTATCATCACAGGCCTCGGCAAAATTGATGCCCATAACACCGAACTAGGATACGTTTTCTCTGGCCCAGCAAGAAATCCATTTACATTATAAATTTTTTGTTTACAACCAATTATAATCGATTTAATTTTTGTATATTTTTTTTTAAAATGTTAAAATTGCTAAATCATAAATGAATTACACTTAGCTAACATACATTTTGTGAATATTGTTAAAATTAATTATTTTTTAAATTTTGTTTTGCTTATAATTTTTGGATCCAAAAATAATTCACTGAATTTTTCTTGTCATTTAAATTTTCCAAAGTTGTCACACAGTCATGGGGGGCGGGATGTTGAAAGTAGTGCTATAAATTTCAACAAGTATGTGTCGCTAGCAACGGTCCGCTGTCATTAGCGCGTAGCCCTTTGCTATAAACATACATACATATATACATACGCATATGCCTTCGTTGCATCTTATTTGTTTCTTCTTTCTCTTGTTTTCGATGCTCTCTGTCGCGGCGGCCATCGGCTACCGGCAGTGAGCAACGAAAACAAGAAATCAATCTCAGTCTAGAAGTCGATCAGTGTAGTAATATTTTCATCCCCCGCGACTGGTACAACAATCATGAAACAATAACACAAAACGAGACTCAAAGTTTTTTCACAACACATATGTACATACAAGAAACATAAAATAAAGTCAAATCATATATTTGAAAATAGAAAACAATAACCTTTTGATTTACAATATAAAGGAACAGTGACAAACATAATTGGTGGAACAAAAACCCACAACAACAATGAACATCAAAACACCAGGGTATCTTGAATAAAATGGTGGCGTATATCGATGTGTTTTGCCTTTGGATGAAAACCACCACCTGATGCGATGGATATGGCACTTTGATTATCACAACTTATGTTTAAAGGTTCTTCAATTCCGTAAAAGTGTGATCTTATGCCATTCCACCATATTGCTTCTTGAACGGTTGACGAGACTGCAATATATTCGGCTTAACAGGATGAGAGTGCGACGGTTTGATGCCTTTTTGAGCACCATGATATGGCTCCTCCTTGAGCTATAAAAACGTAGCCTGTTGCCCAATCTGCATCTGTATAACCAATAATGTTGCATTTGGTAGCATCCTTCTTAGAATTGTAATATAATTTCAAATTTGATGTTCCACGTAAATATCTAAATAGATGTTTGACGGCTGACCAGTGACGAAGTCCTGGGTTAGCATTATAACGACTTAGTTTGTTTACTGCGAAGCAAATATCTGGCCGCGTGCATTGCGCCAAATACATAAGCCATCCTACTGCTTCCTGGTACGGAATATTTTTCATTTTCTGAATATCTTCATCTGTTGTTGCACAATCACTTTTAGATATTTTTGTCACTGGCATTCATTGGCGTAGTAACTGGTTTAGCATTTTCCATTCCAAACTTTTCTAGAATGTTGTTAATGTATACTTCTTGATCTAAAGCTATAAAGTTTTCTCCACGAGTTATTCTCATTCCAAGAATTTGAGTAGCAGCACCTAAATCTTTCATATGAAATTTTTGCTTGAGAAAATCTTTTATGTTTTATTATCATCATTGCAAAATAGTAGTAGATCGTCTACATAAACAGCTGTTATCAAAAGCTTCTCTCCTTCAATTTTGTAGAATAAACAAGAATCGTATTATGATTTGTTTAGACCAAATGACTCGAGAGCATTATTTAACTCCTGATTCCAAATTCTACTTGACTGTTTGAGTCCATACAAAGCCTTGTTTAGGCGACATACTTTTGATTGGTTATTTTGTTCTACATAAAGTTGAGGCTGTTCCATGTAGATCTCATCTTTTAATTGGCCTTGACGAAATGCTGTGACGGCGTCCGTGTGTTCTATCTTGAGATTCATCTGAGCAGCGATTGCAAAAAGGTATCGCAGGGAACTATGACGTACGACAGGGGAATATGTCTCCTCATAGTCTACCCCCTTTCGCTGTGAGTAGCCTTTTATTACTAATCGCGCCTTGTAACGATCTATGGAGCCAGTTATATCACGCTTTGTGCGAAATACCCATTTACATTTAATTGCCCTATGGTTTGGTGGCAAATCTTGAAGTGACCATGTGTTGTTATCCATCAACGATTGGTATTCTTCTTCCATTGCAAGTTTCCATTTATCCGAATCCGGGCGGGATAGCGCTTCTTCTGTTGTTTCTGGGTCTTTTGTAAACGACTGAAAAAATTTTGCGGCAGTATTTGATTTATTTAAAATTGAAGTATTACAATACTTGCCTGTGTTAATGCGCCCATCAACGCTGAGCTTTGACATTTGTTGATTTGAACAATTTTGTCTATTTTGGTGCGATGGAGGCGCTGCTTGTTCAGCAAAACCACGAAAAACGTCTTCTTCTACTGATGATAAACTTTCATCTGTTGCTCCAGCTGAATTATATTCATCTGATGAGGATATATCTTCAATTTCGGTAATAAAATCTTGTAATTTAGCTGATTTTTGTCGGGTTCTTTCACCGCGTCTTAAAATTGGTCAATTTTGTTGATTATCTGTATCGGATGTTTCTTCCATACGATTTTCTTGATTTGGCGAGTTTGATACGATCGGTTGATTTTCATTTTTCTCATCAGCATACTCATCATCAATTAGATTTAAATCTAAACTTATTTTGTTGTGTTGTTTTTTTAACATTAATTTAGTTGGGCATTCAGCGACACTTTTGTTTTCATTAATAAATGAAACGTTTCGGCTTTTAAAAACTACTTTTTGTTGATGTCATAAAGGCGATAGCCTTTTGTATGTTCATCAAAGCCTGTCATTATACATTCGTGAGCTTTAGGATCCCATTTTTTTCGATTTGTTTTCGGTATATGAACCATGGCCACGGTTCCAAAAACTTTTATGTGTGCCAAGTCCGGCTTTCTTCCACTCCAAGCCTCTTCAGGTGTTATGCCTGTACCTTTCGAAGGTGAACGATTCAGCAAATAAACTGAGTAAGCCACTGCTTCAGCCCAGAACTCCTTTGGTAAATTTGCATCATATAGCATACATCTCGCCTTTTCGACAATTGACCTATTGTTTCTTTCGGCGACACCATTTTGTTCTGGTGTGTGCACATTTGTGGTTTGATGATTTATACCATTTTCCCTGATAATTTCCTGAAAAGTTTTATTCAAATATTCTTTTCCATTATCTGAACGAAGAATTTTCAATTTTTGTCCACTTTGTTTTTCAGCAAAACATAAAAATTCTTGAAAAACGTTGGCTACTTCAATTCGCCTTTAATTTTCAAAAGATAAACAAATTTTTTACGCGTTTTATCATCTATAAACGTTAAAAAGTAACGTTTTCCACCAAGGGACTCATCCTCCATGGGACCACAAATATCAGAGTGCACTAGTTCAAGAATATTAGAAGCTCTAGTAGCACATTTATTAAATGGTAACCTTATTTGTTTACCAATTGGGCAAATTTTGCAATCGCTTGTCGTTGTGGCTTTAGTTGTGGTTGCAAACTGTATACCAGTTGCCAACCCGCTTTGAAGTTTTTGTAAACTATTGTCGTTGAGATGTCCCATTCTTCTGTGCCATAATTCTTGACTAGCCATAGAACTACAAGCAAACGATTTATTTTGTGAAATCGGACAATTTAGTTTAAATAAGCCATTTATATGGGAGCCGGTACATATAATTTTGTTATCGGGATTTATAACTTTAACACCACTGTCTTTAAAAACAACTGTATGACCTTCTTTTAACAATTTGGCTTACCGACAGTAAATTTGTGGACAGTTCGGGCACGTATTGTACATCATTTATTTCGATTACAGAATCATGGCAGTCTGGTTGGAACTTAGTATTACCAGCAGCCTTAATTTGCATAACGCCCTTATTTGCAGTTGCCACTGTGCCACTTTCGTCATGTAAATTGTTCAGCAGATTTTGGTTTAACGTCATATGTGATGTTGCACCAGAATCAACAAACCAGTCACAGCTATTTGTGTTTCCTAATGTTGATAAAGCTACAGCTGAAAATGCATCATACCTCTTCTCCTTATGGTTGTCGTTCTGTTGTGGTGTTTTTGTACGGCAATTCTTAGCAATGTGACCAAAATTATGACATTTTCTACACTTTGGCCCTTTTTTGTATGATTTTTGCGGAATTTGACGATTCGATGCGTGAAAAGCTGCATTTTCGCTTCCACTTGGTACCTCTTGCAAGAGTTTTATTTTAATACTCTCACCGCTGATGCTAATTCCTGAATTTTCGAGAGCCATTATCATTGGTCTATAACTTTCGCAAAAGTGCCACACGACGTGTAAGTCCACTGTCTTCATAGGCGTTTGCTAGTTGTTGCCACAATTCCTTAGCTGTTGTTGCGTTTTGTATGTGAACATAACATAAAGGGTCAATTATAAGAGTCAGCTTGCTTTTACCCTTCTATCCTGGTCCGGCTTTACTGCTGTCTTAGCGTTTCCAGCTTCATCAACTTCATAGGCAATCGTGGTCGTCCAAAGATTATCCAAGTCTAAATAAGCCTGCGCAGCAATTTTCCACGTGGGGTAGTTTTCCCTACCCAGCAGCCTGTCAATCGACAAACCACCTGTATTTTCCGACTTCGACATGTTTATGTTGACGCTCACAGTATTTGCAAAAAAATATTTTTATATTTTTCTTTTACTTATTTTATTGCCTTATGAAATTCCCTTTTCCTTTACTTTTATTAAATTTTATTTAATTTGCTGGGCTCATAACCTATTGGCAGAGTAGGTTGAAAATACAAAAGTACGTGTTTATGTAATAAAATATGAAAGTACACGAGTAACAAAGTAATACAAAAGGCGGTAAAGTGTGCTTGTATAATATAAACAATGCAACTATAATAAAGTGTAATAGGGTAACAAAGATAAGATTAACAGGGCGACTCCAATACTCCTCCTTAATCTGGGATTTGTTACTGGACACCTAAGGCTTCACGGAACTTTCCAAACTTTGTTCTATCAAGGGATTTTGTAAGTACGTGTGCAACTTGTTGATCTGTGCTTACATATGTTAGTTTGAAATCTCCTTTTGCCAGGTGTTGAAAGTAGTGCTATAAATTTCAACAAGTATGTGTCGCTAGCAACGGTCCGCTGTCATTAGCGCGTAGCCCTTTGCTATAAACATACATACATATATACATACGCATATGCCTTCGTTGCATCTTATTTGTTTCTTCTTTCTCTTGTTTTCGATGCTCTCTGTCGCGGCGGCCATCGGCTACCGGCAGTGAGCAACGAAAACAAGAAATCAATCTCAGTCTAGAAGTCGATCAGTGTAGTAATATTTTCATCCCCCGCGACTGGTACAACAATCATGAAACAATAACACAAAACGAGACTCAAAGTTTTTTCACAACACATATGTACATACAAGAAACATAAAATAAAGTCAAATCATATATTTGAAAATAGAAAACAATAACCTTTTGATTTACAATATAAAGGAACAGTGACAAACATAATTGGTGGAACAAAAACCCACAACAACAATGAACAACAAAACATTTGGTCCTTTGCGAACCGAATAAGTGTTTAGAATAATAAAAACCGTGTCTTGTTAAACAAAAAGTGACCCCAAATTAAAGTGACTCGAAAACAAAATTATTAAAAAAAAACAGAAATCAAAGCATAAAATCAAGTAAAAAGTGGAGAAAATATTAAAACAAAAAGAATATAAAACACGTTAAAAAAATTACAGTACAAAGTGAAACAAAAAAAGGGGAAAGACAATTTAAACATTTGATCCCACAAAACACGTACAAATTACACAAACAATATTTTCTCAAAAAAGTGACAAAATTTGTGGAATTCATAAACAGAAAACAGTTACAACGGGAACTTGATTCCGACAAATAAAAATTGGCAGCGGCAGCAAAGACAGCAGAACAACAACAACAAAGGCGAGACAAAAATCTTGGACAACAACAGCACAAAGAAATACAGCAAGTACATAGAAAGCGGCAAGCAGTAAGTACACAACAAATAAAGCACAACGAACAAGACAAATACTACAGGGTGCATCAGTACTTTTGGCATCAACTTAAAATTTGATTAAATATTCAACGTATGGAATAAAGAAGCCATAGACACTCAGCAAGACCCGTCAATTGTATTTTTCTCGTTAAATTGTGCAAAATAAGTAGAGTTGCCATCTTATTATATTTGAACAATATTTGTGGATAAACAATTTCGGACTCGACTACTTTTTCTTAATACAAGACTCGTTCGTGTTTTCGATAAGGCTGCTCACTATAGCGAATTAATTTTATCTCGACTCGTTTTTTGTTTTGCAAATTCTTTCGACTCGTCTCTGTGCTTCACAACGGCTGTCCGCCATAATTATTGATCAAAATTTTTAAATTTTTTTTGATTCTTACATAACAAATTCGACCCGTCATTCTTCATGACAATGGCTTTAGAGACCTTTGCTAATTGCACGAATGACTTGTTGGATTTCGAAAGTATTCATGCGGAACGGGATACTGATGACAACATACATTCTTTAGAAATCTTGCGTGTCGAACTTAATTCTTTGTGGGGGCAAGTCAAAAAATCCTATGTAGATTGCCGCGACTCACCAACAGCTGAAGGAGCTAAGTCAATAGACAAAGATAAGTTAAGAGAACGATACAAAAAGGCTCTTACGGCATATAAAAACTGTTTCGGATCTCTCAACGCTGACATCCAAGCATTGGCAGATCAACTAGCATCAGAGAAAACGGAACGCCGGTCGTCAGTGCAACGGCCCGACGTTGAAGCCGATTTCGCACCAATTACAAGGTTGCCACCTTGTGACACAGCCATTTTCCTAGGTGATTACAGTACTTGGCCCACATTTCGAGATTTATTCTCTGCCATCTACATTAAAAATTCAAAACTGAGCAAGGTTGAACAATTATTTCACCTGACCCAAAATACCGCGGGAGAAGCTCGAGAAATCATCAGCCACGTTCCCTTGACTAATGATGGCTTCGATATAGCCTGGAGAAATTTAGTAGATCGGTATGAAAATAAAAGAATGCTAGTAAACGAACAACTCAAAACTATTTTTAGTTTGCCTCAAGTCTCTATGGATGCCGGATCTTCCATTAAGAAACTGCAACGCACAGTCAACAGTTGTATTCAAACTTTAAACACCATGCACATAAATACAGAAGGGTGGGACCCGATTCTAGTTTTCTTAAGTTCTACAAAACTCCCTAGAAAATTTTTGGAGGATTTTGAAGACTCTTTAGCAGATTGCTCAAAAATTCCAACGTGGAATGATTTTGATTCATTTTTGACCCATAAATTCAAGACCCTAGAATCAGTTAGCAATATCCAATCAAATAATAAATCTAATCAGCCTAGATCAGAAAAAAATTATTCAAAAGAAAAGCGCGTCAACACTTTTCAAACAAATTTAATACCACAAGATGCGGGGATGAAAACCGTCACAAATAATAATCAACAAGGGACCTCAAAGGGGGAACAGAGTTGCAACTTTTGCAAAAGCAACCACTCCCTGAGGACTTGTGCAAAATTTTTGGATAAAAATGTCAATGATCGTATCCATTTTGTAAAAATCTCATTTTTGTGTTACAATTGCCTCTCTTCGGATCACGGGGTCAAGGAATGCAAAAGCCGATTTACTTGTAGACAGTGCAAACAGAGACATCACACTGTACTGCACAAGGATAAAGAGACTCAGCCTACAAGATCGGAGCCAATCAGGGATGTCGCGCGCCCTAGTACCAGTGCGGCAGCTCTAACCACCATCATACAGTCCACACCTATTGAAGAACAACCTAGAATTACTGCATTGACTCTACATGAGAAAAATGCACCACGTCAACAAAATAATCGAGAAACCTTGCTGTTCACTGCCATAGTCCAAATTGAATCAAAAGGACAACGATACAATGCCCGAGCGATCATTGACCCAGGATCCCAATCAACTTTCATTTCGGAAAAGTTAACAAATCATTTAAAGTTACCCACAAAGCGAAATTTAGTTCATGTTACTGGTCTAAGCCAGACAGTTTCGGAAATTTCGACCCGAGCCTGTCTCTTTACTCTTTGCTCTCGGGTGGACCCTAGTTTTGAATTAGAAGTTTGTGCACCAGTTTTGAAGACCCTGCCTTCTAATCTACCACCAAGAAACTTAGACAAATCTCTCTGTGAATCTAACAATCTAGAACTAGCAGATCCTCATTTTAATAAAAGTCGTCCCATTGACCTTTTAATTGGTTTGGACCTAGGACCCTTAATCTACGACACTGGAGTCCCTATGCGTTCCATCGGATCCCTCTTAGCACAAAAAACAGTATTCGGCTGGATTGTGGGAGGACCCATTACAAAAATCAACGAAAAGGATCGGTATATTTCACTTTGTAATACCATTGCGATAGAAAAAATTCTCACACGTTTTTGGGAGGTGGAGGAGACCCCAAAAAAAGTTTTGAGGTCAGAAGAAGACACCTTTTGCGAGGATAACTTCAAAGCTACAACACGTCGGAGCGACTCGGGGAGATTCATCGTCACTTTACCCTTCAAACCTTGCGAAGAGTTGGGTACATCTAGGAACATCGCCTTAGCTCAATTCAACAGAATGGAAAAAAGACTTACAAAAACGCCAGAAATCAAGTCTTTATACGACAAGACGATCACTGAATATCTTGAGCTCGGACACATGAAAAAACTTAATGCTTCAGAAATAGAGAGGACTCCAAATTATTACTTGCCTCACCATGCGGTGATAAAACCAGAGCGACTCACAACTAAACTTAGAGTCGTATTCAATGCGTCTAGTCCATCATCAAATAAATTAAGTCTCAACGACATTTTATACCCAGGACCCGTACTGCAGCAGGACTTGGTGTTGCAAATATTAAAATGGAGATTCTTCAAATACGTTTTTAACGCAGACGTCACAAAAATGTATCGGCAGATACTTGTAGACCCAGCACATACAAAATATCAACGAATATTATACCGATTATCTCCAAATGATCCAGTTGAAGATTTTGAGATTCAAACAGTCACCTTTGGTGTCAATTGTGCCCCATATTTAGCCCTTCGGGTTCTAATTGAACTCGCCGAAGATGTAAAAGAAAAATACCCCCTTGCTAGCAAAATTATTTTACAAAATCTCTATGTAGATGATGTTTTAGCTGGGTGTCATACTTTAGAAAACGCTATAAAATCTCGTAATGAATTAATAGCTGCACTGGCATCAGCAGGCTTTCAACTAATGAAATGGACGTCGAATGATCCAAGAGTTTTAAAAGACTTGCCATCAGACTCGTTACTACCCGTCAATTGGTTAAATATATCTGAAGGTATATCTACAAAAACCCTGGGCATTCGCTGGAATATTTCTCTAGACTCATTTACCTTTTCATCACCAGATATTGAAAGTAAACCAACCTACACAAAAAGAGAAGTTTTATCAACAATAGCAAAACTTTTTGACCCATGTGGATGGCTGGCCCCAGTTATCGTCGTAGCAAAATTGACCATGCAACAAATCTGGTTAGACAAAATCGATTGGGATGACACTTTGAAACTTATAACAGCTCAAAACTGGCTAAATTTTGTAAAAAATTGTCCAAAAATAGACTCGTTAATAATACCACGATGGTTACAATACACGCGCTCAAACCAAGTGGAAATACACTGTTTTTGTGACGCCTCAGAGAAGGCATATGCTGCAGCAATTTATATACGAATACAAAATTGTGATAAAAGCGTCCACACTTTTCTACTAGCCGCTAAGACTCGTGTAGCTCCCATCAAAAAAATCTCTTTACCAAGACTCGAACTCTGCGGTGCTGTTTTTGCTTCAAAATTAGTTACGTTCGTTTGTGCCAAACCTGCAAATTGAAAATTTTTCGACACACTTTTGGACCGACTCTACAATAGTTTTAGCCTGGCTACGAAAACCGGCTTGCTCCTGGAATACCTTTGTGGGAAATAGGGTTTCGGAAATCGTCGAAAATGTCGGAAATAATTCTTGGAGACACGTGGACTCAGAACACAACCCAGCAGACATCGCAAGTCGAGGTTGCTCACCAACGGAGCTAAAAGAAAACAATTTATGGTGGTATGGGCCGGCATGGTTAAGATTGCCTCAAAGCAGGTGGCCATCATCGGAAGAAATAAACGAAGATACAAGTCTAGAGGCAAAGCCAGTAAAGGTATTCACTACAACCACTTTTGAAGATCCATTGACCCGTTTTTCATCATTATCTCGTGCGTATAGAGTATTGGCATATGTTTTTCGATTTTGGCGAAACACAAGTGCAGCTAGGATGCATCTGCGCGTAGCAACTGTAGAGATAACTGCGGCGGAAATCCAAGATGTTAAATCTCGTCTGATAACTTGGACCCAAAAGCAATATTTTACTGACGAATATCATTCTTTGACTCAAAAGCAACGCATATCGCCTAGTAGCAGTCTTTTAACTCTCAACCCATTTTTAGACTCAAAAGGCGTACTTAGAGCAAATGGGCGTCTCGTACAATCACCGGTACTATCATACAATGAACGACACCCTATTATTTTACCGTATGACTCAAGATTTACTCAGTTAACTGTTGAATTTATACATAAGATCACATTACATGGCGGCAATCAGCTCATGACAAGAGTCTTGCGCACTGAATTCTGGATTTTCCGGTTAAAATCTTTAGTCAAAAAGGTCACACGCAACTGTAAAACGTGCATAATTTTCAAGCACAAGACACAAAATCAAATAATGTCGTCACTGCCACCAGAACGAACTCTGCTCGATAGACCCTTTACTAACATAGGCATCGATTATGCAGGACCATTCAATATTCGAAGTTTCACAGGCCGAGCGTGTCTTGTCACCAAAGGTTACGTTTCCATTTTTGTGTGCTTTGCAACAAAAGCCATACATTTGGAAGTAGCCAGTGATCTTTCGACTCAAGCATTTTTAGCAGCCTTCCATAGATTTATAGGGAGACGCGGCTGCCCTTCAAAAATATATTCGGATAATGGAACAAATTTCGTTGGAGCCGCGCAAATGATTAAAAAGGATAGACTAGATTTTATGAAAACTCTGCAAACAAACGTCATCCAACAACAGAGCCATCAAAGCCTTGATTGGAAATTTATACCACCTGGAGCCCCTCATATGGGAGGACTCTGGGAAGCCGGTGTCAAATCCTTTAAGACTCATCTTCGAAAGCTCATACCGGATATGACGTTCACATTTGAAGAGTTCTCTACAATTTTGGCTCGTATCGAAGCTTGCCTCAATTCTAGACCCTTAAGCCCGGCTAGCGATGACCCTAACGATTTATCACCATTAACACCTGGACATTTTCTGGTTGGAACACCAATATTGGCTCAAGCTGAACCTGATATCTCTGACGACAACCCAACTTTTGCCAACCGATGGAAAGGCTAAAAATCGTGTCACAAAATTTTTGTCTGCGTTGGAAATCCGAATATCTGAACGAATTACATCGCAGATATAAGTGGAAGTATCAACATGAAAATGTCAAAATTGACGATTTAGTAATCATAAAAGATGATAGACTTTCACCAAATGAATGGAAGCTTGGTCGCATAGCAAAAACTTATCCTGGAACAGATCAGAATATAAGAGTCATTGATATCCGCACCTCTAGCGGTATCGTGAGCAGACCCATCACAAAAGTAGTCAAACTATTCTCAGACTGACTAACAATTTACATATTAATCGCCTTTCATATATTTAGACACTCATTATTTCTTTTCGTTTTTGATAGATATGTCCCAGACCCAATCTCAACACCCACGCCATAGTAACTGGTTAGACTCATGCGCTATATGCAAAAAGGATCATGCCCTGAAGAGATGCGAAAAATTCCAGGACATGAACTCCTACAAGCGGTGTGAGGTGGTGATCCAACGAGGATACTGCCGGAATTGTCTAGCTCGCAGCCATCTAATAGATGAATGCAAGTCCGAGACCCTGTGCTACATTTGCGCTCGTCGTCATCACACCATGCTGCATGGAGCCCCTCAATTGACAGGAGCTATAACGCAACCCTCCAAACTGGAACCACAGTTTTCGTGGGCAGCTGTTTTCGTTCCAACAGCAACCGTAAGAGTTGCTCTCGACAATTTTGATTCCTGGACCAATGTCAGAACTTTGATTCGACAGTCATCGCCAGTGTCACGCATAGCAGCATCGACGTTTGAGAAGTTAAAGGCGCCATCATTTCAATATAAAGGCTACAGGTTTACAACGTTCAGCATAATGTCCAGACATCTCAAAAATAAATGGAACCTCAGACTCAACGCTTTAGTCACCGATGACTTACCCAAAAAGGTGTATTCGGACCCAATCACAGAAGACCCAACTATAGATTTTCCAAAGGACTCAACAGCAGACATGGACCCTCGCTGCAACACCCCCATTGAAATGGAACTTGGAGCTGATGTGCACCCTTGCCTTAGACGTGACGGAGTTATCATCACAGGCCTCGGCAAAATTGATGCCCATAACACCGAACTAGGATACGTTTTCTCTGGCCCAGCAAGAAATCCATTTACATTATAAATTTTTTGTTTACAACCAATTATAATCGATTTAATTTTTGTATATTTTTTTTTAAAATGTTAAAATTGCTAAATCATAAATGAATTACACTTAGCTAACATACATTTTGTGAATATTGTTAAAATTAATTATTTTTTAAATTTTGTTTTGCTTATAATTTTTGGATCCAAAAATAATTCACTGAATTTTTCTTGTCATTTAAATTTTCCAAAGTTGTCACACAGTCATGGGGGGCGGGATGTTGAAAGTAGTGCTATAAATTTCAACAAGTATGTGTCGCTAGCAACGGTCCGCTGTCATTAGCGCGTAGCCCTTTGCTATAAACATACATACATATATACATACGCATATGCCTTCGTTGCATCTTATTTGTTTCTTCTTTCTCTTGTTTTCGATGCTCTCTGTCGCGGCGGCCATCGGCTACCGGCAGTGAGCAACGAAAACAAGAAATCAATCTCAGTCTAGAAGTCGATCAGTGTAGTAATATTTTCATCCCCCGCGACTGGTACAACAATCATGAAACAATAACACAAAACGAGACTCAAAGTTTTTTCACAACACATATGTACATACAAGAAACATAAAATAAAGTCAAATCATATATTTGAAAATAGAAAACAATAACCTTTTGATTTACAATATAAAGGAACAGTGACAAACATAATTGGTGGAACAAAAACCCACAACAACAATGAACATCAAAACACCAGGGTATCTTGAATAAAATGGTGGCGTATATCGATGTGTTTTGCCTTTGGATGAAAACCACCACCTGATGCGATGGATATGGCACTTTGATTATCACAACTTATGTTTAAAGGTTCTTCAATTCCGTAAAAGTGTGATCTTATGCCATTCCACCATATTGCTTCTTGAACGGTTGACGAGACTGCAATATATTCGGCTTAACAGGATGAGAGTGCGACGGTTTGATGCCTTTTTGAGCACCATGATATGGCTCCTCCTTGAGCTATAAAAACGTAGCCTGTTGCCCAATCTGCATCTGTATAACCAATAATGTTGCATTTGGTAGCATCCTTCTTAGAATTGTAATATAATTTCAAATTTGATGTTCCACGTAAATATCTAAATAGATGTTTGACGGCTGACCAGTGACGAAGTCCTGGGTTAGCATTATAACGACTTAGTTTGTTTACTGCGAAGCAAATATCTGGCCGCGTGCATTGCGCCAAATACATAAGCCATCCTACTGCTTCCTGGTACGGAATATTTTTCATTTTCTGAATATCTTCATCTGTTGTTGCACAATCACTTTTAGATATTTTTGTCACTGGCATTCATTGGCGTAGTAACTGGTTTAGCATTTTCCATTCCAAACTTTTCTAGAATGTTGTTAATGTATACTTCTTGATCTAAAGCTATAAAGTTTTCTCCACGAGTTATTCTCATTCCAAGAATTTGAGTAGCAGCACCTAAATCTTTCATATGAAATTTTTGCTTGAGAAAATCTTTTATGTTTTATTATCATCATTGCAAAATAGTAGTAGATCGTCTACATAAACAGCTGTTATCAAAAGCTTCTCTCCTTCAATTTTGTAGAATAAACAAGAATCGTATTATGATTTGTTTAGACCAAATGACTCGAGAGCATTATTTAACTCCTGATTCCAAATTCTACTTGACTGTTTGAGTCCATACAAAGCCTTGTTTAGGCGACATACTTTTGATTGGTTATTTTGTTCTACATAAAGTTGAGGCTGTTCCATGTAGATCTCATCTTTTAATTGGCCTTGACGAAATGCTGTGACGGCGTCCGTGTGTTCTATCTTGAGATTCATCTGAGCAGCGATTGCAAAAAGGTATCGCAGGGAACTATGACGTACGACAGGGGAATATGTCTCCTCATAGTCTACCCCCTTTCGCTGTGAGTAGCCTTTTATTACTAATCGCGCCTTGTAACGATCTATGGAGCCAGTTATATCACGCTTTGTGCGAAATACCCATTTACATTTAATTGCCCTATGGTTTGGTGGCAAATCTTGAAGTGACCATGTGTTGTTATCCATCAACGATTGGTATTCTTCTTCCATTGCAAGTTTCCATTTATCCGAATCCGGGCGGGATAGCGCTTCTTCTGTTGTTTCTGGGTCTTTTGTAAACGACTGAAAAAATTTTGCGGCAGTATTTGATTTATTTAAAATTGAAGTATTACAATACTTGCCTGTGTTAATGCGCCCATCAACGCTGAGCTTTGACATTTGTTGATTTGAACAATTTTGTCTATTTTGGTGCGATGGAGGCGCTGCTTGTTCAGCAAAACCACGAAAAACGTCTTCTTCTACTGATGATAAACTTTCATCTGTTGCTCCAGCTGAATTATATTCATCTGATGAGGATATATCTTCAATTTCGGTAATAAAATCTTGTAATTTAGCTGATTTTTGTCGGGTTCTTTCACCGCGTCTTAAAATTGGTCAATTTTGTTGATTATCTGTATCGGATGTTTCTTCCATACGATTTTCTTGATTTGGCGAGTTTGATACGATCGGTTGATTTTCATTTTTCTCATCAGCATACTCATCATCAATTAGATTTAAATCTAAACTTATTTTGTTGTGTTGTTTTTTTAACATTAATTTAGTTGGGCATTCAGCGACACTTTTGTTTTCATTAATAAATGAAACGTTTCGGCTTTTAAAAACTACTTTTTGTTGATGTCATAAAGGCGATAGCCTTTTGTATGTTCATCAAAGCCTGTCATTATACATTCGTGAGCTTTAGGATCCCATTTTTTTCGATTTGTTTTCGGTATATGAACCATGGCCACGGTTCCAAAAACTTTTATGTGTGCCAAGTCCGGCTTTCTTCCACTCCAAGCCTCTTCAGGTGTTATGCCTGTACCTTTCGAAGGTGAACGATTCAGCAAATAAACTGAGTAAGCCACTGCTTCAGCCCAGAACTCCTTTGGTAAATTTGCATCATATAGCATACATCTCGCCTTTTCGACAATTGACCTATTGTTTCTTTCGGCGACACCATTTTGTTCTGGTGTGTGCACATTTGTGGTTTGATGATTTATACCATTTTCCCTGATAATTTCCTGAAAAGTTTTATTCAAATATTCTTTTCCATTATCTGAACGAAGAATTTTCAATTTTTGTCCACTTTGTTTTTCAGCAAAACATAAAAATTCTTGAAAAACGTTGGCTACTTCAATTCGCCTTTAATTTTCAAAAGATAAACAAATTTTTTACGCGTTTTATCATCTATAAACGTTAAAAAGTAACGTTTTCCACCAAGGGACTCATCCTCCATGGGACCACAAATATCAGAGTGCACTAGTTCAAGAATATTAGAAGCTCTAGTAGCACATTTATTAAATGGTAACCTTATTTGTTTACCAATTGGGCAAATTTTGCAATCGCTTGTCGTTGTGGCTTTAGTTGTGGTTGCAAACTGTATACCAGTTGCCAACCCGCTTTGAAGTTTTTGTAAACTATTGTCGTTGAGATGTCCCATTCTTCTGTGCCATAATTCTTGACTAGCCATAGAACTACAAGCAAACGATTTATTTTGTGAAATCGGACAATTTAGTTTAAATAAGCCATTTATATGGGAGCCGGTACATATAATTTTGTTATCGGGATTTATAACTTTAACACCACTGTCTTTAAAAACAACTGTATGACCTTCTTTTAACAATTTGGCTTACCGACAGTAAATTTGTGGACAGTTCGGGCACGTATTGTACATCATTTATTTCGATTACAGAATCATGGCAGTCTGGTTGGAACTTAGTATTACCAGCAGCCTTAATTTGCATAACGCCCTTATTTGCAGTTGCCACTGTGCCACTTTCGTCATGTAAATTGTTCAGCAGATTTTGGTTTAACGTCATATGTGATGTTGCACCAGAATCAACAAACCAGTCACAGCTATTTGTGTTTCCTAATGTTGATAAAGCTACAGCTGAAAATGCATCATACCTCTTCTCCTTATGGTTGTCGTTCTGTTGTGGTGTTTTTGTACGGCAATTCTTAGCAATGTGACCAAAATTATGACATTTTCTACACTTTGGCCCTTTTTTGTATGATTTTTGCGGAATTTGACGATTCGATGCGTGAAAAGCTGCATTTTCGCTTCCACTTGGTACCTCTTGCAAGAGTTTTATTTTAATACTCTCACCGCTGATGCTAATTCCTGAATTTTCGAGAGCCATTATCATTGGTCTATAACTTTCGCAAAAGTGCCACACGACGTGTAAGTCCACTGTCTTCATAGGCGTTTGCTAGTTGTTGCCACAATTCCTTAGCTGTTGTTGCGTTTTGTATGTGAACATAACATAAAGGGTCAATTATAAGAGTCAGCTTGCTTTTACCCTTCTATCCTGGTCCGGCTTTACTGCTGTCTTAGCGTTTCCAGCTTCATCAACTTCATAGGCAATCGTGGTCGTCCAAAGATTATCCAAGTCTAAATAAGCCTGCGCAGCAATTTTCCACGTGGGGTAGTTTTCCCTACCCAGCAGCCTGTCAATCGACAAACCACCTGTATTTTCCGACTTCGACATGTTTATGTTGACGCTCACAGTATTTGCAAAAAAATATTTTTATATTTTTCTTTTACTTATTTTATTGCCTTATGAAATTCCCTTTTCCTTTACTTTTATTAAATTTTATTTAATTTGCTGGGCTCATAACCTATTGGCAGAGTAGGTTGAAAATACAAAAGTACGTGTTTATGTAATAAAATATGAAAGTACACGAGTAACAAAGTAATACAAAAGGCGGTAAAGTGTGCTTGTATAATATAAACAATGCAACTATAATAAAGTGTAATAGGGTAACAAAGATAAGATTAACAGGGCGACTCCAATATTTTTTTTGCCTGTCCATGCAGCGTTCACCTCCAAGAAGAAGCCCGCGGAACCTGACAATTGTCGGCCCATATACCACCGAAGTCCAATACAAGTTCCTTCAATCCGAGACGATTCAGACGGGGTCAGGTGAACATAATCCTGTCGCACATACCGCCACCGTTGACTCCAGCGCCAGGTGCAATGACATCCAGCTCCAATTTAGTTTCCCTGCCTGCAATGAAAAGCCATCAGCATCAAATCTATGTTTTGCAGGCGCAACTTTTAAATGCCCAACGGCCCTGAAAGCAGCTTCAACTAGAAATAATTTGAACATCTCAACAAGTATGACGACATCGAGTAGCACAGCACCAGTTATGTCAGTTAACATTGTCGCCGGTAGTTCCAATAGCAGTGGCCCTGAGACATTTTAGATTCCTTTGCAAGTAATGGCGCCACAGTGGCTCCATGCTATGGAAATCAGCAGCTTCGGTTAGCGCACAGTCGCTAAATGTACAGCAGCCGACAGCAACGGATCGAGAAAATTTGTTCACCTGCTGGAATTTAATGGTGCCCCAGAATATTGGCCGATTTTTCATCTGCCTTTGCTAACTCAACGGCCGCATATTTCTACAGCAATTTTGAAAATTGTTTGCGTTTACAAAAGGCGTTGAAAGGTGATGCCCGGGATTGCGTCAAGTCTCTGCATATCCATCCAAATAATGTTCCCACTGTTATTGAGCAACTGAAATTCCAATATGGTAGCCCGGAATTGCTGATAAGAAAGCAGCTGCATAAAGCACGATCAATTTTGTCAATTGGGGAAAATGCTGTGGATAAGCTGATACCATTTGCTGTCAAGGTGAGGAATTTAGCCGCAATTTTAGAAAATTCAAATGGGCGTCAGCATTTATCAAACCAAACTTTGATGAAAGAGTTGGTGCAGAAGCTACCCATAAGCCGCAGTTTAGATTGGGCCCAATAAGCAGCAAATATACGCCAGTGGCCCACTGTTGTGGATTTTAGCAATTGGCTCCAAGGTGTAGCAAGTTTGTTACGGAGTATTCAGACGACCAGTGTAAATACCAGTCTCTCAAACAAGAGTGAGCCAAAAACGAAAGTGGTTTTTTATGCATCGGATGTTCATCGGAGATGTTCAACGGATGTTCAAAAGAGATACAGTGTCCCCATTGCCGATGACAATATACAACATTTGAGTGTAGGAAATGTTTATCACTGAGTGTGCTGAACAGATGAAGTGAAGTAAAAAAGTTAAGTTATGTTTCCCATGCCGAGTGTCAAGTGAAAATAATACCTTACATGTATTATCAGCTGATAATGGTCCGATTGGTGAACCAATTTTAAGTTGTATCTCAAGCATAACTGAAAAAAGTGAATTGCTGTTTAGAGTGCTTGGGCTTAGGGAAGACAAAACAAATTAAATTTGAGCTGGTATGGTAGGAAGTCGTCTCACTTCATGTGGAGTGGTGTAAATAAGCAACGGAAATATGCATTGAAATTGCCATTTAGGATTGTCCGGTGAGATAGTTCCTTTGGAGGAAGCTGGTCCATATGCTGCCAACACTCGTTTAGGGTGAATAGTTTCCAGGAAAATGGATGAAGGACACCCTAAATCCCGCACTTGTTTGCTGACAGTACAGCCGGAAAATTTGAATGATTTCGTGGCAAGTTATTTTGAGACAGAGAATTTTGGCGTCAAGGCTCTACCAGTCATTGAGTCGAGGGTTGATGCACGTGCTCGGAAGACTTTGGAAAGTTATACAAAGACTACTGTGGTGCCAAGATGATGTAGCCCTGCCAGATATATTTGTAGATTTACCCAATTCAAAAAGGCAATGAACAAAATTTACTGTGGGTGATTTAAAATGTGAATTTGTGCATTTTCGAGTATATTAATAGAAACAATATTTTTCCTTTTAATTTTTTATTAATGTTCGTTTTAGACACCGTTTTATACATACATATATATTGATGTTAAGATTATAATCAAAACCTAAGACATTCAAATGTATAACTTTTGAAATAAAAGCTTACATATTTAAATCAAATTCACCAAATATCAATACGATAATTGTAATGTGGCTAAAACACTTTGGTTTGCTAGCTGCAACCGAGACATTGTTTTCTTCCATCATCGGCATAACAGACAACCTCTGTCAGATTGTGACTGCTGCTATACCAATAGTGGGTTTTCTGTTTCAGCAGGCTCCTTGTTAACTATGAGCATCTGGGTTTGGCATGATTTGCAATTTAATATTCTAAGAACTTCTGAGATAATTTTACCATAGTTCATCTTGAAGTTGGAACTGTCTTTCTACACAATGGTGAGGGGTTTATAAGGGTCACCGTGCTTTACTATGATAATGAGAAAGGCTGCAGTAAATACGAACAAGACCATTAACACGAAAAGCCATATGTTGCTGGCGTATGCTGACGACATAGACATCATTGGGCGAAATTTGCGAGAGGTTACTGCAGTATTTTCAAGAATCGAAAAGGAATCAGCGAAGGTGGGTCTTGCTGTTAATGAGGGCAAGACAAAATTGATGGTGTCAACGACTAGAGAAACCTCTCGACTTGGTCCGCACTTGAACGTTGACAACCGATTTAATTTTGAAGTGGTAGATGAATTTGTCTACCTTGGATCCGCCGTGAACAAGGACAACAACGTCAGCCTGGAGATAGATAGGAGAATTGTGGTTGCAAATAGATGTTATTTTGGGCTCAGCAAACAGTTTAGGAACAAAGCCCTCTCTCGACGGACAAAAGTCCAGCTATATCAGACTCTCATTTTACCTGTCTTGACATATGGCTCCGAAACATGGGTCATATCGCAAGCGGATGAAAAACACCTGGGAGTTTTCGAGAGAAAAATTCTCCGTAAAATATATGGTCCTGTTAGGGAAAACGGCGAGTACCGACGTCGCTGGAACGTAGAGCTATATAATCTCTATTCTGACGTGGACATAGCTAGACGAATCAAATTGGGACAATTGCGTTGGCTAGGCCATGTTATCAGAATGGATGAAGATGAGCAAGCGCGAAAGATTTTTGATAACGTACCCGATGGAAGCAGGAAAAGAGGACGACCAAGACTCCTCTGGAAAGACCAGGCAGAAGAATCCCTCCGTATTCTTGGTGTTACCAACTGGCGAGAAAAGGCGAAGAAGGATAGAGCCAGTTGGAAGAATATGTTGAAATTTGTTTAATTTGTTTGTTTAATTATTATGTATAAGACGTCTGACCTCATGAGGTAATATTATCTGCTGTTTCACGGATATAAGGCTTGTCGCCTCTATACTGGATGAGGTAACACCCTTGTATGTATTTTGATGCACACTACGCTGTTGCTGTTGTTGCAGAATGTTTTCACATACCACAATGAGACCTTGTTGCTGTGGCTGCATTAAGGAATGACCTGCTGTACTGACAGCGGCGACGGCAGTGTTTGAAGGGAGTGCTTTCCGGCGTAAGTTTGTGAAGGCTGCAGAAAAAACGGAATGGGAAAAGATTTGACTCTCTCGACATAAATCTCCCCGATTACATTACTTACCATTACAATTTTGTGTGGATGAATTTCCATTATACGTCAATGGGCTTGGAACAGTTTGAATAGAACAGTCATTCTATATTTACCTGTCCTCAATAGACGTTTATACCAGGGACCGTAACTGTTATAAGTTTTATAATAAAAATTACAGCATAACAATTATTTCCAAATTTTTATTTAAAAGTTACAAAATATCACTTATTTTTGATTTTTTAAAATATAAAATAAGGGTTATTTTTGATATTTTAAATAAGAGTTACGAAATAACACTTATTTTTGATTTTTACAATTAAAATATAAAATAAGAGTTATTTTTGATTTTTTCATTAAAAGTTACGAAATAACAGTTAATTAAATTGAATATCTTTTGATCCAAGTTGTGTATTACCAAAATATTCTTGATCTATCATTCAATACCTTTCATATGATACACCACATGTCCTTCAAGGACGAATATTAAGGATCCTACTACTTGCTGAGGCCGTTCCCATTAACTCGTACACTGATAAGCTTTTGCCAAAGGCACAGGTTGCTCAAAGTTGCTTATTTTATTTCAATGTATTTTGTTGTTGGCGAGATAAGCACATGAGCTGATAAGCTGATAAGCAGTCCTTCGTGAACACCCTAATTGTTTTCGTACGATATATCTTTGGCGTAACAACCCTGTAATCGATTTTGCCTACTAAATTTTCGTAGCGCTGAGTACCAAACAAATGAAAAACTGAATACCCGGCATAAATCAGAAATATTTTCCATTCCCAACATCAATATCGTCAGCTCAATTTACTCTACGAAAGGGGGAAAACAAAGTTTTTTTTCAATAGTCTTCCACTTTCAACTCATTCTTTTAAAATTAAATTATGTCTAAACAAATGGAAATGTTTTCCATGAGTATATAAACAGTTTATTGTTTCGCGTTCGCAATATCAACACATAATTACATATGTATGTATCTGCAATTTCATTTCCTCCATTTTATCGTTTCACCTGTTGTAAATTCGTTTTTTCTCTTGCTTAAGTCGGGTAAAAAAATAACAAATTTCACTCTGGTAAATTTCTTCCCCAAACGTTTTGTTGTTGGCAAAGGGAAATTTTTTTCCACTGGGAAGTATTTCAAGGCTGGAAATATTTCCCGACCACATCATGAAAACTACATATCGTCTCTGGGCGTTCAAAATGCACTTGTTTATTGTTTTATTGCACTACTGTGCAGTCTTTTAAGTCATACATATACCCAGCTAGACGTAGTAGAAAAAATAATCTAAGAAATAAATATTTTTTTGGTCTCCTGAAAAGTTGATAAAAAACAGCGTTTTTGAAAGCCCAGCGACGATGTTTTAAGTAAACGAAGTAAAAACTAACCCGTAAAAGTAAAAATTTGTAAGTTGTAAAACTATTCAAAACATGTATCTAACTTATTATATATGTATATGTCGGAGTATTGAATGTATTTTGAGTATAAAAATGCAAGCGTTGACTGTTATGTCAAGCTTGGGCAGAATCGACTGGCGCTACTGAGTAAAAAAGGAGGAATTGAGAGGGCGAAGAGAACGGTTGCGAAAAATTAGTGGCGAGCTCGAGACTGCCTCGTTGAATTAATAGAAAATAAATATTGAAAGTATTTGAAAGTGATTTGAAGTTTCATTGAAAATAATTTGAAGTGGAAATACATTTTTTGAAAATATTGAAAAACATGGAAAATTATAATTCTGAAAAGAATACTTCTACCGATTCGATATATATATTCATATAAATGAAGTAAATTAAATTATAAAAATATATGCTTATTCAGATAAATCTAATTTTAACTGAATAAATGTATGGTGGTTTGTTATATATAATTTTATATTTTCATTTTGTAAATGTTAACTTCTTTATTAAAACCAATTGGCCAGGTTACCATATTTTTATTTATTTTTCCTTTATTATACATGAACAAACATTTATGTGATTTGTTGATCCGACGACCAACAGCGGCAGTCATTTATTCCAGCAACTTAGCAAAATCTTGAAAGAAGGAATCCATGTCGAATATAAATTGTCGGTTTTGTGCCTCTGTAAGACTATCAGAGGCGTCCATTTCATCCAAAATACTAAGCCACTTTTCGAGCTTTAATTTGGCTTCAAAATCCTTTGGTACTAAGGCAAATGAATTAAGAGTCTCGACCACTTCTTTAAGATTTAAAATTAACGCATCCTTGGTATTCATTTTCATTCGCAATGAATCTAGAACTGTTATGGACATGGCAGTAATCGTATGGATGCACTTGTCTGAATTTCCTTTATTGTCTTTAATAGTTATCGGTCGGTCCTCCCTGATGCGTTCCAAAGCTGCCGGACAGTCCAGACGGTATTTTTTGGCAAACGACTCTACACTGGGAAACTCATCGCCTTGAACCTGTTTAAATGCCACCTTGTATTGTCCCAAATACTTTGAGCAAGCTGTCGTATATTCCTGCTTTGTTATGCAGTCGCGGATGTACGCCTTTTCCAGTTGCTGCAGTGTATTTACAATGGCGTATAAGTCGGCCATATTATCATATTTTTCTCGTTCACGTGCATTTCTGAAAAGTTTCACCTCCTCATACAGCTCCGAAGATATGTCTTGCATTTTATTGGATAATATTTTTGTTTATAAATGATAAATACCCGATGACGAATGTTTTCCCCAACTACACAAATTTCTATTAAAATGGTAAGTACAAAGTCGGCCAAGAAATAAACGCCGCTATTAATTCCGAAGTGTATTTATAAAGCGAAAGCATTCGCATAGCTGACTTCGTTATTTTCATGTCGTTATAGATCATTCGCACTGGAGATATTTTCCTGATTTCGTATCAAATGTCTTAACAAAATCTGAAGCATGGTATAATTATCAATTAGGTAGTCGCATTACCAATTCCGTGGTTAAGCTGTCAAAATTGGCTGAATAATGTAAAACACTTAGGGAATTCACATGGTCTCCTAAAGTCATAAGTCGTAAAGTCATATTTAACAAATTAGTACATATGACTTATACATGTGAGCAGCATGTTGTATGTGCTAAATCATAAGTCATAAAAACGTCAAGCAACAAAGGAAAATTATTAAAATAAAATTAAAAAATGCCAACAAGAAGCGAAAAAGATAAAAATTTTACGGTTTTGTGTGAAAAGTTTGTGCACAAAAACTTACCGAAGTAGTTTCTTCTCCTTCCATTTGTCCAATTTCCTTTTTTTTATTATTTTACCAATTAAAATTAATTCTTGAGTTAATGTTGTCGAAAAATGCAAAATTTCTTCAAAACACAACAATATATCTGATTAAATAGTAAACAAAAAACAGCTGACACTGAACATACAACATAGTACACTGAAAAAACAGACATGCTCAGGTTGTATAGTCGTAAAATATATTTACATGAAGAATACCAACAACATATTTACAACTGTTGTATTATTTTAGCATATACGATAAATACAACACAATAGTACACCATGTGAACTCCCTAACTATGTACACAAAATTTGAAAAATTGTATAAGCTTGTCTTTCTTGATACAAAGTCTATTCTCTTAAATGGATATTGCTATTTTACGGCTTAAAGCTCATTCACACTGACACCGAAAACATATTTAATGTTGTTTTTGGTCAAAAACTCGCTAAAAATAAAGGTTTTGCCATACAAAATGAAGACGCGTTCACAGCGTATTTTTGTCAAAAACACGCTCAAAAACTCCCAAATTAGCAATACAACAATATGGTAATCAGTTCCTGGTGATGTTTTTTACTAGTGAAAGAAGAAGAACTGACAACTATTTGATGCACAGTGAAAATATTTAATTTCTTAACATTTTAATGAAATACAAAATATAAAGCATACAATATGAAACAATTAAATTGTTGTTAGAGAAAAATAAATATAAGCACACGACAAACTGGACACGGTCTGCGTGGGAATAGGAGAAATGGTCATATGTATATACCAAGAAATGGCGGATAGAATATGAGAAAAAATGGATATTCTTTTACCGCATCTATCCCTTACTTACGAGCATCCATACCGATCGAATGCATAGCAGCAAACTATAATAATAAGTTTGAAGTTTTTTTTAGAATTATCATTTTTAGTACATTTGCGATGAAGAAACTGTGTTGGTGCCTAAATTTTTTCAATTTTATTGCGAACGAGAAAGGTTTTAATTTTTAAGTTAGAATTTTCGTGTGCAGTTTCCATTTTGAAAATTTGTTGTTTTTGTTACTCATAATTTGCAAAACGACATAAACGTCAAGAAGTAAAGTGTGAACGGCCAAGTTTTCAATGCGAGTTTTAAGATGAAAACGCTTAAAAATTTGCCAGTCTGAATGAGCTATTACTCTTCAAAAACAAAAACACTAAATGAATCGTATACAACTCGTTATTCTAAGCAATAAAAGTTAAATAACAGAATCGCGGCTAATGAATAGTTTCGGAATTAATGGACCTGAAATTTCGGATATGTAAGAGGGTAAATCAAAAAGAAAAATTAGACAAATCAGAATTTCTGTATGAAGATATATGTAAAATCTCATGCGATGCTTTCAAGTTAAATTAAATAATGAACTGCTTCCATTATTTTTTAATACGTTTATTTTGGTAAAACAAAAGAAGTTATTTTTAAAAATACAAATTTAAAAAAAAAAAACATAATTTTACATTAAACAGTACAGTAGTTCTTTCCGTTCATAATAATTTTGAAACATTTTAAAGAACTGGTCTAGACCTGAAACACTTCTCTAACTACAGTATGGGTCTCAAATTCTGAGCGTTACATTTTTTTCTACATTACTTAATGCACCACCTCGAGTTTCATTATTTTCCTTCACAAAGTGATTTGCCAGAAACGGTTAAATCGAAACAGTTGTTTAAAATTATTCTCATCGCTAGTTCCGCGTTCCTTATACATCTTCTTTTTCCGATTTTGACCATTTACATTTAACATAGATCCTAATAAATAATTAATTTTGTGAATTTTTTATGATTTTGTTATATTAATTTTTGATGACAATTGGAGGATATTATTAAAGTGAAGAAACCAACTGCCTGTTGTAAATATTATTCTGAAAAATTTTAGCCATTTTTAAACACTAAATTTTTTGCAGTAAACACTTACGGTGCGTTTACACGTGACAGTTTGCTACAAGACAGTTGAGAATATGTTTTAACTGTCAAAAACAGAAAAATTGTTTGTGTGACGTACGCGTCCAGCCAGTTATAAAGACAGTACAGTTTTAAGCAACCGCCGACAGTGTCGTTTCATTAAATTTCGTGCTCTGATTTTTTGTTTTTACAATGGAACTGATGTACTCTTGAAAATTAGACATATATTCAAACAATATGTCAATAAAAATTAGCAAAATTTTCAAATACAAATATACTTCCCAATTTGTAAAGTCGTTTGCGATGTTTTGCTTTTTTCTCAAATTACTACGAAACGTCACCGATAGGGCCGATGGCTGAACTAGTAGAGGTTGACACAGTAGGATTTGTTGTAATTGTGTGAACCAACAACAGGCATTTAGTTTTTGTTTCATGACTGTAACCGTCAAATTCAACACAGATCCATATGAACAAACACAGTAAACAAAAAAGAACAACAACAAAATACACTGAATTTAACAGATGGAGTCATAAGAAAGCAAAATAAGTTGTTCTATTGCGCCAACCTTTACTAGTTCAGCCATGATCTGGCCGCTTATGTCAAATCTCTTGCCGAAGTTACTGTCATTGAAAAATCAGAGACAGTGGCGAGGCAAGTGAGAGAAGTGTAAGTGTGGTAGTAAAAATGTGTGAATGTATTACTACTGTCGGAGAAAAACTGGCCCGTGTAAACGCCAGGTTAAAGTTTAAACATTTATGGCCAGTTTTTAGGTGGGTAGTTAACACTTAATCTTAATTCTAAGTTAATTAGAGGGTAACTTTGCATTTAGTTTTTCAGAGGTGAGTTAATGTAAGTAGCCATATTGTCAACTAATATGGCAACCCTTGTATTCTTATTGGAAAAAACGTGTGTTTTGGATAAATACCAAAACAACAAAGGGGAACAAACAAAATGGAATTATGTTAAATTATGAAATAGATGCATAAAATCGAAGTCATTTTAACAAAAATGTGTAAAAAACTATATAGGCGCAACAATTTAACGATCCAGACTCAACGTATGTGTACAAATACGCAACTCTGAAACATGTATTTTATACAATCTTCATTTCACACTTTGACAGTCGGTAATTTGATTGTCAAAATAATATGGTTCTGACTAGAAGTTAACCAACCAACATTGGGTGGTTAAATCATAGTTAAACAATGACTAAAAAACACAATTCGATGTTTAACCAGAATTTAACTCAGAAACGAAGATCACCACTGACTGAAAAACTGGCCATTATTCATATCAAATCAAGTATTTACTTTTTCGTGCTTAGATTTATGCGAATATACATCACCGCAACGAACATGATTTCATTAACCTGAACACTTAATTAATAAATTTAATTGATGAAGGAAGCTGGTTTGGAAATGTAATCTTCCAAATGTGATTGATGTACAAACATTAATATCAAGCAACTTTTTAGTATAACATTTTCCTCTTTGCTCTTTCATGGAAAAATTAAAATGTTGTATTTTTATTTTTATAAATGACGCAATGACCTTTCAGTGTGTGTTGGTAATAAGGGGTCTCTCCATTTATTTATTTGTAATTTTTATTTAATTACCGAAATTTTGGTGTGGGATATATTTAGAGTTCCGTAAAATTTTGTAAGTGTTTAGAAAAATAAAGAAAGAAAGTAAAATCAGCTGATCTTATAAAACTACCTCTTAAGCGACTATTAGACGATCAAGCGCGGCTTGAGAGTCTAAACATAATCAAACACGCTTCAGACGACGACGTTTTTTCTACATATGTAGGTGTCTTATGGCAGGGAAATGTCACGAAAATCCGCTGCGGCTGACGACTCGCCGCTAAAATAGATTTTTTTCTAATTTCTTGGCGTCGGTCTCACGAAATCTCTCAATTGAGAGAATGAAGTTGCCACATGTTCGTGAAAATCATAAGAGAAACCAACACATACATGCGATGGTACATGTGAATGCAAAAGAAAACTAAAGAAAAGGTTTAAAAATAATATATTGTTAAACACAATACATTTTTAAAAGCAGTAATAAAAATGTAATTCCTATACAACTATAATATTATTTTTCTAAACTTCAAAGAAATTCCAGAAAAGAACCGCAAATATATACGACGCAGGGAGAAAAAAATCAACCGAAGTCGCCAGACGCTCTCTCTCTCGTTTCGTTTAGACGCTAGAGATTCTTTTCATCGTCGTCTGAAGCTTGTCTGGTTCTGTTTGGACTCTGATGAGAAAAATGGTTTGCTATTAAACAAGCAATTCCACACATCAAGCATCAGTGTAAAAAAAACTGAACAGTGAAGTTTACATTCATAACGTCGCGCGAGTTGGTTGCAGCTTTGGTCTTCAACGAATTAATAGAAGATGAAAATAAAAATAAATTGCTTCAATTGTCTTTAGTTTATCTAAAAGCGGTTCGGAAGCTTTTTTATCTTATTATGATATATGTCACTTTTTATGTTCCACAGTTCTGGGAAACTTTCATACAATTGGATGAAATCTTGCAAAAATCCGCGTTCTAACCACGCCATCTTTACACTTCGAATGTTAACTGAAAATTAAATTTTGTATTGGGCTTGACAGCAGAGCTATTACACAAGGCTTGATGGCAAGCCAAAATGTAAAAAAAATTTTGATTTTCATGAAGCCATGCTGTCAAGAATGCATTTTTGCCTATTAGACGAGCTTGCTGGCTTGATGACATGCCGCGCTGGCATGCCGTGCTTGATAGTCTAATAGCCGCTTAATATCAATCATTTTATATGCGTTGTCATTAATGTACATACATGTTCAGTAAAGTACGTTTCCTTTACATTCCCATTTCCGTTCCATCAGGGGTTTTCGATGAAGCAGCAGCTCGACCTTCTAGCTGTAAATTTGATACAGGATAGTATTTGAAAGAGAATGAGCGATAGGCGAAGTGAATAAACTGATTTAAAATTTGTTTTTATTGGAACTTATGACTTTTAAATTTGAAATACACAACAATTTTCTTTAATTGTTAATTGTATTACATCCAAATTCTGGCAGAAAAAAATCTGGAATAAAATAAAAGTATCACATCTGTTGTTAGCCCAGTGACTTTCAATGGGAATTTGATGGAACTGAAACACTCATGGTTTCTCTTTATATCATTCTCTATGCGTTGCTTGTTCACATAGTCTCACACTGAAAGTGCGTATACAACTCTGCGGTTGAAATGATTTGTGACATGATAATATCATTATCGAGGTAAACTTGCTCGATCTTGGGTACAAAAATGTATGAGAAATCACATGATAATAGAGTGATTTGTCGGTTATTGAGTCGGTCTGCAAGATCGACTTCATATTAGTTTGAATTTTTCTCACAGAAATTGGGAAAAACAATTTAAGCGGTTTTTTTGCTTTCCATTGACAATTTAAATTTAATTTCCGAAGGAAAATTAAAAGAAAACAAAATTTGTGTGCACAATTTGTACATAAAGCTTAATCAGAAAAAATTCAATATTTTGAATAGAAACAGTGTATAAACATTTTGCATTGTTGCGGGTTTTGAATTTTGTTCTCACAAAATTACAAAATTCAAAGATTTGCCCAATTTGTATACATTAGTTGTCTTCATGAAAGCTCGATAGAACCTCGTAAACTCGAAAACATCGTAAACCTGCACAGTAAACGTCAAAACAAACAAATTTCCCATAGAAAGCGACTTGCTCAAAAGTGGAAAGTTTTCGAGGCAAATTTGCTGCGCAAACGTGGGATGGAGAAACGTGTAAACTTTTGACAATTCGTTGTCATCTGACCTGGATGGATAAATAAGTAGAAAAAGTACACATACATAATACATGCAATTGCTACTGCTACCACCTTATGTATCCATCTTGGTCAGCTGATATGGTTTTGAGCACAACTACGCTGAGCAACTTTACCTGGTGCCTCGCTGAGCAACTTTACCTGGTGCCTCGGCTATGCCTATGTCCTACATATCCAGCTGATTGCATAAACAACTGATTGAAGAAAAACATTTTTTGAAACTAAAATGACGAAAATAAACGAAAAGGATAAAATAATACCATCAATAACGCAACATAATAATATCACAATAATATCAACTACAGTTCTTATGATAGTGATGTTACTTGTCAAATGTATTCGGTAATAACAAACTCGGTACAAGAAGAACAGCACTAGTAAAGTACGACAATCAGTAAATATACCTTCGATGTCAAGGCGAATTTATACAAGGTGGAAGCACTAGAATTCGCCTTGCTTTTTGCGCTGGTTCTGTCAAAAATAGCAATTCGCCTTGAATTCGCCTTTTGTGGTAATGTCAAAATATGACATTTGTATTGCATGCGTATACGTATATACATACATATTTTTCATTTGCTTGTGCTGTTTCTGTTGTGAAACAGCACAAACACATCCGGCAATGACTGCCCCGCAACAAGCGTTTGTTGTCGTCGCGTGGAACATGAAACATCGGTCCCGTACCGCTTTCAAACTTTTTATTGCAAATAGCACATTTTACCATCTTTAAATACGTTTTTTTCACTTTTAAGGGGAAACTTTCAAAAAACACAAGTTTCTAAATTAACTTCACTTTGCCAATAAGAATGTAAACAAAACTAATAAGTTTGACAATTCGAGCTCAATTCGCCTTGGCATCAGCTGTTCAGAATATGAATCAGCTGTGCGCTTGCTATAACCTGAAGTAGATCAGCCTTGTTCGATGTTGTACTTGTTAGTTTTATATGGAAGCCAACAACAAAATTCGTACAACTGTTGTGAGAAGTTACGACAGTAAGACAAGTACGAGACCTTGTGAAATACCTAAATATTATTCATATAAAATAGATCGCAGTAGCGGCAAAATTGTCGGAGATCGGGCAGCTCAAAACTTATGAAAAACCCAAATTAAATAAAAATATAAGAACACGAGAAATATATTTTTGTTGTCGGACAGACCTATGGGGCCCTTACTTTACTTTTGTTGCCTAATTTACAACCTTATGAGGTCAGACCTATTATCTATCCTTCGCCTTTTCTCGCCAGTTGGTAACACCAAGGAGGGATTCTTCTGTCTGGTCTTTCCAGCGAAGTCTTGGTCGTCCCACAGGGTCCAAAAAGCGAGTCCAGTTAGAGACTGTTGCAAACAGGCAACTGTGGGTACTCAAATTAAAGTTATTTTTATCCCAAGTATTATACCTTAAAAGAAATGTGAAAGTTTTGCCTGTAATCGGAGTCTATCGAAAGAATAAGTATATAAGGAAAAGAAGTTTGGGGAAAAGAAGTTTCAAAAAACTTTTTTTGATGGCCCCCAATGGGTTAACAAAAAAATATCTTTATATAGGGTCCTATAGAGTTTCCATAGACCTTTGTAATGACACACATGTCAACCAGATCGGATTATAAATACTGAGATATGAGCGATAACATACTCAAGCTGTAAAGACCTGTATCTCAAGAAGTTGGACCGAGCGGGGAAAAAACAAAATTTTTGGACCCAGCGCAGAAGCTTTTCTGAACGGTGAAATTTTGGTGAAGATCAGAGAATAATAACTAAAGTGTATTTATGCCTTTAATTGTTAATATTGTTAAATATTTTGTATTTTATCACTTCACTTTTATTTTGCAAATGGCGTCAGTTTGATGCATTGTAACGATTAGCTGATAAATGTATGAGTACCGGTTATTTTTCGTAGCATTTGCCACATTGTAGTAAGATTATTTGACAACGAACTGAAAAACTCTACGTATTTAAGGTCAGATCAAACAAATCAAAATCAACTGATTACCAATTTAAATAACCAGTCAAAACTGGGGCTTACCTTCAAAACAACCGGTTAGATCAGTCACAAAATCCCAACTGGAAAATATTCTAAATGAATCACCCATTACATCTTGATGAATACTACAATAAGCCGCCGGTGACTACATTTTATAGAATTGGTGGCGCTTTTGCGGTATAGACGCCGTCATTAAAAATCTTCAATCGGCTTCGTTCTTTACTTCTATACAGAGCGAATATTCGCGAGTTATAATTTTTGGTGTACGTACCATCTTTAATATAGTCGAGCTCCACAATGAAAGTTATCTACAACACTTTGTTCAAGAGGACATCCACCTATACTGTAGTCATTATGGCTTCAGTTTTCTTCTTCGAACGTAGTTTAGATTTGGCCTCTGAAACCATTTTCAAATCTGTCAACAAAGGCGTAAGTTTTGCTTTGCTGCCATATTATGTAAGCTAATCTAAATGTTTTACTTTTCCTTCCAGAAACTGTGGGACGACATTAAGAGCAAATATGAATAAACTAGTGTACATTAATCTGTCGTCGTTTCGAGATTTAGAAATAAATAATGAATAAATTGTAACATTTATTGAAACAAGCATGTTTGGTTGTAGTTATCACTAGTTTTTAAGATCCTCCTCTAATATAAGCCAAGGTTTTTCTGGTCTTTCGGCATCCCATGCCTTGGGGTGAACGTAACGTGGCGGTTCTTTAAGTGCAACCCCATTCTCTTCCACTGTCTTTAGGAACTTCTCCATCTTACTGTTCGGAACGGCCTTAATGTTGCACAACATCTCCGTAATGCCGGATTGTTGGCATCGGTTGGCGAGTACCCGCGCTAAATTTATAAATGCGGTGGTATCGTTGGTTTTGAATAATTGCTTTTTAATCGCCCACTCGGACGTGCTGGCCGCAACTATGGAACCATTTTCGAAATGTTTTACTTCTGCTGTTAAATATCGCCCAGACACATTCACCTCCAGTTTATGCCAAAATGAGCGGCCGGGCTTCTCCAGATGATATCCATCTGGCTTATAACCAATACGTAACTTTTCCAAATTTCGGGGGTTTCGGTTATTAATGTAAATGGCATCCGGGTTGGGTACAGTAAGTAGTTTCAATTTTCGAAGCACATGAGCTGATGTTGGAGGTCTGAAATGGCCAGACATTTTAATTGATTTTGATAAATATTTTGTTTGAAGAATATATAAAAATGATTACTGCACTCGATTCACTTTAAACAAATCTATAATGTGGGAAATATGCGTTGCCAGACTTATTGTTTGGTAATATTTCACAAATGTCAAATTTTTAAAACAGGTTCAAGCATGGTAGAATTATCTATTAGGTAGTCGCATTAGCAATTATGTGCTTAAGCTGTCAAAATTAGCTGAATAATGAAAAACACCTTGGACACAAAATGTGAAAAATTTAATAAAAATACACTGGTCATAAGACAGCAAAATCAGCTATTCTAATGCGTTACCCTCTACTAGATCAGCCTTGGGTAGAAGCAATACTACAAAACTTACAACAAGGCAACAACAACCAGCATTCTGTTTTTGTTTGGTGTGGAGTTTATGTCAATATCAACGTACTACGAACAACGGACACAAAACAAAGGTAAACAGCATTTGACAGCTAGTGTGCACCACTTTGGCACCACGACATGAAAAAAAAAGCAAACCAACTGTTCTTATACCACAACCTTCTGGAGCAGCATTGCCCATGTCGTGATATGAAGCGATAATTCATGATGAAAATACTCATGGTAGACGCATGTTCTATTCGCTTTAGTTGTCAAACTCTACACAAATACATACCAACAACACAAGAATGCAAGAGTACAAAAACTAATACATATAAGTTTGACAACTGAAGCGAAAAATCACATGAACAAAATTAAATCAACTGTTCAAACGACTTTACCATGTAGATGTTATTATACAATGCTGGAGGTGTTGTTGTAATTTGCTGGAAAAAACAACAGGTATTTTGTTTTTGCTTCCCACCATGGTAAAATGAGTAAGGTAGACTCGTTAGAACAGCTGTTTGCAACATATTTCTTGCTTAGGTGTCACTCTTATGTCAAATTCACATGCATTTTGTTGTTGTACTTTTTTGTTTACTTTTACAGTAGATACACCCATGAAGAAAATTTGACAGATTATGGACACCAAACAAAAACAAAATGCCTGTGTTTGTTGTAACAATTCCTAGTGCGTTTACCTTACTTATTTTACCATGCTTCCCACTGTCGTTGTGTCAAACTCAAAATATATGTGAATTTGACATTTCGGAAGTGGTTTGAAATATAAACAAAGCAACTCAGCTGTGCTTATGCGTTCACCAACTGTGAACACATCATGGTTTTTTCATATTTTCCGTGTGTAAGCTGTCAAATTCGATTTTGTTTCTTTTTGTTTGTTAATAAAATTCAAAGAATTTCAATCAAAATGCAATTTAATAGCATAGACTTTGTATCAAGTAAGACAAGCTTATAAAATTGTTCACATTTTGTGTTCATAATGTTTTTCATTAGCTAATTTTGACAGCTTAACGGAATTGCTAATGCGACTACCTAATATATAATTCTACCATGGAACACATCTTGCGATGATCGTACTACATTTCTCGTCTATTGCCTGCTTTGCTGTCATCTGTCTTATCATGCAAGCCCATCCACTGGCATAAATAGCCGCATCGTCGTGGACTTCCTTCTTTGTTGAAGATTCTAAATGTTGAGCCGCTTTTTTCAAAAATTCTGTCCTTAACACGGGGGTTACACGGTTAATTTTTGCCTTTCAAGTTTCAATACATTCATACTTTTTTACTAAACACTCACACTTTTAAAAATTGAAAGGAACTTGCTTTCAATTTCTCTTTCAAGTGGAGTGTTTCAATTTTCTTTCAAGAAAACAGCTGATTACATATGTATGTCATGAACAGTTTCTCGTTTTCCTCCTTACAAATATTCTGCCGTCATCATTTTTTGACTTCTACTTTTACAAATATTAAAATATTATAAATAATTAAAAATGTTTGTGAGTAGAGGTAATAAATACAATGATATGTTGCGATTCATAGAGCTATACAGAAGACATGAAGGTTTATGAAAAATGAATATTGCTTTCAAGTTGCGTGCAGCCTACGTCACAGCTATCAATTTACATGAATTTTGACAAGCAGTATGTGTACAAAACTTGAAACAAAAACTTGAAAGTGTGGCTGCAGCGTAAGTCAAGTGCACATTTTTTCTTGGATTTATTTTGTTGGTGCTGAAATCGCAAGGAAAAAAGATTTAACAAAACATTCACTTCAAATTTAAAACAGACTGCAAAAGTTCGGTTAATGGAAAGCTACTGTTAAACTAGGTATTGCGGCCGATGTTGACAACGTGCAAATTGAAACAGTTGCTGTTTTTGCGTATCTCCCATTAACTGAATTATTGCCTTCCAAACATGCACATTACTTACCGTTTTTATGGGCGTGCACGCCGCTTCTTCATCCTCCTCAGAACTTAAATTCGAGCGACCGAACACAGGTACTTCCAAGTCATGCAAAAAACTAAACAATTCAAAATACCACAGGCTTGGTACATAAATGTCATCTGCACCCGCACCTGATCTTTCGCTTTGCATGTACCTCTTCAGTTCGCGGCGATAGCAAGTTCGCATATTTGTTATTTTCCTTTTAACGTCGTCCACAGTTGCATCAAGTAATTTGTCGTAACTTCTCTTTCTGATATTTTTATTTTTATATTTGTCGCTTTTGCAGTTCCATAACTCCGGCATATTTTTATATTGTTCGATAAAATCGCGCATTGGCATTTCTTCTTCGCAGTCACTCATTTTTGTTTATTTCTTGTGCTCACGTTTCTTGCGCTCACAGCGTTGTGTTGCTTGGTCAACGTCAATATACAAATGAAAAAACACATTGAAGTTGAACACTTGCCCTCACACGTACCAACAGTTGGTTCAACTTCGCCAAATTATCAAAATTTTTTGATTTTTCATTCAACTGACGACCAACTTACTTCAACTAGCCCTCAAACGTACCAACAGTTGGTTCAACTTCGCCAAATTATCAAAATTTTTTGATTTTTCATTCAACTGACGACCAACTTACTTCAACTAGCCCTCAGACGTACCAACAGTTGATTCAACTTTTGACGTTTGAGTTGAATAAGAAAGTTGGTCGTTCTCCTCACACGTTTCAACTTTTGAATCAACTTCATTTAAAAATTATTTTTGAAGCGTCAACATGAATTCGGACGGTCTTGCGCTACAAAGAATTGATGTAATTTTAGAGGAAGAAGAAGAAATAATTACACAAAAATAAAAAACTAAAGAAAAAAATTTGGCCAAGTACTGGTTAATAAATTTAAATGCACTTTCAAACATAAAACTTTTAAAACATTGAAAGACAGTTAGGCAAAAATTATGCAAATTATATGCGAATGTCAGATGAAACATTCAATGATTATTTATTTATTATTATTATTTATTTCTTATTATTTATTTATTATTATTTATTTATTTATTTCTTATTATTTATTTATTGATTTATTTCTTTCGATCAACGTTCTTGAGCTCACAGCGTATGTGTTTGCTTGATCAACGTCAAGAAAAAATGAAGAAAAACAATGAAGTTGAACAGCTTGCCCTCACACGTACCAACAGTTGGTTCAACTTCACCAAATTATCAAAAAAATTTGATTTTTCATTCAACTGACAACCAACTTATGACAGGTTGAATAAACTGTTGGTACTTTATATTGCGCTAGTGTTTATAGGCGTTACTTTTTGAGATCGCGATATATCAAATGAAAGACATCCGCCCTTATTCCCGTTGTCGTCATCGACGACAATACAATATCGACCTTTTTATTGGCGAGTTGAAGGCATTTGGACAAAAAAAATTTGGTTTTAAGAGGGTTGTTTTTGATTCATAGACATCAAAAACTTTGTTGTTGGCGATGTGACAATACATTTATAACGTTCTAAAGTTAACAAGAATCTGATGACGACGACAACGGGAATAAGGTCGATTCTTCTGATGAAATTAATGGTGCATTTATTCCTATGACACATCTGCGGGCCAATATGAACCCATTATATAGCAATTAATGAAAATACATTATGTGGTTCTATAACCAACTATTTTGAGTTTTAGTGCGTAGGTAGGGTGTTAGTCCAATATATAAATATCAACAAAGATAAATTCCTTATTAGTGAACTAGATACTTTTAGCAAATATGCCAAATTAATTTAAGATATGTGAATTTCTAACCATATTCGGACTGTATGGTTAAAGTAAATTGTCCCTTTGGTATAGAGGTACCATGATACCAAGTACGAGTGTCAATTAAAACTAGAAAGAGATGAAGAATAAAATAATTACGTTGAGAAGTCGGAAATTCAGAATGAAACACCCACCAGCATCACCCGGTTCAACCACAAATGAGAATGAATGACAAACGTGGTCGCACTCAGGCGTGGGAGCTAAAATCCAGCTTTTATTCCCTTTCAATTGAGCTTGCCACATCAAACGATGTATATAGTCCAACTGTAACATCATTATGTTAATAACTATTACTAACTAAAACAAATGTATAAACTCACATGCATGTAAGCACCTTGCTCATAGCCAAGAAATACATAATCTGTGTTGGACATTTCCGCATCGGGTGGCAGAAAATGTGGTCTACCGTATAGCTTTCGCAATTCCTCTAGTACACCAGGATGACAATTGCTCCACCCAACATACCACGTTGATCCTATACTTAAATTTGCCCGTTCCGGAGGCATATTGAAGACATCTCGTATGCACTTCAAGTCGGAATGAAAATTTAAAAAGTGGCAATCTTCATCTAATGAACCCGGATGTCGCTCATATATTTCTTTCAGCAGAGGTAGAGTCAGCAATTTGTATGCCGGCCAGTGATTGACTGCACTTTTAATCACAATTGGCAATGAGGAGTACGCATATTGGGTAAACTCCTCTCTCGTCATATTCTTTAGCACCAGCGGTCCCTCAACACCACTACAAAATCCGCAGTCGCTTATAGGTCGCGTTGCTTCCCATACCAAATGGTTGTTGGGCAGAAAACATTTAACTCCCAGGAGAAACGTAAGAATGTTGTAGACCACGGGCGTCAGCAGCATAACAAATGCCATTATACCGAATGTATACCACATATTGACACGATTGGGGTTTCTTTCAATGTCGCGAGATTTGCGATAAGCGTCTTGCAAATCCTCTTTTGATACCAGTCCCGTCCGCAGCGCACTATCATGCAAGTGGTCTAGTTTGTCGATGAAGTCCTGATCCAAACGTTCCCTTGTCCTTAAAGCTGCTTGCCGTGCTGAAGCCTCTGGGCGATTCCAAAACTACGTTAAAAGTAAATTTTTTTTAGAAAATTTGAGAATAAAAGACAAACAGCAATTACCAAAAACATTCTGTCAAAGGTGATGATAGAATTCATTTATTTAGTGATGATAAGAACACAAAATTGTACTCTTTCATCAGAACAAAAATATAGGAACACGACAGTGATGACATTTAGCACCATGGTATAATAAGGGTGGGTGTTTTTTTTCATAAAGCCCATGTTTTACACTTTGTTCACGCTGCCTCGAAATTGACAATTTCGAATTGAAATTGTAGAACGAAATTGAAATCGCTCACACTAGCATTTAGCAAATTTTTAATTTCATTTAAGCAACAGTTTAAACAGGACAAAATACCAACATTTTAGACGTGTTTTGGTCACACCGATTGCTTATAGGGCGTTTACATGCACTCGATCTTCGACTCGATAATCGACAAATCACATTTTTTTTTTTTTTTTTTTTTAAACTGATTTTATTGTAAGAGTTCTACACATACTACTGGTATACAATACATACTACTTAATATTACCTATTCTATTTCCCTCACACCCATAGGGTGCCCTTCGGAAACTTCCATCCTCCTAAAAAAAATATTATATACGTACATCGAGTCTTAAATATAAATTATATACGCTGAAAATAATAAATTTCCCGAAAAATTGGCGAAAAAACGGGAACACCTCGGTTGTCATCTTGACCTAAAAATAAAAGAAACTTAAAAATTAAATAACAACTTAAAACTAAATAAAAAATAAGATATCCAGCAAGCCGGATCGCATAAAACAATAGACCAGAAATTCCGAAGAATCTCTAGTCTCCACCTTGGTCAGAAGAAATACTACTGAGCAGTATTATACACAGGATCATCGATACCCAATGTACCGAATCTCCTGTGGTAAAAAAGCAAATCCCCGTCCGCTCCTAGATAGCCCTCATTACTGAGGGCCAGAAGGTCCGTTGGTCCAAAGAACCAGCGAGACAGAAGATTGTCCGCATCCGTTGGACAAATCACACTATTATCATGTAATTTCTTATACATTTTTTGCACCCAAGATCGCGAAAATTTACTTCGATAATGATATTATGTCACAAATCATTTCAACCTTAGATTTGTATACGCACTTTCAGTATGAGACTGTCTGAACATGAAACGGGAATGGGAATGTAAAGGAAACGTACTTCACTTACCATGTACATTAATGACAACGCAAAGACGATCAAGAATTAGACAACTAGAGGATGTGCGCAATTGGCAACCCTGATAAAAGAGATTATTATTATTATCTTGATTATTTCATACTTTTTGCACAGTTTATGTGGCTTTACTTCAACATGGTTGGAATTTGTATAGTTATATACAATAACACTATCAAAAAGGTGCTCATTTTTGAATTATTCAATGAAGAGAGTAAGAGAGAGAGAGAGAGAGAGCAGAGAATGGCAGTGGTTTCACTCATTTTGTTTGTTGTCATTTGTGTGAAGAGAACATTTGACTGTCTACTTGTACATCGTTTTTGGATAACGCAAACAAACATGATTAAAATAAGAGGTAGTTCATAAGGACAGCTGACTTGGTATTGACAACTGGAGAGATAAGGCAAAAGATCGAACTGTTTGGCGAAATATGTTATCTTCATTTTGTAAGGTTCCTGACCCCCGGGGTTGTTTGAGACCAGTACCTCGTTTCTGTAGTTCTCGAATCGAAAATGAAACAAAAAATTCCATCGTTTCTCGATTTGTGAGTAAAAAGTGTTTCTATATATCAATGCGAAAAGAGGCAACACTGATGAAGTTTTGAGTGGAATATTCCAAGAAAGCTGTCAAGTAAAGCGCCTATTAGACGGTCATACCTGGTATGATAGAGCGGTATGCGATCATACCATCATACTCGTGTAATAGGCAAAAATACTTGTTTGTCAACAAGGTATGATGAATATCAAAATTTTATGATATTTCGGAATACCATCATACCATCATACTCGTGTAACAGCTCTTGTGTCAATCACAATAAGAAATTTCATTTGTTGTTAAGCATTCAAAGTGGACAGATGGTGTGGCTTGATCGGGGATTTTTGAGAGAATTTAATTTGCTTTATGAGCATTTCCCAGAATTGTGGAATATTAAAAGTGAAATATACCACAATAAGCAAAAAAACAAAAGGCTTACGAAAAGCTTTTGGAAAAATTTAAAGAAGTTGAAATAGAATCGACAACTGAAAGCTGCAACCAACTCGCGCGACATTACAAATAACAACCTCACTCTTCGGTGTTTCTTTTAAACTGATGTATGATAGCTCGGCATGATAGTGTAATAGCAAAGCATTTTTTTCATCATACCGTGCTGTCATACCGCGTATGACCGTCTAATAGGCGCTTAAGAAAAAAATATAAACAAACAAAATAAACTAGTGGGAAAAAGAACAACAAAAAGAAGTATAGACATGTATTCAACTGCATTTTATTCCTGATTTTGCTGTAATATTTTGGAAAAATTAATTGAAATACATAACAGAAAAGATATAGTTCTTATCTTCTCCAAGTTTTAATTTCTTAAAAACCTTTTTGTAGAAATAATATCAAAATCTCGCACCGTTTTAATTTGTGAGTATTTTTGACGTTTCACATTTTAATTTTTTCGACTCACTACTTTTTAGAAACAGATTTTCTCGCATTTTTCCAATAAGAATGAAAAAAGCAGTACGTCACAGAAAGTTTTCGCAAAACAAACGTTGTAGAAACAGTCACATGCATGGTAAAAGGAGTAAGGTAAACTCGTTAGAACAGCTGATTTCAACATATTTTTTGCTTAGGTGTCTCTCTTATGTCAAATTCACATGCATTTTGTTTGTGTACTTTTTTGTTTACTTTTACAGTAGATCCACACATGAAGAAAATTTGACAGATTATGGACACCAAACAAAAACAAAATGCCTGTGTTTGTTGTAACAATTCCTAGTGCGTTTACCTTACTCATTTTACCATGGTCACATGTGAGAAGCGATTTTTTGTCCCGATTACTAGCGTTTTTGTTTCAATTCACATGTTTCATGTGAAAACTTTTTCGATTCGAGAACTACAGAAACGAGGTACAGATAAGTAAGTAATACGTGACATCAGAATTAATCGGTGGCGGTGACTGAGTTTTAGGCTGGTATTCTATAAGTCGTGAATCAGCCACTTCGCGTTACTTTTGTCGTTTTGGTAGTTTATAAAACGTTACAACTGTTCGGTGACTACCTGCGTTGAGTTACGTTATTTTATGGGTAGTTTTCAAAACGTAGCGCAACGTTTTTCATCACTTCAGCTGTCAAATTGAACACGCCCCCGTTCATTGCGTTAGTTGCAGAAATTAAAAATTTAAAGAAAGATGTCGATCGAGGTTGAGCATGTGGAAGGAAGTATTTTGCATTTCATTGCTTGGGAATTGGGAACTACTTATCCCAATTTTGGCTGAAATGCTAAATGACAGATAGAGCTGAAACTTAAATTGTTTACTCACTGAAATTCTTGTTTACAATAATAAAATTACAAATGGAAAGTTCAAATAAATAATGTGTTGCAAAACTATTATAATTATATTTAAAAAATTATAGGCATCAGTTGATGTTAACAATAATAAACAAAAGAATCAATACATTACAACCAACACATACCGCCAAATGGGACGTGTTTTTTGAAAAGAACTAATTTAATATAGATGGGAAAATTTATTTGACATTGCAACCCAAAATAACACATTTTATGTGAATATTGTTGCAACCCAAAATAACACATTTTATGTGAATATTGTTGATATTTGCAGTATTATAAATAATATCAATCTTAAAATATGTTTATCTATTGAAATGGAACTAAATTTTTTAATCTGTTTCATTCAGCGCATTTCACTCAAGATAACTTTTTCTAATCTATAATTGTTTATTTTAGTTGGGCAACTCTGTAAACCACAAATGTCAGTGCCAGATTTCATAAGCGAATGCAAGCGCGAAGTGTTGTATAAAATTCCCTTTCGCGTTGGCTTTTACGTTTACGTTGAGTTTCTGGACGTTTAGAGTACTACGTTACTTTTAGGCTCATCTGGTTGTTTGTGCAAAATGGATCCTATCTGGATCTTATGTAATAAGAGTGTTTTTTTTACCCCGCTAAAGTTAATTATAGCTTAATTTCTTGCTTACAGCTCATTCGGACTACACACTATTTTCCCGATTTGGTATCAAAAGTCCTAACAAAATCCGAAGTGTTCGCATTGGGATTTTTCCTGATTTGATTGAAAGTCAAGGCGCATCGACGAGGTACTATTTCTACGACAACAAACACACCAAGCCGACAACAATAGGTATTTTGCTTTGTTTGGTATTTTTCCACAATCAAATTCAGCACAAATATATTCCAGGAATAAACTTGACTAAAAAAGTATAAAAAATATGTTTGAGACACAATAAATAAATAAGACGGGTATTCTAGTGGTACCACCACATCGATTGAAATGGTTGTAAACAATCGTATTATTCGTTCGTAGTGTGATATAAAACAGCGTTGCATAAAGCAAATCAAGCATTTTTTTCCTGATTCCTAGACAAATATGAGAAAATACCCGTTTTGTCGTCTGTCAAAACGTATTGGAAATCAAGTAAATTTTCCTGATTTCTGCTTAAAATCAACAAAAGTAGCAAAATCAAGAAAATGGATACCAGTGCGAATGCTGTATTAAACAGCCAAAGATGGGCATTTAAACTCTGATCAAGTGACCATATGATTTTGGCAGAAAACAGAAAGAAGAACATAAATATAGTTTCTTTAATTGTTAATGTGAACAATTATAATCACCATCCTAGTTGAAATACCAAAAAATGTATCATTTAACTCGTAGTCAGTTAGAACTTTATTTCTCCTCAAATATTCTCCAATTTCATTAAATATTTTGTATTTTTATCACTTCACTTTTATTTTGCAAATGGCGTCAGTTTATTTTCGTAGCATTTTCCACTGTTGCCACATGGTAGTAAGATTATTTGACAAAGCACTGAAAAATTATTTTCGTATTTAAAGTCAGATCAAACAAAAATCAAAATCAAATAACCAGTCAAAAATTGCGCCTAATACATACAATTCCATAATGGAATCATGAAATAAAAAATGTCAAAACTAAACCAAGTAAAAATTCATGTAGTTCGTATTCGTATTTGTGGTCGTTCTATTGACGTTGTGGATAGTATGGAATGTCTTGGTGTTCTGCTTGACAATAAACTTAGGTTTGAGTTACATATACGTTCTGTGACCAAGAAGGTAAGTTTTGTGCTTAGAAAATTATATAGTTTTAATTTTTGTCTTCCACTGAATATTAAGAAGCAAGTAGTTCATTCTATTATAATGCCGATTGTTTTATATGGCTTGGAACTATACAGTGGCACTCTAGGTTAGTTGTTTAAAAAATTAACTACGCTTTTTCATCGAGTCATAAGATATGTCTACTCATTGAGAAGATATGAAATTATGTCACTAATTTTTTAGGTTGTTCGTTTTTAAACTTTATAAAGTTTAGGGTTCTGATATATTTTTATAAAACAGTCAAAACGCGAATACCAGTGTTCCTACTTGACTTGTTTAATTTTGGTAGATCAACAAAGAATAGTAAACTTATTATACCCCGAATGTCATCTTGTTTAGAGCATTCTTTTCTTGTGAGGGTAGGCCGTATATATAATAAACTTCCTGGACCTCTTAAATCGTTTAAATTTTCGAAAGAGACATACATACAAGAAGAAGATTTTGCAACATGTCCAAGTAAATGATGTATAAAATAAAGCATTTAATATTACAAATTTCAATTGTCCTAGTAGTGCTGTATGTTGATTTATGCTCCGTTTTCTACTATTCCAGATATAATATAGCAATTTCTTAATTACCATAAAGTATTTATACTTCTTTTTGGTTGAAATATGATGACTCAATTGGTTTTTTTTCATGTTGTTACGATTGTTGTTAAAAAAAACTGTTACCACAATATATATTTTTTTTTGGTCTCAATTTATTCTATATACTTAATTTTAAAACAATTTATAAATAGCTCTTTAATATGCAGGTGGCCCTCAGCCTGCAAGTTTGAATTTTTCGTATAATGGATTCTTTTAACTTTTTTTTTTTGAAACTGTTACCCATAATTCCATTATTACTTAAACTTTTTTTTTATTTTGTCTAATTAATTTAAACAAATTTATCTTAAAAATATAGTGAAGAAACAGTTATAATTAGTTTTAAGTTTTTTTTATATATGTTTACAGAAATTATTGTAGAAATTTTGTAACCACATAAAGCCTCGAGGGTCGGTTATGTAAATGAAGAAATAAAAATAAAAAAAAAAATAAGCACCTTTTTGCCGTAGAATGATAATCACGACATTATCATGATAAAAGAGTGCATGTAAACGCGCCACTACTAGCTCCCTTAACCCCATTACCCTCTCACATATCCGAACTTTCGGGGCCCATAACTCCGAAACTATGCATTTGCGGCAATTTTGTTATTTGAGTTTTTTGCTTCAAATAACGTGTTTTAACAGACCCGATACAATATTTTAGTTTCTGAAGAGCAAGCCGTATAATAGACATTTGCCCTGTATCAGACCATTAATTTGCGTAATATTACACAATGTGTTTTTTTCTGTGTAGAATATCAAATTTATCAAAAATACAAGACCAAATACAATAGATCATTAATACCGCCATTTTTACTTTTCGCAGTCTTCTTCTAGTTACGCATTCATATTACAGTGATAATTTGTAGCAAAAATCCAATAAATCAGTTGCTTTTACTTTGTTTTTATTTGTTTTGAACGGGTTAAAATTGATTTGTAGGTAAAAGTTAATCTTTTATTTTATATAATTATTGGAGAATACCCTAAGAAACCTTTGTTAGCGCACTTGCGCACTGTGCACTTCAGGAAGTGCCAAAAACTGTTAAGAATTTAACAGTTCGTTCTGTGTGTTGATTTACTAAACTGCTTACAATTCATGGAAATAAAGCTGCAATATTCAGAAAAAATTCTAAATTTAATGAAATTCTCTGCATAATATAATTAAAGCTGCTAATTCTAAACAAGCAAAATGTCGAGCCTATGCTGGAGAAATGCCTCGAAAATTAATCACTGTGATGTGGGCACCAGGCAGAGTTTTGGACAGTTATTGAGGTTTGCATCGCTAAGGGTAAGTGGACAGTTCATTGTTTCCGTAACTTTGAAAATAATGTAACAAATTAATGTTTGCTTTAATTATGGGGAGCTGTTAAATAAAAACTAATTTGCATTAACAAACAAAATAATACGAATTTCGGCCACATGACAAAGAGAATGGTATGCATGCTCGCTCACTTCTTAACAGAAATTCGTCTTGATTATTCTCTTCCATTTTCACATTTTTCGCTACATTTTTAGAAGAGATGCAAATCTTACACTGGACTATATTAACACCTGGACTTATATTACCGGAGCTACGGGCTCCCAAAATTAGGATGTATTAACTTGGCTAAAAAAATGCACTTTCGAAATTGAACAATACAAGAACACGAAAAACGGAGGGGGGAATGTAGGCCGGGCCCGTGGCGCACGGCTTCACCTAAGGACGCGTAGATACAGAGAAGTGTGGGTACTCAAATTGAAGGTATTCCTGTGACATCTGTGGATCAAAATAGTCAAGATTATACCATGTTATATGGGTCTTGAGAATCGGAAAACGGAATTAATTAAGTGTGTGGAAAAATTAAAGGGAATGATGCACCTACTTTATTACTTTCAGTCTTGTAGAATCTAAAATCAAATACATACATATATATTTTTTGAGTAGCCACATTTGCCTGTTCCTATACTTCTCTAGGTGGATCAGTTTTTTAAACGCTGTGGGCCTCATTGTTCCGATCTATTTTTTTCCCCCATTGACGTGCTGTTATATTTTTGTTTAATTTTAAATTTTTTTTTAACAAATTTTGACGAGGTGGCCGGCCAAGTGCATTTTTGCCATTTAACTACATTGGTTTTGTTAATTAAAAAAAAATAAAACAATTAGTTTCCCATTATATCTCAGGAAGGAATACTTAGATGCTTACTGATCAGGACTGAATCCGAACTACTGTGCGTTGAGGAGCTTATCCACGACAAATTTTTCGACAGTTTCGCGAGTCACTAAATGTGACTGTCACCGAAAAACACGATAAACATTGTACCTAACTTAATATTTTGGCATAAGTCCCGTCAGAATTTTGCCATCTTGGGATGCGTTGCGTTGGGAACAATCTAAAAATTCAGTTTTTTGTGCTCGGCCTTTTAAACTAGAAACAAGTTGCCAGAATAGTTAAAATTGTACCAAGGCCCTTAAAAATCGGAAAATGGTCTTGTTTCAAAAGCCATATACCTTTGCTCAGAGAAGTCGTACGAGAAACGTACGTATGGTACCGTTGGAATCGTCTCTTACATTGCCGGTTAGGATTTTTAATGCTCTAGTGGCAATTTTGCATACACGTACAACTTGCATCTATTTCTGTACCACAGTACTGAAGGCTTATTTGGATTATTTACCATCGCATTGGCACATGATGTTAAATTTTGCCTGATTCCTTTTCTTTAACATACTCGCGATGGTTTAAGCCGGCATATAATAAAGTATATCGGTCATTTGCGATAAGACCGCTTAAGTCGAGTAAAACGACTGAAAATATGTGCTAATTTTGAAATTCTCTAACGTCGTATTTAAAATTAATATAGACGTGGGAAGTTATTTTTATGAAAGCAGTTTTCCTAGGGCATTCTTCTCCCATATGTGCCATATACATACACTCCCCTATTCATATCGAGAAGTTAGACACTGTATGTACACTCCGTACAACCAGTGTCTGACTAGAATATTTTTAGGTCTAGTGACTTAGTAGTCAAGTGACGATTCATAACGGTTTCCTGTCTACATTTAAGAGATTTAAAGATTTTTTTACGTATTAATTTCATTGCTGATGTTTTTTGCTTGCAAATGGATATGGGCATTTCCACAGAAAGGTCAACCTTTTGTCACATCACGTCACTCTCCATAATTACTTATATTTTAGGACCAGTTTGTTTGATTGTGTTATTTTATTTTAATAAATACGTAGTTACTTACATTCTGTATTTAGGGAAAATAATAGAAAACAATCGAACCACATGGTCATAAAATATAACCAAATAACGAGGGTGACGTGATGTGACATAGGGTGGCAATTTCTCTGGAAATGCCCATATCCATAATATGGATATCCATAATATTCTAAAACCCATTTGAAAATTAATTTAATTAAATTAGTGCCTGGTTTCCTACTACAAATGCAGAAATCCAATTTGTTTATAAATACTCCATAGATAACCAAGCATTAGAATCCATGGTTGAAATAAAAGCTGTGGGTGTTGTTTTTAATGCTAAGTTCACTTTTGTTAATTATATCAATATGATTGTTGGCTAAAGCATATTCTTTACTTGCCTTTATCAAGCGGAATTGCCGTGATTTTTCCGTTACTTACACAATAAAATTAGTGTACATGTCAACGCTACTGACTAAATTAGAATTTTATGCCACTCATATCTCCCGGCTTGAAAGAATTCAAAAAAAATTAAGCACTTTTGCGCTCCGTTCTTTGAAATTTACATTGCCATTACCAGCCTATGTTGATAGGTGTAGGTAGACTTGTTCATTTGAAATCTCTTGGAAAATATAAGAAGTTTGTTATCATTGAAATTTATTTATAAATTAGTTTGTTGAGTACATTGATAGTCCTGCCATGCTTGGCGTGATAAAATTTATTGTTCCCACTAGGTGTTTGCGTCACAACTTTGTTTTTAATTTGCCTATTCATAGATCTAACTATTCGGCTAATGAACCTATTAATCGAGCCTTAAATGAATTCAATAACATTTTTGATCAAAATATTGATATTTTTGGTAATTTTGAACGTTTTGTGTCCATATTGGATATTATATATTTTTAAGTAAAACTTTGATATTAGTTTTAAGTTATAGTCTGTAAGGAGTATGGAATGTCCATAGACCTAATTAAATAAATAAATAAAATATGGACATGCCTGTTTTTGCCAAATGCTAGCCATGATAATTGTTAGTAAAAAGTTATCAAAAGTTGTCAAAAGTTACCATGTTTTCCTTAACTTCATAGCCACTTGTTAAACATAGTTTAGTTGAAGTGTTATGAAGTAGTTAGTTAGTTCGAAAAGAGGGGCGTGGTGTTGAGTGTTCAGAAGGAGCACTCTAAACCTTCCCATGTCTGTAAGACATACACTTAAGCCGCTAAGTTCGACCTGTTGTGCGCTCTAAGTTTATCCTACTACTTCACTATGTCCCTTATAGGAATTCGGTGCTATTCACGAAATTCCTTAGTTTGTTCCAGTCCATACCCACAAGTTTGGTCATGTCCGGTATCGTACTATCCGAAAGATATCTGGATCTAGTTATGAAGTAAAAATCGTTAGATGATAGCTGTTGGCTATCTTTTCGTTATGAATACGGGGGGATGTACATACATATCGTCACCTGAAATGCAAAAGGCCGTAACTAACAACATTTTCAAAATTGACTTTTTGATTGAAATTGGTACGTAATACCAAACTACACGTCCTCGCAAATTTTTAGCCTTCTCCCACTAAAAACACCGACATTATTAACGAATTCTTAAAAGATTTACGAACAAATGTGAATAAATTTATTTTGTTTTTTGCTTCTCCTGAACAATTTTGAAAATGTTAGTTACGGCCTTTTGCATTTCAGGTGACGATATGTACCCTAATATCATAAGAGTCAATTAAAAATTTTCAGATTTTAAGTTGTTGCTTAAAAACAAAAAGGATAATTTCTATCCGCTTTAAGTATCTTACGTTAATTCCTCTTCATTTTCGTCAAAAAATACTGAATGATTATATGTATTATTGAGTATTTTTACACATATTTTCAATTAACAAGCCCAGTTTTTTGACTCTACTGAAAAATTGTAAATTTTGAATTGGGGCTATTGTACACAGAGAAAATTACTCAGGGTTAATCTGCCTTGGTTACTTAGGTAAACTTTGTTTGTATTATATTTACTTACAAAAGTACAATTTTTTACGTAAACTTTTAGACAATTTTCAATTTTCATGTCTGGCGGTAAATTCAACATATCAAAATAGGTAAATATTTTCGAAATTTGTTTTGATTTCGAAATGTTTTGAAGGAAAAAATCCGAAAAAATATTCTCAACATATTCACACATACACATAGTGTGTTATACAAATATTTGTCGTTTCGAAATTACTGAACATATTGAAAAATCTATGTTGAGATTCGAAAGATCAGAATTGGAATAATGTTGAATACCTGCCTACCACATACCAGACAATGGAGTAACGTTTGTTGAAAATCTATATTTTGAAGAAGATATCTACACGAGAAGAATGCATTCTGACCAATGGGAGTGGATCTCTTAATAATAAACCAGGACGATTGCACCAAGTTAATGCTAAATATTAAGACCAAAGGGTAATGTTCGTCCCATTGAGATTAATTGTGTTTCATCATTTCCATATTACTTTCATACATATGTTCCATTTCCATTCCTTAGACGGTGCCATACGCAATAATATCTGGACCATACAGTTTTTTCCCCGAACGGATATCAACGTTTTAACAAGCGGTAAAGCTGCGTCATTATCTTGGGACACAAATCCTACTATTGTATTGTATTGTACTATATGTATGTCTTCATTTATTTAAGGACTCTGCTAAAATGCAGCGTTTAATGGAGATGTTGTCTCCATTGTTGTCCTGAAAATTGTGTACTTTGTAGACTTGTGTATTTGAGAAACACGCTATATATTTAACACAATAAATAATTGCATTTGGATTGCTACAGCTGTTCATATTTTTACTTAACAAAATAGCTAATAAATTAAGCTAGACTCACTAAATTTTTCGATAAATTAACGAAATTGTGCGTATAAAATTGCAATTAAGCTGTAGTTAAATTTCCAAAATAAATAAGTAAAAATATCTAAAATGTTAAATGATTTTTCGAACATAAAACATAAGTTTATTTGTGATTTTGCTGTAAATCTTAGAAAAAGAAAAACATTCCCATTCTTCAATAAATCTTTGCGAAATACCTTTCGAATAACACCTAGCTACACAGAAAGAAAAATAGAAGTAAAATTGCCGAAAATTATTGTATGATTTTACCTAAGTGCTACGGCAAACTGTTCATCCATTTGCTTCGAATTCTGGATTATGGCAAATCAATAACAAACAATAACAAACAAGGGTCACTTGTTCATTGCCATAAAAATGAAAGTGTAACCTTGAAGTATCTTTGAACCTCACATTTAGTTTTATAGTAGAACAGACAAAAGTCCTAAACTTCTTTTGCTATTATCTCCACACTTTCTTCTGTGGAGTTAAATCAATTGGCCTCTGGTAGCTCATGTGTTACTTCGTAAAATTGAAATGACTTTTATCCCAATAGAAGTGCATGACTCCATTTAAAAGTAAAGGCATATTTTTTGAGCGAGTAGTGCTATTTTTATTGCATTTCATATAACATTATCCGATTAAGTATGGAATAAAATATGCGGCAAATGGCCCCGCTGCGCTGATTTTCGAGGACATTTTGATAAAAATGTGACTATCTCACCGATGACACGTTGACATAGACGAGAGACTTCACAAAACCCTTATTAAATAAATCGCATGGCGTTAAATTGCACGATTTTTGGAGATGATTTGGTCTGGAACTCGTTGCTCCAATAAATCGATTGTTTCATGCGCGGTATGGTAGGTGGTGCCGTTCTGCTAAAACCTCATATCGTACAGATCCTTACCGTCTAGTTGAGGGCACAAGAACTTTATTATCATGCACTTGTAACGAATGTCATTCAGAGTCTCTGTATTTTCCCGCACCTGACATTTGCTGGTTATGGATGAATTAGATTCTCATGTGTATGAGAAACAAACAAATTCGAAACTTTTGTTTGATAACTAATCCATTCAGGTAAAAATGCGCTCCGTCAGTGAAGATGATTTGTTACGAAAAATCCCATTCACTTCACATTACTCCGCCTGCCATTAAACGAAATGGTGGCACTGTGCATGGGCTGCTGGTTTGAGCTGAATCCTGTATGGGCGGTGCTTCGCGAAATTTTAAGTTGTGAACGATTCCTAATTGATATTCCCGGGGTTTCGGTGATACTCTTGTTTTCAGCAGCAATGTTTTCGAGAGGCCGCCTGGTACGTCGAAGAACAGGAGACTTACTTTTCCATTTTTAATAATCAGACCAATCGTAGGCGACATCTGTCAAATTTCAGAGCTTCCACTTGCACAAAAAAAATCAACAACATTTAAATCGTGCACTTTTATTGGGACCCGTATATATATATTATACCACTTAAGTGCTCTATTATCATCCTTTAAGTCAATGACAACTGATTGACTGTTACAAAATTATTATTATTGAAACTCAAATACATATATAAAATACTCAAAACACTGTAGAATAAATCGTTAGGTAGACGGAGTAGCTGTTGATGCCATTTACTTACAATGATGTGTTCTACCCGGCAAAAAAGTGGGTTCTTTTGGACAGTTGGGCCAACACTTGATCTGTGTTCCCTTATGTGTGACATTAAAATCAAATTTTTAAAGCTTTAAAACTCGCCCATACTTTTATTTGAGTTATGTAGGTATTAATGCAATTTATTCGTCTCCGAATGAAAACAATTACAAAAAACTTATTTATGCAATATTAGGTCTGTTTTTTTTTTTATTTTCGACCACTTTGTATGGGGAGTTAAACGATTTTCAGCAGATCCCCGTACCAAGCCATCGAGAGAATAGTTCAGCAGGAAATATAAAAAAACACGCTTATTGTTGACGACGATTTTTCATTCATCAAGCCAGGTATTCTGTTTTTATAAAATTTAGTAAGTGTATAAACATAACGAAAATTTCATGAACCGAAAATTTCGTTAACTTTTCATTTGTCTAGTATTCAGTTTTTGCGTAAAATTTTTAAGCAAAATCAATTACAGGGTTGTTACGCCAAAGTTATTTCGTACGAAAACAATTGTTTGATAATTATTTGCGGCCGGAATTTTGACATTTCGATTATTTTACCAAACAAATGTAGCACCACATGAGTTACAAATAAAATGGAGTGCGAAGATGAATTATTAATGAATTAATTAGGTGGTAACACACTCTGCAACAAAATTTTCTGTTTAGAAAAAAATAAAAAAATTTTTAAGAAAATTTCACAAGAACTGAATAGGGGGCTTGAGTGACAATTCCCAGTGAAATGAAATGAAACGAGAATGTGTTGTGAATCCCAAAATAAAATTTTTCAGCCTTGTTCACAAACCCAACGCATTTCGGTTTAATAAAATGAGGCGGTATCCTCCCTGAAAACAATAAAACTATTAAGTGAAATGGAAGGCATATATTAAACATAGAGAAAATATCTCTCTCAGCAAATTTCTGACATTTGGCCTTGTGTGATATGAATGTTGGATGTGGGTAGAATTGCTTTAAAAATACCAGATAGCGGCAATGGTTCAAACCAACCAACAATAAATGGGCAACGGCATTTCGTTTTGTGTGTTAAAATTATTTATTTTATTTTATTTATTTATTGTAATTATTTATTCAGTATTTTAATACAAAGTTATTAATAATAATAACTTCCTGGGTCCTTACAGCTAAATATAAACATATTAAATATCATTTTACTACTACTGTATGTAATAATATTAACACATTAAATATAATCCAGTTTTATTCCACTCATTTGGCTCCCCAGCCATTGTGGTACAAAAGTACAAAAGCATAGACAGAAATGTAAGTATAATAGAAATAAAAGGTCAATAAGTCAGAAATCAGCAACAACCCATTCAAAGGCCAACGCATAAATAAAGAGCGAAAAAGACAATGCTAAAAAAAAGTACAAAAAGCAATTATTTATATGTATATAGAGTTGTTATCCGTCTCATCTGACGTTTCTCTTTGCGCTTCTTCGGTGAAGAAACGAACTTCGTCAGCTGTTTAAAAAAAAAAAATATGAAGCCTGTGTTAGATAACACGGGCGCATAGGTCAGACGTAGAATACGTTAGTCATTTTGCAATTAAAATATATGAATTAAATATAATTTTTGATAAATGATTTAAATCTATCAAATTTATCTTTAATTTTTATGTTAAAAATTTAGGATAGTTTTTAACAAAATTTGGGTACACTTTATATCAATTCGATGCACTTTTGAAAACAAGTGTAAATACTGCATGTGGCAACACTGGTTCTGTAATGTTCACATAAAACATGCATTGTCATTATACTTCTTCTCTTTCTCACACTGGTTCTGTGATGAACACACAGATAATCGTACTGCTCTTACACATGATGTTATAATACATAAAATACAAAGCATATGAAAATTAATACAAAATTTGAAGGAGTTAAATTTTGATTTACTTATAGAATCAAAAAAATTATATGTAGTAATATGATTATTTAAATACAAATCGAAAGAAGACATATTAAATATGTTACGACCATACTTGAATTTTCTTCAATGCATGCATAAAGTATTAAAAACTTATAATGAAAGTGACAAACATTTTCTCAAAATTTTGTGCTCCAGATCAACATCCCTACCTTACCGTATAATGTATTCTACGTTAAAATAAATAATTATTTTCTCATTACATCCCATGAGAGCTGCTCACAAATACTGAGCTGTGGGCTTTCCAGTTTTCACTCACTGATTGGGACCTACAGTTTTACACCGGTTCCGAACGGTATTTTGAGAACCTATTTCATGGCTTATTACTCGATAGTGTTGCCGTCACTAGCCGAGGTGGCCGTCGTCGAAAGAAGTGTAAGGTGGTCAGAGAAGGGATCGAACTCCCATTCTCTCGCACAGCAGCCGCGCACACTAATCGTTGAACCACCGACGCCCACTCTGTCAGCTGTTTAATTAGAACAATTTGTTCGAACATCGAACAAAATCCTTTATTTTTAGTTTTGTCCATTCACTAATTTCAGCTGTGTTTGTCAAACCTCAGCGACAGAACTGAAGTTCCGCAAGTTCGCTTCCCTTCAATCATTATGGTGCCCACACACGATGCAACATTGTTTGAAACATGGCCATGGAACGTAAAATGTGATAGTTATAAAAATAAAACTAAAAAAACGGCAATATATTAATTAATATTTTTTTCCTTCCGCGTATGTTTGTTTAGCAGAAAAACTCAGCGACTGATGTTTCATTTATGGTTTCAATTTTGGTTACATAGTCTGTGGTAAAAAATGAAACCAGGTTTTAAACACATGTTGCAAACAATGTTGCATCGTGTGTGGGCAGCATTAAACCTATGAGCGAGTTGACAAACTATTATCTATAATAACAAAAAAGTTCAAAATATGTTTAAATTTCACGGTTCTCAACACCAAAACGAAAGTGTGAAAGGAAACGTCAGATGAGACAAATTTCCTCTCTTTATAAGAAGAACTCTGTCATGTTTTAGATTATGCGTCTTCAGCCTGCGTTAATCCTTAAATTCTTTTTTGAACACCCTTCGTACATCACAGATTAATTTATACATAGATTTGTCAACTCGCTCATCGGGTTGATGGAACAATTCTGTCGCTGAGGTTTGCAAACACAGCTGAAATTGTTACTGTGAATGTTCATAATATGAAAATATATGAACATCGCGATTTTGTGAATTTGAATTTTGTTTGATGTTGCTGACAGAAGTTCGTTTCTTCATTGAAAACGCGCAAAGATAAACGTCAGATGAGATGGATAACAAATCTATATTTAAATTAATCTATGGTTCTACCCATGTGCTCTTTGTTGTCGAATTAGCTGTTATGTTTCTTACTTACATTCCTGATAATTAATTTTTCAAACAAAGATATCCCATTTTCATGTTGCTGCTATTTAGTAATCCAAATCTCAACGAATTATTGTATGTACGCATTTTATTTAATATTTTTCGATGTATTTCTATTCATTTTATACAAATAATCAGAAAGTAATATACACAAACGACGTTCTCCCTTCAAAAGCAGAAAGAGTGTGAAAATGTATGGCAGTAATACGAAAGAGAGGAAACAGAAACAAACATCAAACATGCTCTCGAATTCTCGTCTCGTGCATGTTTGTTTACTCCTCTTGCTTCTTCCCACCTCTCGCTAACCGAACTCGAAAGTCTTGGGCGAAACCATGATAGAAATATGTACTAAATTTCTACCATGGGTGAAACCATGGTACAAATAAATGGTAGAAGTACTAGCCCAGCTGATTTGAACATTTTTCTGGAGTGAGTATGAGTATGTTTTTCTCTTCTGTCAATGTTTGTTTACATTTAGTTGTCTGCAACTCCCGTTCGCCTGCAGCTGCTGATTTTGAAAAGTTTTCTCTGTAAAAATCACATAAATACGTTTTAATTTTCACACTTAAGCACTTTCAGAAAGAATATCAAATAAAACACAATCATTTTCTAAATTGCAATTTTTCCAATTTTGTCAACAATTTCAGTATTTTTCTATCAGCTAACTTGACACAATACAGACACTGAGCAAAAACAAAATGCCTGTTGTTTTTGGCTTGTTGTATTTGCTGTCGTACTGCATCTCCCATTATATTTGTACCATGGGTGAAACGCATAATCTAAGGGGTGTCTATGATATATGTATGAGTATGTATATTATCTTTTGTACTTCTCTCTTCAACACTCTCTTACACTTGTGCCTTATTCCGGTATTTGTAATAAAATTTTCGCCAAACTTGCAAAATATATTCCTGAGAACTATCGCATACGTACATCCTATGTATATGTACATATGGATATGGTAGTTGCCAAAACGATTAACTCCATAAAAAAAATAAAACTGAATTTTCGTATAAAACCGAATATTCCGGTATGTTTTAAAATTTCACGTTCATCATTATTTCAAACTAGCATTATATATTATTTCCCTACAGCTGTACCTATTATAAAATTAAATTAAATATGTGCTAGGGTTGTTTCTTTACTTTTTGGGTAAAGTTATGTAGAATGAGTAAACCAAAAACGCTCTTACAAAAAAAAAAAACAAAATTGCCCAAAAGTAAAGAAACACTCAAAAATAAATATTAAACTGTGATGATTTGTTAAACGTTTAAATTTTCATAATATTCATTTATTCATTTTTATTTATATTAACGTACGTTTTCACTTCTACCCTTAGTGTAATTTCTTTTATCCAAAAATGTTTTAATTTATTTTCACAAAAACAAAAAACAGCTGATTTTGAACAGCCGATTGTATAGCACTTTATTAAACTTACACGAAAAGCAATTTTGGGATGGTTTGGTAAAAAGAGAAACTTAATTTGGTCTTAGGAGAGAACAAATGTTGCTCTCTTTTAATAATTTTTGAGTAAAGAAAGAAACAAACCTACTAACATACCAAAATGTTGGAAAAGTGGAGTTAATCAGTTTGGCTGCTGAACGCCTCATATTTGCATTAATGCAATGACAATGATTTATAACATATTATAATAAACCCAAATTAAATTATATTTATTATTTATTATTGGTTTCAAATCTGATACACAATTCGATTTTAGTTTCATCTAATGAAAATCTTCATCATAAAGACACAAGAGTAAGGGGACAAATATTCTAATTTCTATATGCAGGAACACTCACTGGTTGATTGCTCGAAAATTAAAGATTTTGTGTGCCTTCATAGGTAAAAATTCAATTTATATTAACTTGAATATCGCTTTGTCTTTTATTTTATTTTCGTGGTCGTAGTCTTTGCGACAATTGAGTATAGAGCATAGCGGAGCCATCAGCCAGCAAGTGAGTAGTCCAACACAATACTTTTGCCTGACAGTCACTCAGTTATTGTCACATTTTCCCACCGTACGGTTATATCTCGCAGAGCGGTTACATAAAATACGAACAACATTATAATTTGCAACAGATTCTTGTGACAAGACATTAGTGTACATTTAGTTTTCATGCATCTTTGTTGAAATTTAAATAAATTCACTCACTGAAAAAATGAAACGAGACAAACATTTATTTAATAATTGCGTGAAATACCGTGACGTATGATTAACATTGAAATGCTCGAAAACATTCGATTTTTCTTACTTCCTTCCTGAAACGAAATACTACTCTGTTGAATTTTCACTGTACTCGCAAAGTGCCTGGCACTCTTTTTCTCTTTTACGTTTGTTCTCTAGCCGAGACTGTGAATGCGCATTCCGTGTACGTGGGGTGCATCTCGCGCCAATGACTACTTTTGTTTGTTGTGTATTTTTTCGCAAAGAATAATGTGCACATTTGTTTCTTTGATGTTTGTATTTGTTGGTTGGCTCTCGTAGTTCTACTTACGTCGACAAGTTCCCTAGCAGTCCTTTGTTCGGTGCCATGGTGCCATTTGTAACTAGATGATGATGACAATGCATTACAAATGCAAAAATTCAAAAAAGAGTAGCTCGTGAGTTTTGTTGTAGTTGCTGAGTGACAAACTCTCAGTACATCCTTCGATTTGTCACCCCATTTGAAGAAAATGAAAAGGAAACCTGTAAACTGTAATATAAACCAAAGGGCACTCTGCTTTATGCCAGTCTATCGTTGGAATATAAACAAATTGTAGATTTTGTATTAAATAAAAACAAAAGAAAGAAACAACGTGTTTTCACTCAAAGTGCTTGATTATTTGTGATTTCTGAGATATTTTAGTGTTTTTTGTTTGTTTTTGAGAATATATTCATTGCGATACTTCCGCTTCCGCCCGCAGTACTACGTCCACGGTCAACAGTTTCATCAGAAACATACACAGCCACGATTTTCCGAACAGCATCAACAACAAGAGAATAATCAATCAAAAACACAAATGAATGCAGCTACAGCAGCGTCACCTTCACCGCCGACATCGTCCGTGTTTTCATCTTACACTAAGGATTCCTATCAGTATCAACAAATGAATCAAAAACATCTCCAGCTTCCGCAACAAGCAAAGCATATGTCAGCAACAACAACACCATCGCCAGCGCCAGCGCCACCGGTCAAGATACCCTACAAAATCGACTGGGTATTTGAACGTTTAAAAAATCCTACAGGATTCTGGTATATATGTAGTCAAATTGCGATTTTTGCCGTAGGATTATTTAGTAAATTTGTATTGGGTAAGATTACAATGTGATTACATATATGCACATGCCCATATATATACATCAATATTTGAAATAAACACATCGTGGCTAATGAAAGTACGCATTCATTTACATTGAGAGCATAACACGTATTGCCTAGAATCAGACATTTGATTTTACAAATTTAACATCTAATATCTAATTAATGGCTTGTATGAAACTAATAACATGTCTCTACAAAAATGTTTCCAACTGGTTTTAACGTGGTCGTACACTCACGGGTAATGAATAATTTTGAGTGATATTCTATTGAAAATTGGTAAATTGTGCGATGCTCTTGAAGCATCAGACCATACAAAGGACTTCCTAAAACTTTAATTTCCATTCCATCCTATGAAGTCATGGGAAATGCTCCCCACAATCAGTGAGCTTGATATTTTTAAATCAGTGACACATAATTTTTATACTCACTGACCAGTACCTACACATTCATTCCGATTCCAAATTGTTTTGCTTTGAGATGCACAAATGGAGATGACCGTCGCCAAATTCAGTAACAGACCCTCCCTAAGTATTTGATCATTGGCTGGTGCAATCAAATAGCTAAGTGGTTACAATTTGAGTGTATTCAAAAGATTTTGGTGATACGACAGCTAACAACTGTTAGATAATGTCGCTGAAATATTGGGTGAAAATATTGAATTTTATTAAAAGAAAATACTTGTTACATTCCATTAGAAACATTAAAAACAGCTTAATAATTCACAAATTCAGAAAGGTTTTTGAGACGCATTCATAGAAAACAGGACATTGAAACTTTTCCTAGAATTTTGCTGCGTGTTATGTATTAAATCATATCATTTTATCATCGTGGTGTTGTTGTTGTTTTAAATTGCCATTTGTGTCAGTGATCAGTCTCTAAAGATATATTAAATATTTGTTTATACGATTCTTCTTCAAACAACAACGAAATAGAAGCGTTCCTACATATTGTAACGTAAATTATATCTGTTTGTGCAACAAGATGCTACGATACCAAACTATCTGTGGGATGATCTTTACAATTTGAAAGAAGTAACACAAAATTTAATAGAGTTACAATATAAATGTAATTATAAATAAATGGTTTCCCATTACATCCCATGAAGGAATTTGGGAGAGCTTCTCACAACCAGTGAGCTGAATGCTGTTTATAGTTTTATACCCACTGATTGGGATCTATAGTTTTCGAACGGTTCCGAACGATATTCTGAGAAGCACTTTCATGGCTAAATACTCGATAGCGTCGCCGTCACTATACGAGGTCACCGCCGCCGAAAGAAATTTAAGGTGGTCAGAGCAGCGATCGAATCCAGGATCTCATGTATAAGAGGCGCACACACTAACCATTGCACCACCGACGGTCATCTTATATTTAAATTGCAACATTTAATAACATAAATAATGTAACATTTTCTACATTTATGAACCTGAATTGTTTTTTTCATCAAGGTTGTGCAAGGAGAATTATAATGTAAGAGTTCTTCAGATTTATGACCAACTTTAGATTGAACATGAGCGCTTTCCGGTATGTGCTAAGAACAATATCACATAAACTTTCAGAATCGTTGAGGTCAATGCGAGTGAGTAAGACATTACGACTAGCAGCAATAATGCGAATCCTTGCTGAAGGAAGTTATCAAAGGGGTGCTGGCAATGATTTCAATGTAGGCCTTGCACAACCTAGTCCTAGAAGGAGAGCCAGCAGTATTGAGCTTTCGTTTCAGATCGTTCCATTTTTCTTTAATCTGTACTCTATGTGTTTTTATGGTATCTCTTTGCCAATGGCTCGGTTTTTCATCATAAAGTTGACAAGAGTTTCAAATTGTTTGGGTGTAGTTTTTTTCATCCTTAAATATGTATTAAAATATTTTTTTATAATATATATCTGATATAAAGCTAATAATTGAACTTACATTTTGATATTATCCATTTTTTGTTTTCAACATTTGCGCTCTTTTCCGATTTTTTAAAATTTTTCGACGTAGTCACCAGTAAAATTCACTACGACTGTTTTCGTCGAATTTCTCAGGCATAAACGACATACAGAATACCAAAATTGTAATGGATCTACGACAGAGTCGAATTTCGACATCGGTAATGCCATGCATAATTAGGGAGAATATCAATGACGTCCTCCATCAAAGTTTGAATGCCTTATATTAATTATCATAGAGATACACAAATTTAATCCGTCATTTGTTTTTTTCATGCCTCTTTTTTGAGCTATAACGTATTGAAAAAGCCTCCCTAAGAGGCTTTTCCGATTTTCGAATGCCCATATTTTGTATACCTAACATCTGAGAAAACAAAGTGGCCACGATTTCTGGTACAGCAAACATGGCGATTCCAAAAATTGTGTTTTATTTGACGAGACACCTGCTGTTTCTAAGAAATCGGTAATTGAATGTTTGCAATTATGTACTTCACTTTCGATTGAAGCCAAAAATCCATTTTATACATACTTATCAAATATGGTTTCTTGACAATGTCCTCACATTTTCCAGAACGTCTGTTTTTTTTTTCGAAATATACCGTAAAGATCAACTCACCAAAAGTACAATTTGGAGATTTTAACGTGAACATATTTTCTATAAGTGATGTGTAATCCAATGCAGTACATTTTGACTTCGTATTTATCCGAAATTCTGATTCTATCTATGTATGTTACGTTTGTTTTCAGAAAAATACAATTTCTGAGATATCATTAAGAGAAAATAACATAACATCTGTGTTTTTCATAAATCAACGTTTTTACTCCTAACTGTAATTTGCTCCTAACGTTGTGTGGTGGGAAAAACTGGGTGGTGTGGTGTGGTCAACCTCAAAATGTAACTTGGTTTGTTTTCTGATGATTCTCAAAATATTTTATGTCTAGCATTAAGATCCCGTGAGCTGGACCGTTTTCAAAAAAGTTTTTTTTTAGTTTTTCAAAGAGTTTTGCACTTTAGATATGGTATCATATGAAAGATTCGTCTATCGGTACATAAAACATGTCAAAACATGTCCTGACATCCGTTTTCATAAATATTCTGCAAAAAAATCGAATGTTCAAAATTTTGGTACGAAGAATGTCAGATTGACATATTTTAATCTTTAGTCGATTTAAGTAAACACATTAAATTCGACTTGGAATAGTGTGCTGGGGATTGAGTGTTGGCAGGGAGTTCTGCTTCCAACAGGACAATGACACAGGTACACTGTCTGATATATTGTGTAGCTGCACAATTGCGGACGCCACCCTAATCGTCGAATCTCGGTTTCAATGGGACACCTGTGGGATTTATTGGACATATTTATTCAATTGCGTCCGGTTCGATGCTCAGGGGAGTGTTACTCGGGGAATGGGAAGGGATGTCGGCTGGGAAGGCTTCTGAACTGGTAGTATCTATGCCAGGGCTTTTACCGGAGGTTGTCAAGCGCAGGGGATATCTAACATGTTATCAATTTTTTATTATTTTTTTAAGTTGACTTTTTCTATTACTATGTTCAATACCAATTTTTCTGTAAATATTTATTGTTCAAATGCTTTTAATCAAGTTATATAAATTAATTTGATTCTTTCAAATTTCACGAAACAAAGTTAAAGCTAACTGACAGTTAAAAATTATAAATTCCATACAAACTGACAGGAAAAACTGTTCGTTAAATCTAACTGTACGATAACCAGACATGGTGAAATCGGCCGTCAAACGAATATACGTATGTATATCATAATCATATTTTTCACGACGATACTTGAGGATGTACAGGTTTGTATGTAGACTTTTTCTGACAAATGTGTATCACATATGGTAATTTCATATTGCCAGCACTTTTTACGACACTTTTGGTTTACTTGTTATTCATAACGTACGCTCCGTAGAAGGAGTGTCTAACTGAAATGTTTTTAGGCTTAGTCACTCATTAGTTAGTTAGTTAGTTGGAAAAGAGGGGTGCGGTGTTGAGTGTTCAGAAGGAGCACTCTAAACCTTCCCATGTCAGTAAGACATACACTTAAGCCGCTAATTCGACCTGTTGTGCGCTCTAAGTTTATCCTACTACTTCACTATATCTCTTATAGGAATTCGGTGCTATTCACGAAATTCCTTAGGTTGTTCCAGTCCATACCCACAATTTTGGTCATGCCCGGTATCGTACTATCCGAAAGATATCTGGATCTAGCTTGTGTGAATGCCGGGCAGTGGCATAAGAAGTGCTCCATCGGCTCATCGTCCTCCATGCATGCCCTGCACTCACTTTTCGCCATTAGTCCAATACGGTACAGGTGGGACTTCCATCATTTTGTTCATTTCAGTTTTTCCCAGTTTCAGCAAACCTTTTGTCCTCAATCCCTCTGGGTCTCCCCATAGGATCTTTGTCATCCTGCCTACTGATTCCCGGTTCCACTGGGCTATATGTGCCGACTCCGCCCATTTACTTAACTCAGCCTTCGTCACCCCAAAGGGTTTCGCTCCATCTAGGCTCATCGATTGGAGTTCCCTGTGCCCCGGCACCCAGATGATGTTGAGTCTGTCGTGCATAGAGTAATCGTTTATCACCTTCTTATAGTCAAGGACCCTTCTAGATTTGACAGTTTCCGATGATATTGCCTTGATTGCCATTTGGCTATCTGTGAAGTCACTCATTAATCAAGAGATGATTTTAATAACAATATCCTATCGATTGTCTAACTCATGGTAGAATGAATAGGTAGACTAGTGCTTGCGTTGTCTTTGTCACTATGTCGTCTAGTTCGTCCCTGCTAGAGTATTCGAGTTGAGGGTGGACTAGTCGATTCTTAAGTAGGCTTCCGAACTTTGTCCAGTCTGTCTTGGTCCTATTTCGGAAGCATATCGGTTTCGGTGGTGGCCGTGTTATCCTGAATCTAATATATCTGTGATCCGAGAATGAGTGCTCATTTAAAACCCTCCATTCTTGAATTTCATCTATAAGGTGTTCAGAACAGATTGTTATATCTAACACCTCCTCCCTAATCTTGTTGACAAAAGTGGCTTTGTTCCCAATATTCAGTGTGAAAAGGTCGTTAGTATTCAAATATTCTACTAGGGCATGCCCCCTACGGTTACAGTTAGTACTACCCTACGACGTGTGGTGAGAGTTAGAGTCACTACCTATTAATACTTCGTTACCTGTCTGTTTGGCCCTCTCTACCAGTCGCTGTAATTCCGACGAAGGTGGTGGTGTCGGCGAATCATATGGCAAGTATACTGATGTCAGGTATATATTCCCATCTCCCTGTTTCAGTACTGTTGCATCCGATGTTGACAACTCTGGGGAGAAGAGAAAACAAAGGTTTTTATGGCATAAGATACATGTTCTCGGACGGGAATCCGTCTTCGTATAGAATAGTTGGTAATTAATATGATTTAATCCAATAACCTTGTCTTTAGTGGTCCAAGGTTCTTGTATTAAAGCAATGACACCACTAACTGCTTGTGTATATTTTACATAGTAGAACTTTTGTAATACGTTTTAACTATTGGCAAACCTTTCACTAACTAAATGACAGTTTAGATGACAGATATTTAACAGCTGGCAGCCTTGCCAAACCGGCGGTTTTGAATCCACGAAATGGATAACCCTTTATTTTCCAATATCAACAAATTTCTTTGTTCATTTTATTATTCTGAGGAATTTATTTGTTAAAATTGTTTGAAAACCCGATGTTGTGCAATTTTTCTGATAAACAGAATATCAATTTTCAATGAGAATCGTCCGATTTGCACAAGAAATATTAAACGGCGCACAAACTGTCAAACCCGTTGTACATAATAAAATCGGCCCACACTGCAACTAGTAAAGTTCGCAATCAACCAACCAGTATTTTGGTCATTACATAGTTTATTCAACATTTTTGAATCTAAATCTTTTTTTTTTTAAATGTACAAATTAGGAGGAGGCTGATTGTGTGAAGCTCTCACAATTTCTTCATGGTCTATAGTGGGAAACTAAGTTAAAGTACGATTTTTAAGATATTTGAAAATTATAAATTACTCAGATCAGTATAATCATTCAAGGGTTTTTTGAATGGGTAATCTTCATTACCACATTCATTTTAGAGCGTATTATCACATAAAACGTAGAAGCGGTCATCTGCGTTGAGAAACGAACTCCCGGTTGGATGATTGTATCACATATGTGTCACGCAGCCGTGACTAAATCGTCACATGAACTGTCATAATTCAACTTGGGGAAAGTAGATGTGAATGTATGAGAAACACAAGTGATGATTATTAAACTTAATAAATAATGAAAGAAGTATTCATACAATTTTATACTATTTCTCAGCATTATTAGTTTTGAGTGTATAGTTTGCAGATATTTATAAATTTGTTTTATTTTGGTATAAAAACAAGAACGGGACATCAATTCAAATCTAACGAAAGAAACAAACAACAGATGATGTGGATTTTGTGTATTCATATGTATGTTTGGGAATATTGTGTGTGTGTGTGTGTGTTTTGTTTATAAATATTGACACTAGAGTGCCCAAAACCAACTCTGAAAATCTCGTTTTTTCCTATTAGCTATTAGCTTCTTGAGCTTAAGGAACGACTATTTTTGCCCACACACAATTTATTTTTCAATTTTTGTTTTATGTACTATTTCCTGTTTATAATTACATATCGTCACCTCAGTAGTGGTCTGATACATATGCAACTAAAATCCTATGCTTTTAAATCATAAGTTCTCCCTTTTTTTTGATCTATATTCCCAAGATTTTTGTCAAATAAACAATTTTCATGGTAGCCTGTTTCCCAGAATTAAATTTTCAAAATTTTTTCCAATAGTAAAACTTTGCAAAGTGCTCAATATACTATGAATATATGACCATCAACAAGTACTTTAATTAGTTTAATTCTTTGTAGAGTTGACCTCGCCAAAAAATCATACATACAACGTATAAAAGCTCAAACCTATATATGAGTTTATATGTGAATTAGATCGAATCAACTGTCGTAGAATAGGGTCATTGACATGTCGGACAATTCAATGTCCGTGTGCTTTGCTTAACAAAGGGTGATTTTATTGCTGTTTGGGCTTTCAATGTATAATTTTTGTGAGTTATCTTGTGATTCGTGACATGTGTCAAAGTCAAACATGATCAATTAGCATTGCCAGTTCAATAAGGGGAAGATTACAAATTACTGTTGAGCTACCAAAGGCAATACAAGAGAATGCATCTAGTAAAATGCATTGTTTGGTGCGGTTTATAGGCCGGCGGAATCATCGGTCCATATTTCTTTAAAGGTGACGATGGCCACAACGTTACCGTCAATTTGCAAGTTGTTCGATTATTTCGGTTTTTTTCCCCTAAATGTACAAGCTGAATTTGGTCGACATGTGATTTCAGACAGATTGCTATACATGCGACACAGAATGTGAAACACTGGACCTATTGAGAGATGTGTTCGGCGAGCAATTTATCTAATATTTAGGAACAGTGCGATGGACACCTAGCTCGTGATGGAGACTCGTTTTTGCTGATACACCAGCGTCAATTGCATGCGTGACAAGCGACGTTACATGTGTTATTAGTAAATCACCAACCGCCATGTTCAAAATTCAATTACGCCGAAGTCATAGTCAACATATATGACTATTGGAAAGCATTCAATTAACGACTCGAATTTCAATTTCTTACAGCTTTGTAATTTTTCTGTTTTTTTTTTCGAAAATTAAAAACCAAACTAACAAATCACCCGTTGGGTTTTGTAGTGCTAATATAAAGAACCTTCACAGAGTACATGTCCGTATGTCAAGTATAATTGATGAATACGTAATCGTTGACAATACTAATGGATGTACAGCCGTATGTGTGTATGTTTTCAAAATGTATTCCTTGCAATACAAAATTCATTTGTTCTATTCTTTGATGGAAAGTAATAAGCATTTCGAAAAATAAATTGAGTTAAAACTGAATGTGACAAAAATATTGCAATCTATTTTTTATTATTTTTTTAATTGCAACATAAAATAAATATTAGACCTGGTTGTATACATGCACTAATCGTAAAATATGATCTTAAATCAAGAATAACGAGAAGCCGTCTTAAAATTCGCTTTTAAAGTAAGTAATAGCAAAGTTCCCACAATTTCGTTGCACACTGTAGGTACATACATATGTAAATGTGATTATCACGTATGTTCGGGCAATCACTTTTCAGTGAAAGTGCAATAGTTTCAGAGAATCCCTGTTCTACGAATCACTTTCACAAAAAAGATGCCTGATTTTAAATCACCATAAATTTTTTTTAGTGAAAAGTTAAAGTTTTTAGGTGGTAATCAACAATAATTGAAAGAAAATTGGTAAACAAATAAAATTTGATGTTTTTTATAACACAAATAAAATTTGATGTTTGTTTGCTATTTGGATTTTCAGTGTTAAGTTTTTGTCAGTTCACGCGTGATTCGTGTCATGTGTTAGAGTCGAAAATGTTCCGCTTGCCTTAATATTTTATTATGAATAGACGAACAACACTTGCAAATCATTGGGTTTTGTTATCAAAATTCGTGCTCTGTGAAAAATATGTTTCGCAAGTTACGTCTATTTTATGGTCGTCATAATCGACCCACTCAATGGGTATGTCAATAAACAGAGCTGCCGAATTTTTACCGAACAATGACGGCCGCAACGTTACGGTCAATGGAGCAATGTAGCGTTCGATGATCACGGAGTTATTTTTTTTTTTACCTAAAATGGAAGAATTGGACTTGGTTGATATGTGGTTTCAACAGAAGGGTGCCACATGCGACTCACCATGAAGCAATCGTTCGTGCGATTTGACCCCACTAGGCTATTTTCACGTGAAGTCTCGTCTATACAGGGTGATTCAGGAAGGACCATGGCCGAAAATCCAAGGGTGCGAAATGGCAGCGGGTTCAAAATTTTCGGATTGGTGGTCGGAGGGTAGTAGGGTAAAGTTGCTAACTTCTGAGCCAGTGGTCGGATTTGTTTTTGGGCTTGTTGGAAAGGTCTTTAAGAGGCCTTTCAGAATCAATAAATAAAAAGTAGATACAAGTCAAATCGCCGAGATACAGAGTTTTCGGAAAAAAATGGAAAACAAATTCACATAACCTCAATTTGCTCAGCCCGATGGCAGGTAACTTATGTTTAGATAGCCATACCTCTTACCTTTCCAAAACGAAGCCCAGAGGTCTTACCGTTCCAAAGTTATGACCATTTTACTGAAATGCAAAAATGTTTGTTTTTGGAAGCGAAATAACAGCACACATTTATTTGTTTTTGTAAATTAACACGTTTAAGATGAATGGTCATAACATAACTTACCTGCCATCTGGCTGAGCGAATTGAGGTTATGTAAATTTTTTTTCAATTTTTTTCCGAAAGCTCTGTATCTCGGCGATTTGACTTTTATCTACTTTTTATTTATTGATTGTGAAAGACCTCTTAAAGACCTTTCCAACAAGCCCAAAAACAAATCCGACCACTGGCTCAGAAGTTAAAATTTTCTGTTTGTTCTTCAATTCTCAAAAAGCAAATTGCAAAAAAATCAACCATTTGATATACTTATTTGATATGTGGAATATATTGAAGCCCAACGCCGTTTCTCATTATTTGAAATTGTCCCCATTCATTTTGCTATTTTTGTTATTGTCCCTTTTTGTCTGCTGATTTTGTCTATGTTCGAAACCAAATATTGCAAAAATTAAAAGAACAAATTATTCGTTAAACCTTACATTCATTATTAAACGGAATTGTATAAATGTTCCAATTTTCAGTTAAAAAATAGAACTCAATATTCCTTGGCGTAACTTGAATATTTCACATTGAATGATATCGGCCCAATTATTAGGCCACTTAGTTATTTTAATGAATTATATCGCGAACACACTGTGGACTTCAGTGCATCAAAAGAAAATGTTAAAGAATTTTTAGGGTTCCATATTAATATTAATTACTTTTAAATTATTATTTGATGTTATATACTTTACATAAGTATTATTACGAATTGTATGTAATATACTATTAAAGGTATGTAAGGAATTTTGTTTCTGTAGATTTAAATAAATAAATAACTAAATCAATTAATAAATAAATAAATAAATGGTTTCCCATTACATCCCATGAAGGGACAGGGGAGAACTTCTCACAATCACTGAGCTGTGCGCTGTCCAGTTTTCACTCACTGATTGGGACCTACAGTTTTACACCGATTCCGAACGGTATTTTGAGAAGCTTTTTCATGGCTGTATACTCGATAGTGTCGCCGTCACTATGCGAGGTGACCGCCGCAGAAAGAAATTGTAAGGTGGTCAGAGCAGGGTTCGAACCCAGGATCTCATGTACAAGAGCCGCGCACACTAACCATTGCACCACCGACGGTCACAACTAAATCAATTACGGAAAAATATTTCAATGTGTGTATGTATATTAGATTTAAAAAAATATTGTTGGTAAGATGTGGCATCTGTTTTCCTACGTAACCATGGTTTTGGCAAACAAATTAATATCAACAAAGGCATTGAACGAGAAAATCATATGACAAAATGACAATTGCTATTGTATGTACAGCCTATTTTTGAGAGACAATTATAATAATACAAATAATGATAATATTTAATTTCTGGACAATGCAGACAAAACATATGTTGCTTTGCAGTCAAAACAGCAATTTTAATTCATTCTGTAAAAAAATGTGATTCTACGAACATGAAACATTCGAATTCCGCTCTAGCAGTGTCTGATGTTGAGTACCTAAGTATATGGCCAATCGAAGTCCATTTTCTTCTACGTATGTCCTATTGAATTGGACATACGATTATGCGTTAATGGGTAAAAAAACCGGGTACAACAGGTTAGTACCGATTACTAAAGGTCGCAACTTTAAGAGCTAAGAAAAGTGATCGTCGTTGAAATAAATTAAGATTATCATTGCGGTGCCAGACACTGTGGTCTTATGTACACCAGTCGCTGCCGTTTATATTTGCTGGGATAAAAGGCCCTTCATAGCCTTTTTGCACGCCATCCCTTTGCCACTGAGCTAGTTTTTTTTACATTTGGTAATTCTTTTTAATTGAACTTGTAAATTAATTTCTATTTCTATTAATTCTTTTAGTATTAATTTGAACACATTATTGTAGACAGGTAGCGTTTGTGTTTTTTTTTTTGTATCTTAGTTTTATTTTCTTATTTAACTGATCTTAATAAATGGGCATAAATGATTACTAATGTCTGATACACTACGCGAATGTGTCAGATATATTTTGTGCAATAGGAAGCGTAGCAATGGCTTCTTGAATATATCTAACAGTCTGTTCGTTCTCTTGCTTTGATACCCTACGTTATACAAAGCATTACAAAGCTTTAAGGACAGTGATTAAATAAAGGAACCACTTAAATTACAGTGACATCATTTCGATTGTTTTTGTACGGCAACTTAAAACTCCATGTGTTTACTTCATGAACATTTTATGTATTTAAATTGTTCTAGTTATATACAGCTGAGATTCAAAATATAGCAGCGAATGTAGTATAAGTATATCGTCACCTGAACTCCAAAAAAAGACGTAACATCAAAACAACTACATATAATCCTGTTGTAATAATTTTGTACTTAAATATAACCAAAAGGGATCGAATGCTTTATGAGTACCAATAAATGAATAATTTCTGGTGTGCTTGGTATACTATATGTCCATGCAAAATTATACACTTCAATTTCCAGACTATGAATGTATGCATGAACTGTGTTGTCTTTCAGATAACAACAAAACTCATGTATTATGGAAACCGATGGTTATCTCTACATGTAAATAAGTTTTGGCAATATTTCTAAGGAATTCTCAATGCATGCAATTTTTCAATACCATCATTCCAAACAACAGCTGATGAAAATCTGTGGCCAGATCTGAAATATATATGCATACGGTTTGCCAGAAATCATGGGGATAGGTTTTGCAAAAATTATTTTTTGAATTTGAATTTAATGACCGATTTTGTTAGTTTTAGTTAATGTGTGAGAAATTCATACTGCAAGATTACAAGGTCAGGTTGGTTGTTGTTGGAATAATAGGCAATTCAGTTAAGCACATTCACTGGCATGACTTGTTTCGAACTCCGTGGCAAGTTCATCATCAGATGCCTAACTACTGTGTCTGAATGGATACCATCGGTTGATCATCAATAGTATATCTACAAATTTACATATGCGAATTAGTATCGATCGGGGATCCCTAAGTATCAACACACACTGAAAGCACTGCAGCAAAGTGAGTATGCAAGAGGAAAAGAAGAACATGTTGGAAAAATTATTGTGTTGTGGAATTATTGCCCTTTAAGTGTGCGTTGATACTTAGGAACTTAGGATTATGATATTGCGTGGCAGCGTTTCACTTCCACTAGTAAATTGAAAGCCAGCACTGGGATGATCGTTTTTCAAAAATTAATACTGATAATTAGGTTTTGGAATTATGTGCACTAATAATCTTGTTCTAAGCCCTTAAAAAATGCAACACGGAAAAAATGTGTATATGTATCAGGAATTATTTTATTTTGAATTTTTAACACAGATAATAAAACAAACAAAATTCAAAATTCACCCCTCGAAAGGACCATGAATGTTAAATTTAAAATTTGGTTTACATATTCTGCATTCTTATAAATCGATATAACCATGACCGTTTGTTTGCCTGTCTGTCTGAACGAATAAATATACAAGATTTCAACTTAATAAATATAATATATGGCCGATTCCGCTACAGACGGATCTCGACATTAATTTTTAAATCGCCGTTTTTGTTACTTTTTTCGATATGAGTGGAAAGAAGAAGGTCAAAATTTAATATTAAAAAAAAAAAATTCATTTTACTTGAAAATTAAATTTTTGGCGCGCTGGGAAACTTTACCAATCGAAAACTTTGTATGAATTTGAAAATGTGACCTGGCAACACTGGCGTGAAACAGCTGTTACTGACAGTTTGATGTTATATTTTGCCGGCTACACGTGTTGCGAGAATATTAATTTATTCTTATGTGCCAAAAGATATAAGTACTTGTTTTTATTTTTTGAGCATAATACACTACAACTAGTCATTGTTCACGTGTTGCACCCGCTATACAAAAGATATAAAAGTTTGTGTTTTGTACAGAATTCAACTGCTAACGTCTTGAAACTTTGTACAAGTAAGAAGAAACAAAAGGCAAGCACACATCAGTTGTTTTTAAGCGCATAATGTAAGCTGAATAGAAATAAACATTGACTCAAACTGGTTGCACCCGCGATCGAGATGTTAAAATCGCGGGTGCAACTTTATTTTTATCTTTATTTTTATATAATATTTAGCTATTTTTTATAGAAGTATCGGGTAAAATGACAGAAGAACAACGAAAAGAGACTCCTTCGCAGAAATATAGACGAAAGCTAAAAGAAAATCCTGAACTTCATGCAGACCATCTCCGGCGAGAAAAGGCTCGTGATGGAAAACGTAGAAAAGAAATGAAAAAGAAAATGAATGCAGATGACGATTTAAAAAAACACGCAAGAATGAGATCAAAAGAAAGAATGCAGGCATTTAGAAAACGACGTAAAGAAGAGCAAATTAAAGAAACAAGTACTACATACTGCAGTCCTTGCACCTTGGGAAAGGCTGTGGCAAAAGTGAAACGTTGTCTGCCTGCCAATCCCACTAAAGCAGTAGAAGTTGTTAAAAAAATAGCTGCTGGCTTGCAAGTTGCTGTATTTGACAAAAATGACTCCCTAAAAGCAGTGCCTCGAAAACTGACGGATGAAGTAAAAAAACAGATTTGTAATTTCTATAATAGGGATGACATTAGTAGACAACTGCCTGGGATGAAAGATGTCAAATCAATCAAGTCGAATACGGGAACGAAGCTTAGAATCCAAAAGAGAACAATGATTATGAGCATCCGTGAAGCCTTTGAACTTTTTAAAGAAACTTTTCCCGCAACATCTATTGGCAAGACTGTTTTTTATACAGAGAGACCTGCTTACATTCTGCCCATCAGCGATACTCCTCATAATGTTTGCGTGTGTACAACTCACTCAAATTACATTAATCTTCTTCTCGCTATTTCGAAACATGCGAACGACTTTCCGAAAACACACCAAGAGCTTCTGAAACTGGTATCATGTAGTGTGGATAATGAAGATTGCATGCCCAACAGTTGCGATGTATGCAAAGAATCCGACATTTGGGATATCACCCTTGATTCAAACCCCAGAGTTAATTGGAAGGCCTGGATCTTTCAGAATCAGAGACCAAATCAGATCGAAGTTAGCAAACCTTTCAATGAAGCACTACATGAACTACAGGACAGCACTGCTAAGTTCAAGCTGCATTCTTATGTTAAAAATGTTCAGTCGAATTATTTTCAAAATGCAAAACAAGACCTGACCAGTGGGAAAGCTATTGTACAAATAGACTTTGCCGAGAATTATGCGCTGATCAGTCAAGATGAAATACAATCAGCACATTGGTCTCATGGGCAAGTTACGCTTTTCACGTGCTGTACCGACAAAGCCACAGTAAATATACTGTACATCTCTTTCTGCAGAAAATATTTGAGTACATCAAGTCGATCACTGATAGTACTACATTTTTGCGTATCTTCACCGATAATTGCGCTGCTCAATTTCAGAATCGTTATTTAATGGCAAGCATCAATGCCCTCAAATCAAAGTACGGATTCACTCACCTCGAATGGAACTTTTTCGCTGCCTCACATGGCAAAGGTGCCGTGGATGGTATCGGTGGAAGTGTTAAAAGATCAGTGTGGATTGCTGTTAAGTCCCGGACAGCCATAGTCAACAGTGCCAAGGAATTCTATGACTTGGCACGCAGTCTCTGTAAAAACGTCTTCTTTATATTCGTACCAAAAGAAGAAATTAAAGTAGGGATGGCCATGTTGGATTATAACTGGGAAGGGCTGAAAAATATACCAGGCATTCAATCTAAACATTTCTTCCAATCTGAAGACGGCAACTGCATTTCCTTCGCGCGAACCTCACTGTCTCATCTCAAGTGCACATTGCTTTTGAAATCTTCGAAAACCTCCACTGAAAGTGATTGGGACAACGACGATTTGGAACCTCTCATAAATTACAAAACAGAAAAAAAGTTCCTTCGCCTTCAGTATCGGATCACAATGAATCCTTCGAGCCACCTAAAGCTAAATTGCGCGTTTCCGATGTTTACAGCGATTCAAACGACGAATCTTCAAATGATTAATCTCCAACAACGTCTCTTGAACCCTCAAAATTACCACCAAAAGATGTTTTATCACATATTTCGTTCCTTACATTAGACGTGTTGCACCCGCGATAATTTGATGTTGCACCCGCGATGGCTTTAAAAGTGAATAATTCATTTTTTATTTTTGTTTTTAATATAATTTTTTAATTCTTTATTTGATTAATTTAATACCTTACAGAATATGAAGGCATATTTTAATAAATGTTTCACAGTTAGCAGACTTTTGTGTTTTTGTATTATGATTTCCAAAGGTTGGGCCAAATTTGTTACACCCGCGATACCACTTTAAAGCTCCCCTTTACTATTTACATAGTGCATTAAATTTTATATGAACGAATCAAAGGAAAACATATTAAAATGTAGCCCTTACAACAATAATTTCATTAAAAATGTTTTTTATTTTATTGTTATGAAACTTTAAATGCGTCTAAATGTTGCACCCGCGATAGCGGAATCGCCCATATCTTATATTTCTAGGCTAGGGTGTACAAGTCCCGACGCAAAATTCTTACGGATAGTGGCAATTTTTTCGATATATCTTGTGTTTCTTTGACGTACGGGCGTTGGCTGATTGTTCACTGAACCAGTCGATCAGACGGGCACCAAACTTTGAATAGTCAAATGGGAAGGACGACGAAACGAGCACAACGCGCCCCTCGTTGCTACAAGAAAAAAGTCATGGTGATAATAACGTTTTATCATTTTCGCGTGTTGCTAGACGCTGTAGCTTGCCACGGTGACTTGTCTTTATTGTCTGAACAATAAAAGACAGGGAAATAAACTAAAAATAAAACAACATAACCGCCTTGAACTGCCAAAATCTACTCATCTCTATTGGAATACTCTTTAAATATGTAACCTGCTTCGAGGTTAATACCCCCACTAATAGTTTTGTTAGTAATGTTCTTATAAACAAATGTTTATGTTCCACATGACGGGTTTAAAAGAATAGTTTAATATATGTACATAGTTTTGTCGTTAATACTCATAGCCTGATCTGCTCCATTGTATTTTCTAATTCTAATTAAATAATATCGAGGAATAGAAATTGATGAATTACTAGACACGAAAACTAATTACTTTTATAGAATACTTTAATTTAAAGCCACTTGAACTTTTTGACAGTTATATACGAACACAAACAATAAGGTATATGCAGAACCATGCCTTAAAAGTTGTGTTTAACCTACCTAGAAGTTTCTCCACATTCTCTGTCTACGTGAATATTAACAAGCAGGTGCTGTCTACAAATGCCCTATAATTGTATCAAATCTAAATGTAAACGTACAAGACTTTAAAACATTTTGGATACCAAACTATCCTTTTTTACTCAAAATCACGATATTTTTTACAAGAAATCGCCAAAATTTAACAAATACTTTATTTAGATTTGAAATTACATGGGAAGTACTGAGTACAATTGATTGCCTATAGAAATATTTATCTCAAAGTTCTGGAAGGCTTCTTAGTAATTCCTTATAATTTGTTATATTTTTTTAAACATTAATGTGGTTGGTTTGATTGAGACCAATTACAATTTCTTTTCTTTTTTATCGCTGCTTTCATTTTTATCACTAGTATATGTCTTGATATACATATGTATAATATCGCATGACAATGTTAAAGGGTACTTTGCCACTTGTCGTTCCAAACCATTTTGGCGCCCTTTGTGGTACACAAAAAAATGTCTGGATCAATTGTTGGTACATATTTATGTATGCATAAAATACAGTCTGAAACTTAATACTCTTCGCAATAAATAAACTATAAAAAGTCTTAATGAAATACGACACTATATACTGAGCTTCCTGCTTCCTAAGGCGTCTAGATTTTGTAATTTTTGTAATTTAATTTAAATAATATGTAGGCCTTTAAAATGAGTTGGAACATCACAGTGGAAATGTTAGAAGTGTCACTTGTTACGTGTGTTTGTGTTTTAAAGTCGATGAACATAATCAGTTTTATGTTGCAACACAAACCAAGAAACAGTATTAACAATGCGTCGTTGTGCCATTACAAATATATAATTTAAAAATTTATTTACATAATGATTTCTAATCCACTTAATATTTACAGTTTTTATGAATAAAACGCGTGTTTATAATAAAGAAAGACTGTTAGAGGCAGTTGCAAAAAGACCATCTGGAGTACCTTTAGTCACTGTTTCCAATCACCATTCGTGTTTTGACGATCCTGGCCTTTGGGGTATATATGTATATTCACATAATTTATTATTATCAATATATTTATATTATTTCATTCATATATCTTTTTAGGTGTCTTACCAGTGCGATATGTGTGTAACACTTTCAAAATACGATGGTCCATGGCTGCTAATGATATTTGTTTTACCAATAAATATCATTCGTTGTTTTTTATGCTTGGTAATTATTATTATAAACTAGTAATAGGGGATCATGATTGTTAAAATAAGTGTAACTATTTTGTTTAGGGAATAGTAATTTAACAATTTGAATATATTTGCACATTCAAATTGTTAAATTACTATTAAGTAAATTTTGTTTTTATTGTATATGATTCGATCTGAAGTTATTTCTTAGAAGAATATTCTTCTATTTCGTACGAACTACACAGATCAGCAATTAAAAAAAAAATAAACAGTCGGCACCAGGATTTGAACTCACGTTGGCGTTGTGACTCTTCTCATGAGCGCCTTAGCGTTTTAGGCCAGTGACCGTCTTTCTTGTTCACATTGTAATTAATTATCACATTATTTTTTTCATTGGAAATACATTATATATTTTAAATGAAAACAAGCATATTTAAAAACCTGTTCAAAGAACTAATAGTAAGTTGTTTAATTTAAACGATCTTGTTTAATCCTTTTTGCACAAAAAGGAACATAAATTGTTAATTGAAGGAGATTAAGTTCAGTGTTAGCACAAGTACTATGAAGGCAGCACATGAGTTACTAATAGTGGCATAGTTACTACATATATTTGCATTTTGGATTACAAATTTTTCTTAATACGTACTCGCATACGCTTTAACATTTTGATACCAACTGATGACACAAGTTGCTATTAAACCTTCAATTTACACCCATTTAGAATTTCAATCATATCCACAAATTAATGTTTGCTTAATTACAATCCCAAACATACCTTTGTGCACATCGCACTATCGTGTTTTCAGCAGAACGATGGGAAGCAGACATGGATAAATGGACTAACCATTGTTTCATGTTCGACTGTGGACAGGTTTACACCGAATCCGAACAGTTATGCAAGCTCTTTTGATATACAGTAGTGGTCAAAACATTTGAAATCACATTTTAAATAAAAGTTAATAAAAAAAAATAAAAAAAAAAATCATGCGTTAATCTTTTTAATCAAAATTTTTTTAATTTAAAAAAAAAGCATGATTTCAATTTGTTTTTATTAAATTCAGTTGTTTTTTTTGATTATACGGGCATTGCAAAATCAAAAATATTCTTCATTAGTTAGTCAAAAATTGTTTTAACAGAATAAGTAGTAATTCAAGTGTTCAAAACATTTGCAACTCGTAAAAAAAAACTTAAAAAAAAAACGATATTAAGTGTTCCATATTTTGTGGCATAGCCGTTGTCTTTTATTACTTCCGAGCACCTTTTAGGCATTGAGGAAATAAGCTTTTCAATGTAATCGCTTGAAATTGAATTCCACTGCTTTTCCAATTCCGATATTACGTTTTGCAATCATGCCCATGTTCTCAATCGGGTTGAGATCGGGAGATTGAGTTAACATTGATTTGGTTTTCCCCCACCCAAGCTTTAACAACCCTAGCCGTGTGTTGGGGATCGTTATCATGCAGCGTACGGAAGCATAACCGAGCTTAGAATATCTCTATAGATTGTGGCTGTCATTGTATCAGTAATGCGGTGAATTGGACCTATTCCATATCCCGAGAAACATCCACACACCATGATATTTCCCACTCCGTGCTTTACTGTGGCGGTTGTGTACCTAGGATTAAGCTTTCCCGCCCGAGGTCATCGAACATTGGCTCTTCCATCTGATCCTCCGAGGTTAAATTTTGACTCGTCAGACCATAACCATTGCTGTTGGGTTCAATTTAAATGGGTTTGAGCAAAGTTGAGGCGAGCTCTACGATTATTTTCTGACACATACGGTTTTTGGTACATCTGTAGCTTCTGAGACCTTAATATCGGGCTCTTCTTTTTATAGTGGAAACGCTAACATCTATGGGAATTTCTGTTTTAGCTTTCCTGGGAACAGTTTTTGGAAATTTCGTAACAAAATTCTTGATTTTCCGATCTTCTTGTGCTGTTGTTGCACGGGACATTCCATCTTTATGAACTGTTTGGATGTGTCCATTGTTAACTAAGCGACAAACCATTGATTTATGAATACCATATTTTATAGAAATTTCTTTTTGAGAAAGTCAATTTTCAAAATCACTTAAAACTCTTGATTTTAAGAAGTATATTTTTCTATTTATTTCGGGCTTTTAATCTCGAACTATATTTGTTTCCAGCCATTTTCCTCAAAAATTTGTAAAGCGAGGTAAACCTTTTTAACTCCAAACTAAAACTGCATTAACAAAACAATTAACATGCATTTTTCAATATAATGCAGATACTTAAATTTTAAATTATTTAAAAGAATTTGATTAATGTTATGTCGTAGCATTTGTTAGTGTTAATTACATAGTCAAGAATAAGAGAAAGGAGAGAGTTGAAAATGTTTCGAACATTCAATTTCGACTATATGACTATCAACTTTGATTTGTTATTTCTTTGGTTTTTTTGTTTCTTGATTTACAAAAACAGTGAATAGCGGGGATTGAACCCAGGTTCCCACATATATTTATCGTACAAGCATCGTATACGCTAACCATTGCACCACCCACGGTAACATATAAGATGAATGACATACATTTTTTTTAACTTTCTGTCACTATGTTAAAAATAAAAAAAAAATATATTTATTTCAATAAAAAAATATCATTAACATTATAATAACATACGATATTAGAAAACGAATATGCTGCATTAAATACTACCTATTTCAGAGGAACAAAAATGCAAAATATGCATCATTTTCCAAAATGCTATTGTTTATCTTCCGAAGATTATATTTCGTATATGCAATCATGTATCTGAGAAATTATGTACATTCAATAAATCAGTAACTACCATATGGACATTTCCACAGAAAGGTCCACCTTTTGTCACATCACGTCACCCTCGTCAATTGCTTATATTTTAGGGCCAGTTAGTTCGATTGTTTTCTCATCTGTTATTAAATATAGAGCTTCTTACATTCTGTATTTAGTAAATGACTAGAAAACAATCGAGTCCTAAAATATAAACAATTTACGATGGTGACGTGATGTGACATACGGTGGCACTTTCTGTGGAAATGCCCATATTTGTTCTTAATTGTGCTAAAACTGTTGGTATACTCTTTGTTTCTTTAGGCAAGTGCATTCCGGTGATACGTGGCATTGGCGTTTATCAGGACGCTGTTAATCTTTGTATACAAAAGGCAAAATTAGGACATTGGGTCCATGTGTTTCCCGAAGGAAAAGTCAATATGACCAAAGAGGAGATGCGTTTAAAGTGGGGTGTTGGTCGTATTATATACGAGTCAACTCGGGTGCCGGTCATCATACCCATGTGGCACGAAGGCATGGACGAAGTTCTACCCAATGTTGAGCCTTATATCCTTAAATGGGGTAAACGAGTCACACTGAATATTGGCAAACCTATAGATATGAATGACTTCATTAATGATTTGAAATGTAAAGGAGTCCCTGAGCCTGAGGCAAGAAAGCTAATTACCGACAAAATCCAAGATGTTTTCCATGTAAGTTGGCAAAAAGGAAAAAAACTATACAAACATTCTTTCTAAAGGTTATTTTCTTTCAGAATTTACGCTTAGAAACGGAGGAGTTGCATAAAAAAAACAATTAGTGTCTTAAGTCGATTTTATTTTATTGCAATTTGTATGTTTTTGTCAATGAATCGGTATCTACATATATAAGTACAAAACTCCATAGACAGGTCTGTTCTTATATCACTTTTAAGATTTGTGATATATTTTCACTGAAAACGTGTTTTTTGTTTTCAAATCGAGGTCACAAACCACCAGACATTAAGATAAACTGTTCAAAAATATAATTTGAAGTGTCCTTTAATTATTTATTTTATTCCACCTTTTTGATATAACGAAACAGTAAAAAGCACTAATTGGTAAAACACATCGCATAATTTGGTACTTTGATACATCTATTACGATCACTTCGGTGTTTTTCTATTCGAATTTTCTTTATTAGTTGAGGATAATCAGTTGCTTCCAAGCGACAGCCATAATCTAAAACCACACCGAAGAAATGAACATCGGCTGATTTGCAGATCACGTACAAATAGCCAGAGTGATTTAAATGTGTTGAGTGCTTTTGGAACGGTAGTTATATTATGAGGACTGGTCCGAGAGATTTCGCTTAAGCTATTGCTGGAACTAAAGAAAATAATTTTAGCATTTTTTATTTATGACAACATAATGTATTTTGATCCTTAAGCATTCTAATTCTCAATTTTATTATATTGTTACATGTTTCTTATAATTTTGCTATCCATAGTGTCTATGGTAAATTTTAAGCTTAATGTATATCAAGAGAAGGACAAACACCTGTTATTTATTAAATAAATTGTAAATAATTTTAATGAAACTCTATTTTGTATTTCGGTAGTTTTTTATATATTACATTTTTACGCCAAAATATGCCCGTGAGCAGCTTGAGATAGAGTCACTAATTTGATTTACACTAGACCGGGTAACGAAAAAAAATTCCCAAACTCGAGGGCAAATATTAAAGGTCACCTCGAGTCAGTTTACAATTTTTTTTTATCCTTTCCGAGCCCGTGAAAAACAACCAAAATCGTTTTTTATCGTAGTTTTTTCGTTTGTGGCTCGATCGTAACATACTCGTCGTTGTAGAGGTCGACGAGTACTATATTTGCCCTATAGATGTCGCTGACATCATCTTGTAATAAAGGCCTCATTTAATGTAGTTTCTACTCCTAGAATTTAAAAATATTTTTTCTAGGATTAAAGTCCTTTGAAAACCAAGAACATTGTGCTTTGGAAGTATACAGTTTTATTCAAAAATTATACTATACTTTTTTGCGCTATCGAACAATTTTTTCAATAAAAAATTATTGCATACTTTTTAGCTCAAATTATTGCATACTTTTTAGCGCTATCGATATTTTTCAAATGTTTTCCTGGGATAATTCATTTTTAATCCATTAAAATCTTGGCTTGGTTTTATTACAAAAAAGAGTAAAGATAATTGTAGCGACTTTCTAGTTTTGAAAAAATATGACTCAGACACTTTTCATCAGTTACTGCAAGCGCTGATTCACTTACAACACGTATAAAACGGTCAATGTTTTGCGAATGGCTTAGAAAATATACAAGTGCAAAATATATACATATATATATTTTTATTATTATTACTTTCATTGTTTACCTGGTATTTTTATAATTTCGTTGTTTGAAAATTTGAATCAGAGTCGAATTTAATAATTCCATGTCTAGGTACATGCAATTCACGAAATCTGGGTGGAGGGTTATCCATCGCTGCTCGAATATTAACATATCCTTCACCTCGTACTGTTTGTTCCGGGTCTTTTATCATAGCCAATAGTATGTTTTCAGGGTGGAAATAGTAGGCATTATTTCGATCGTACTGCGTATCACTTCCCGAACGTTTGTCAGTAACTGACGGATCCAGCAGAGGTATTTAAATACGTGACAACTACGGTGTATGGCTTGTGGCTGCCTCTTGACAAGGAACCAAAATGGAGCGTACACTTTGACTATAAAATGTACCAGAATTCTTAAAGTAGCATTTGGCTGACTACTTGAAATATATATCCGGAGGATTCTAGATGCGGTGGTCAACCATCTTGTTGTGATCACAGGACCAGGCTTTTCGTTGGGTAGTTGCTCATCGGATATGCCATTATTAACGGCTACAACGAGGCGGTAAGGATACGTAACATTGAACCCTTCGCATATTCCAGCCGTCAATGTTACTAGGCATTGCACCCATAGCAATTGGCTCAAAAACTTGTGAGATCTGAAAATGTTACATTATATTTAGTCGATAATTCAAAAAATTTTATCAGAATAAGAAAACAGAAATCATAATAATAAACTAAACTTACAGGCATTTTCCAGGGCCTTTTTGCTTACCAAAAAAGTGAATCAAGAGAGCTTTGAGGGGCAATTCGTTGAAATGGAATACCTTCACTCAACTAAGTGGTCCGGACAATAGTTTTCCTCATTCATAAAATGTGTAATGGCCTTCTGAATTCCTTCGCCGGTCCCATCGGTTGGTGTTGTAAATCCAAGGAATTGGATTTGGTTCTTTAACCAGTGTTATATGCTCTTCTACCACTGTACAAAGTCGTACCTTGTTCAAAATTGCAAATACGAAATGCAATTCAATTTGCCTTTTTCACGTCCGTTCTACACTTCGTACGGTCCCTCTGAATTTTATTTTTGTCGATAATGAGACCATCGAAAAATTTCATTAACCGTTCGGTAACATCGGGAATATCTTTATTTGCTTTTGCGATAATCGAAACTCATAAGTCCTTTATCAGGGTTGTCGCCCTGAGAAGAGAAATGTCAGATACTTTCAATTCCGCTTCGGTCTGCGGTAAAGCCTCCAAATTCTTCTTCATCGCTTAAACAAGGAAAGTACCCCATGGTATTTTCAGAGGGTATGTGTGTGCCCGATAACACATATGACTGCATTTCCACAGCGGAACTTATGTCAGCTATTTCTGTTTCGATTGTTCCCATTAATTTGTAATCCAGTGATAGCAGCCGTGGTTCACACTGGTCAATAAAGACATTTTTTGCATGAAGGGAAATTTGATTAATTAAAACATATTAAATTTGTTTCTACACCACATTTGCATTTTGCAATCGCGAATACCGTATTCCATTCGTCTTCAATGTATTTTTGTGGATATTTTGAAATGTAATACTTTTTTCACGAGGTGTACTAAAAGCCGTATTACTGACGATTTCACAATAATTGGAATGTTGGCACGATACCTCAACAAAGATCATTAACCACGACTGATAAATTACTAAATAGCTTGTTATTCTTGGGCGGATCTGGCGTACCTTGCTTCTTTCAAAACAACAAATATTCTACCACTTTGCGTGTTGTCGGTAACTTTGTTTTAGTTAATTCACATGCCGCGAAAAGCATTTTTACAGAAGATTCCACTTTGCACTTTATACTTTCATTTATTTATTTGTCGATTTGATGGGTTTATTTTCGAACACTAATGCATACATAAGTGTTACAGGTCTCTGGATTGCATCTAACTTCTCACAAATTACACTGTTAATGGACCAACAAAAATACATAGAAAAACATAACACAATTACAACACAGCGACTTGGCGAAATAATTGATGTATGTAAATAACTTCGAATACGCTTTTGTTGCTGTTATTTTTAACTTCTGTCGACTGCATAAACAAATAGCAACAACAACACTCAGGCTGACCAAAGCAAATCGAGAAGAACAGTGTTTGTTGTTGTTGCTGTAATAGAATAAAATATTACAAGAAAGAAAAAAACAAAACAAAAAACAATTAGTTGATACTTATACTTCTATGTATATAATTGTTACTACATAAGTTTCGATAGAGCTAAAAAGTATGCAATAATTGTTATTAAAAAAATTGTTCGATAGTGCTAAAAAGTATGCAATAATTTGCGATAATAATGCAAACAACATGGACAAATATTTGCTTAATACTGTAGATCAGTGGTAGGCAAAACCATAGAGTAAATATGGGTAGAGAAAATCTTTCACTCACCAAATTTCTGACATTTGTCCTCGTGTGATGTATTCGTTTGATGTTGAAAAGAATTGCTTTACTAATACCAGATAGAGGCAATGGTTCAAAACAACGAACAAAATAACAACAACGGCATTTCGTTTCGTGTGTTAAAATTAATGTGTTAAATACAACACAAATGTATGCTAACAATAACAGTCAATAAAAAAGTTTAAGACACATTTAAATTTCACAGTTTTTCACCAAAATGGCATGAAAAATTAAAGCAAGAAGTTATTGTAATTCCACCTGGTGTATATCACTTTTCGTCAAACATCTCTCTATCACACCGACCGCATCACGAAGAGTGTGAAAGGAAACGTCATGTGCCCCGTTAAGACTCCCATCATTTTGCCCATTTCGGCTTTTCCCAGTTTCAGCAAATCTTTTGTCCTCGATCCATCTGGGTCTCCCCATAGGATCTTTGTCATCCTGCCTACTGATTCCCGGTTCCACTGGGCTATATGTGCCGACTCCGCCCATTTATTTAACTCAGCCTTCGTCACCCCAAAGGGTTTCGCTCCATCTAGGCTCACCGTTTGGAGTTCCCTGGCTTTCTTTGCCAGGAGGTTCGCTTTCTCGTTGCCGAATACCCCGCTGTGCCCCGGCACCCAGATGATGTTGAGTCTCCCGTGCATAGAGTAGTCGTTTATCACCTTCTTACAGTCAAGGACCGTTCTAGATTTTACCGTTTCTGATGATATTGCCTTTATTGCCATTTGGCTATCCGTGAATATATTTGCCTCGGCTGGGATTGTATTATCGCCGAGCCATTTGATACACTCCGTAATCGCCCGAACTTCCGCCTGAAAGTTCGTATTATGATCCGGGAGGCGTAGGTGGGATTCGGTTGCTGGATTTTCAATAAAGAATCCTAGACCCGTTTTTTCTCCTAGCTTTGAGCCATCCGTGTAGCAGTAAGTCCCATTTGGCATTGGTGTCAGGGTCCCATTCTGCCAGGCGTATCTAGTTGGCGTTAGGGTCACGCAGTTCGCCTTAACCCTTATCTCGGGTATTCGGTCAGATTCACACGTATCTTGAGTGTACCCGACTAAGGCCCCAGTTATCCGTTGGTGTTTTGACGTGAGATCCCTGTTGATCCATTCACCTGTAGCTTGTAGGCGTTTTGACGCAAGGGCAGCCTCGTATTTGATTCTAATCTCGATTGGCTGGATACATAAAATAGTCTCCATGGCTCTTGTCGAGGTTGTCCTTATTGCACCGCTGATACCAATGCAGCACATTCTCTGAACCCTCTGCAGTGTTGCGATGTTACATTTCCTCTCAACTGCCGTCCACCATACTACAGAAGCATATGTTAGTACAGGCCTGATTACGCTTCTGTAGAGCCAGTGTGTCATAGCCGGTTTGAGGCCCCATTTGGACCCTATAGCCCTTCTGCATAGCGACCAGCATCTGTAGGCCTTATTAGCCCTTTCCTCTATGTGGTGCTTCCAATTCAGTTTCCGATCTAGAATTACTCCTAAGTATTTAACCTTATCGGATATTTTAATCGTCTTTCCCAAGAATCGTGGCTCTTCATAATCTGAGATTTTCGTCTTCCTTGTGAATAGACATATTTCCATTTTGTCCGGGTTTACATTTAAGCCCCTTGGCTGTGCCCATTCATACGCTATACTCAGTGCCCTCTCGGCCTCTCTGCATAATTGGTTTGGGTTCTTTCCCTTAAGAAGTATTATAACGTCATCTGCGTAGCAGATTGGTTTAAGTCCCTCGTCGGTAAGTTTCCTTAGGAGACTGTGTATAGTGAGGACCCATAGGAGTGGTGATATAATCCCTCCCTGTGGGGTTCCACGTTGTACTCTGTCTCTAATATTTACATCATGGGAACCACAGCTTATCCATCTATTCCTTAGCATATGGTTGATCCAGTCTTTTAATGCCCGGTCCACCATAAACTGGTCTAAGGATTGGATAAGTGTTTCGGTCCGGACATTATTGAACGCTCCCTCAATGTCTATGCATACAGCGAGTGTGTATAGTTTGTCATTGAGAGATTGCTCTATGTAGTAGGTTACCTCATGAAGTGCGGTGTCCACTGATCTGCCTTTGACATAGGCGTGTTGTCTAAACTTCAGCATATCGCTCGGTATTCCACTTTTTAGCATGTCGTCCACTATTCTCTCCAAGGTTTTGAGTAGAAACGAGGTGAGGCTAATTGGTCTATAAGCTTTTCGGTGTGTAGGCGTATTTTAAGCATGCGGAAAAAATTCCTGCCAGATGGGTTGTTATTTGGTCAACCCCATGCTGTAGGATAGCCGGGAAAATACCATCCGGTCCCGCCGCTTTATATGGGGAGAAACTCTTTATAGCTTTTTGGACCATTTGGTCCGTAATGATTGGCGACTGATGTACCACATTCTCATCTTGTGACCATTCCCCTGTGGGTTCCGCGTTCCCATTTGGAAAGTGTGTATCCATCAGATGCCTAAGTGTTTGTTCCATTGCATCCATTCTCTTTCCCGTGTCATCTACTAGCGTTTCCGCCTGTACGTGGGTCTTAGAGAGGAATTTTTTCATCTTCGACATATCGTTGACGCTATCCACCTGTTCACTGAATAGTCTCCAGGAGTTGCGTCTCGCTTTTCTCAATATTGCGTTGTATTCACTGAGACTTCTCTTGTAGTCCTCCCAGTATACTGGTGATTTCTTACGCGTGGCCCTGTTGTAAAGTCTACGGACGTTCTTCCCTAGATTTCGTATTTCCCCTGTAACCCAGGGTTTTTCTTGGGCCGATTTTCTTTCCCGAAGTGGGCAGCTGTCCTCGAAAGACTTTACTAGTGCTTGCGTTGTCTTTGTCACTATGTCGTCTAGTTCGTCCCTGCTAGAGTATTCGAGTTGAGGGTGGACTAGTCGATTCTTAAGTAGGCTTCCGAACTTTGTCCAGTCTGTCTTGGTCCTATTTCGGAAGCATATCGGTTTCGGTGGTGGCCGTGTTATCCTGAATCTAATATATCTGTGATCCGAGAATGAGTGCTCATTTAAAACCCTCCATTCTTGAATTTCATCTATAAGGTGTTCAGAACAGATTGTTATATCTAACACCTCCTCCCTAATCTTGTTGACAAAAGTGGCTTTGTTCCCAATATTCAGTGTGAAAAGGTCGTTAGTATTCAAATATTCTACTAGGGCATGCCCCCTACGGTTACAGTTAGTACTACCCCACGACGTGTGGTGAGAGTTAGAGTCACTACCTATTAAAACTTCGTTACCTGTCTGTTTGGCCCTCTCTACCAGTCGCTGTAATTCCGACGAAGGTGGTGGTGTCGGCGAATCATATGGCAAGTATACTGATGCCAGGTATATATTCCCATCTCCCTGTTTCAGCACTGTTGCATCCGATGTTGACAACTCTGGGGAGAAGAGAAAACAAAGGTTTTTATGGCATAAGATACATGTTCTCGGACGGGAATCCGTCTTCGTATAGAATAGTTGGTAATTAATATGATTTAATCCAATAAGCTTGTCTTTAGTGGTCCAAGGTTCTTGTATTAAAGCAATGTGTATTTTACCTTTATTAATTTTATCCAACAGAGCGTGGGTTGCCGTCTCGCTCCGGTGGAGGTTAATCTGGATGACCTCTAACATTGGTCCTCCAGTAACCGGTCTTCTTGGAAGTTTGTGATGCCTTCGGCCACTTCCTCCTTCTTATTTTGCGGTGTCTGCTCCGCCGAGCCTCCACTCGCTTCGTCATGCTCCGCATCCTCCGGCTGTGTTCCTCCGGTCGTCATGCCGATTGGCACTTTGCCAACTTTGATGTAGACAGCTTTGGTCACAAAGAACACCATACCTTTAGTCTTGGCAAGACCAGCCATGGATTCCGGGTCTATTCCGGTCACAAGGAGTGTGCCCTCCTGCCCCTCCTCCCTGTGGAAAACGACCCATTTGTCCACGGATAGTCCTGCGTTTTGCTTGCCAATGACTTTAAGTATGGCGTCCGATGCAAACTTGCTGCCGCATCCTTTAATATATACAGTAGCCTTCGTCAGCCTTGGGATGTCCTTCTTCCTTACGAGGGCTAGCTTACCGCCTTCCCAGGGGGCAGAGATTTCATCCACCAGCTTCTTTAAAGTCTCCGCACAGTGTTGTGAGGCCAGCTGTAAAGTGAGTACCTCCCCTTTGAAGCCGCTACTGATAACTTCTATGGGAGGTCCACTTTCGGCCTTCATTATGTGGTCCATTACCTTCGTGTTGACGAGGTCCTCCACGATTTGGTGTTGGTTATCCGGTATTGAGCCAGTTGGGTTTCCGCTGTCAATTACTGCATAGCAGAGATCGTCCAGTTGTTGCCTTCTTGCTACCTTTGCGTAGGATGGCGGTTCTTTGCCTGTGTTCGCATTCAGCTTCCTCTTCCGAGTTGGATAGGGTTCGTGTTTACGCGCCCTTTCCTTGTCGGTTGATTTGGCTGATGTGCTCGCCTTTCCGGTAATCGCATCGGCTTTGTTCCTATTGTCCCTGGAGCTCTGTTGCATCCCCTGGGTAATATGGGGTTTGGGCGTCTCCGAATTACCAGATGACGGGGAACACTTTTTCCTCTTTGTCATTATTTTGACAGTGTTCTGTTCTTCCGGTGATCGGTTTCTCTTCTCAGCCTCTGTTGAGGTCGAGGGAGGCACCGACAGGTCCTTAGGAACATCCTGTTTTCGGCTTGTTTGGCTGAACGGTTCCTCTTTGCAATCTTCCTGCGTTGAGCCCCCGAGAGTCATTTCTTTTGTGTGGATAGCTTCGCTATGCTCTCGCTTACTTCATCGACCATTCTATTTACCTCGTCATTTTTTGGAGTTGCTAAAATGGTAATGTTGTATTCATTATTATCACTTTGGGAATCAGAGTTGGAGTCACCACCTGTTATTGAAGGCTGAGGGCTTATGCAGCCCCGCTTGGTTTCGTCCGCGTCATCATCCTTGTTTTGGTTGCCATTGGCTTTTTGTGTGCTTGCCACAGACTCTACTACAGGGGTCAAGACACCACCCCCTGTAGAACCATGAGTATGATGAACCCGACTCTGCGTTTTCATCATCATCGAAACGATCTCATGGTGTTGTTTCACAATGCTATCGTGGATTAGCCTGTGTTCCGTTTCAAATGTCGTATTAGTATCGTTTCGTGTATCAGTTTCGTTTGCAGTGTTGTTATCATTGTTTTGTTTTCCTGTTTTTAGTTTTTTCATTAGTTCTTCTTTTTTGTTCATGTTAGTCCCATGAGTATGCCAGTAAATATACTACAGTCCACCCCAGTGACGGCGTGAGTTGAACCGGGCAACATATTTCATTACTACCGACCCGTGCCCTGGCGTCGGAGGGAGCTGTTAGGAACCAGTTTGTTTAAACACTAACTGGCCATTCTAGGTCCTCGGCACTGCTTCCAACCACCTTGACCTTAAAAGTGTTTTTGCATTCAACGTTGGATATTCTAATGGCGCCAAAATCGCAAGAATCGCCATGTCGGGGGAAGCTTCATTGACAATCGTTATTTAAGTAGGCCTGATCAACAGATAGACCTACAACGAGACTCAACTTCCCCCCGGAGTAACCTTTAGTTCGCGCAGCCAAGGCCACACTTAGGCAGCCTCGGCCACACTTAAGCCCCCACATCGCGACAAGGTTGTTACCCCAGGTGAAGGTGGAATTACAATAACTTCTTGCTTTAATTTCTCATGTCTTTTAAATGTGTTTTAAACTTGTATTGACTGTTATTGTTAGCATACATTTGTGTTGTATTTAACGCAATAATTTTAATACACAAAACGAAATGCCGGTGTTATTTTCTTCGTTGTTTTGAACTATTGCCTCTATCTGGAATTAGTAAAGCAATTCTTTTCAACATCGAACGTAATTATCACACCAGGCCAAATGTCATAAATTTGGTGACAGAAATATTACGTCTACTATAAGTATTAATCTATGGACTGATGCTTCGAATCAAGCATAGTTGTTGTGTACATTTGAGTTGCCGATCGTGTGTGTGTGAAAAATACGATTATTGTCTGCCTCGCGAGGCTATGGGTTGGTTACCACTGCTGTATGTATGTATCTTGGCTTACGTAACTTTTTTGTTTTTGAATAAAACTGTATACTTCCAAAGCAAAATGTTCTTGGTTTTCAAAGGACTCTAATCCTAGAAAAAAATATTTTTAAATTTTAGGGGTAGAAACTGCAGTATTATGCAGGCCTTCATTACAAGATGATGTCGTACGTTAGCGAAATCTATAGGTCAAATATAGTACTCGTCGAGAACTATACAACGATGTTTTGTATGTTACGATCGATCCACAAACGAAAAAAACTACGATATAAAACGATTTTAACTGTTTTTCACGGGCTCGGAAAGGATACATATTTTTTTTAAATTGTCTCGAGGTAATCGTAAATATTTGCCTCGACTTTGGGAATTTGTATTTATATGGAGGCCGACCCAGTCTAATGTACACCATATCTACTCGATTCGTATGCAAATCGAGGGACAAGTGTATTTAAATCGATGTTAAATTGAGAATGTAAACGCCTATTCGCTAATATTGGGATAATGTAACTAACGACATATTACAAAACAAATTTCCTATTGGGTAATGTAGATTACTTTCAGTACATCTACATTTCCCAATCAGTTATAGCTTGAAGATTTCTCCGCAGTAGTTTACGTGCACTTTCAACAGAAAACGAATAAAAACAAGAATAAAATAAAATATTTCTCAAGTGTTGTTTCCACGCTTCGGCAATGCTCTCTAAAATAAATCCCATTTAAATTCTGTGTAAATTTGTGCAGTTTTATTAAAATGTGTATAATCTTTAAAAAAATATAAACAAAAGTTAACATGCAAATAAAAAACGTGTAAAATATTAGAGGGGGGAAAACTAATTAAAATTAACAAGTATACGAGAACAGTTAAAATAAACACAAAACAAAAACTAAAGAATATATTACAATAATTTGTTGAAATGTTTATATAGTTCTGAAGTGGAAGGCCTTTGCTTGTAATCACTGTGCCAGCAGGATATGAAAATATCTTCATAAAGACGTTCCGCATTTGCCACATTCACACGAATATATTGTGGATGGTGGGGTGGGTAGCCGTCTTGAAGTATTGAAGAAAGTGTACATGCTTCGTTTAACGTGAATTCACACTGCAAATCACGTTTCACTTTCATGCCTTTAATGTTGCCGTTACAATTTAAAGCCTTGAGAGGAATTCTATTTGTTGGGCGCACGGTTTCCTTTTTCGGTTGCGGTTCTATTAGTTGACATTCATTTTCATTTAGTATATTAAGCAAGTTTTCTAATGATTGAGATGACAACTGTGTTGAATAAGGCTCACATGTACAAATTTTTTGCTGCATTTTCGAGTTGGAGTTGTTTCCATGGGAAAGTTCAAGAGCGTTGGGTCGTAGATCATGCTTAACTACCTGATAGGCTACCACTTCGTTGCATTGTAGCCAATAATAAGGGAAGTGACGATACTTTATTTGCCACATCGTTATACCAAACGAATAAATGTCAGTTGCTGGCGTTAGATATTCTTCTCTCAAAGCCTCGGGGGCCATGTAGCGAAGAGTGCCCTAGAAGGATGACAACTATTAGTAGAATAGGATTTAAGCTTTCGTCCAAACTTCTTGCAGTGTCTAATATATATTATAGCTTTAATATTTTTACATATACGTATGTACCTTGACTAATCCTTTCGTGTTATTTTTGCCCTCATTAACATTTATTGAAGATCCAAAATCACAGAGTTTGCAAGTATAACATCTTAGGTAGTTATTTGCTTTTGATTTTTGATTCATGAAAATCATAACATTTTGTGGTTTTATATCCATATGCAGTAAATCCATTTTATGACAAAACTTTAATGCTGATATTATATCCAGGCAGATACTACAATAAGGGAGATCAATCGGTTTAAACATGTAAAATTATTTGCCAGTTAATAGTTTGTATAAAGGGGCCCTTAGACCTGTGGATAAGTTGCTCGACTTCAAGTTGACATCAACTTCGATAACTAGACATCAACTTCGAATTTGCCCTTACACTCTCAAACTAGTTGAGGCAACTTCATTTTCTTCTCAGATGTCGATATGAAAGGTGGTGAGCGCACTGCGAAAATATCACAAATTTTACGAAAAAACGCCATTTTTATGTTCTTTAAATAATTATAAATAACACTACAAATCATATTTATTTAGTTTATATTTTTCCGATAATGTTTAATTTAATTATTTTTTGGTTGATTTATTTACATTTTGCCGATAATGTTGCCTCATGAACGTTTCTCACCGAAATGCGTATGAAAGTTGATGCAACTTCCCCTTACACTGGTGTATAAGTTGATATCAACTTCAAAAAATCAAAATGGCTTTGATTTTACATCAACTAGTTTGTACAAACCACCAACTTCACCTTACACCATGGATAAGTTGATGTCAACTTGAAGTCGCTGCAACTTATCCACAGGTCTAAGGGCCCCTTAAGACATACTCGTACTTACTTAACACGATGCATTATAGTTATTTCCGTAGTATCTAAAATACTTTGCAAACACTGACCTTCAAAACGCTCCATTATAACTATGGTAAAATTCGCTGTTGATTCAATCTAAAGGATCAACGTAATTTGATATGCGGAAATGCCTCAAATTATTAATACTAACCTTAAATATCCTCACAATATTGGTGTGCTTCCATCCAAGAATATGGGCCTCATTATGCATCATTTGCCTATTGACATCTTTTAAATTCTTAATTATTTTCAATGCAACAGGTTTTGCTAGGTGATACAATTACATAGATGTTAGTGTTCATTTCGGTTTGATCTTTCGGGGATTGTGTTTTTACCTTTGTAAATAGCTTTTATCACAGTGCCATAGGCGCCCCGGCCCAGCAGATTGCTCTTCACTTGGCTTATTGGAGGACCATCTTTTAGAATTTCTTGACGATTTGGAGTATTTAAAATGATGACATTTTCTTTGTTTTGCAAACGCGACAATGACCTAAAATTTGTTGAAGTTTTATAAGAAATGTAATATTTTCTTGGCAATTTCTATTTACATTTTGCCATCTGTTCTTTCTTCTTTTGAGTAAATTTTCTTGTTGACAAAAATATTTTTCAGTATTATGTGTCATATGTTATAACGGTTTCTATAATCAATGTCAATATTAACATTTCAAGTGATATGATCATCCATGAGACAAGGCAGCACAGTGGTTGGAAGTCATTGTCCGGGAAGGTGGAATTCGTGGTTTGTTTGTAAGGATACAATTAAAAATCATATCTTAATCGTAAATGTTCACAAATAAAATGGCTGAAGTTAAAAAAAAAACAAAATTAAAGAAATATTAAAGAATGTGAGAAAATTGAAAACTAAAGAAATATTAAAGAATGTGAGAAAATTGAAAACTAGCCGTCGAACGGACCTATGGAGCCCACAGGGTACAAAAAACCGTCACACCCAGAGACATTTGGGTATGGATTAGTGTGGGTACTTCAATGAAAGGTATTTGTGTCACGAATTCCGTGGTGTCATTCTTTTTTTAGTGGGATGTCTGAAAGTCCATATAAGTCCACTTTTGTGCGTACAGTAACCATTAGATTGGTTATGGTAACCATCCAGAAAAATAATTTTTTTTTAAAAAGTATCGAGTGATTTTTCCGATTTTGCCACACATCGACTTAAGGTACAGAGGGAATTTTAACCCCCCTGCCTGAGCCCGGCCGGGCGACTAAGTGCAATATAAATTTAACGATTTTCCAAAAGTTATACCACACGGTACGAGCAACATAGGTCCCTGCGAGGGCTACTTTTCCATTTTCTCACATTCTTTACTTTTTCTTTAATTTTGGTTTATTTTTTTGCCAATAAAACATCTATTAATATTGCAAAAGATCTATTAATGCCCAATTTTTGACTGGTTATTTAAATTGGTAATCAGTTGATTTTGATTTGTTTGATCGCACTTTAAATACGGAAAGAGTTTTTCAGTGCTTTGTCAAATAATCTTACTACCATGTGGCAACAGTGGCAAATGCTACGAAAAATAACCGGTATTCATACATTTATCTGCTAATCGTTACAATGCATCAAACTGACGCAATTTGCAAGAGGAAAGTGAAGCGATAAAATACAAAATATTTAATGAAATTGGAAAATATTTGAGCAGATATAAAGTTCTAACTGCACTACGAGTTAAATGATGTTGTTATTTCAACTAGGATGGTGATTATAATTGTTCACATTTACAATTAAAGAAGCTTCGTGTTTGTTGTTCTTCTTCTTTTCTGCTAAAATCATATGGTCACTTGATTATAGTTTAATGGCCATATTCATAAAAAGTTATGAGAGGTTTGAGAGTCGATTTTTGCATGATAAACCGTCTCTCAAACCTGTTATAACTTTTTATGAATAAGACAGTAAATGCCAAACTTTGGCTGTTTAAACAGCAATCAACTATTAATCTAAAAAATGAATTTAGAGTTTAAATTATATTTGATCCTTGATCAAAGATGATTTTACACTTAAAAAATAAGGCCTAAGTCTTAAAAAATAAATAAATGGTTTGCCATGACATCCCATGAACGGATTTGGGAGAGCTTCTCACAACCAGTCAGCTGTGTGCTTTCTAGGTTTGCACTCCACTGATTGGGACCTTCAGTTTTTAAACCGGTTCCGAACGGTATTTTGAGAAGCTTTTTCATGGCTAAGTACTCGATATTGTCGCCAAATGTAAGGTGGTCGGAGCAGGGATCGAACCCATGTACTCATGTAGAAGAGCTGCGCACCACCACCGACGGCCACTAAAGACTTACCGGTAGAAAAAATATATCTGATAGAAATACTATTTTATATATTGTAGGGCCCTTAGACGACCAATCATTTGACAGTATTCCTAGTGTACTTGTGGATTGACGCTGCCCCAAAACATATTTTATAAAATAATTTTTCATTTTGCTTTCCCAGATTTTTCGCACTGATTTTCATGATTTTAAAGTGCTGTATTGTGCATTAAGTGCGTAGTATCTGCATTTTTTAACGACAACAAAATTTTAACCGGAAAAAATCCTAAAAACAGTAAACCAAAACCGAAAAATTGAAGTTAGCACTTTGGCAAAAATTTCACTATATATATAGGGTTTTCCAATTTGAGGATATGATTTCTAAGTGACGTTCCGGTAGTATGTCAAGCTCTGTAATTTTTTTACATTGTATTCCGTAATTTGTACAACTTCATCATGGAGAGATATCCGCAAGAACACACGTTTACAAATTATTATTTTTTTTATCAAAATAATCGTTCTCCAATTGCAACTTTTTGCCATTTTATGGTCGTAATAATCGTCCACCTGTGCTCGCTATTCGTCGAATTGTTGCAAATTACGGGCATACATTTTCTTTACAAATAGCCTGTTTCTCTATCTCGAACGAAAAGCTAAATTTCGGTTTGTCTAAGTCGAAATTTTCGTTCGCCTGACTTCATGTTTGGTCCTAAGTGACAGCACATTCGAAATAGAGAAACCAAAATTTGTACTGAAATATGTAATGTTTTCATTCGACTTGAAACGACAAGATTGTGAAACCCACACAATCTAGAACACGAACAAAAGCTTTCGTTCGAGATTGAGAAACAGGCTGATAATGTTCAAGTGCCAATAAGACAGAGAACCTCTCGAAGTATGGAAAATATTGCTGCCGTTCAGGCAAGTGTTGCTGAAGACCGCAATTCTTCGAAATGAAGCTGGTAAAACCGTTACTGGCAATGGAGAGCGGAATAGATCGATGATAACCAACTTTTTATGGCCAAAATTGAAAGAAGTTGATCTTGACAACATCTGGTTCCAACAAGACGTGGCTACGTGCCACACAGCACGTGCAACAATCGAATTATTGCCAGAAAAGTTTGGAGATTCGATTATTTCAAGAAAATGTGATATTGAATGGGCTTCAAGAAGTTGTGATTTAACACTATTAGACTATTTCTTGTGGGGTTATTTGAAGTCATTGGTCTTTAGCAATAAACCAGACTCTCCACAAGTCTTACAAGCCAATATTGAACGTGCTATTCATGGCATAGGACTTGATTTAGTGGAAAAAGTGCTTGAAAATTGGGTTCATCGATTTCGTTCCTGCAAAAGGAGAGGTGGAGGCCACTTGAAAGACGATTTATTCAGAGCTTAATTGTAGCGATTGTACTTTACATTAAATAAAAAAACATTTGAATTTCCTTAACAATTAGTGTGTTTTTTTAAAGAAATCATATCACACAAATTGGAAAACCCTTTACTTGTAAGCAGGCTTTGACTTTGGCCATTACGCTGTTTAAAAAAGCGCAAAGTTATTGAAATTCGTTGTAATAAATACAAAGCAGAAACAGCATATATTGCCAAATCATCACACAGTGCTGAAGATCTGGTCATAAAGCCTATACAGGATTTTTTGTTCGAGATGACATTTCTGTGCAGCTGGTCGTAAGGAAACGACGGTAAACGAAGCATATGAACTTGTTAAACAGCAACCATGGTTGAAATATGAGGTTGTGTTATAAGAACAGCTGATCGGAGTTTTTTCATGTCGTTGTACAGAGTTCTGTCAAATTTTATCTAATTTGTTTGTTTATTTAATAAATACTTAACAGATTTCAAAAATTTCGATATAAATCCAGTTTGAGCACATACTAATTTAGTTAATTAAATGAAAAGTTGTTTGTACAATTAAAGAAAGAACGAAAAAAATAGAAAAATCAACTGAGTTTGACAGAACTCTGTATTACTAATATATACACCTGATTAATATCATCATGACAGCAATTTTTGAATACAAATATTAGTAGAAGCAAATTTTACAGGACAGACCAAAAACTATAATACTTATGACCAGTTTTTCAGTCAGTGGTGATCTTCGTTTCTTAGTTAAATTCTGGTTAAACATCGAATTGTGTTTTTTAGTCATTGTTTAACTATGATTTAACCACCCAATGTTGGTTGGTTAACTTATAGTCAGAACCATATTATTTTGACAATCAAATTACTGACTGTCAAAGTGAGAAATGAAAATTGTATAAAATACATGTTTCAGATTTGCGTATTTGTACACATACGTTGAGTCTAGATCGTTAAATTGTTGCTCCTATATAGTTTTTTACACATTTTTGTTAAAATGACTTCGATTTTATGCATCTATTTCTTATTTGTCATAATTCCATTTTGTTTGTTCCCTTTTGTTGTTTGGTATTTCTCACTTTGACAGTCAGTAATTTGATTGTCAAAATAATATGGTTCTGACTAGAAGTTAACCAACCAACATTGGGTGGTTAAATCATAGTTAAACAATGACTGAAAAACACAAATCGATGTTTAACCACAATTTAACTAAGAAACGAAGATCACCACTGACTAAAAAACTGGCCATAATTAACTTAGAATTAAGATTAAGTAATCCGATAGTTAACTACCCACTTAAAAAGCCATGCCCCATTATATGTGCGTCTGTCGATAATTTCCGACAACTTTTAGAAATTTTCTCCAAACTGTTTGTTGCGATGTCTCGAATAAAATGTGCATGACAAATAAATGTGACAGTTGTAAATCAGATATAATTTTTAATTTAGTACCTATAAGTTATATTAGTAAACTTGACGAAGAGATTAAGTGGACGACCTGGCGCGTTGTAAATAAACGGATGATTTTGAGCTTCTCAAAGGAGACAGTAAATTACCTAATTTTTGAATTCGAATCTCACCTGCCTTCTTTTAAATCGCACACATACATTAAGCGGTCTCAGCAAAACTATTTCAAAATTTTAAAGAATGTGTGAAAGACGGAGAGTTAATTCTATAAATTGATTTCGCTGAAAACTTTAGGCTAACTGTTCAAAATGAAATACAGTCTGCGCATTTTTGTTACAGTCAAGTAACAATTTTTACAATTCGTTTGCTATTGTCATAATAAATTTGATGTGGTTTGCTTTCTATTTGAAATTGTAAATAAGTTGCAGGAAACCCACCAAATTTCAAAACTATTTGTATTATCCACGGTTATAGTGGACAATTTAAAAATAAGTTTATTTTGAGAACTATTGCACATTTTCTAAAATCATTTAACTTCAACGCTTTTGAATGGAATATTTTTGCCACCTCGCATGGCAAAGGTGCAGTTGATGGCATTGACGCAGTAGTAAAACCAGTACATAAGTTTCAGTCGGGTGAACCGACTAAATCATACCCTCACCATACCATACCTCATCCATTGCGTGGGAGTTCTGTTAAAAAACGCCCATACTCAAAAGTGACCATAGTCATTAGCAGATTGATGACATTGCGTTAAATATTATTGAATACCCAAATTAGTTAGTTTCCTTCCCAATATTTATATGCGAGGTACAAAAATGGGCATGGCAAGATGTTGCAAAATTTTGATTAGTACCAAATTTTATTAAGATCGGTTATGTTTTATTTGAGATATCGAGTCGGCAAACCCCAAATACGCCCAACTTTTGTATGGGAGGTACGAAACTGGACGAAACTGGGCGTGGCACAATGGTCAGTTATTAATTACACAGTAGCTTTTAGCAAAATATTGCCTAGTACCGAATTTTATTAAGATCGGTTGTTGTTTATGAGAATTATCGTGTCGATCAACCGGTTATATGCGAGGTACAAAAATGGGCATGGCAAGATGTTGCCAAAATTTTGATTAGTACCAAATTTTATTAAGATCGGTTATGTTTTATTTGAGACATCGAGTCGGCAAACCCCAAATACGCCCAACTTTTGTATGGGAGGTACGAAACTGGGCGTGGCACAATGGTCAGTTATTAATTACACAGTAGCTTTTAGCAAAATATTGCCTAGTACCGAATTTTATTAAGATCGGTTGTTGTTTATTAGAATTATCGTGTCGATCAACCGGTCATCCGTCCAACTTTTATATGGGAGGTATATCCTCCAGTTGGATAAGCATTTACAGATTATTAACCAGTGTGGCAGTTGATGCTAATCACATCTACCAGAAGAAAGATTTGAAAGAAATATGATTTTGTGCTAAATGTGTCGATTTGTATGGGAGGTACCAGAAGGGGCGTGGTCAAAACGCCCATTTTCAATCCCAAACTCAATATTGGCAAATAGTAGTCACTGACAAAGTTTCATTGTCATCTGTAAAGATTTACGGCAGTTATCGTTTTGACCAGCCAGCCAGACAGACAGACGGACATGGCTCAAACGTCTTAAAAAGTCCTAAAACGAATTTGGTCCAAAGATACTAAGGGTCTAATTTGGTTCCTTCTATGTGTTACATTTTTTACGTACTAAATGATATATACCCCCTTCCCTATGGGTGAGGGTATAATGAAAGGTTTGCGAACTGATAAGAACTCAAAACATAGTTTTATGTAATACTTCCGATTTTTATATAAGTAGCTGTGGTAAACATAATGTTTCCGGGACGCAAGTCATGTATATCCCATCAATAGATATTGATGATAAAGTTGAATCAATTGCTAAAATGTGGAATAGAGTTAAAAGTATTCCAAAGCTTAAAAGTTGTCACCACTTTAAATATTTAAAAGAAAAACAAAACTGTATATTATCAGCTAAAACTGTGAATTCTGATAACATAAATATACATTTGTAAAAAATATTACGCTAAATTAATCATAAAAAAATAAATAAATAGTTTCCCATTACATCCCATAAAGGGACTGGGGAGAACTTCTCACAATCACTGAGCTGTGCGCTTTCCAGTTTTCACTCACTGATTGGGACCTACAGTTTTACACCGATTCCGAACGGTATTTTGAGAAGCTTTTTCATGGCTAGATACTCGATAGTGTCGCCGTCACTATGCGAGGTGACCGCCGCCGAAAGAAAATTTGAAGGTGGTCAGAGCCGGGTTCGAACCCAGGATCTCATGTACAAGAGCCGCGCACACTAACCATTGCACCACCGACGGCCACACATACCATACCATGCATTTTCAATAAAATACCTTTGAAAAAAATAATATTTTTTATTGACTGGGACAATGTGAAACTTCCGACACGAAACGTCCGAACAACTAAAAGAATTAAGTATAACCTCACTACTGCCCTTAATAAAGACGATATAGAGCTTTTTTATTATCTTTGTATGGCTGCTGAATTTATTTATGTAGATTATTAACGGATATTTAAATAAACATTTTGTGCAGCACTTAAGTTGAATTAAACATTTCTTGAAAATGATGCTTCACACCTTTCCTAAATATTCTCGATGCTATGAACATTTTTTAAAAGAAGAAACGTCCGACACGCTGTCACAATCAAATATTCACTAACACATGCAAATTAATGATATGTTCATAGACTAATCCTTATAGTAGACCCACTAGTTCTCCCACCAAATTTATGACATTTGGCCTGGTGTGATATTTACGTTTGATGTTGAAAAGAATTGCTTTACTAATACCAGATAGAGGCAATGGTTCAAAACAACGAACAAAATAACAACAACGGCATTTCGTTTTGTGTGTTAAAATGTTTGTGTTAAATACAACACAAATGTATGCTAACAATAACCATAGACTAATAGTTATAGTAGACCTAATAGTTCTCTCACCAAATTTATGACATTTGGCCTGGTGTGATATTTACGTTCGATGTTGAAAAGAATTGCTTTATTAATACCAGATAGAGGCAATGGTTCAAAACAACGAACAAAATAACAACAACGGCATTTCGTTTTGTGTGTTAAAATGTTTGTGTTAAATACAACACAAATGTATGCTTACAATAACAGTCAATAAAACAGTTTAAAACACATTTCAATTTCATAGTTTTTCACCAAAAAGACATGAAAAATTAAAGCAAGAAGTTATTGTAATTCCACCTGGTGTATGTCACTTTTCGTCAAACATCTCTCTATCACACCGACCGCATCACGAAGAGTGTGAAAGGAAACGTCAGATGAGCCAAATATTCTGTCTAGTCTGAGATTACTCTATGGATATGTTGTGCATGATCGTCTAAGGCTCTTTTTAGGAACTCCTATGATTAACCAATATTATGCAATAAAAATGAATATCCCATTCGTTGTACTTACTCACTGTCTTTGTTTCAAATATTTTATATGAAACTTGAGTTCGCTCGCGATCATCCTTGACTATCATTTCTCTTAATCGAGTGTAATCAGCAAAAAAAGAAGGTCCGCCATAAAACTATAAAATTCGAACTGTGACTGTGAGACTTTAACCATGACGCCCATCTTTCCATTTTATATTAAAGGCCTTTCCGTCGAAGTCTTGGTCGTCTTCGAAAATCTTTCGCGCGAGCTCGTCTTCATTCATTCTGATAACATGACCTAGCCACTGCAACTGACCTAATTTGATTTACCTAGAAATGTCCACGTCAGAATATAAATGATACAGCTCTTGGTTCCAACGACTTCGGTACTCGCCGCTTTCTTTAACAGGACTATATATTTTACGCAGAATTTTCCTCCCGAAAACTCCCAGGTGTTTTTCATCCGCTTGCGATATGACCCAAGTTTCGGAGCCATATGCCTGGACTGGTAAATTGAAAGCCAGGTATAGCTGGATCTTTGTCCGTCGAGAGAGTGCTTCGTTTTTGAACTGCTGCTGAGCCCAAAATATCTCCTATTTGCAAGCACAATTCTTCTATTTATCTCCAGGCTGACGTTGTTGTCCATCCAAGATAGATAAATTCATAAAATTCGATAAATGTTGTTGGCGGTAGGCGGTAGGTAGATAAATTCATCTACCACATCAAAATTAAATCGGTTGTCAACGTTCAAGTGCTCAAGAGGTTTCTCTAGTCGTTGACACCATCAATTTTGTATTGCCCTCATTAACAGCAAGACCCACCTTCGCTGATTCTTTTTCGATTCTTGAAAATACTGTAGTAACCTCTCGCAAATTTCGCCCAATGATGTCTATGTCGCCTGCATAAGCCAGCAACGTATGGGTTTTTCGTGTTGATGGTCTTGTTCATATTTACTGAAGCTTTTCCCATTATTATCTCCATTTAGATGTTGAAGAGATTGCACGAAAGTGTGTCGCCTTGACTCAATCCTCGCTCGGTACAGAATGGTTCGGTGAGGTCTTTCCCCACCTACACTGCTGATTTGGTGTTGGTCTCGTCATTCTACAGATGCGGATCAGTTTTGCCGGAATCCCAAGTTCAGACTTTGCTTCGTACAATTTTCCCCTTATGGGGCTATCGAAAGCAGCTTTGTAATCGACAAAAAGTTGGTATGTATCGATTTGCTTTTCGTGGGTCTTTTCCAGGATTTGACGTAGCGTGAATATTTGGTCCACACTGATAAGGTCCAATCAGAATTTCAACAATTGGCTTTAGTCTTTCACATGATACGCACGACAAGATCTTATACGCGATGGATAAAAGACTGATACTGCGATAGTTGTAACATAGACGCGGATCACCCTTTTTGAATACAGGACAGAATACACTGAGACTCCAATCGTCAGGCATAGATTCCCCCAACCATATACTGCATATAAGTTGATGCATGTGGGCTAGCAGTCCTTCGCCACCGGCCTTAAAAAGCTCGGCGGGTAGCCCATCCACTCCAGCGGCTTTATTATTCTTATGCCGTGAGATTGCCGTTCTAATCTCACCTTGGCTAGGCGGGGGGGTACAATCTACACTGTCTTCGACAATCATTACCTCCTGATCGTCTGTGGAAGAAACTGCGCGGAAAAGTGGTCTCTCCATATTCTAAGAACACACTGCTTATCGGTCACCAGATTCCCATTCTCGTCTTTGCGGAAGGTCAGCCCATTATTCGGCCCGTTATTCGATCTTCTTACCCCCCGGAACAATTTTCGGGGTTCATTGTTCATCCTGTACATTTCGGTCTTTTCACTCTCTCTCTGCACCCACTGCCATTTTTTTCTCCTAAATTCCTACATACATATATGTATACTATATAACAATTATACTTTGTCAAAAACAAATGTTTCCAAGAAAATGTTATTTTATTTTTTCGGTTTTTGTTACACTGTTTTACTAAAGTTTATGAATACCTTGTTTTCTTGTAAAAGGTGTCCCAGTAAGAATTCACTTTTTAATTTTAAAATAAAAACACGTATTTGCAAAGAAGACATGTTCCGATTAAATACGGAATAAAATATCCGTCAAATGGCTTCCACGGCTATCCGAAAATTTCCCACGGCCCTTTTCATGAACTTTTCCATCTCACCGATGACGTGTTGGATCTCGGATTTGAACTAAGGAATTGATTCTGGTTTATTCGCATAAAACCGAGATTTCACAAAACCCCAAAGACAAAATCGCACGGCGTTAAATCGCATGATCTAGGTGGCCAGTTGACATCAGAAATTCTTGAGATAATTTGTTGTGGAAATCGTTGCTGCAATAAATCGATTACATTCATGCGCGGTGTGGCAGGTGGCGCCATCTTGCTGTAACCACATGTCGTCCAGTTCCATGCCGTCCAATTGAGACCACAAGAACTCCGTTATCATGTTCCTGTAGTAACGTATGCCGTTCGCAGTCACTGCAATTACGGCCTTTTTTTAAATTGGTATTGACTTCACTTAACTCCATTACCTATTGAACGAATTTCCGGCGCTTACCATGGTCTGATGGTTTAAGCTCCTGAGTAAGCTGAATTTTGTACGCATAAAGGTGGAGATATTTTGTTAAAATTCGCTGCGTAGTGCTTCGTAGAATTTGAAGTTCTTGAGAACAGCAGCAATGTTTTCAAGAGACCGACCGGTACGTTGACGCACAGGAGTCTTACTGTCCATGCCGACCCAGTTTCTTCAAATTTTTTGACCACCCTTCGAACGGTTGACACATTAGTTGCACTTTCTCGACTGTAAAATCTTCGAAGTTTGCGAGCGGTCTCAGCATAAGTTTTCACAATTATAACGCGTTGTTCTTTCTTAAAACGCTCCATTTTTAATAATCGGAATAAACATATGTGACAGCTGCCAAAATTTCAGAGTTGCCATTTGCACAAAAAAATTACACTTAATGTAAAAAGTGCAATCTTACTGAAACATCCTTTACTATTAGTAGATCCTTGAAAATGATCATCGAAGTTGATCGCAATATTGGAACATATTAATAAAATTGTGATAAAAGGAAAATCATAGTGTTTTCTTCTTTTTACTCAATGACCTACAGGGTGGCTGGTGAATATTGCTACATTAAGAAATTCAAATAACTTTTTTTTTAGTGTATGGAATTCATTTTTCTTTTATTCATGTTAAAACTCATTCAATTTTATTAAATATAGCTTAATTAGTTTTGAAAATAATGGAATTTAAATGCCCCCCCCTGCTCGTTGATGCATGTGCGGCATCTTACTAAAAAGTTGTTAATTACTGCTTGGAGAGTTGAGACAGGAATAGCCGCAATTGTTTCTCGAATGGATTGCTTTAGTTCATTCAAATTTGTTGGTTTTGCTTTGTAGACTTCCTGTTTGCCATAACCCCACAAGAATAAGTCAGGTGCAGTAAGGTCAGTCGACCTGGGGGGCCAACGGAATGTGGAGTTTCTGGATATCAGCTGATTGGGAAATTGTCGTCGCAATTCTGTCATAACAGGCTGGGATATGTGAGGAGTTGCACCATCTTGCTGAAACCACACAGAGTTGAAAGAAATTCTCATTCGGCGTAATTCTGGATAGAAAAACTCACTCAACATGCTCAAGTAAAGGTGTCCAGTAACCGTAACGGTGTGACCGTTTTCTTTGAAGAAGTAGGGCCCGACAATACAGCGTGATGAAACTTCACACCACACACGCAAAGAAAAAACTCGTTCCTCCCAAACGAAATCTCAGATAACTGAAGTTCGTTTGGGGACTGTAGTTGGGAAAAACGAACTTCTGTTAAGCCATACATGTCATTTCGTTTGGGAGAACCGAAAAATGTTTGCAGCAAACGAGTTATGAAAAACATAAGCTGAAAAAAACGTTTGCGAGAAACGAAAAACGGTTCCGCCAACTGTTCCGTCGGTTACAGCAACCGAGTTGTAGTTGATCCTAACTAAAAAAACGTTTGCGAGAACTGAAAAACCTTTGCAGTAAACGATTTATGAAAAATTAAAGCTGAAAAAACGTTTGTGATAACCGAAAACCGGTTCCACCAACTGTTCTTTCGGTTACAGCAACCGAGTTGTAGTTACTCTACTCAGTATAATATTACTTATACATTAAAATTTATATTTATGGTTTCCATAAGCTCTTTTTTGTGTAAATTTCCAACTTTTATGATTTTGGTTTTACCCATAAAGTTTGTTTTAAAAAAAAGTTAGAATTTTGTCTATTTTTTCAGTGTCTACTAACTAGGGCTGCGACATCGACATCGATGTTTTGAAAACATCGATGTTTTTGAAAAACATCGAGTACTTTTTACATCGATGTTTTAGTGCCGATGTTTTTCCAACATCGATGGTTTATATCGATGTTTGCATCAATGTTTTTCTGTTTTTCAAATTGCCTTAATATAAGGAAATATAAACCACAAAATATTAATATAAACTCGAATTGTTTATATTTGCCCATTTATTCGCCGCCAGACGCCAACCACCACCATTATGCGTAGCTGGTTAAACATGGGATGTAATGGGAAACTATTTATTTTAATCAAGTTTTGTAGTTTTTAACCTTTATATCGAGGAAAAGGTTGATTTATATGTTGATAACACATATCTAAAAGAGAATTGCAGCAAAAACAAAACATCGGCAAAAGCATTGATGATCGAAGAAACATCGATCTTTGTGACCAGTGGTGTAAATTACCTCTTCTGTTTCAATTCTGGTACCTCGATTTCTAAAAAAAAGCCACCAAAAATGAAACATCCCCATAAAATCGATGTTGGAAAACATCGATGTTTTGAGGTCGATTTTTATCGACATCGATGTCTCTTATTTGAAACATCGATGTTGTAAGTGTGTGTATGGATGTTGCGTGAGTGTGTGTATCGATGTTGCGTGAGTGTGTATGTCAAACGAGTGGACTGTGTATACAGTCGACAGAATTTACGTTCTTCGTATTCTGTGCTCTCATTAGAAAAATGGCTAATTTCAGTTATCGCAAACGGTTTTTAACTTGCGACAAATGTAATTTTTGTACTCGTTTAATGCAAACGAGATCTCGTTTGCAACAACATGATACACATTTGCGATATATGAGTTTATTTGGGAGAACTACATAAACAGTTGCGATTAATAAATTAATACAAATCAATCAAAGTATTGTTGTGGCAACCGAGCAATAAACGTTTTTTTTCTTTGCGTGCACTGTGACACGAAGTGAATGAAATTCCGTCTCCTGGAATATCTGTGGGTTGGAAGCACTCCATATTCGACAATTTTGTTTGTTTATGTTGCAGTTTAAATCGAAATGGGCCTCGTCAGACATGAAAATACAGTTCAATATGTTTCAGTCCTCTTCCACCATTTGAAGCAACTTCTAGCAAAATTCCAAGCGAATCGGGAAGTTTGCAGCGTTCAGTTTGTTGGCCATTTGAATTTTATATGGGAATAAGTGCAAATCTTTGTGCATAATTGACTGCAATGACTGTCTGCTTATACCCATTTGAGCAGATAAACTTCTTGTCGAAACTTTTGGATTTTTTGTATGGCAGCAGCTACAGCAGCGATTGTTTCCTCCGTCCGAATTGAAGGGTATCAATGGTAAGGTCTCTGTTGACTGTCCCATGCTCGGCAAAATTGTTAACAAGTTTCATTATGGTCCATCTGCTCGGAGGATTGCGCCAAACGTGCGCCTATTCTCTCTTTGGACCGAAACTACGGACTTTAGTGCGTGATAGCGGCGGACAATCCAAATTCTTGTTTCAGTGTTCCAGTTATCCATTTTTGTTAAATCTACAAATCAATCTGCATAATAAAAACCAAAAATTACCCAGATTCACGAAATAGAAAAAAATTATAAAATTTTTTTTGGTAGCTGCTTTATCAGCCACCCTGTATAATCCGAAATGAAGGCGAACCCAAATGATTTATAAATCTATCAGATTACTTTATTGTGAGACCGTTGCAAATTAACTTACCTATAGCAGAAGTTCCACAAATAAAAGGAATATTTTCTGTTAATTAATTCAATTTATTTTCTTTGCATTATAAATATTAAAAAGTTATACATAATACGAGTATATAATTTCGAAAATGTACGTATTATGCATTTCTAGTAAGTTTGAATTAGAAAATTACAATCGCCCCTGTCGCGAATAAAATTTCCCGGTACATTGGTTTGTTCGCCAGCAAAAATAGAGTGAAGAGAGGAATTTCACGTGGGCCATATATTAAATGACCCTTTCACTTCATTTTTGCTGGAGAACAAAACATGAACCGGGGAATTTACTTCACGGCAAGGACGAATGAAAATTGTTATTAACAACTAACCGTCCTCTACATACGATAACTAAGTAGTCGAATTCATTGAATGTGTTTTTTCTTGCAAATCTTTTGTACTGATCTACATACTATGGAGAAACGTGTATACTATGTATGTATATATATGTATATGCATGTATGTATATCTTGTATACATATGTAATATAAATTATATTGTAAATGTACATAGTAGTGTTGTAACTAGTTTTTGTTTTTGTTTTCGTAAGTTGGATCAAGTATTGAAAGTTTAGTATGCATACAATTAGGGAAACAAGTCTATCGGCCTGTTTTTGTAACTTGTTTTTTCTCTCATCGCACGTCTAGAGCCAAACGAATTTCATTTTTGGTTTTTGTAAACTTTTATTTGAGTGTAAACACCAAAGCTTTTAGTTATCGTCAAAATGTAGGTTCACATAAGTCAACAACGTACAATGTTAAATGTCAAAATAGACAATCGTAAAAAATTGTTCGTGTGGGTTATATTGATGTGTTTTCATTTCAAAAAATAAATAAAAATGGTTGTTTGACTAAAAAAATGTAACTATTTTTAACATTGAAACGAAACAGCATATATTGATAATAACAATTGTATTTATCAGAGTAAAAAAGACCAACTCTATCCAGTTTCGTGCCTCTTCTAATATAACAGATTCGAAAATACTTCCTTATTAACACGGAAGTTTGCAATAAATCTACAAAACATAACTTCATTAATTCATAAAAGCAAATTATACTGATATTCTTACTGGTCTTCTGGAATCTCCAACACATTGGTTGAATCACGCAAAATCCTACGGCTTAGGCGACTTTCTCTATCATCATTTTCCGTAGTTTTAATAGGAAAACCGACTGCAACGGAGGAAATCATTTTAAATTGGTAAAAAAGCAAACAATTGTGTTTATTTTCCTTGTTTATATATTTTTTAATACCTACAATCAGCTGTTGTTGATTTTAGAGCTGATGGCTAGGGTTGCCTCCGTTTAGCATATATTTGTATGAAAAAGCTTTAAGATATGCCAATAAAAACATGAAGGTAATATTGTTCATTGACAGGAACACAACCAAGAAAAAGAGCTTTTATGCCCAAGCGAAAAGCAACAATGAACTCAATTGAAAACCTGATTGCTTGTCTAGCAATTGCACGCCTGCTGTTTGAAGATAGTTACAAAAACAGGCTGTATGTCTTATAGCAAATCGTATTAAATAACCTAACAATTAAATTATACGAGTAGCATTTCGAAGAAATTGTAAAGATTAATATCTTAATTCTATGTAACTTTCGTATATTGTTTTATATTTTGAATTTATTTTGTTTATGTATATTTATTTTTAATATTTTGTTTAATAACTAACAAAGCTACTTTGTTGTATTTATTTGTTTGGAGTTTTATTCATAGTTTTGTTTTTATTTTTTAATATTAGTATTCTTGTTTATGTATGTAAGTAGTATGTACATTGTCGTATTGTAAAAGAAACCATCCTTTAGTTCTTATTATTGAATTTCTTATATTTGTAGATGTTTGTAAACATTAGTGGAATAGTTAAATGTTGTTTTTTTGTTTTGATTTTTATTAATATTTTCCTTTTTATTTTGTTGTATAAATTTTTATTTTTATTTATTGTGCGGAAGACTACTCAATTATTAACGTTTTTTGTTTTCTTTTCTTTCTATCCCCTTTTCGCAAAATCATACAATTACTAACGATTGCAAAGTGTGTTCTATGTTTATACAAATGATCAAAATCTATCCCTAATAACGTCAGATTCTAATTTAAATTCTAATTTAAATCCAAGGATGTTTTCACAATATTGTTAACTATACGCTTAAGACAACTTCTGATCAAAATTTGATTTAGGAACTGAATCAAAGCGAAGTCCTAGATTTGTATTTTCGTCTTCAATAAGATGAGCTGTGTAGTTAACTCAACTTGTCTTCCTTCTGTTGTGAAAACAACCCACTCAAGTGCATTATATAATCTTAAACATAAATTGATAGTATTGGGAAAACATATTTAGATTACATCTTATGTTTAAATAATTTTAATTTATAATTCAAATTAAACTGCCAGATACCATAACTTTTTAATTTTGTCAACAATTTGAAAAAAAATTAAATTGGAAATTTGTGGAAGAATTTTTTTCTTTATTTCTCTGAGAATTAAAACGTAGAAAAAATGTAAAAGTTAAAATAATAAATTGAGTATTAGCTAAAATATATTATATGTGACCTGGTCTACGAAAAGGGAGCTTACGTGCGAAAACTAGTTTTCTGTGAAAAAGCTGTTAAAAGTAAGCAACTCGTTTCGTCAGTTTCTCATTATCTCGTTAATTGTTCTCCGCGCCGAACGTCCAGTAAGTGTTGTTGTTGGTCCAGTAAGAGTTGTTGTTGGTCGGAATATTATTATAGTTCATCGTGTAAGTTGCTCGTGTGGAACATTTAAAAAAGTAACACTGAAGAAGTGACGTTTACTGTTTCTGTTGACTATAGTCATCGCATTTCGCATGAAATGAAACATGAGTGTTGATGAGGAGTTCAGTGCAATATTTCCATGAAAAGGATGATGAAAACGATGATGAAAACTATGAAGAGAGCGATGATGATGAAGACGAAGTATGTGTATCTCAGGCAGAAGATGATACCGAACAAACTTTTGTTAACATGGACCTGTATGTTGTTGATGTAAAGGAGGAGGAGCTGGTAACAAAATTTCTGTCAAAAGATTGTTGTAATAATGAATGCCATACACTGATACCACGGGAAATGATCGAGAGTACGCGGAACAATTGTTTAGAGATGTCGAAAAATGAACTTGATTTAGTGATACTAAGTCATATCGAAGCTGGAATTATGAGTAACGAAAAGCTAGAAAGTGTATACGCAAAGCTTGCTGGGCGGAATAAATATGGACAGAGACAGGATACAGATGTTATGAGGCATAGAATTCAATTTACCTTCTACAGAGTACCTGTTTGTCGTTCGTTTTTCCTTTTGTACATGCCTGTACGACGAAGCGTTACGAAAATTTAGTACGTCATTTTCACGCACAGGGTGTAACAGTGCGCCAACACGGACTGGCAAATAAACCGAGTACACATCCAAAGTCATTTAAACCGGCTGACATCCTAAAAGCTGTTAAATTCATCGAGTCTATAGCCGATTTATATAATCATGTCTTTATAGCTTATAATTCAATGTATTTTGTTCATTACCAATAAATTATATTTTGTCGTATTTTTACTCTTCTTTCTCTACATTTTTAGTACACTTCTAAGCAAGTTAGGATTTTCTACTTTTCACCACGTGAAAAAGCATCTCATCTTCCATCCGAATCAAACAAAAAGTGAAAATAGATTTTTTGACACCTAAGCCCCCTTTCCGTAGACCAAGTCACATATAATCTTAGACCCGTACTCAAAAAATTTATAAAACATTTAATAAGCAAATCGCTCTATAAACATTTCAATTTTATGAATATGGTCCTTCATTTTTAATATATTCCAAGTAAACCAGATTCGTGTCAGTATATTGTATAATAATTCTTAATTTCAAAACCCAATTATGCACTCTTACAACTTAAGAGTGGGGAGAAATCAGTAGTGAACTTAGCTTAACTTTCGAATAAAAAAAATCATAAGGTATCTTTTCTATGACCAAATGAAAAAAGATAATCGATTTCAAAAAAACGAAGTCTATTTCAACTGTTAGTATATCGAATATGAATCGAATCCTAAATAAATACATTAACATAAACTAATCCAAATCTCCTTTAAACTTGTGTATATGTATGTAACTATGCAAAGATCTGAATCTAGTCTCTAACGAACTTCTCAATACAAAAAAAAAAAAACTTCTCATGCAGGCAGTACCTATTCATACATTATGACAATTGTATGAGATGTTTCGGCAGTTTTTTCTTCTTCATAGTTTGGTGTTTAAGTGTTCTTTTTAATTTTGTTTTGTTTTTTGTTTTAAAGTAAACTTTTAAAAATATTTTTCAAATGTATATCACATATTAGTCTTTTATATAAATATAGATATTATCTGTATAAGCTAGACCTAAACTAATTGATTGGGGGTTTTTAACTTGTTTTAATATATACAAAACGATTACTAGTGATTCCTTTACACACACCGAATCGGGGAAGTACTTTCGCATCGACATGATAATTTTAAATCAAAATATAACAATTAAATAGAATTCTTTTTTCGATACGATTTACATGTAAGCGTTGCTCGGTAAATTAAGTTATCGAAAAAAAGGATCAATTCGTATTAAAATTGCAAACGCTCAATTAACGCCAGATAACATTATTTCGATCAAAATCTATTTGTTGAAGCTGATCATATAACCGGAACTGGAATATGAAATCAGGTAAATGAAAACAATCGCCACTATGACAGTGAAAAACATTTCATTTCGAATCGATTCCCTTATTCGTGTCACACTATTATAGATTACGTTTAACTAGCATAGGAACGTCTTATGGGTACAGGAGGAGGAATTTTCGATTTACGTGCCGACGGTGACTGCAGTTGCGAATTATGGTTAATAATTGTTGCAGTAGAAGCTACAATTTTTGTAGGCTGGTGATTATTAGCGGATTGATAAGACGACGGAGATATACATGATGGTATACGGGTAGGTATTGCCTTGGGTGGCGATTTTGCTTCAGTTGACTTAATATCCTAAAAAGATATGTGAAGTTTATCATTTAGAATGTGACATATCTTAATTAATGAATACCCTAACTTACCTTTTTCGGTGGAACTATCGTTGGCGAACGGGCAGGGGACATTACCCGTTTCCAGCCATTGCTGCGTCTCCAGGAATTGTTGGCATTTTGCGAGTGCTCCTGATATTTGCTGCATTTTGCTACTAGATTACCATTAACACTGCCACTTCGTATGACCTTCGATTCGCTGTTCGGCAGAGAATATTGATGTTGAGGTGAAAGTTGATTTGCCAAGATATGACATGTTTCGCGCTCTTCAATGGTTGATTGAGATTTCATTAGCTTGTGGCGTTTAGGCGTCCGACTTAGTTCTGTCTTAATTATTTGCTCTATGCACTCTTTCTCCGTCATGTGCTCGCTAAAGTGTCGCTGATGATTGGTGTGGTGATTCTGAACTGGCGACGGTGGTGGTGGCAATTTTGATTTTCTCTGTTGTATAAAATCTTCGATTTCGATGTCACTGTGATTCATCATATGGTGGTTTTGAGTTTCGTCATTTACTACTACGTCCTCGCCAAGGGAGATGTCGCTTTCTTTTAAAGTGTGTAGCGGCAGTTCAGTGTGGATGGAATTAGTGGTTGTAGTACATAGGGATACGTCATCAGTTTCACTAGATGAACAGCTGGTAACTTGGGCTCTGCCAGCTTCGCTGGGCGTAGGACTAGGTTGTTTTTGGCGGGATTTTAGCATTTTTGAGCGTAAACGTTTATGACTTGGCGAAAGACTGGAATTGCCGTCATCTTCAAGATCATTTTCGGATTCGTCTTCTCCATCAACTTCATCATCATCATCATCGTCGTGATCATCGTCATCTTCATCGTCGGTGTCATCTTCCACATATGAATACAGACTGCGGGCCGAACTGGATCGTATGTTGACCAATTTGTAAAAATCGTTGGTGAATTCAGTGCATGCAACTTCTTCATCTTCTGAGTAAATGATCTGAAATTGAACAGTACAAATTTTAGGGATACGCCATAAACATACTCCAAAGTATATAACAGCAGAATTAATAAAAAAAAATAAATGTTTTCCCATTACATCCCATGAAGGGATTGGGAAGAGCTTCTCACAACCAGTGAGCTGTGCGCTTTCTTGCTTTGTACTCACTGATTGGGACCTACAGTTTTACATCGGTTCCGAACGGTATTTTTGAGAAGCTTTTTCATGGCTTAATACTCGATAGTCTCGCCGTCACTATGCGAGGTGACCGTCGTCGAAAGAAATGTAAGGTGGTCTGAGCAGGGATCGAACCCACGTTCTCATGTACAGGAGCCGCGCACACTAACCATTGCACCACCGACGGCCACAGAATATTGCAGATAATAATTCAAAATCTTTTTTTTTTCTCGTCAAATCCGTATGTCAGGTGATTGAGTGCATATCGTATACTAGTATACAGCGTATTTGTAAAAGGATACCAAAATTCACGCAAGATTTGAATTTCGCGTCATTTGAGTGGTAAAGCGCTGAAATAGAAGACAGCGTAACAGCTGAATGGTCAGGGTTCTTAAAAATAGAGCGCTACACGAAAGGACAACTCGTTTTCATTGTATAAGTAAATTTTGAGCGATTATGCACATTTTCATCTTGACGGCTTTGTTAATCGTCAAAAGTGGTCGCAGTTGAGTATCACAAAATCAAAATTCATCCACGTCTACCTGTTTGTTGCGGATTTTATGCTGGAGATATGATCTTCGAAAATGCAGCTGGTCAGACAATGACAGTTTATGGTGAAAGTCTAAGGTTTATGATAAAAAACGTCTTAACGTTTTGGGCGCTGTAGCAACTGAATTCAACCATATTAAGCTATTCTATACATAACACGGCCACAAATTGCATTACTATCGTAGTAAAAGTAATTGATTACCATCACATACATTGGATGTAGAGTTTTATTAAGGAGATTTTTGAGATTTCGTTTTTTTAAAACTTCGCGAAGATTTCGTCTTTTATTCTTTCTATTTTTCTTTATTCTATTGCTCGTAAGTGTTTTAATCTTCTTTACAACTATAGACACAAGCACATTTTCCATAGAGTAAATCTTAGTAGAGAGAATATTTGGCTCATCTGACGTTTCCTTTCACACTCTTCTTGATGCGGTCGGTGTGATAGAGAGATGTTTGACGAAAAGTGACATACACCAGGTGGAATTACAATGACTTCTTGCTTTAATTTTTCATGTTGTTTTGGTGAAAAACTGTGAAATTTAAATGGGTTTTAAATTTTTTTTACTGAATGTTATTGTTAGCATACATTTGTGTTATATTTAACACAATAATTTTAACACACAAAACGAAATTTGGTTGTTGTTATTTTGTTCGTTGTTTTGAACCATTGCCTCTATCTGGTATTAGTAAAGCAATTCTTTTCAACATCGAACGTAAATATCACACCAGGCCAAATGTCACAAATTTGGTGATAGAACTATTAGGTCTACTATAAGTATTAGTCTATGACATTTTCTGTTTGTAAACGATGTGTTTTGTGTTGCATCATACATTCTTGCCGTGGCACGCGTCAAAATTGTGAACATCTCATTAATTTAAAATAATAATAGTAATAATAATTTATTTTTTATTTTTGAATGGAATGTATTATTTAATTTATTCGTAATTCTAATTTAAATAATAAATATGTATAAATATAAAATCACCTGTGCCTTTTTATTACTAAATGTACATTACAATCCAATGTACTTTATGATGTACTTCAATCGCGATGATACATTCAGCCTTATTACGAATGTCGTTCTCGTATTTCGACTACGATAGTTTTGTAAAAGATTAAAGACAAAGTTAGCGTGTTATCTTTAATCTTTTACAAAAGTGTCGTAGTCTAAAGACGACAATCGTAATAAGGCTGATTAGGTAGTAGAATAACCTTATTACGACAGCTATTACCTTTTTAAAATTCTGTGTCGCCCTGTGGACAGTGTGACTACAATCTCAATTACATTTTTAAAATGTGTGTCGTTATGTGGGCAGTCTGTCTACAATGTCGATTACAATTTAGAAACGTATGCCTTGGAAGAACCAACAAATGCTGTTTGAACGAAACATTACAAATCACCAAAACTGACGAGAATGTCGCGAGGAATTTTGACTTCAAATTTCTAAATCGTAGCCGGCTTCTCTTTGAAGACTTGGGGCTTTTCGTATCCCCAAGAGACAAATTCAGAAGGTGTGCTATGACACGATCTAGGCTGTCAATTCACCGGCCCGAAGCGTGAAATTAACTGTTCTATGAATTGATCGGGCAACAATGCCATGGTTTTGAAGTACTTTGTGGCAAGCAGTGCTGTCTTGTTGGTACCAAATGTCGTCGAGAACACCGGTTTTCAGTTTCAGGCAGTTCGTTATCGTGGTGCGATAACGGACGCCATTTACTGTTATATTCCGGTCGGTCTCATATTTTGAAGAAATAAACCACACCAAAACATTCGTTTGTATGGATGCAATTGCAGCTCCTGAACCATTTCAAGTTGCTCTTCAGTTCAAATACGGCAATGTTGCTTAGTGATATTAAGCCAGAAATGGACCGATTATGTGAACCATAAGTTGCTCTAAGCGCACGAAACACATTTCTCGTTGACCGCTGGATTTTGTAATACAGCTGAATAAATTGTAGACACTGTGCTCTGCTACGTCTTTCAATGATGAAATGTCAAACAATACACAACAAAAATACTATGACAATTGAGCTTGTCAAAAAATCCTTACTGGAAGAAGAACGTATATCTAAATCAGTGTTGGGATTTATTATTTTTCATTGGATTTTAATTTGCATTACTTTATCTAAATCAAATGCAAAAGAATTACCATTTTTCGTAATGACAATTAAATAGTTTTGAAATGCAATTGCAAGTTGTGGAATCGGAAGTTAATTGTAATGAAATACATATGTATAAGAATGTTTTAATCATAGACTAATACTTATACATACTAGACTTAATAGTTCTCTCACCAAATTTAAGACATTTGGCCTGGTGTGATATTTACGTTCGATGTTGAACAGAATTGCTTTACTAATACCAGATAGAGGCAATAGTTCAAAACAACGAACAAAATAACAACGACGGCATTTCGTTTTGTGTGTTGCAGCCTACCATGTTAAATACAACACAAATGTATGCTAACAATAACAGTCAATAAAAAAGTTTAAAACAGATCTAAATTTCACACTTTTTCACCAAAACAACATGAGAAATTAAAGCAAGAAGATATTGTAATTCCACCTGGTGTATGTTACTTTTCGTCAAACATCTCTCTATCACACCGACCGCATCAAGAAGAGTATGAAAGGAAATGTCAGATGAGCCAAATATTCTCTCTACTAAGATTTACTCTATGACAATCACAGTCAATAAAATAGATTAAAACACATTTAAATTTCACAGTTTTTCACCAAAACGACATGAAAAATTAAAGCAAGAAGTTATTGTAATTTCACCTGGTGTATGTCACTTTTCGTCAAACATCTCTCTATCACACCCACCGCATCACGAAGAGTGTGAAAGGAAACGTCAGATGAGCCAAATATTTTCTCTACTAAGATTTACTCTATGGTTTTAATTATTTTGAATTTATTTGCCGCCTGACAATTCTGTTTTAAATTATTTTATATGTAGAATTTTGTGGCTTCGATTGGTGTTGCCTCGTTGAACTTTCAAATTCATAAACCTGAACTGTATAATATATTTGAAATCCAAAACTGCCAGATATGAAGGAAATGCTTTGAAAATAAGTCCAATTGTGCAATATTTAAATTTTTTGAATTTGCATTTATAGAAATAATTCAAATTAACCTACAAATTATAAATGTCATATAATTCATCAGGGATGATGTTTTCTCTCGAGATGGGAAGAAGTTTTTGCAAATGTTTTCTTGTGTGTTTTTGTTACGATATTATTCGAACACTTGCATAGTGGGAAATGAACAATTAATATGAGTTTTCGTTTGCGTTTACTTTGATGAATTTTTCAATAGCATCATTCGAAACAAACGCTGATGAAGATCTGTGGCTAGATCTGAAATAGCTATACAGTTTGCAAGGAATCATGAGGATCCATTTGGAAAACTTCTTTTATATAAAAACTATATCCTTATTAATCGAGATATAGGTATTGGGTGTCGTATTATTAATTTGCCCCATGAATGATCTAAATGAGTCACCCGATATTATTTGGTATTTTTCGTTAATATTGTGTTTTAACCTGGATATTAGTGATGTGCGGTTCCGCGTATTTTAAGAACTTGGCCCAAAGAGGCTTAAGTGAAATATCTTATTATAATAATATAAAATTTAAAAAAGATACACACCCTCACCCAGAGGTTCCTTTGGAAACGAGTCGTCTTATTCAGGAACCGTTTTATGGTTCATTTCAACCCGTTTTTATACTCCTCCAGAATCGCTTTTCGGTCTTTTTCGAACCGTTTTCGGTTCTTGTGAACTCGTTTTTCGGTGTTTAAAGAACCATTTTCGGTTTATTTGGACCCGTATTTCGGTTCTTAAAAGCCCCGGTCCGGTCGGTTATTGTTCATCGATTCTGTACATCACAACTGGATATGTGTGGGTCCTTATATGAAAGGAAATGTTCTCGAAATTCCAACGATAAGGTAAGCTTGATCTATTTTTGTGTGTTTTTGGTGGTATAATGCTCCCTTAAATATGTGCAAATCTCAACTCGCAAATTTAAATAAAATAAATAAATGGTTTCCCTTTACATCCCATGAAGGGACCGGGGAGAACTTCTCACAATCACTGAGCTGTGCGCTTTCCAGTTTTCACTCACTGATTGGGACCTACAGTTTTACACCGATTCCGAACGGTATTTTGAGAAGCTTTTTCATGGCTATTTACTCGATAGTGTCGCCGTCACTATGCGAGGTGACCGCCGCCGAAAGAAATTTTTTTTTTGAAGGTGGTCAGAGCAGGGTTCGAATCCAGGATCTCATGTACAAGAGCCGCGCACACTAACCATTGCACCACCGACGGCCACGGCTCACAAATTCTCTCGATTTTAATTGTGGCTTTAGTTTCCCTGACAACATGAGCCATTGGGGTTTTTTTATTTTTAGGACCCACAGGTCAATTACTCACACTTGCGCACCTCCGACTGCATTCGGAAGAGAGTGGTATTTGTGGATTTTTTTAAACGCATTGGCCAAAGTCATAAAGTGCTACCAATTGTTGAAAAACTTCAGTTCCAAATCGATTCGAAGCTTATTAAGGTTTGTTTGTGAAAATACGTTCCTGAATGAGTTTACTCGAATTATCATCCTCTTACCTTTTGCTGTAATAGTTGTGATATATTATCGGTCACTGAATCCGTTTCAACCATTGTGGAGTTAAGTAAATCATTGGAATTCCATAACCAATCATGGTCACCGTTAACACTGTCTGCACCGCCACCACCTCCCAGCTTGAGTTGTTGTCTTCGCTGTTGTTGCTGTAGCTGCAGGTGGTTTAATTGTTGTTCTCTTCCCTCATCCAATGTTATCACAGCCAATTCTTCCTGCGACATACTCCAGTCTTCCATTTCTGTTGAACATGGTTCGGCAGGCAGTAACCACTGCTCAGGTTCTTCGGGTAAATCTTCCAAGTGACCATTCGATGGCTGAGGTTGCCCACTACTCATTGTGCAGTATCCCTCATCACGACCCTTAACGGGGCTGGCGGAAAGCGCAGCATTTTGTGCTTCCAGGTCACGAACGCGACTTTTCAGCAAAGCGACCTCTTCTCGCAAATTATCCTCAGCCACAATGGCATCGACCACTTTTCGCATAACATCATCCAGGCAATGTTCGTACTGGCGGACACGCGACAACAGGGCTTTATTCTCCTGCTGTAAGGAATGAAGGAGATTTTCTTGGCGTGCGAAACGAGTCTGCGGATGAGCGACAAGAATGATATAGAGAGGTAAAGGAAATAATTAGTATCTACTATAGAAATATTTGGGATACGAATCTACCATATGGTTAACGACTGCCCGAATACCACCAATTCAAGAGATCAAAGGTACCTACCTGCAAGGCTTTGTGGTCCCGACACGTCTGCAACTGTTTACGTTCCTTGGACTTCATGACCCGGCTCATGCTGCACACACATAGTAGAATAACGAGAAGAGAACAAAATAATGAAATTAATTCAAATTATTTTTAAAAACAAGAGAAATGCAAAACATTTCAATATGCAGCACGGTATGAATTCCTCGGTACCCGCGGCTTTGGAAACCGCTAAAGTGAAATTCTTGCCAAATCACTTAACTTAATGTTATACCTCCTCTAGTCTGGTTTGTGGCCATAATCAAAGCAGTACTATAATGCAGTTATAGAGATAATTTTCCAAGTTCACCTCGGAGTTTTCATTTTATTTTGTTTTTCTTTTTTAACGAGGGGGTCGTGATTGATGGTGTTTTCCAGGCAATTAACGAAAGAATAAATGAAAAAAGAAACGAAACAACATCACACGATTTGCAGATGAAACTAATGCACTTTGTTGGCCTAGTACTCTTCTTGTATGGGTATAATGGGCTTTCAAGTTTAGCCTGGAGCCTCTAATGATGCGGCCTACCATGATGGAAGTTAAACGTCGCGCTTAAGCGCAGAACACAATGCACACTGACTGCACTACTTGACTCTCTCGTGAACGGCAGGGGAGGCGTATGAGCAGCCATCATGCAGTCATTTTGCGGTGGAAAAAAGTAATTTGCATTTGGAAACTGGCAAATGCATTTGGCAGTGGTTCCATATGATGAGGAGGAGAACAAACTAAATTGTAGTTGTGAGAAGGAATTAGATGTTGGTAACTTATAACCGAACAAAGCTAATAACTTTGCAAGTGCATCCGGCGATTTTAACCATTAATGTCATGTACAACAATTTACTCCACGAAAACGAAAACAATCATCATTCCGAAGGACAGCAAAATACAATACCGAGATTAAGAGATTTGTGTTAAGGTTGGGAGTCCACGAGAACAGTTTAAATTAGTTTATTCAATATCGAACTTTTACATCAAAACTGAAAATATATAATATAGAACTATTTAACAATCCCAGTCAATTAACTTACTTTTCCAATTGCTGGCGCAGTTCTTTCTCAAATGTCGGTGACCCGCATTGGCTCTGCAAAGAAATAGAAAGAAAACGCAAGAAATTAATTTGTCGTTATTATTACAAAATAGAATAAAAACTTGTAAAGATCATAAAATCCAAATGTTATTGTTGTTGGTAATGTCATTGCCGAATAAAAGAAACGGAAGGGTCTTCCTCTTCTGAACTTTCCGTGGAATTGATGTGTTCATGCCCGCTCAATAAAACTGTCACTTTGATGGATTAACGATCGAAATGACGAAATTAATTCACATTAAATGGTGCTGGGAATGGCGGCATTTACCAAACTTCCATATGGAGTAGTAGGCTTCGTTCGATTTGATTATTGTGTGTTAAGTTGTAATAATTTTGGTTTTTGTTTTATTTTTTCATCAAGACAACAACAAAAAAATGGGTAGGAAATATTCAAATAATTAAGATTAATGTTCCTAAAATACATATGAAACTAAATAACATTTCCACACACGGAACACATAACAACTTTCCATATTTATGATGATTATACTCGCTGAAATGGATGGCAATTGTATTCTTCTGAGTTCGATGTTATGTTTTTGAAATCAAGTAAAATTTAACACAGAACAACACTAGATTTGGTCCTGTAACACACTTAGACATCTATCTCTCCATACTCAATTTCTATTGTATTTACTATTTTCTAATAAAAATTATTTTTATTTTTATTTTTTTATGTTTCTTAAAGACGACATAACATTCACTGAACCGGTTGATAAAGCTAACCTCCTGGCTGAAATGTTTGCAAGGAACTCTTCCTTGCTGAATAGCAATCAACCACTCCCCGTGATCAATTACGTATCTTGTTTCATGCCCAAGATATTTTTTCGAAGGATCGCATATCAATACTGGTCTTGTGTACGTGCTCTTCGACGCTGGCACGTCCACTGCAAAACCTTTTCAACCTTGCATACCGTGCGGGAGTCTTCCAGGCGCGTTGGAAGGCGCAAATTACCGCCCAATTGCAATTTGTTCTGCGCTCTCGAAGGTTATGAAGAGCATGGTTAACCACCATCTTGTGAAATATCTCGAGTCCAATAAGATTGTATAAAATAGATCTTTCAGATTTGCATATTTGTACACATACGTTGAGTCTAGATCGTGAAATTGTTGCGCCTATATAGTTTTTTACACATTTTTTACAATATGGCGACTTACATTAGCTGTGTTTGAGTACTTTTCCAGTAAAAATTATCAAGTAACTAGTTTTCGGAGAGTAAGAATGATTTTGCTCTCTGAGTAAAAAATATAACAAAAAGTACGCGAACGACATCCAGTAAAAACTTGCAAGAAATAAGAACTTTGTATGTAAACAGCTGATATGCAATGTAAACATTGGAAGAACCAACAAACGCAATTCGAACAAAACATTACAAATCACCAAAACTGTTTTCTTTTTCAACATATATACTTAAAGATTTATAACAAAACATTCAAAAAGCACAGTTTCTCTTAAAAACTAAAATTCCAATGATAAATTTATTATTTTATATTCTTTCTACGTCCTAATTTTGTTTGTTTACATAAAACATATGTTTTAAAACATATGTTATTACTTGAAAATTCTTACTGGCAAAAACTTCTCCAGTAAAAACTTGCAAGTTCTCTATTATCGAACTGTCAAAATAATCTCTCTCTTGCTCTCTCGTTACTGGCTTTTTGGTGTAAACGAACACTATCAAGTAAGAAATAGTAATAATTTGTTCAAATTATCCAGTGCGAGAACAGACTTATTAACTCACCACTGAAAAACAAAATGCAAAGTTAACCTCTAATTAACTTAGAATTTGGATTAAGTAATCCGATAGTTAACTACCCACTTAAAGACTGGCCATTAATGATCGTCAGTATGGCTTCCGTAGAATGAGATCTACTGGAGACCTGATGGCGTTCCTTTCGGAACAGTGGAGTCGATCCATCCACCGACTTGGTGAGAGTAATGTAGTGGCTCTTGATATTTCCAAGGCTGTTGACAGAGTATGGCATGATGCACTCTTGTCAAAGCTCGGTGCTTTTGGTCTGGTGATAACTTCACTCGAGTTATATCGAGTTTTCTCAGAGATCGCACTATACGAGTTGTTGTAGATGCGGTTTCATCCGACGAGCATAAATTGACTGCAGGTGTACCACAGGGATCTGATCTTTCTCTTTCTCCTTCTCCTTTTCTTATTTTCATTGACGATCTCCTGGGTCAGAGTGTGAATCCAATCTACTCTTTTGCGGATGACAGTAATCTCTGTTATTCTTATTCTTTCGACCGTAGACCAAGTCTTCAAGAGATTGAAGTCAAACGCCGTACGATGAATGAAACACTCGGCCGGGATCTGGTTTCCATTGTTGAATGGGGTCGATTGAATATATTTTAATGCGGGTAAGACCCAGTGTTATTTGTTGTCGCATAAGCGGATTGGTGACCCAGGTGTGTCGTCACTGTCTATGGACGGTGTGGATATTGATGAATCAGACGCTCTTGATGTTCTGGGCATGAAAATACAATGCGATGTCCGTTGGGCAAAACATTTATTTGAAGTGTCGAAAGATGCATTCAAGTATCTAGGATTTTTAAAGCGGTGCAAAAAATACTTCTGATCCATCTGATCATTTCAATAACTACACCACCTAAATCAGGCCAAAGATGGAATATAACTCCCATATATGGGCAGGTGCTCCTAGGACCTCTTTGGAGCTTCTCGACCGTGTCCAGAGGAGAGCGACGGGTATAATAGGGGACTGTAGGGTATCCAACTCTATAGTTTCCCTTGAGCATCGTCGAAATGTGGGTTGCGTGTCGCTGTTCTATCGATATTTCCACGGTATGTGTTCCTCGGACATCCGTCAACTTATGCCAGACGTGAGGATATTTAGCCGAAGTACGCGGCTTTCCAGGAACTCTCATCCACTTTTTATCGAGTTGCCGGTTGACCGCGCTACACGCTATAGAGAAAATTCGTTCTTCAGCCGTACAGTCCGTATGTGGAATAAACTTCCGGCTAGTGTATTTCGCACCAATTGTGATATACAAATATTCAAGGCAAATGTCAACAGACACTACTGCATAGAGTAATGACGTATAGAGCTGTCATTGTTCCCATCTGACAATTCCTTTCACACTATTCGTGGTGCGGTCGGTGCTATAGAGAGTTATTTGACGTAAATTGACTTACACCAGGTGGAATTAAAAAATTGTTGACTTACATTTTTCATGTCGTTTTAATTAAAAACTGTGAAATTTACAGCCAAAGTCACGATGTCGAAAGAAAGCCTAAGCGAACGACAGCAATGCACTCACTTTCGCTTCAAATTGGTAGTCACTATCTTTCGACTTGTCGTTCGCATGGCCCATGGTAGAAATATAATGGTAGATGCAGTACGACAACAAATACAACAAGCCAAAAACAACAGGCATTTTGTTTTTGCTCAGTGTGTGTGTTGTGTCAAGTCAGCTGATAGAAAAATGATGAAAATGTAAACAAATTTTCAAAAAGTGCCATTTAGAAAATGACTGAGTGTTATTTGATATATTGAAAGTGTGTAAGTGTGAAAATTAAAACGTTTCTATGTAATTTTAGCAGAGAAATTATTGCAAAAACAGCAGTTGCTGGCGAACGGTGGTTGCTGACAAACAAATGTAAACAAACTTTGACATAAGAGAAAAACTTACTCACACTCAGTCCAGAAAAAAGTTCAAATCAGCTGGGCTAGTGCTTCTACCATTTCTTTGTACCATGGCATGGCCTTACGTGTTGTAAACAAAAGCATTTAACCATTGTCAAATGACAAAGCTACCAGATCAAAAATTCCAAAAATAGAGGTTAATATCAAAAAAAAAATCGCTATATTCGTGAAAAAACGCTACAATTTTTTAAATAGTTACAAAAAAGTACATCTCTGTACCACTCAGCTGGTAAAAACTGACAGCAAAATGTAAAGCAAAACAAACAAAAGAATCATATGCAAACAAACCAAAAATTTTGTAATTAAGGGTGGGTTTTTGATATAAGTTTGCAATAAATGATGAATTTATTTGCCTGTTTTTATTGTTATTATTGTTTTTTATTTATTTGAAATGAGCTTCTTAACAAAATACTGTAATTTTTTTCACTGCTCCTCTGTGGACAGTTTTGAGCCTCCAAAGACTGGCGTTCCTCTAACGAACTCGGGATTCTCCTCCATATAAGTATCTCACAAATGTTTGCAGCTGCAGCAACGTTGACTTTTTTATGCTGAAATAGATTAATCACTGTACAAACAATAATTACTCTAATAAAACAGAAATGATTAACCGTTTACTTACCATTTATTTTCCATTTTGTTGAATATTTTATAACAATTTTAAATTCAATTGTGTTTTTTTTGGCACTACACGAAAACAAAAACACAAGTGAGTGTTTTTGACATTTGTGTTCGCACAGATGACAGCAAAAATAATTAGTGGCTACCGATTTTGTACTTATAGATTTTCATTCGTTTCGTTCGCATAGATTTTCATTCGACTTGTCGTTCTGATGAGTGTTACTGACTTCGAAATCAGCTGTTTGTCGCTTAGAAAGCATGCGAACGTTAACGTTCGACATCGTGACTTTGGCTGTCAAACGTATTTTTGACTTATTTGTTATATTTTATTGTTAGTATATATTTGTGGAATATTTACATAAAAATGTTAACGCACAAAACGAAATGCCGTTGCTGATTTATTGTTCGTTGGTTTGAGCCATTGCCTCTATCTGGTATTATTAAAGCAATACTTTCCAACATCCAACCGCCCATCTGCTACATACCAAATGCCATCAATTTACTGAGAGAATTGGCGTCTCTATACGTCATTGGTCTATGCACTACTCCCTCTTTCCACCCTCCACTACCTCAATTTTCCTTCGCCAACACAATGTACTGCATTTATAGGGGGGATGCCCCCTATAAATGTTGGTTTGATAAATAAAAAAAATAAATATCTTGAACCGAATTATGATTAAAAAGCATAAACTTTGACAGATAAAGTAAAAAGAAAATCGGAAGTACACAGTGGGGAAAAAGTAATCACCCTATTGGAAAACTCTATAACTTTTGCAAATGGCGCCAAATGTCAATTCGATTTTGACATTAGTGAAGTAAACAAACGCAGAATACAAATCGATAAGCCATGAATCGGTTTACTCCGCAAGAACGCAGAATAATTGTTTCCATTTTTTTGCGCAAAAATTCGTCGGTTGTGTTGGCGCAGCTTGAATGTCGTCGCAGATTTCCTGGCCGTCCGACACCAACTGGGCAAACACTACGGCGGTTGGCCACTCGCCTTGAAGAGACTGGGACAACACGAGATCTTTTCAAGGTTGGCCGGTCCCGGAGCAGGCGTTCTGCTGAGAATATCGCTGCTGTTGCCCAAGATGTCGAAGATAAGCCCGGAACATCGACCAGATGACGTGGCACGCATTTGGGCATAAGCCGGCGTTCCCTACGCAGAATTTTGGTGAAAAATTTGAAGATGTTCCTCACAAAGTGAAGACAGTGCATCAGCTGTTAGCTGTTGACTGCCAAACGGGTGTAACCTACGCTCAAGCCATCCTAAATCTCAACGAAGAGGTGGACGATTTTTCATCGAAAATTATCATGAACGATGAGCCTCATTTCCATCTTAGCGGTTACGTGAATAAACAAAATAATCGTGTAACAAATAATCGTATCCATGTATCAGCCACGAAGAACCATTGCACGCGCTCCAAGTTACTGCTTGGTGCGCTGTTTACGCTGGATGAGTCATGGGCCTATTTTTTTTTGAGAACGCCGCGGGCCAAACGGCGACTTGGCGGCGCGCACTACAGAGCCATGATTACCGAATTTTTTCTTCCTCAATTGGATGATTTGGGACTGGAGAGCAATTGGTTCCAACAGGACGGTGCACAGGCGCACATTGCTCGAGCCACAACCGATATTCTGAACCAGTACATAAGTTTCAGTCTCGTGAACCGACTTAATCACACCCTCACCCTAAGTAATCCATTGCGTGGGAGTTCTGTTAAATAAGAAAACGCACATACTCAAAAATTACCATATTCAATAGCAGATTGACATGGCGCTAAATATTATTGAATACCCAAATCAGTTAGTTTCCCTCCCAATATTTATATGCGAGGTACAAAAATCGGCATGGCAAGTTGTTGCGAAAATTTTGATCAGTACCAAATTTTATTAAGATCGGTTATGATCTTCGATATCGAGTCGCAAACCGCAAATACGCCGAACTTTTGTATTGGAGGTACGAAACTGGGCGTGGCACAATAGGCAAGTATTACTTACACGGTAGCTTTTAGCAAAATATTGCCTAGTACCGAATTTTATTAAGATCGGTTGCAGTTTCTCCAGTCTCCCCAGTCCCTTCATGGGATGTAATGGGAAACCATTTATTTTTATTTTATGCAGTTTACAAGAGTTATCGTGTCGATCAACCGGTCATCCGCCCAAATTTTATATGGGAGGTACCAGAATGGATGTGGCAAAACAGTTCATTTTCTATAGGAGAGTTTTACATGACTAAATATAGACTAGTACAAACTTTCATAAAGATTGGTTCGATTTTGCGTGACTTCTCGTGCCTTACACCCAGACGGCCAAACAACTTATGTATGGGAGGTACCACAATGGGTGTGGAAAAGCTTTAATCGGTGATTGATGTTTGATAATGTTAAGCCTTATACCTAATTTCATTAAGGTTTGAAGCGTTTCACGCGATTTATCGGATTGACAACCCGGACGAACACCGTTTTGTATGGGAGATACCAAAATGGGCGTGACAATCACGCCCATTTCCTTCAGTTAAGTAGGAATTTACAGATTACTAATCACATTTACCAGAAAAAAGTTTTAGAATAAACATGGTTTAGTGCTAAATGTGTCGATTTGTATGGGAGGTACCAGAAGGGGCGTGACCAAAACGACCATTTTCAATCCCAAACTCAGTATTGATAAATAATAGTCACTGAAAAAATTTCGTGGTGATCGATAAAGATATACGACAGTTATCGTGTTGACCAGTCAGCCAGCCAGCCAGACAGACAGACAGACAGACAGACAGACAGACGGACATGGCTCAAACATCTTAAAAAGTCCTAAAACGAATTTCGTCCAAAGTTACTAAGGGTCTAACATGGATCCTTCTATGTGTTACATGTTTTTACATATTAAATGATATATACCCCCATCCCTATGGGTGAGGGTATAAGGAAGCTTTTCCGGGTCGCTTAATCTCTTATTTTGGTAATTTGCACTGGTCGGTCAGATCACCCCGATTTAACCGTTCCAGATTTCTTTTTATGGGATTTTTGAAGTCGCAGGTTTATGTCAACAAGCTCCAGACTCTTGTAGTCCTTAAGGAGAATATTCGCCAACAACGCGAGAACCTGTCGCCCGAAGTTCTGGCAAGAGTGATGGAAAATGCCATAAAACGAGCCCGTATGGTTATCAACTCTGGCGGCGGCCACTTATCCGATATCATTTTCTCAACTTGATGGAATACATTCTAATGGATTAAATAAATAAATTTCATAAGCAGAACCAATGTTTTTCATTAAAAAAAATTACAGCAAAATAACATTGGGTCATTACTTTTGCCCCACCTTGTATAAAATACCGTTAAAAGTTATCCCTTTCCAAGCATCGATCGGATCTTTAAAATTAAAAAAAAAGGAAATAAATAATGTCTCTTGTTAGGACACGTGGGGAACATCCATCACGGGAAATAATGGGCAACCTTATTTTTTCTGCCATTTTCTTAGCGAATACTTTATTATACTTTCACCCATAGGGAACGGTGGTATACTCATACACTGAAAGGAAAAGCTCCGTCACACAAATAAATCTGTTCGTCACCTCAACGAATACTCTCACCACAACCGCGTTTTGTGGCCATGCACTGACCGGAGGCTTTCAGAAAATTGCCAATTTCGAATAACCGGTGGAACCGGTATAAAAAAAATTTAATTCTACGATCAATTTTCAAAAAACAAAAACATTTGCAAAACTTTCAATAAAATAAATGTTTTCCACCTATATCAAAGGACAGGGGAAGCCTCGTATATTCAGTGAGCTGTGCGCTCTCTATTTTTTCACTTACTGACAGTTTTACACCGGTTCCGAACAGTTTTTGAGTTGTGCTTTGCATTTTTTCCACATTACAGACATTATACAGAGATTTCCAAAAAATGGAATAAACATTTAAATAAATAATATTTTCTTCCAATTTTTTTTTTCATACTACGTACGTTTACTGGAGTTCTCACCTTTACAAATGTGTACCCCCCCTCGTATTTCTTCGGGAAAAGAATGAAACCAAAACTTTTTTTTAGTAGCATCAAATCAGAATTGTTACAAACAGTCAACAACCAAAGAGTCATAACTTCCGGTAAAGATAAAAGCATTTTGCATTTATTTAAAATCACAACACGGAACCAAAACATCAACACAAAATCCCCACCATGACATCTCCATGACGTCCATGGTGGCCGGGAGACAGAAAAAAGTCCGCGGTTCTTCTGGTCTTTTTTAGAATGGTATTGACGATGAGGACGACGATGTCACACACTGTTGCTGAAGTGAAGCCAAGATATGGAAGGGGCACATAGTACTCCCATCGTAAATCACTTGTCAAAATGCAAACATGTCAACGCAAAAATAACATAAAGGAGAAATGGAGAATAACAACATCAACAACAACGATAACAAATGAATGAAATGAAATGAAATCAGACAGACCCCAACACTTTTTTCCTGGACAAAATACAGATACAATTCGGTAACAGATAATGATGGTGGGAATACTCACTCCACCAGGGGAGTCATTGTAGGCTAACTATGTACTATGCTGAACAGTGTGATGGCCGCGACCATTAGGAGCGATAGGATTGGAAGATGGGTGGTAATTGTCAACCGTATCAGTATGGGAACATGCCCACATGGAGACAGACATCCGAAATCACTTTTGTGTCTGTCGGCAATAAGTTAATAAATTGTCGCAATTGTTGTTGGCCGCAGATGCGTTTAATTTGTGCCATGAACATTAAGTCATGTTCGTATTATGTCTAAAGCATTGTTACACTATACTATCAAGTGGAAAGATTTACAGACCAAATTGAATCGAGTTCGGACACTGCCGTGTAATGTATTTGGTGAAACCAACTACTGCACTGAACTTCATTTGATGAAATGAATGCAGTAAGAGAAATTAAAAGTTTTACTCGGTGCAAAACTACACATCACGGATTATTGCCTGTTTGCAGTATCAGAAAATTACTACAAATGTAACCATAGAGTAATGACATCTAGAGTAACGATTTGTCTCAGTAAATTTACAAAGTTTGGTGTGGTTGCATATGGACGTTGCATGTTGAAAATTATTTCTTTAATAAAATCAGATTGAGGCGTTAGTTCAAACAAATCAACAAGAAAGCAGCAACGGCATTTCGTTTTGTGCGGTAAAATTTGTGTCTAAATACAAAATACTTTAAAATTTCACAGTTTTTCATCAAAACGACATGTAAGTCAATTTACGTCAAATAACTCTCTATCGCACCGACCGCACCACGAATAGTGTGAAAAGTCAAATATTCTCTCTACTAAGATTTACTCTATGGTTTGTGGCATAGAGTAAATCTTAGTAGAGAAAATATTTGGCGCATCTGACGTTTCCTTTCACACTCTTCGTGATGCGGGCGGTGTGATAGGGAGATGTGTGACGAAAAGTGACATACACCAGGTGGAATTACAATAACTTCTTGCTTTAATTTTTCATGTCTTTTTGGTGAAAAACTGTGAAATTTAAATGTGTTTTAAACTTTTTATTGACTGTTATTGTTAGCATACATTTGTGTTGTATTTAACACAAACATTTTAACACACAAAACGAAATGCCGTTGTTGTTATTTTGTTCGTTGTTTTGAACCATTGCCTCTATCTGGTATTAATAAAGCAATTCTTTTCAGCATCGAACGTAATTATCACACCAGGTCAAATGCCACAAATTTGGTGAGAGAACTATTAGGTTTACTACAAGTATTAGTCCATGTGTCTGATGTTGAAATGGAGCAGCAAACTTCGGTAATTGTGTAATTATTGGTATTGGGTGATGAAAATTGGCTTCCATGTATCTGAAGGTTAGGTAGAAGTGGCTGTCACTGTTGACACACTTAGTCCAACGAGGAACGTTGAGATACCACGGGACGTGATATTCTGTCCACATCGTTGAAACTGTAAATTGACTTGGTATAGTTATGGGATGTTGAAGACATATGATACCTCATTCCTATATTCCGGGTGCCTAATTATATATGACGTTAATCGTTCAAACGACACCTTTATGTCGATAATGCTGATCATAGAATCATTTAAAAGACATGACTTCACTACCTACACTTCAATACCTACAAAACGATATCGTCTTTTATATAATTAGCCCCGAGGATGTGGCTGAAGAAGGGACCTACATTGGACGATGGCGAACCGACTAATACCCCGTACGATAGGTAGTAAGATCATTCATTTTAACTTCCTGTGTGTCTGTTAGATCCAACATGAATCAAGATCTTAGATATTTCCTCCTACTTGTACAAAAGGCCGGTCAGTAGCATACGAGATGTTCGATGCTCTCTGCCTCCTTCTCATCATCACAGCTTTTGCAGTAATCATGAGGTGAGACTCCAAATCCAGACGCGTGTCTGCCTATTACTCAGTACCCAGTGATCACAGCTACTATCATAGACATCTTGCCTAGAAATGGATACTAGGTTTTAGATCATAACTCGGCCATACTTTCCCTGGTAATTCTACAATTCGTGCCACGAGACCATCTATCATTCGCACGCCTGAGAGCTTCGGTTTAAAGCCTGATGAATCTGTACGTTCGATCACTTTCGTTGAATTATTTCACTAGCGACGAATAATTTCATTAATCTGATGAAACTTTTCTTAAGGTTTCCTTTTAGAACAAATAACACTCAGAGAAGGAAATAACACTAAGAAAATGTTAGGAAGAAAACCCATCCAATCACTGTCACATGTCAACTAAACTTTAATTTTATTGTAAAATTTAAAAAGAATTTCGGTTCCTAAGCGAAAATGTGAGGTTTTATAAATGGCGACTTACAAAATTTTCCATTCCGCTCGTAGATTTCTGGAATTTTAAAATAAATTTCCCGTCTGTGATACAACAAATCCTAATACAAATATGTGCTGTGACATGTTAATGGGTTAGTACTTAACCACAGATCCTTTCGAATTCCAAAATAAATCCCTAAGAATTCAATTTGCGTAAGTTGAAATGAAAAAATCAATCCCAACATCTAACCCCTTTTTCAAGTGGTTTCATGTTGGTAACAACAACATCCGCAGCAAACCAATATCTAGTGGGTGGTGGGTTTTTACTGTGAGAAACCCCAAAAGTCCTAGGACGACTACCCATTTATATACCACAAGTTTAAAATGAATTCAATCTCTGTTGATACCCTCGTAACTTATGTAAGTGCACCCAGGATTTGAGTCGCCAATCTACCGCCCATTCATCCACCCATCAACCAAAGCGTCTGTCTGTCCATTACCATCACCCAACTTCATCTTCGTGACCATAACCCGGAGTCTATTCAATCACATTGCGGGTGTAAACATGTATCTATCATTTGTCGTTATGGCTGTTGCGTTGTGTTAATGCTCTGCATCAGGGGGAAGGGTGATTACAGGCATCTGTGGGGAAGTTGAGTTTATTAATACATAAATAAAAAATATGACATTAAGAAGTCCACATGAATTTAACATGTTGCTACAATTTGGTTTGTTAATTTTCCATTGACTATTGTACTAATATGTGCGTGTGTGTGTGCAACACACACCCTCCTTTACAAATATGCAGTAGTAGTAATAGAAGAAACATGTTCCCAGAGTTGTATGTGGGGGTTATGGTTGGTAAGGTAGAAATTGAAGGCGTAGAAATCACAACAACCCTTGTAATATAAAGAGGTCTAATTGAAATTGTAGTTCCCTTTCATGTATCCACCACACACTCATCCATCTACTATTCGTATATACTCGTATTTGTTTATGTAGATAAAAGGAACTCAATGCAACAATAGCCTTCATTACAGGTTAAGGAGTTGGGTGACATTGAAGGCGTCGTCGCAACAATAATGATTATGAACTAAATGGTAAATTCATGTCTCGGACTAATTATTTTGATTTACGATAAAAGACGAAAACTAATTTTTTTTTATATCGAAATATTATATTCGCGTAGAGTCAGAAGGGATTATAACAAGTTTAATGAGCTGCCAACGATTTTAAAATAATTTGTTTTATTACTTTTATCCATATGGGGCAGTAACTTCTTCAAAAAATATGTTGAGTCGTTATTGAATAGGAAGAAAGGAAACTAGTTCAAGAACTAGTGCCTGTGGCACTAGTTTGTAAAATAGTAAACCCGGTCTGAACCTTGTTCTCCTTCAACGAGTTCCTAAGGAACAGAAAAGAGCAAATTTCTCCCAAATGTTAATTTCTCTGTAATGTTAATTTCTGACGTCTTTTGTATTTAGAAGAATAACTTCTACAGTCCTGAAATACTACACCATTCCCAATTGAAATTAAAAAAAATCAATTAAACTTTTAAAAATATCAATTGAAATTTGAAAATTATCTTTTAAATTTTGAATACATAATTGGAATTTAAATTTTCCATTTGAAATTTAAAACACATCAATTGAAATTTAAAAGACATCAATTGAAATTTAAAAAGCAAGAATTGTAATTTACAACATGTCAATTGAAATTTAAAACATGTCAATTCAAATTTGAAACACATCAATTGAAACTTAAAAAACAACAATTGGAATTTAAAACATATCAATTGAAATTTAAAAAACATCAATTGAAATTTAAAAATCAACAATTGTAATTTACAACATATCAATTGAAATTTAAAACACATCAATTGAAATTTAAAAGACATTAACTGAAATTTAATAAACATCAATTGCAATTTAAAAACATCAATTGAATTTTAAAAAGCAACAATTGAAATTTAAAAACATCAATTTAAATTTAAAAACATAAATTTATATTTAAAACATGCCAATTGGAATTTGGAACACATCAATTGAAATTTGAAACACATCAATTGAAATTTAAAAGACATCAATTGAAATTTAAAAAGCAACAATTGTAATTTACAACATATCAATTGAAAAAGCTCTGAAACGCGTGTTACACTATTAGACAAATCGCTGGATATCTCAAAATTTTCATTTCCGAAGAGCGAATGTGACAATGAGGAGAACGATTTCCAAAACAGATCCGTTGAATATCTCACATTGTTTGATTTTTTTTTTTTCAAAAAATAATGCGATCACGGATGTACTTTTAGAATGAAAAGAATACAATCAAAGAATTGTGCGATCAGGGTTGCAATTATAATGAAACGGTGAAAAAACCAAGTAAACGGAAAGAAAATTCTATAATTTTTGTTCTTTTCGAATGCTTTGTTTTTGTTGTCAATTTTCCTTTTTCATTCTTTTATTTTTGTTAGCAATTTTCCATTTTCATTATTCTATTTTTATTTTCGAACTGTTGTATTTTGTTTGGCAGTATGCAAACAAACGTTTTTGTATTTTCCTTATAGTGATAGTGTAAATTGAAAGCAGACTCAGATTTTGTTTTGACGATCTTCTCTACTGAACATTTGACCTTCCAAACAGGACGTTTATCCATTTTAGCAAAGTACTGGTAAACATTGGAGACATCGTTTTCTTGTCTCCAACGACCTTTAATGAAATCAATTGGGCTCTATTTGGAAACTTATTACGCCCCTTTTAACATACTTTTTGGAGTTTTCTTGTAGAAAGGACGAAAAGGAGACACACCAATGAAAGAGAAATGTACGATAAAAAAGTCTACATAGAGTTCTGTCCTTTGAAAATTTTAATAGACTCACCTAGGACTTTTATTTGGCTAAGGATGGTCCACTTCCCAGACAATGACCGTCATTTTGTAGCACAGTGCTATCGTTATTTTAAAAAAGGGTGTTCACCATAGAAATGATCTGATGGCGAGACTAATATGACCATATGCTCCTTTTTCAAACAATTCGGAATGGACACGTTCTTAGGGTGTTTTTTTTTGTAAACATAAATACGCATGTTGTCTCATTATCCCCACGAATATTGACGAAGCACGCGGACATGACTTAAGTTTCAATTTACATTCGCCTGATTTCGCCTTATTTTGGAGCAAATTTTTTCATAAGAAAAAAAAATTCCAATTTTGTTTTTCAGATTTAATTAAAGATTTATTGTTTCGAATTTCTAAGCATTTCCTTGAATTAATTCATGGTGGATGACGCGTCATAAATTATTTTTACAGTTCTTATTTCCATCATTTAAACACAGCTGGTGTTTCCTTATGGCCAACTTTTGTGGCGCCTATGGTTATTTACAACACCATTAACTAGGGTGACAAGCTACGCCACCACACCACCCTCGCATCCTAGACATCAAGTAATCCTAGACGCGCCTGTAGACAGTTGAAGAGATTCGCACTCGCATCTGTATGCAGCATGTTTGTCGCCTTCGTCGTCTGATGTAAATGTGGAATATTTAATATCCCTTAGACTTTTTGACGTCGAGCAGCTGAGGAATGGGGTATCTCAAAGTTGCGTTTTTTCTCATAAACATGTGTGGATGTGTGTATGTGGCATATGTGATTACATGACTTTGACTTTTTGTTGTTGTTGTTGTGAATTTGTAATTTGAAAAATCATAGTCGATTAAGAGTCTCCTAGGGGTACAACTTGAACATTTCAATTACTATTCATGGATTTTGTTTTAATAATTTGTTGTTATTATTTTGACTGTCAAAGTCACATCATAGTTTGCATTTTCGTAGAAGTTGGTTAATACATCATTTGGTACAAATCATTTGACCTACAAATATTGTTAGTTGCCACATTATAATTGAGACTAATATTTCATTATATTTACAGCCTGTTCTCTATTTCGAACGAAAGCTTTCGTTCGTGTTCTACGCCATTTCTAATTGAAATTTGAAAAATATCAATTTAATTTTGAAAAATATGAATTGAAATTTGAACATTATATTTGAAATTTGAAATACATCAATTGAAATTTAAAAATTCTATTTGAAATTTGAAATACACCAATTGAAATTTAAAAAACATCAATTCAAATTTGAAAGACATCAATTGAAATTTGAAAGACATCAATTGAAATTTAAAACACATCAATTGAAATTTAAAACACATCAATTGAAATTTAAAACACATCAAAATTATTAACCGATTTTATGTATTAAATTTTTAAATTTCAATTGGTGTATTTTAAATTTCAATTGATGTCTTTTAAATTTCAATTGATGTGTTTCAAATTTCAATTGATGTATTTTAAATTTCAATTGATGTTTCTCAAATTTCAATTGATGTATTTCAAATAGAATTTTTAAATTTCAATTGCTTTTTCTCAAATTTCAATTGGAAATGGTGTAGACGAAAGAAAGTTGATTTAGGTTTCACAATCTTTTCGTTTCAAGTAAACTATTCAGTACAAATTTTGGTTTCTCTATTTCGAATGTGCTGTCATTTACGAACAAACATGGAGTCAGGCTAACGAACATTTCGACTTAGAGAAACTTAGAGAAATTTGAGTCGAATGTGAGTGACTGATTTTCTTTCGCTTAGATTTTCGTTCGAGATAGAGAAACAGGCTAATAGACTTAACATCGTGATCGTAGAGCTATGGAAAGTATGAAAGATTATTGTTCATCAGAACGATGATTCGTACCCTAGGCCGATAATGCCAAGGTTTGAAATTTGTCAACTAAACAGGGTTTGAAGTAGGGTATGTCATACATTTCTAGAATGTCTTTCAAAAATATTTGAAGAATTCGCTGACAAAAAACGGCCCCAGCAACATATTGCAGGAACTAAGTACATGCACGCTAAAAAATCTGTTGGGTTTTGTTGTTTGAATGCAAATATAACATGTGTTTGGAGCTTGTACCAAATAAAATATACTTGTGCCCAAACGCATTGTGTTTGCTATTCAATATTACATGTTTGAGACACAATGATTACTATGCTATAACATATGTGTTTGCGACCCAAATATATCTGTGTTTGTGATACAAATACAGCGCGTGTTTGTTGCACTGTTTACGCTCTTTCGGGAGCAAGAGAATAAAAGAGGGGCAACGAGAGTGTATATTTTGTAAGTGTGTATCTGTATTCTTGCATTATTCTCTCAGTGAGTGATTCATAAATATTCCTGAATGTGCGTGGTGTATTGCGTTTTAATTTCTTGTATTCAGTCGTCAATGGTTCATCGGACAGAGGATGTCAAAAGCGCTTGACCAGTGAAAGAAGAATAACAAACGCTCGGACGGTTAAATGGTTTGTGATGCTGCTTTGGTGTTTGTGGATGTGTTTCGCATATAAGTATTTATGTGTGCTACCAAAGTGAGAAACGATTTTGAGCCATTTGTGAAATATAATTAAATAAACACAAGTAATTAATAGACGCTTGTCTAGATTTGTATCTAAGTATATTGTTCGTGTACCAACGCATAGTTGAAACCTTCTGAAGACGAAAACGTGAGAGACAACAAAGAAAGTAGCAACAACAGAGCAGCAGATTCAAAACAAAACAAATAATGCATTCAATGCAAGTAAATGTAAAAATTATTTAAATCTTTTAATTTTTTGTATTAATTATTTATATAAGTAAATGATAAAATTAATTATAATAAATAAAGAATGAAAGAATACTTCGTTTCTAAGTTTTGTTATGTTTGTGGGAAACACGCGAATGCTTCCACGTAAGTATATGGATGTTTGGGATGAAGCACGCATATGTTTCCACGTAAAAGCATACATATATGTTAGTAAACATGCGAATGTTTGCATTTAAATAAACTTGAGTTTGGGACTTTCAAACATATAAATGTTTGAAGTGTGTTCCAAACATATACATGGTTCCTGCAGAATATATTTGGGAGAATATGTTACAGAGGCCAATTTTTTTCGGCGTGTGTTTTCAACCATTGTTTTCATGAATGGAAGATATGTTGCTTTTTTGTTTCTTTTTTGTCAGTCACATTGTTTGATTTCAGCAGTTTTCAACCAATAAAACCACATTTGGTTCACAAAATTATATATTATAACCTATTAATCATTGTGTCTCCAACATGTAATATTGAATAGCAAACACAATGTGTTTGGACAGAAATATACTAAATTTGCGATAAACTACAAACACGATATATTTTCATCCAAACACCAAAAAACAAGACAGATATTTCAGTGTGAACATACATACATATGGCATATGGCTCGTTGCCTTGCAAGACCGTCACATCTCAAAATTTGCGGTTTTGAAATAAGTACTACAAACTATTCCCCGGGACCAGTTCCTTCGAATAAAATAATTCCAATATGTAAAATTTGTATACTTTTGGTGTGCGAGAAGTTAACATTTTGCCTACAATCCTATACAACTTGAAATTTTCAAAATGGATTTACTCGAAACTATAGTAACGACCCATCTCTTGCTAGCTCTACCCCTTTCGACTATTACTACCTATCATTCCGACAATGTTCATGGCTTGGGGGGTGTGCCTGTCTAATGAGGATATGCTACGGTCAATAACAGAAATGTTACATTTTTAAGGTAGCAAGCAATTTATTAAAATATCGGCAGATTATGAGATATCCTATAAAGGTCATTCTGATTTGGGATGTGTGAAAGATAACAAGGTGGTTTGTATCCTCTCCGCAGTCATTATCCAACAGACCAACCTTGGCCTTTTTTGGTACACGTTTACCAGGAGAAGTCCACTGCTTTGACTGTTCTTTGGTCTCTGGTGTGTTGTGGTGGATCTTTGTTCCGTGCACAGTTTCGAAAGGGAGCAAAACCTTCTTTGGATTGCGGTTTAACTTCACCAAACACTCTTAGGAAGTGGTCTCACGGTCGAGTGTGAATAATAGCGGCACCCATCATTCGGCTGGGATTTTAATGTCCAAATTTTCATGTAATTTTGATGATGCTTACAGCCTCAGCCACCTCACTCACTTTCATTCTCCGATAGTCCAATACTTCATTTCATTTACTCAGTCTATGGACGATAGTTCCTTACAGACTAGCAAGTTAAAGTATAAATAGTTAATTAATTAAATTATTAATTTTTTTGGGATTTTATTGGCGATTTCTGGCGTGACGACGTGAACGTTCGGTGTCACCTGTGCTGGTACGACCACAACGGAATCCAGTAAGAGAATTCGGCACAGTTCTCATAGTATTTATCAAGCATTTCTTCCTTGGTTTCAATGATTGGGTTTTTTACACAATCCTCTCTCGACCTTTTTGGGTCCGTTTTCGGTTCTTTTGAACCCGTGTTTCATTCCTTTAAGAACCGTTTTCTGTTCATTTGGACCCGAATTTCGGTTATTTGAAGCCGTTTTCGGCCCATTAGGAACTGTTATTCGGTTCTTGTAAGAACCGGTCCGGTCGGCTCTTCTAAAGAACCGGTTCTGCAGAACCGGTTCCTCGATTCTGTACATTACTACTCCTTACTATTATACAGTAGTCTATTAAGGGGTTTTTCCAAAAACGATGTACAAATAGACAGTCAAAATTTCTCTTCACTCAAATGCCAACAAACAAAAAGAGTGAAACCCTAGCACTTCACTGCCCTCTCTCCTACTCTCTTCATTGAATATTTGAATACACAAGCGGCTTTTTGATAGTGTTATTGTATATAACTATACAAATTTCAACCGTGTTGAAATAAAATTACATAAACTATGCAAAAAGTATGAAATAATCAAGATATGACACGAGAGGGAATATCTGGCACTTTTTGGTTCTCTTTTGCCAGGGTTGCCAAATTGCGCACATCTTCTGGTTGTCTACTTCTTGATCGTCTTTGGTTTTTCATGACACAGCTGATCGACTATGTAGTGGGAAAATGGTAGAAAACAGAGGGGTTAAGCGAGAGAGCGATAAACAATCTGAAGTAAAACAATGCAGCAATCTAAGTTTGAATAGGGTTTGATTGATACTAACGACAGCTAAATTATATTTTTTTTTGTTGGTTGCAACGAACAAAAATACGAATTCCCTTTTATTTCTGTCCATTTTATGTCCAACGAAAGTGTAAAATTGGTAAAATACAGCAGCAAATAAAACTCTATGAAATGGCCTAATACCTCGTCGTCATGAAGAGGCATCGAAGAGAGTAATGGAAACTCTTAAGTATTTCTCTATGGTTGTTGTGAACAATTTATTTCCAATTTTGATTTCAATCGCAAATAAAAATATATCCTTAAAATTTAGATATATAAAAGTATACGTAGTCTTCCATTAAATAAAATCATTTTTATGTAGTTAAAATGTGTAAGCCATTTGGCAAATTTCTGTTTTTGAGTCTATTCTTCTTGATAACATTTTCATTCGCAAGAAATGATAACAAAATTTAATTAAGATAACTTTTTGTTGCCATTTCTTGAAATTGAACATGTGGCAACATTGTCATTGCTCAAGTCGGAATTTAAGCGGGAAATTGAAATGCCACTTAATATCGCTTAGCTGACCTAAACAAATTAAGCTATAATTAACTTTAGCGGGGGGGAAAAAAAACACACTTAATGACGTGCGGGGTTTCCGATCTCAAGATGCGGCAACTTTGTTTGTTGATATAGCTGCCGAGATGAAAGTGCGCCTTGTTAGAAAATATGATTTTCTCGCTAAAATTTGATTGCCGATTGGATCTTCTGTAAGGCCCCAACGTTGTTCAGGCTTAAAGCGACTCATTTTGGTCCACGGAGGTGTAATACTGACTTATGGCCAATATTTCGAACAGAAAAAAATCTATGAGTGTTAAATTATCATGATTTAAAAAGCTATCTGTATTTGGACCACCCGTTATAGACACGAAAACTAAAGATTGAGCCGGTGGCTGAATATAAAATATTCAACTAAAATTCTAGTATCAAAGGGTAATTCTATTTGTAGTCTCTTGCTTTTCTTTTTCCATAGACAATATTATTTTCATTGGGAAAATGTTTTGGTTAAAATTATAGAATTTTTCCTGCACAAACCATATACGAGTATCGACATCCATATGTATGTGTCTATGAGTTTCAAGAGCATTTCCCTTTCAACTCCCATGTTATTCGCTTGACAATGCCGGTTAAGTTCTAGGTTTAGGTTAAGGGCATATGCAAATCGTTGAATTCTTTGTGTCTTTCTTGCTGTTCCAGGTTACGAATGTGTTGTGAAGCAAAGAGTTTTCAAACACATTTCAAACAAGAAAGAAAATGAGGAAAGGTGTAATCGGCTGTTGGTATAAATAAATGCATTTTATTTTCAATTCGCACAATTTCGAATGCATTTTTAATATTTTATAACTATGTATGTTCTATAAACCATTTGAATGCTTACCATTATTTAATATTGTTAACTATTTTTCAAAAAACTATTTTCACGTAGTATTTGTTAGATTGGAATCTTGAAAAGGCAACACCCTGCCGTTTATATGAAGTCTGCAATCGAGGAAAAATGTCTGGAAAATCACACACACACACACACACCCAAGCACACAATAGTGTGAACTATTGCACCGTATGAATGCGACTTCACTCACTCGCAACGAAATGTGCTTCCTTCCTTCTGTCGTTTAACAATGAAAATCTATCACCCACACCGGGGGGCAGTACCACGCTCCTATCAAACCGCGACGATAAAACTTTGAAAAGCATAAATTCTAATAAATTTCCCCAACGCCAACAACTACCTAAACAACACTTAAAGGTCTCGACGCGACGACATCTTTGTTAGATTTTCCTTCGAGTTCGTACATTACCACATGACCCTGCGAGGAAAAAAAGAACTGCACTCGTCGTTTAAAATGCCGGCGTTGAACTGAAAAACTAATGCAAAACACCAACGCAGCAATCAAAACATCCCTGATACGGGAATGAATCGGTGGGATGGCTTGATTGGTGGCGGGAGAGAGTGAAAGCGGCAGCGTTTTGAATGCCGGAAACCGGAGAACATGCCACATTTATCCCGCCTGCCTGCTTGCAACTACCACAACACGGAGATGCCAGACAAAGGACATATGAAATAAATATTGTTTTGTGAGAACAAAGGAAGGAATAAAGGAATTGAATACAAGAAACAAAATGGTAATGAACCACCAGAGAGAGGGAGAGATAAATAGAGAAAGAGAGAGAGAGTGGCATGAAACGTTGCTCTCTCCTTAGAGAACTAAAAAAGTAAATAAAATCCTTAACTTATATTAAGGACATTACAAAGTAAAACAAAACTCTCTACTACTAGTCAACTCTTTGCTCGAATTCAATTTAAACTTTTCACATGAAAACATTTGTTTCAATACAAAAAACAAAAAAAAAACCAAACTCAAAATCATGCTCAATACTCGGCTCTTTTGTTGTTGTTGTTGGATACGTTAAAAGTTTTATAACATTCTATCTAAACTTTAATTAAACCCCTAAACTCCAAAAGGATATTGCTTAGCTGGTATGTGAGAAACATGTGCCAGAAGATAAGAGCCAAGATTCAAACATTATTCCTTTACAGTAGTTTTAGAGTAGCTGTCATCATCAATGTCATTTGTTTGGGATCAAACTTTCGAAAACTTTTTATTTTTTGATCATAAGGTGTCAAATGTGATAATATTAAATGAAGATGGCGCAACCCAAACACATGTCGGTAGAATAAGTTTGGGAATTTTAGACACGCAAAGGAAGATTCATATTGACTCCACCAACTGCAACTTAAGAGAGTGGCGAGTAAGTAAATACAGGTCACTGATATTAAGCTGCTCATAATGTGTTGCAAGAAACCTGATTTAAACTTCTTTGTTGATCAACAATCAAATCCAAGTTAAATATACAATATTTTATTTCCATCTAAACTGTAACAACACGCTGAGCTTTTGATTTTCCAGCAAGATTTATTGCGTTACATTCAGCTCAAAAATATTGTTACGGATTTACAAACGGTTAATTTTGGCGTGGTTGTATTTATCATTTATAAAATGAGGTTCTTCATAAATTACGATAATGGCAATACACCATACACCCAGCGAAATAAATATAAAGGCAAGACCATTTTTTGTTTTTTCCAAATGTTGGGATGAATTTTCTAGTTATTTTATATTGTATTAGGCCTTTCAAAATAGAATACTTTGACCAATGACTTCTTCAAGGTGAATCAACAAATATAAACTAATTACTAGTGCGAAATATTTATAAAGGCAAAAGGTTTATTTAAATATTTTAAAAAGTTTCGTAAGGCATATGATCTCCATCAACGCGGATAACTTCTGCTAAGCGTCTTGGCATTGAGTTTATCAACGAAGGAATATGCGCAGGATCAATTATCTCCCATTTTCTTGAATTTCTACCCTTCGATCCTTGACATTCTTCGGCTCGCGGCCTAGGTGGTAAACTTGGGTAGGTAAAATAGACCAGAGGTTCTCGATCGGATAAAGACCAGAACTAAGTGTACGCCAGTCAAGAGTTGGTATTATTTCTGGACTCCAGAAACTTTGAAGTTTCCTTAGACCGATGTACTGCTTCGTAGTCTGCTGGATGATCAATTCTGGGACACCAATTTCCTCTCCAGAATTAACGAAGACGACATCCAATAGTCGAATAGAATACACGGTGTCCATTTTTGTGAAAATGAGACATATTGGAGTGGTTCCTCTATAACTCATACCTGCCCAAACCGTAAGGGACCCACCTTCAAAATTTCGCCGCTGACGCATAATTTTGGAAAAATCTCTGGAGCGCCAATATTAGTCCGTGCCATCAGGTCCATCCAAATTTAATTTCCTCCATCGGAAAATATCACTCCTCATCCAAAAATCTGTGCATTTCAGCAAATTTAAATCTGGCTAATTCGTGTATTGGTTTGGGACCAAGTTTTGCATACTTTTTCCCACATGACAGTTTCAAGTCGCGTTTTATTACTTGTTGAACACGACCCAACCTTGCTCCCAAGCTCAATTCAGCAATAATTTCCTTATCACCGAAGTTTTCTTTAACAGCAACCCTCTTGATCTCTTTTTTGGCGCTTTCACTGATCAGCGGTGTCCTTCCTGGTTGTTTGTGTTTCCATATTGAACACCATATTTTATAAAATTGTCAATGTCACAGCTAGATCTTTTCAATCGCTTCAAAATTTCCCGATCATCATGATAATCTTAAAATTGCCCCTTTCTTCTTTACTTATATACTTTCGACCAGGTATTCTATTTAAATTGATATGTTTTTTTAATTCGACCTACGTTAATTTTAAAACAGTAAAATAACAACCAAAGAAAACTCAGTTCTGTTTAAATTCCTACTTACTACTGTTCGAATTCGGTTTCTTTTCCATGGCGCCTTTATATATATTTCGCATAGAATAATACATACCATAGAAACTTTTATTCGCTCAATAAATTAAACGTCATAGGTACGATGGAAAGTAAACATTGGATGGTGGAAAATATGGGTTCAATAATACCAGATAGTGGCAATAGTAAACAACGTCCAACAAAGGAACAACAACCGAATTTCGTGTTTTTGTAGCAAACTAGTTGTGTTAAATACAATACAAATGTATACCAACGATAAAAGTCAACAAAAAAGTGCAATATATTTTTAAATTTTCCAGTTCTACACTAAAACGACAGGAAAAAGTTAAGTGAACATATTTTGTAACTCCACCTGGTGTAAGATAATTTTAAATTTAATTGCTCTCATTTCCACAAACCTTCGATGAAGAGTGTGAAATGAAACGTCGGATGAGGGAATAAGTTTATCTATGTATGTATTATTCTATGATATTTCGCACCAGAAATAGAAAAAACAGCGCCACTTTTCAAATAACTTGTAAAAGAGATCGAATGACTACATTCTCTGACATAATATATCGCATGACTCATATATGCATTAAAATTCTAGACCAAAAGCGCAGTGCATTGCGAGTACAGAGAAAAAATATATTGCCTTTATAATTATTTCGCTGGGTGTATAAAACATAATGCGGCGTTTACAAGCACACCATCTTTCAGATCGACTCGGTAATCGACAAAACACTCTATTAGCATGTGATTTCTCATACATTTTTTGGTACCCAAGATCGAGTAATTTACCTTGATAATGTCACAAATCATTTCAACTGCAGAGTTGTATACACACTTTCAGTATGATACTAACGCCCAATTTCACCAAACAAAGTTAAAGCTAACTGACAGTTAAAAATTTTAAATTCCATACAAACTGACAGCTAAAACTGTACGTCAGCTCTAATTGAAAGATAACTGAACAACTGAATAACTAAGCGATATTAAGCGTCATTTCAATTTCCAACTTAAATTCCGACTTGAGCTATGACAATGTTGCCACATGTTCAGTTTCAAGAAATGGTAACAAACAGTTATCTTAGATAAATTTTGTTATCATTTCTTGTGAATGACAATTGACTCAAAAACAGAAATTTGCAAAATGGCTAACACATGGTAAGTTAAATTTTTTATTTACTGGAAGACTACGTATATTTTTATATCTGTGAACTTGAAGCACGGCAAAATATGTAAGGTAGAAGCAGTAGGAATTGATGACATTTTGTTTTTATTTCAGGAGCCGACCTTGTCAAATTCAGTCGATCGATGTATTTATTTGAGGTTATATCAGGAGGAATTGTTGTAATTTTCGGCAACAACCACAAGGACAAGAAAAAATTTCGTCTGCCATTTTAACGCTACCACTTGTACTAGATACATCTTGGAATTAGTATAAACAACATTTGACAAGGTCGGACCACAGCGACAAGAAAAAATTGAAATCAGCTGTTCTAACGCTTCCACCTGTAATAGTTACTGTAATAGACTTGAAGAATAGGATAGATTTTTATTTCCGATTGGAAACAAAATTGGAATTAAATTGTTCACATCATCGCGTGATAATCGCTATACATATTGATCATGGTACAATTATCTATCAGGTATAGTCGTTTAAACAGGTGATTTAATTTTTTCCATGTAATTTTCCGATTCACTTGTCAAACTCATGTATGTATTTTGTTTTTATACTTTTTTGTATTCTTGTATTGTAGGTATATATTTGTTTAGAGTTTGATACTGCAACAACATCTGCTTCTACCATGTATTTGTTGGCACTGGTTACAAACGTGTTGCCGTATCTCATTTGTTTCACCCATTACATCAAATGTTGCCACATTTAGTAGTATTAAGGCTGTGGGCGGGTTGGTTCAAATATTTTTGCACCGAACAAAATTTTGAAGTTTGCGTGGTGAATTTCTAGTGTCAAAAATTAGACTAGGCCCAGGGCTACTATAAATTTTGACAACGAACCAAATAATGACATTTGTTTAACAACAAGATGTATTTGGTAAGGTGATAGCATCAACAAGGCCGATTGGTTTTGTTTCATTCATTTGTCCAACGAAAATTGTCAAATGTTGTTCAAACAATTGTATTTGCATTGTTTAAAATGAAAAATATAAATCTATGTAATTTTAAGTAATTTTTAGAGTTTTATTTTCATTTTAAACAGGTCATATTAAAACCAAAGTTTGTTATACAACATCAACATCTGCTGCTCCCACCACCTTATTGAATACATTTTGCTAAACAGGGACACAAATGTTTTATTTGTTTTGGTTTTGTCGTTTGTATTTTACGCGGAATATTAACAAAAACGTCCTTTGGCCGAACTGCAAATTCACCAATTCTTCCAAAGCCGCTAAAATAAGTGCAACAAATTTTCTTGATTTATTTATTTTTCATTTCAACGCCACCACTCACTGACTTGTCCTGTTTGGTAATAATCTGTCAAAATTTCATCACATGAATCCGCACAGCAAAATGACAAAATTGTATCTACAATACCAAAATTTATTCACCCAATTTTACCACGGACTAAAAGAGTTCGATCTGCCCACAGTCTAAGTGTGGATCGTTTTGTTGGAAAGTCATAAGTGGTAATAGCTTAATGGAATAAAAAAAACCGACCTACTATTGCGAACAGGAAAAGGAAATGTATAGGAAATGTACTTTACTGAACATGTACATTAATGACAACCATAGAGCAATAGACAAGAGTCTCTATCCCTCTCTTTACGTTCTCCCGATGACGACGGCGTGGTAGTAGGCCATTTCATCGAGTTCGAGTTGCTGTTGAATTTTATTCTTTGGTTGGATATAAAATGGACAGAAATAAAAGGGAATGCGAATTTTCGTTCGTTGCAACTAACATAAAATATATTTAGCTGTTTTCTATCAATTCCCTACTACATAGTCGATCAACTGTGTCATGGATACCCCCGTGACAACACATACAAACATGCATAGAGAAATTTAGAATAGAGTATTTTATTCTCTAAATAATTTTAAGTTCATAGGTTTGGTTGCATGTAAACAATGGATGTTTCAAGGCATGGCTTCAATAATACTAGATAATACACAACCTCCAACGAAGCAACAACAACCGTATTTCGTATTTGTGTGGCAAAATAGTTGTGTTAAATACAACACAAATGTATTTTTTTTTATTGACTATTTTACAACCTCATGAGGTCAGACGTCGTACACATATTAATTAAACAAACAAATTTCAACATATTCTTCCAACTGGCTCTATCCTTCGCCTTTTCTCGCCAGTTGGTAACACCAAGGATACGGAGGGATTCTTCTGCCTGGTCTTTCCAGCGGAGTCTTGGTCATCCTCTTTTCCTGCTTCCATCGGGTATGTTATCGAAAACGCGCCGCTGGCTCATCTTCATTCATCCTGATAACATGGCCTAGCCAACGCAATTGGCCTAATTTGATTCGCCTAGCTATATCCACGGCAGAATATAGGCTATATAGCTCTGCGTTCCGACGACGTCGGTACTCGCCGTTTTCCCTAACAGGACTATATATGCTACGGAGAATTTTTCTCTCGAAAACTCCCAGGTGTCTTTCATCCGCTTGCGATATGACCCAAGTTTTGGAGCCATATGTCAAGACAGATAAAATGAGAGTCTGATATAGCTGGACTTTTGTCCGTCGAGAGAGCGCTTTGTTTAAAGTTTAAAAGTTTAGGAACACAAATGTATATCAACGATAGAAGTCAACAAAAAACTGCAAAACTCATTCAAATTTCACAGTTCTACGCCAAAACGACACGAAAAAGTTACAACAACAGTTCTTGTAACTCCACCTGGCGTATGCCAATTTTCGTCGAACATCTCTCATATGCACAAACCCATGATGAAGAGTGTGAAATGAAACGTCAGATGAGAGAAATGGAGTCTCTGTTCTAATTTACTCTATGGTTCCTTACTTAGCGAATTCACATCAACCATTTGTGGTGAACTAGTACCCAGAGTGACTATGACTATCATAGAGTAATCTAATACTAGAGAGAATATTTGGCTCATCTGACATTTCCTTTCATACTCTTCTTGATGCGGTCGGTGTGATAGAGAGATGTTTGACGAAAAGTGACATACAGCAGGTGGAATTACAATAACTTCTTGATTTAATATTTCATGTTGTTTTGGTGAAAAACTGTGAAATTTAAATGTGTGTAAATTTTTTTATTGACTGTTATTGTTAGCATACATTTGTGTTGTATTTAACATGGTAGGCTGCAACACACAAAACGAAATGCCGTTGTTGTTATTTTGTTCGTTGTTTTGAACCATTGCCTCTATCTGGTATTAGTAAAGCAATTCTTTTCAACATCGAACGTAAATATCACACCAGGCCAAATGCCATAAATTTGGTGGGAGAACTATTAGGTCTACTATAAGTATTAGTCTATGATGACTATGTGCTCGGTTGGGTCGCACCGCTAAGCGAGGTGATCGTCTTCGAAAGGAATATAAGTTGTTCTGAGCAGATATCGAACCCACGTTCTCATGTACAAGAGTCGTGCACACAAAACATTGCACCACAGACGGCCACAGGAAAATAATAACGACAGCACAATATGGAAGTCGTTTGACTATAGCGTACTATAACGTTACGAAGCGATTACACGCTTTGGGTAGGGGTGTTAACGGATCACTGTTGGTCTGAGGTTCTTAGCAAAGGAGCCGGAGGGCTGGCCGGTCGTGATTGTTGGATTTGTGTTGTACCGGGGATCAAAGGGACGATGGATAACACTAGAACGCCCACAGCTCACTGGTTGTGAGAAGTTCTCCCCAATCCCACATTTATTATCTCAATAAATTAAACGTCATAGGTATGGTTGCAAGTAAACATTGGATGTTGGAAAGCATGAGTTCAATAATACCAGATAGAGGCAATAGTACACAACGTCCAACAAAGGAAGAACAACCATATTTCGTGTTTTTGTGGTAAAATAATTGTGTTAAATACAATACAAATGTATACCTAAGATAAAAGTCAACAAAAAAGTGCAAAATACATTTAAATTTTTCAGTTCTATACGAAAACGAAATGAAAAAGTTAAGTAAACAGTTCTTGTGCCCCCACCTGCTGTAAGTTAATTTTCGTCGAATTTCTCTCATTTGCACAAACCTACGACGAAGAGTGTGAAATGAAACGTCAAGGGGAGAGAATTAATATGTCTATACTAAAATCGTCTATGGGGAAACCCTTATATTATTTTATTAATTTTTTTATTATATATTTTGACATCTGGAAGAAATCATTGATTTTAAAATTGTTAAAATGCTGATAGTTGTCAACAGATTTTATCGTTTTTCTCCTGTTAATGGTAGGGACCCGGTAAGGATATGAGGCCTCACCTCAATCCATAAATTTTTTTGATAATTCTTCTGTCCTTAGTTTCGCATTACGATACATCCCATGAAGCTTTTCACAATCAATGACCTGTGCGCTTTCTGATTTGTACACTCCTACAGTTTTACACCGAATCCGAAGGTTATGCATTAAAAATCTCTTTCATGGCTAATTACTCGATAAGAGTCGCCGTCACTAAGTGAGGCGAAGTGAAATGAAATGGGGTCAGAGCAGGGATTGAACCCATGATCTCATTTACAAAGGGGTATTCCATCAAGGTCAAGGTTGTTATATAATGTATATTTTCAGAATTGATCTAATGTTGTCCCTTAATATTTAGTTATTTGAAGAAAAAATAATTGAAAATTTAAGAAAATAAAATTAATTCTTTTGGTTTTGGAGTTGGGTTGTCTGTTTCCAAGGCTTTAAGTACTCTGGGATATTTTGATCGATATTTAGCCCCAGCATTTTTACCGTGATATTCCAAATATTTTTTACCGAGAAATTTATACATTTATGCACAATTCTATGAATCTTTAATAATTTGGTATAAAAAACCTCACGCATCCTTACTAACAGTTCATACATATTTATGTTGGTACGTTCACAAATTCCCTGATCCATGTTCACTTCTTGCAATCAATTGGACATTTCGATGGTTATTAGAAAGTTGTGTGTGTCAGCATTTATGAATGAAGGCTGAAGGAAGTTTTGCCTGAAAATGAGGGGGAATCCTCAAGTATCTCCACTTGTGAACTCGCTCCAAATGCAAAAGGCAATGAAGTCAAGACTTCCATCCGGGAATAGGGTGCATAATGCTAACACCACCAGTTTTTTGTATACTGGCGCTTGAATGAGGTTCCCCTGCCTTAGGTCTGGCAAAAGTCGCCACTTTTTTTGTTTTGTGGGGGGATGAGGCAGCTTCTCCGACAACAATTCCATAGTCTAGCATACACAGGAGTAACCCAGGCAGGCACTTATTTGCAGGCATTTGTAGACAAATGAATCAAGACATGGAATCGGGACCAGGATTGAGTGGGTTGGTTGACTGACTGACTGACTGGCTGCACAAAAGCATAACAACAACAGATACTTGAGAATGCTAGAGGAAGAAAGATATGTACTTGAATTCATATTTCACAAATGTTCAAAAGTTCAAAGGAAATGTTTGAAGAAATTGCAAAGATATCCTAAGGAATGGGACTAGAAAGCAAATGGTGAACTGGAGCTGAAGGCAGCAACGGTAATAAAGAACAATTTATAGAAAATAAATTAGCTTTCCTTATTTAACTAAGCTTCTAACAACAATAACAAACAGTTACAGTCCTTTTAAGCCAAGGATTATTACGTGTTTACACGCGTGCCCTGCCCTACTCTGGCTGGGGTGAACTCCAGCCAAATTAAACTTAATTTAACACACAAACGTAAAAAGCGGCCCGGCTGTACTTGTGCCTTTGGAACAAACACTGCGAACGATGATGATTCACCACATTGACCCTAACCATGCGATTCTTGTGATAGCGCGTTAAACTACATTCACCAATGGTTCAAAACTACCCCAAAAATTGTAAGTAAAAACGCTCGCTACGCTTGAGCAACAAATGCAATTTATTTGCAAATTCAGTTTGTTCGCTAAAAAAGAACGAAGGAAATCGCCATAGAAATCGTCAACTCACACTTCGCCATCACACTTTTTAATTATATGAAACTGTGAAGTTAATGCCTTTGTCCGTCCATGAAATGAGGCAGACTGGGTTCGTTCATCATTTTGGCTTGTCCTTCACTGACGGGGACAGGCCGCGTGTTGCGTACGCTTCAGCTGCTTGAAATTGTCAGTTAAGTTTTCTATTTCATTCATAGACGTCGTCATTCTCATCCTCATCATCTTCTTCTAATTCAAACAATGCCAGTACTTTGTAGTCATCTCGTCGCATTCATCTCACCCACCCTAAAAATGCAGCAGCGGCAACAACATCATCCTCAAATGTTTGCAATGCAAACCCTGGAATGTGTTACTCGCCAAAAAATGGGTCGCTTTTTTACTCCTTTCTGGTAATAGCAACCAAAAAAAAAATTGAAACCGGAGTGATGGTGACAGAAGAAGCTCGTTCACCAACTGTTTACAAAAACAGCCAACTTGAAAGTTACCACTTTATTCAGTCTCTCCGACGCTGCCTGCTTGAATCAATATTAACAAATGTATTCATCCAAATTACTATTTGAAGAGCGAGCTATTTTTCATTAGCGCAAGAAAGGAAACTTATATTTATACACTGAGGGGTATTTCAATTTGTTCAAACACATGTAGATCACCATGTTGTCCTTGTTATGCCCGGCATTTCCTTATGAGATTTTATATCCTGTTTGTTTGCCTTACAAAAATGTATTTTTTTTCAAATCTTGTAAACAAAATTATATATGTCAGTGGATATCATCCAGGGAGTTTAGATTTGTATTTGTCCTTTGTATTTACACTAGATATACCAGTGAAGGATTTATACAGATTACCTAAAAATATATGTACTTTGTATTGTTACGAAAAAAGGCTTGACAATTTTAGCATAACTAGCATTTGAATCAACGAAAATCTACAAAATGTCAAAGTAACATTAGAATGTCAATAAACAGTTGTGGTGGATATTGCAGCTGGATTGTTGTAATAGTTTATATACACTGCTGTTCAATATAATAGCCGGACAAAGTTTTGTGATCACTCGTAACTCATGTAAAGGGAACCTTTCTTTCTCTCTTGTGTCCCGTTAGTTTTGTTATTGACTTCACAAATATTTCTTGTTGTATTTTGGAATTTATTCGTAATTTTCACTTGTTCAAAATAATAGCCCTTTTTCTTATAACTTTGTTAAATTACGAAATTCATTCCGTGTTTTTGTATTTTCTTCTCAATTGCTAATAGGATGTAAGTAGAATACAATTCTTTCAAAACACATTTAATCTTTGTTGTTGTTAAAGATGGGCCGAAATGTACATTGCACTGCTGAGGAACGTCGAGTTGCTAAAAAAATTACAGCAGACAGTTGTCCGAGGCCTTCGGCCACGGACTGTCCCTGCAGGCTGTGTCAGAGACACGGCC